>JAUMJL010000286.1:0-600000 GCA_033558185.1 Dromococcyx pavoninus | reverse complement strand
TTTAATGGGAATCTATGGAGAGTTTTCTATAGCCTGACCAAGCATGACTGTTCTGCTGGCTGAAAGCAGCCAAGTGTGTTGCTAGGAAGACCTTACAGCCACACAGCTTCAAGGAGTTTCCATGGGCTAAACCCATTGACTTTTTGATGGGTGGGAAATGAAGAGATTAAGGAATCCACATCATCATCCTCTCACCTGCATGGCCAAGAGTTGAACTGGTATCTATTAAAACCTTCCCTATTCAGCTGATTTTTGCTCTGTCCTGTGGTTTGTAAGCAGTGCTGGATCTGTATCAGTATCAGCCATGAGATGGACTTTATTCCTTTTAAAACAAATAGCTGCCTGCTTTATTTTCCAGCTTGCCATGCTCCCTCCTTTACAATAAATAAGTTTCCACCCTGAAGAATGGGGGACCTCAAAGTGCTTCTCCTAATTAGAAAGGTGTTCAGGAGAAAAGAGGAGGGAATAAATAACCTCCTCATAAGTCATTAGCAACGAAGGAGGCGGGGAGGCTAATGATTTTAAATGGATACTTTGGCAATTCTTTTAATGACAAGAACCAGGTAATTATATTGACCTTGGTGATTGTATTATTCTCCTTGGGCCAGAGGAGAGAAATGATGAAGGATTGCCTAGTGCTAGCTAAGCAAGGGGTGCTGTTACAGAAGACTGGCACAGTCAATAGCTAACCAGGGAGCAGGCATTTGCTATGCCTCATTCTTTCCTATCTCCTAAGAATTTGTTCTTGTGCTTTGTTTTCCTTGTCTTTTATTTTCATGGTAGGTTAGTCTCCTAGGGTTTGATGACTTATGGAGGATAAATGCAATGCAGTGCAGATTGGGTTCCGAGTTGTCTTTGCATCCAAAATTTATCCAGAAACCTATGAGCTTCAGTGAGACCTGCACAACCCAGAGCAAAAAAAAATGATGGTCCCAAACCAAAGTGCTCCTAGAAAGTAGCCTCCCCCCACCCCCCCAAAAAAAGGGAGGAAACCTGCATTTTCCCGATGGAGCAGAATAGAGATGCCCTCGGGGTTCACCTCTGAGCCTGATCCAGTGCTATCATGTAATCCCAGAGATGTTTTACACCAAGTAGGGGTCTTTCTGATTTAGAACCTATTTCCCTCCTATTTTGATTATTAAGGAAGCCCATGGTGACCAGCTCCATGAAAATCCAGAACAGTGAAATAAGTCCCACTGTGAGGCTATTCAGAGAAGAATTTACTCCCATTTTCCTTCTGATGCCACTTCATTTCTGGATTTTTTTTTCAGTTCCATGTGTTTTCCCTGGTGGAACAGAGGTGCAGGCAAAGATGGGAATGTAATAAAAGCTATCAACCAAGCCAGTCTCTCTTCTTCATTTCTCATTTTGTCAGTAGCCACCAATGGTGTGAGGCCAGAAAAAGAAAAATCTAGGAATTGAAGCGAAGCTGTGCAGAGTCTCACTACATGATTGCCTCATTCAGATACCAATGCTTTGGGCAGATGCTGTCACTCACGTGTTTTAACTGTTAGGGCTGAAATTCTCCTCCAAAAGAGCCGTTTGACAGCTTGTCGCACTGAAGTTTTGCTCTTTCACGTTTCACCTAGCAAAAGAGACAGACTTCAGCATCATCTGTCACCTCTGTTCATCAAAATATCATCCAGATAAATGAGTTGTAATAGTTGGGCAGCAGTAATGTGGCACAGTAAAAGACTGATGGCAGCAATATCTGCTACAAAAAAGATGGAACGCGTACGAGTTTGAATGCCAGATATAAGAAATCTGCTGTTAAAGGTGTGTGAGAACAGGTAGATTCTTGTTCTTCCACCATATGTTTTCCTCCAGATTGTCCCATTTTTGTCACAGAGACTTTCTAAAGAGAAATCTGTTCCAGTCTGCTACAGCCAGATGCTATGACTGGCCAGACCAGCATTTGAGCTTTGTCTAAGTTTGCGACAGCCACACTGACCCCTCATATCGCCATTCAAACAAATTAATTCTTGCCCGGCAACATCCCAGTGGGAACTGCTTCTGGCTCTAAATAAAGTCCAAAAGGAAGTTTGTTAAGAACTGGAAAGGGAAGGTTAAACAAAACTAAGTCATCTGAAGCTTGTGAAGCAGATTGGGAGGTTGATAGGATAAGGAACTGCTGTTCTACAGCCTGGGTGGAGGAGAGGACTTGGTCTAGTGGGAATGCAAACATGCCAGCTTTCTCCTTCTCTTTCAGCCATACCAACCAAAACAGAGGTCTCGCTCAGAGAAGACTCTTGCTGCCAGATATCAAAATACTGCACCCATCAGTGAACACCCAGTAAGACTGTGCCTAAAGCTTTGTCCAAAATATCAATATAATCTCTGCCAGGTTTAGGGAAGAAAGTGGCAGCAGAAGAATTGTGATTAGCTAAAGTGAAGGAGCCTGGAGCAGAGAGAACTTCAAAACCGTGACCAAGTTCACTCATGATGTATGGTTTGCTTCCTTTGGACTGACTCGAAGGAATCACAGAATGGTTTGGGTTGGAAGGGAACCTTAAAGATCATCCAGTTCCAACACCCCTGCCATGGACAGGGACACCTCCCACTAGATCAAGTTGCTCAAGTCCTCACCCAGCCTCATCTTGAACACCTTCAGGAACGCAACATCCGTGACTTCTCTGGGCAACTGTTCCAGTTTCTCACCACCCTCACAGTAAAAAATTTCTTCCTAATATCTTATCTAAACACACCCTCTTTCAGCTTAAAACTCTTCCACCTCATCCTATCCTTGCACTCCCTGATAAAGAGCCCCTCCCCAGCTTTCCTGTCGGCCCCCTTTAATTACAGGAAGGCTGCAATAAGGTCTCCCTGGAGCCTTCTCTAGGCTGAACAACCCCAGCTTTCTCAGCCACGGCCATAGTTCAAAGTAACTTCATTGACTGTTAACACAATTGCAGCTGCTAACAGAAGACATTTCTTGGTCTCCCCTGAAGGTCCTATGTCTCTTTCTGCGCCCATCTTGATCATCTTTTCTGCCTACCTACTGCCGTACCTGGATGGTCACACCTTCTTTCCTCCCCATTGGTCTCCAGCAGCAGAGCTCTGCACAAGGAGAATTTTCCCCTTTCCCACTCATCTGTGAGCATTTCTGTCGCCAAACTTCTTCATGAGGGAGACAAAAAGAGCTCAGTTGTGATGGAGATGAACTGACAGGGCCTGTGAGGAACAGAATGGAGAAAGACCAAAGAGCATATGCTCATGAGAGAACCAGTTCAGCAGATATAAGTTGTGCAAAGGTGCGATGCTGTGTATGCCGGAGGAAAAAGTGAGAGCAAACACATGACTGTGGGAGGAAACAGCACAAAAGCGAGTGTTTGAAGGACCAATCGCAAACCTCATCCCAATTTGTTTCACACAAAATTCTCTGCACTCTTGTTAGAAGGGAGCAGCTGAGAGCTGCCCTCCAGTAGGCAGTGGCAACCAGTCATGTGTTCTGCAAGACACCAGACTACCCTTCCAGGGCAGGCAATCACTGTGGTTCTAATTAAAACTTATCACGCAACGCTGCGTGGCTGACCAGCCGCTGGGGGAATGAGATGACCTCCATTAATTTTATCTGACAATGATCATTACATCAGGGCAAATTTCCTACATAGGACTCGACACCCGCCAAGAGATGGACGCAACAGCCAGAGCTCTGAAGGCGCAGGAGACAAGGAGCATCTGAAAACTCCAGCTGTGCATGTGTCTTGTCCCGGTGGGTTGAGGATGCTGCCTGCTGCCATGTGCATCACTTGGTGAGACAGCAGGCTGGCAGAGCAAAACAGGCAGAAATATCTAGAAAACTCGTCTCCTCAATGCAAAATCGTCATCAGCCCTCTTCTAGACCACTTCCCACTGCCACTCAACTGCACCAGTGCAGCCTTTCAGAGGAGGTGGCTATTTCTAAACAATAAATCTAATCAGATATGGAATAAAATAGAAAGTTACGATCTACACTTTGCTACACTTTCACTGAAAGGGTGATTGGCCGTTGGAATGCGCTGCCCAGGGAGGTGGTGGAGTCGCCGACCCTGGAGGTGTTCAAGGGGAGACTGGATGAGGCACTGAGTGCCATGGTTTAGATGATGGTTGGTGTTAGTGTTGGTGTTGGTGTTAGTGTTGGGATATAGGTTGGACTCGATGATCTCGGAGGTCCTTTCCAACCTTATGATACTGTGATACTGTGAATAATAGTATGGCTCCCTACCAGCCTCTGGAAAGGATTTTCAGGCAGATGTCTCCTCTCCACCCGTGCTCCAGGGCTGCAAGCAGTGTGGCTGTGCTCGTGCAGTGCTGGGCTGTGCTCCTATACCTGTCCAGGCATAGAGTTTTGTCGGGGCTCAGCAGTGTTCTAACCATGTCCTCGTGGCCCCACTGGTTTGGAGCACCAGGGGAAGCAGCAAAACGCTGGTCTAGGAGAAGCTGTCCGGTATGGCAGAGATATAAAATCTGTGACACTGTGATAGGGCTCCTGCACAGATGTTTGTGCTCCCTGAAGGTCAGCAGAAGGGAGGATGAACATTTCTGAACTCAGCAACCTATCAAGAATGGTTCCTGCCCCACTTTATCCATTGAAACCCGCTCGGAAATTCAGCAGAGGTGTGAGTAAAGCTACAGACCAGTCTGGCAAAGTAGCAAGAGATAACTGAATGGATGCTTCAGACTGCAGAGCATACCCTGGTACTAATTGACTGGTTAATCCTGAAAAATGGGAGCAGATTTTTGATCAAATTGTCCCTCATAAGATCCCTGAAGGAATGAAGCTTGCAGAAATGACAGATGAATCTCATTAAACAATATCGCTTATTAGTCGTATTCAAATAATCTCTCTGAAGGCACATATAGCACATATAGAAACATCAAAGTGCCAGGAAACTGCTGCACATCCAGTGGCAAACACAGGCCTGAGTGACTTCTGGGAATCTGATAGATCTGTAGTGCATCTGAGGTTGAATTAATTCCCAAGCAAATAACAAGGAAGACAAAATAAACCCCACTGGTATCTGCGGGAGAGAGGAGCTGTATCTCCAAGCCATCCTGCCAGGTGGGCACCCAAATGATTGGTGTTACACTCATGGCCTGGGTTTTTATAACACAGCCTTGAGTATGAGAAACTGCAACTGAAACTTAATTATATCTGGTAGTTTCCTGTGTCCATCTCTGTTCTCTGATGAAAACAGAGTTTGATATTGCTGCATATGGGGTCATTACAGGTGATTTAATCATGGAATCCAGAATCCATGGAGATCATTTTGGGGACTTCTTTTGTTTTGAGTAGACACTGAGAGCTAATTTATCTTAGAATCCAGGCTGCATCTGGTGAAGCAACACCTGATCTCACCAAGACACAGCCATCAAACCATGGCGTCTCCTCCATCTAGGATGTGAGTGGACAATTCCTTGAGTTCATTTAAGTTGGTAAAGGAAAATGAGAGCTTCAGGCATCTCTCAGGAATGACATGAAGACTGGAATGATATGAATGACCTGAACACATTGGAAAAACATGAAGACCATGAGGTTTGGAGCAATGCTCAGTTGCTTGGCTCAAAGTCACCTGACTATAGTAACATTTTTCTGACTCCCCAATCGTCTACCTGAAAGTGAAATAATGAAATATTTTAAAGCCAACTGGTATAAGAGGATCCTTTTCATCCATCCAGATCCAGGTATTTGTGAGGCAGAGCACAGCAATTAGTGGGTACTTTGATGCTTCTGAAAGGGATCTTAAAAAGACATGTAAAACCTGTTATTGAAGAAGGTTTCCTGAGGAACCAGCTTCCAAGAAGGTTGATTTGAAGCTCATTCCTTGGTGATGGTGATGGCTAAGATGGAAGACACCCAAGTAGAGACTTTGATATGAAAATAGGTAAACAATCAAAGGAAAGAATTTGGGAAGGAGGCAGGGGGTTGCTTGTCTCCTTCAAGCTGCTCACAAGGAATTGGTCTCAGGCAGGAGATTCAGGATTCCTACATTTTTAGTGTAAGTACTCCCTGTTCAACACCACCTTTTCTAGTAAACTCTCTGACTTTCTGTTTCTATCCTCTAATCTCCACCCCTGAGGAATTTGCTTCTTCTTCCTTACTTTTTCTTTCCAGTACTTTTGCAATGTTTATTGCACTACTTGTCTCACTGTATCCTGTCTCCCCCCTGTCAGGCAACTTGATTCTAACAAAGACACTCTGCTGAATCACTTCAAGGTAACTTTTCTGAAAACAATGGCCTAGGTTCTTTGTTTAATCAGAGCAATATACTCCCAGTTAAATAAATAGCTTTAGTTTTTACCTTACTGGTAAATTTACCAGCTTACCTCATCTGAAAATCCAGCCATATGATGCCACTCAGGCACAAAGCCACAATACTGCAGTGGAAAATCAAGGCCGCTTAATACTGTTAGGTTTTACTATAAAAAAAAAAAGGTTCCTATGAGTTGGAATTACAACAAAGAAATTCATGTTCTGATCTGATCCTCCAGCTCGATGTGTTATCTCATGAAGATAAAAAAGATATTAATTCTATGTGTAAAGAATTTCTGGTAAACTGCCAGGTTTTCTTTTTTTCCTTTTAATTACTCAAAAAAGGAGGTGGGAAACTGGCTCCCTACCTAAGATCTGGAGCTAAAAGCCTTTCAGGATGAGAAATAACTTGAGCAAACATCCTTCTCCTTATCTCTCAGTTCCTCTAGGCTCATTTTGACTTTTTTTCCTCAAGAGCAAATCCTGTGTAGTTAACAAGGGGGGTGATAAAATTAAATCAATACTCCATATCCAAACTGATGTTCTTCTGCTCTGAGCACAATTTTGCCCACATGCGCTTAAGGTCTTCGAAGTCTTTGTCTCTGTTTTGTCTTTTCTTTGGTGGTTGCACATTAACTGAAAAGAATAAGGAAAATCAGGTTGAAAGTTGACATGTAAGATGCTGAGATGTAGAGAAGGAAAGGTATAGAGCATGATACCTGCAGGTGGGCTGAGGGAGAGGCAGCAATGGTTTGCAATAGACACTGGTTTACCAGTGGGAGAATTTCAAAGTCACTGCATTTAGCCTCTGTTCCAGCCTGCCCTGGTGTTTAACGTCTCAACTTGCCATGATGCTGCCCTTGGGGTGAACAGGTGGT
This sequence comes from Dromococcyx pavoninus, assembly GCA_033558185.1. NCBI lineage: Eukaryota > Metazoa > Chordata > Aves > Cuculiformes > Neomorphidae > Dromococcyx > Dromococcyx pavoninus. The sequence continues at coordinate 592,890 of JAUMJL010000286.1, read as the reverse complement.
TTATGTCATTATTGATGCCATTGATTGAGCCTCACACATTTCAGCTTTGAATTGCTCTGTCTTTTCTGTTTTTGCATGAATTACATTACCCCTGGGAAGACAAGAATACTCCAAGGCATAAAGGAATGATCTCCTTTGTGGTGTGGAACGGTCACCTCCAATTTGCTGCTGGCTTTGGGCTTGCATTTGTCTTCCATGAAGGTTCCCCACAAAGAGCTTTTTGGGCTCAGAGCACATAGAATCATAGAATAGTTTGGGTTGGAAGGGACCTCAAAGATCATGTAGTTCCACCCACCCTGTCACGGGCAGGGACAACTTCCACTAGATGAGGTTGCTCAAATCCTCATCCAACCTGGCCTCAAACACTTCCAGGGAGGGGGAACCCACAACTTCTCCAGGCAACCTGTGCCAGTGTCTCGTCACCCTCCTAGTGAGGAATTTCTTCCTTATATCTAATCTGAATCTACTTTCTTTTGGTTCAAAGCAATTAACCCATGTTCTGTTACTGCATGCCCTTGTGAGAATTCCCTCCCCAGCTTTCTTGTAAGCCACCTTTAGGTACTGAACGGCTGCAATAAGGTCTCTCTGAAGCCTTTTGTTCTTCAGGTTCAACAACCCCACCTGTCTCAGCCTGTCTTCATAGGAAAAGTGCTCCAGCCCTCTGATAACGTTCATGGTCCTCCTCCGGTTTCCCTGCAACAGGTCCATGTCTTTCTTATGTTGGGGGTGGTACAGCTGAACGCAGTACCCCAGGTGAGATGGCAGCAGATCCGAGCAGAGGGGCAGAATCACCTCCCTTGATTTGCTTTTTTTGATGCAGTCCAGGATATGGTTGGCTTTCTGGGCTGTGAGTGCAAATTAGCAGGATACGTGTTGAGGTTCTCATCAACAAACACCTCCAAGTCTTTCTCCTCAGGGCTTCTCTAATCCATTCTCTGCCCTCCCTGTATTTTTGCTTGGGATTGCCCATGGGCAGGACCTTGCATTTGGCATTTTTGAACTTCATGAGGTTTGCACAGGCCCACCTCTCAAGCCTGTTAAGATCCCTCTGAACAGCATCCCTTTCCTCCAGCATATCTACCACACCACACAGTTTGGTGTCACTGGCAAACTTGCTAGAGGTGTACTCAAATCCCATTGACTGTGTCACTGACAGACATGTTAAATAGCAACAGTCCCAATACCAACCCCTTCGGAATGCCACTCATTGCTGTTCTGTACTTGGACATTGAGCCATTTACCACAACTCTTTGATTGTGGCCATCCAGCAAATTCTTTATCCACTAACTGGTCTGCCTCTCAAATCTATATCTCTCCAATCTGGAGACCAGGATGTTGTGTGCAACAGTGTCAAATGCGTTGCACAAGTCCATGGGCTAGGAGCCTCTACACAAAGCCTTAGACTCATATTTGGCTTTTGCTTTCAACCCCCAAATAAACAAGAGCCACAGATGTCATGTTCCTAATGCTTCAAGACACGAGCACAAGGTCCCATTGCTCTGTATTGAGATACTGCTCACCAGGTGCCTGTGTGCACTTTTCAGGCTGTAGATAATGAGAGGAAATCTAGTTTAGGCTCATGCCCTCTGCTCATGAGCTTAGCTCCGAGCAATAACAGTGCTTTTGCCCAGCAACGGCTTTACACCCAAGAAATTGCAGTGGCTCAGCTGATTTGTTGTAATCTGCTCATGCAACAAGCACCAGCCATTTCCAAAGCTGTTGTAACAGCTTGCTCCAAAGACAGCAGTTACAGTTTGACAGTGAGACCATTTAGGTTTAAAAGCATAGGTTCCTCAAAAAGCACTGCTGTCTTTAAGGTCTTGAGCTCCATTTGGTTCAACAGCTATCACTGAGAATAGGACTCCAGTGCAGTGCAACAGCTGGGAGATGCTGCATTTAGATGGTCCCTTTACAGTGGGGATGTTTATCGAGCAGGAGGCAACACACTGAAGCGTCGCCTCTTGTTTAATTCAGACCATAAAAAGAGAGCAGTTTCCTGCCTGCATTTTCATGAGCAGGCATTTCTGACTTGAGTGAATTAATGAGTTTCATCTTGTTCTCCTCCACGTTTGATACCACATTGTCCTAGGGCATTCAAAGGAATTAGGTTGAGTGGCTATTTTTTTTTCTCCACAAGAAAGAGACATGTCGCCTCTTTCTTTAACTTTGATTTCACCAAAAGTTTCCATTTGTTCAGCCTATTAAAATCCAGCAAAAGGAAGTGTTTGAGAACTCTGTTGTGCCTTGCAGAGCTTGATTGCAATGGATTTCACAGGCCACGTTGCCCCTATAAAGGAGGAACAGGGTTCAGTCTCTCAAGACCTTGCTGAAATCCATTAGTTTAATTACGGACTATTTTGCAAGGGTGGAAAATAATTATTGTGCATACAAAGTGGAAATGACCAAAAATTGCCTCATTAACGTTGATTCATTGTAGCCAGTACCTAATGAGTAGAGACCAGAGCCCCCTGATGAATGGCACTCCATCCACGCCAATACACTCCACATCCTTAATGCCTGAACACTGCTCACTTTATTGGAGCAGGGGTATGGAGAGAAGGCAGGGCCACAGGCAGGGCACCTGCACATGGATCAACACAGTGGTGCCACCCAGCTCCTGTGCCAGGAACATAGAGGTTGGAGCTCAGGGCATCCCTAAGGGGACGGCTCTTCCTGATCACAGCCCCTTACCCCAGCCTGGGTGGGTCAAGTGTGGCAAATTAAGAGAAGGGAAAAACTAGGAATTGCCTCCAGTGAGGTCCTGGCTGCCATTTTACCACTGAGATCACTGGTCTCAGAAACAAATTTCCCCTGGGCCAGGAGTCTCTGATGCCACTATGAGTCTTGGCCCAGGGATGGCACATGGCCCACGGTGCCTTTCAGCATCAGGCATAGGTGGCACAGAGGAGGACACAACGCCACCCCACACATGCTTCTCCCAGATGGACAAATCCACGTGCCTTTGGTATACAACTGCAATGACAGGAAAAACCAATGCCATCAAGCCTGAATCATGACGAAAAGCAGAGTTTGCCATCATCAACTGACTTCAACACAGATGTCAGGACAGCCCAGAAGAGGACAGTCGTTTTCAGCCTGGACTGGACAAATTCCCCCATGGAACTACAGACTCTTGTACAACAGCTGAAATGGCTAAGTCTGTTATTTCTACTTTCCACCAGCCCTTTAGGAAAGTCTCATGGAAGCACAAGTATCTGCAGACCATAGGATTAAACTGCTCTCCTGCTACACTGCACGGGAATGTGAGTTTCAGAGAAAAACAAAGCACTGCCCAATACATCTGGGGTTAATAGTAATGTTGAATTGATCTTTACATACATTCTTAAATGTATGTTGCTGATATGTTGCTTAAATAATGTTGCTGATTAGGCATATGAAGTTGGTGAAGTTTCGGTAGGGCTGTATCTCAATCCTTTACAATTAGCATAGGCAATTGAAGTCAGAGAGGAGTTCTCTCATTTTATTTTACAAGCACGATATATCATCTGATTTATCCTAAGGCAGGCACCTAAAATGAGTCAGGGAATTGCTTTAGCAGTGGCCATTTCTGTTCTGCAGCTAAAAAAGGGAGCTGAGATGATTCAATCAAATGGTGACATTTGCATTTAGAAATGTGAAGGAAAATTAAGTTAATCGCACCCTAAAATGGATATGGCTTGTGGATAGCAACACAAGGATGCTGGGTAGGGTCAGGATAAGGTGACCAACCACACAAAAGACAGTCAGTGCTCAGACTGCAGAGCTGCTGTTTACCCTGTCTGCCCAAGGGCTCGGAAATGTTCCCCAAAAGAGTACAAAACAGGATTCAGACCCCTCCTCCCTGCCTGTTAGACCACAGCTGACTCCTAAAGCTGAAGCTTCAAATCATTATCAAATGCCAGTACTTGGGTGTGCTGGCAATTCCTGGCTGGATTTTGCCTTGCTGATTAACCTCTGTGCTGTAATGACTACTGCAAAAAACAACAATAATAAAGACTGCTGTATTGCATGTATAGGTCACAGAAGATGAGTTAAGGAAGCAGAAGGTGAAACAGGAATGAGAGAGGAGCAAGGCAGCCTGTAGATGATAACCATGGTCACCCAGTGAGCCAGCTGATTGCATTTGGAGCCTTTTGTCATTCTAATCATTGCAGCTGCAATTTGGTCTTAATAGGAACCAGAGCATCTTTATGACTTTTAACAGGTGGTTGCCCCTTTATTCTATGAAATAATGTCACCTTCTGAAGCAGCACAGTAAGAGAAATGTCTCTGCTGTGAGTGGATTGCTGGCTACCAGTTTTTCTCCCTTCATTCTCCTGAAATTAATTCAGCAAAAGAGACATCCTGGATAAAAAGCAGCACAGGCCTCAAGAGCAGCTCAAATAAACAGTGAGATGCACTTTCCTCTCAGGACCAAAGTTCATCTGTAATCAGAAAAAGCAGAATGGGAGATGCATTTTTGCCAGGGACAGAGTGTAATCTGAAAGACTGGATCCCTCAAAATCCCAAAGGTAAGTAAACACCAGTCCTGTCTGATAAAAACTTAAATTTAGCAAAGAAAAAGATTCTTCTGTCTTCCTCTGAGCAAAATGTTTCCTTACCTAAGGAGCAGGCCCCTGATTTTCAGGTTAGTGGGACTTTTTTATTTTGAGTTGTGAGCAATGGCAAGGAAGAATAAAACTAAGGAGACCTTGCTGACTGCACTTCTAAGTGAGCAGTTTCTGATCAGCTCTCCATTTGATGACTTTCTCAGATGGATGTGCCCTTTTGGAAAAAGATACCCTTACCCTTATCCCGAGGAATGAATCAAAACGGAAGCTTCAATTTAAATCAAATTCTTTCTAACTGTCTTTCTCTGGAGAGAAGGAAGCCAATTTCCCTCCATAGACAGGGATTTATACACATAGAGACATCCAGAGGAGCAAACAATAACCCAGCCATTTCTAGTTTTCAGGCTCCATGTATCATAGTCACATGTTTGAAAATATCTGTAAAAAAGAAAAAATTTACATTGGGGTGCTTAGCAAAGCGCTCTCTTTCTGCCCCAATGGTAACTGGGTGGTGCTAGCAGGTCAGCAAGTCCCTTTTTTTCTCAAACATCTATGTTTCCATCTCTTTGCACATGTAATTTTGCACCTCATTGCTCCTAATTGAGTAGCTTTGAAAAGCCATCCTGTAGAGCTATCCATTACTCTGCCATAGCCACAGTGTCAAAGAAAATAAGTTCTTAGACGCTTCTGTCTATAAATAATTCTGCTGTCGTGAAGTTATCCACAGGGAGTGTTGACAGCTATCTTATTACTGGTGGTTTTTTCTATCAAACTGCTTGTTTCTTCCCCCAGCCTATCCCCAAAAGCAAAGGTGCAGGAGGACTGCAGGGCTTCCTAAGATAGATTTCCAGCATCTTTCTCCTTCCACGATGGATGCCACAGCCACTGCAGGAGCTGCCATCTCCAGGAGGGGGCTCACAATCATGACTGAGAATGTTCTTACTGATAGCAATTTTCTGGAGTGAAAGGATGTTATCTTTAGTCACATAGCCGAACTCCAGCTCTGGTAATTATATCCTGCTAACCAAAGTTCCCCCTTGCAGTTTCAGCAGGACACACAATTCTTCTTGCTAAGGAATCACACAGCATTAAAGCCCTGCTGTGGTTTATCTCAGAGACAGATGCATTTTGGTGAGGGGGAGAAGTGATTTCTGTAGATTTGGCCACAGTTAGGAGTTTTGGAGCTAACATCATAGTATTGGCTTTTCTTCAGTAAGCAACAGCAGCTTGATTTCCAGAAAGGAAGAGTTGTTACTGAAATGGGAGTTCGGGGGTTCTCCCACAAAATACCAAATTGATTCATAGCAACAATTGAACAGAAGGACTCAGAAGCTGCAAGAGCACAAAACTTACTGTCTGACCTCCCAGCCCAAACACCCCAGCAACCATGCCCCAGGTAATGCACACAAACCTTCACCCCCTGTGATCCACACGTCACCATCACAAAGCAAACAGTAGTGCAGTAAGAATTTAAAGATTCTACACTGCTTTTGTGCCAAAGCTTCAAGTTCTTGCACCCTCTGGTCTCCACCACTGTTATATTTAGTCCATAATTAAACAAGCACGGACATAAATAGCTGACAGCTTAAAAGCACTTTCTTAAACTCAACCTCTTGCTTTGTAAACACAGACCCTACTTCTCCCATAAACTACAGAGCACAGCTATAACTCACTCTCATCAGCACTGCCTTTCTTTGCCTAAATCCAGGGTATACTGTCATCAGCTGAATGGAATTTTTTGCCTTGAGTTTTGTCTTTTTTTATCAGAAAAATGGCTTTGTCCATCCCTGAAGACTACTGGGAATATCTCTGAGTCAGGCGGCACCCACTATATGAGGATATGCCGGTAAAATGCACGACACAGTTTTTTATGAGCAAGCTCGAGGGAAGAATTAGTTGAGCTTCTCCCAAATAGATCAACTCTGAAGCCAGAGGTTAATATCATTTTCATCTTAGCCTGGAAATCTCCCCCACTTGTACAAAAGGCCCTGGAAGGGTGGATGCAGCTGGAAGACGTTATAGTATGCATAACTTTGACCCTACAGAAACTTTAAAGTGCAGTGCCCATTGTAGGAAAAATCTGAGTACAGAGGGTGCCTTGGGGTGCTTGTGCTAAGGTGCTCCTGCCCTGGGGTGTGGGGCAGAAGAACTGAATTTGGGGTCTTACAGCACCATCTGCTGGTACCTTCCCCCAGAAGGAGCCTAAGTGGGCTTTGAGCCAGTGGTCCCCATGCACAGGACGGCAGAGGAGACATTGCTGAGAGCAGAGAACGGCTGCTGGAGAAACACCAAGGTCTCCTCTGAGCCTCCAAGGGGGAGTGGAGCAAGGAGAACCAGGCAAAACCGGCTCCTTGCACTGCAATTGGAACAAGTAGTGATGTGGAGTGGGTGTCACCTACTCGGCAGAGAGGGTGAGGGATGGAGGAGGGGATGATGGCTCCTGCAGGGAGAGCCCTCTGTCTTACCGAGGGTTTGGCATTGTTTTAATACAGTGCCTTTGCTGCTGAATTGCTGGGCATCACTGGGATGAGGGTGAACAACTTCCACCCCATCCCTGAGACCAGCAGGCTGTTGATAGGCAAATTTCACAGATCTGGGTGGAAATCCTTTCTGTAAAGGGAAGAAGTTGAACCTCTGGCTTTCCGAGGTGTTTCTGACCACTGGGACAGTAAATAAACGGTGGGACGAAGGCAACAACCTCCCTGTCTGCTCTGCTTTGGGAGAAGGCCCAGGCTCTACCTGCCATGTCAGAGGGGCCACAGTGTGGTACACCTATGCCAGAGATCAGAGGATTTTGCCCCGGGCATGGAGCTTAGTGGCTCCCATTTTGTACTGCCTGCCTGCCCTCCCACTGCACAGGTACCTCCGTTTCCCCACTCTGCCAAGGGGACCTGGCATCTGAGCCTTCTTGTGTGTCCACCTGCTTTGGCTTTCCACTTCCAAGATTTTCCTTTTCCAATATTTAGATATTTAAATTAGGTGTCTATGTGTGCTTTTCTGGCCATTATGTGTTTCAAAGTTACTCATTCTCCATAGGGCATTCTCAATTATTTCCTCAATAATCTTTTTCTCTCCTTTGCTCATTGTACCTCTCCTCTCTGTCCTATTTCTAAGGCCATGATCCCAAAAGCCATGGTGTCTTCTGTACATTGTGCACAACAGCTTGGCTATTTAGCCCCAAAATAGTGTACTGTGTTGCACATCAAATAGGACAGGTCTAAATAAGGGACTCTTGGCTTTTAGATCTCATCTCTTCCACCACACCTCCAAGACAAAGATCTACAGACACAGGTATATGACCAAAATTCCATTCTCAGTAGAAGCTTAGGGTTGTGGAAATAGAAAGGATATTCTTGTTCATGGGGACCTATATACTGTTTTCACAAACCACCCATCCTGTATTATCCTTCATAAATCCTTTTCTTGTGCCTATAATTTAGAGGGGGTCATAATGGACCATTTCTCACATTCATGCAGAAAATTGCATTCTACTTGAAGAAGGTAAACTTTCTGCACATAATAGCAGAGCAGAAATGTCTGGGATGACAGTCAGAGAGGATATAGAAATGGCATATTGATTTTTACATGCTGCAAATAGCAAAAGGCAGTTGTCTCAATACACTTGGATTAATAAAGCACAGCCTTTGACACTGGAAGCATTGCTGCCACAAAGCAGGAGAAAGGACCGTAGCCTCTCTGCCTTGGATGCAAAGCAGGCTGAAGCAATTATACTGCAGACCCATGTAAATCTGGTTGTGAGGCATTTGTCAAATACAAGTCACCAAATCATCTATTGAGCCTTTCACTGTTTCTGCCTTCCTCTGTGCTTCTGTGCATGCTACACTGTGGGAAGGTGAGGAGGCAGGGCTGGAAGAAGGTAAATCCTAGCTCTTGGGATTGTGTGAATACAGGGGATTCTCAGCAAAAAAAAAAAGAAAGAAAAGTCCTACAAAATTTACTGGGATTTTAATCTCATACATGTCAAGTGAAAGCACAGCTTGAGTTGAGAACCAGTGAGCTGCTTCAAGCATCTCCATTGAGCTGCGATATGGTAGGCAACAAAACCTCAGTTCACCCAGCTCTTCTGTAAGGTGGGACATTGGTGCCAGCTCCTATAAGATTAAAACTGTGAGTGAGAAGAACTGTCCCAGGGCCTGGGGCTCGCATGTTGGCCACCAACAGACCATCCTGAGTGCACACCTGAATAGGAAACCTAGAAAAGAACAGTTGCCCATTGCTTGAATGAGTCTGAGTTTCAGATACAAAATTTCTGGTTGTTTAGTCACTTGACTTGCTGTATATACGAATAAGCCTGTCTCCATGGACATCCTGTTGCCCTCACCTGTCTTTTCTGTCAAACCATACGTTTTTGGCAGGAGGGACTACCTGTACTTTGACCAATTCAATAAGACTCCAAGCTTAGATGCAAAAGGTGGTCTTCACTGCAAACAAAAATTAGTTCTAAGAAGTGTTATGCAACTTTAGATGAATAAGTGTCTGTTCAGGAACCCATAGCAGCCTTTGGGATTCACAGATCAATGCCCAATAACCAGTAAACACTCCAGCAATATCACACCATTAATATGACCACCTTCACAAGTGGTCCTATCCCAGCATAGGGCGTTTATTGTTGAAACACTCTTACTGGAAACTCTTCTATTTACCGTTAACCAATTGTAAACACGATATAGGTAAAAATACATTCCCAGTCAGCAGAAAGGAACTTTTGTTTGAAGCAAAGATGGACTAAATACCCTTTAATCAGTAGGGTTGAGATCAATTAGCCCTTAGTGGATTTAAACCACAAACAAATCTGATTCAGTGTGCATTATCCTAACTATCCTACGGGAGAACTTTTAGGTGACTATGTTTTACCTATCTACACACAGAATATTTCTAAAAGTTGCAGTGTTGAAGTACTTTTGCAATACCTCTCTGTGACACTGCATTAACCATAAGTCACATTTCAGTCCCTTGGGGAAGGTAGCATGTCAAGTTACAGGCAGGGCCCATAATGAAGACCTAAACATTGTGTAGGTGAGGGATATGTAAAGATTAAAGATTATGAATGTACCCAAGGTCAAACAGAAGGTTTTGCGCCTAAATCAGCAACCAACTTTAAACCTCTTTATTGGCAGCTTTCACTGCTTCACCCCACAATTATATGCAATCCAAATTTCCCTGTGCATCTGTTCATGCCCTAATTCACTCTAGTTGTCTGTCTAATTAAAAAGTGGCATATGTGGTTCAATTGATTAACAGAGGTTACACTGCAAAATGGCTGTTCTCCACTGCAAATTTCAATTTCAATTTAAAAAGCAACTCTTTCAGTGAAGAGTTGCCTTTTCATACAAAGAAGTTCTCTTGGAGGAAAGGCCTTTTGGTTCCCCCTGCCCTGACTGCATTGGTAAAAGGTGTTTAACAATCATCAGGATTGTTTTTAATCACTAACCTTGCTATCAGCTGCAGCGCACTGGGAGTTTCTGCTTGTTTGCTAGCTCTAAACTATGAAGATGAACGACAGGAGGAATGCAGGATAGAAACTGGAGCCTCATGGAGCAATGAAGGAATGACCTGGAAGATGTCTTGGGATGTGGAAGATGTCCTGAGATGCAGAAGATGCCAGGATTCAAAGCCTCATCTCTGAACTATCTCTACTTCATCTATGCATGCTGCAGCAGCCTTCAGAAATACAGTGCTTTCTTTTGAGAAGGCACACAGAGTGCCAGCATGAAAGTCCCTTATAATAGGAAGACATTTACACAGTTAACAAGTGATAGGATGAGAGGAAACTGTCTCAAGTTGCGCCAGAGGAAGTTTATATTGGATATTAGGGAAAATTCCTTCACCAAAAGCTTTATTAAATATTGGAACAGGCTGCTCAGGGAAGTGGTAGAGTCACCATCCTGGAGGTATGTAAAAGACTGTAGATGTGGTGCTTAGGGACATGGTTTAGTGGTGGACTTGGCAGTGTTAGGATAAAGTTTGGACTCTGTGATCTTAAAGGTCCCTTCCAACCTAAATGATTTTATGATTCCATAATAAATCAGGGCCCACCAGAGCCCTGGAGAAGGTCTATAAGATTTGTGTAAGACCAGGACCAGGGCAGGAGGTCTTACCAGCCAGCAAGGGGAGCCCTCTGGTAAAGAAAATACACCTGATAAATTCATAGTGAGGGACTGATAGTTCAGTGATGCAATGATGAGGGATCCTATAGCTTGGTGGGAAATGATCTTCAAAGCCTGAGCTCCAGTCTACACACACTACTATGCAAGTCCCTCCCTAGAATTGCATTAGCACAGACAAGCTGGTTTGTTGACTTGGCAGCTCTCTGCAACATCAGTTGCCTCAATGGTCCTGGAGAGGAATAGTTTTCTGAGTGTCATTAGATCTTCTTAGGTGCCTCAGATTAGATAACTAACAGAGAAGTCATGCTAACAAATTCATCCTGATGTTAGGAGAACGAATGCAAGTGTAGCTGTTACTGTTGTTTACCAGCATAACTATGCCTCTGCTACTCACTGCTCAGTGTGTAAGCTGCAGCACGCATTAGCATCCAAATTCACTTATTTAAATAGAAGACCATGCTCTGGTGTTGGCTTGAGGAGACTTGGAGGAAATCCTAGCTTCCCAAATAGGTCCCAACCCCACTTGCCAGATGCCTGGTCAGCTCCCTCTACGTGCCCCTTGCAGCAACACTACATGATCAATGGATCCTTCTCAGAAGGGTTTCTAGGATCTCCTGTCCCAAGGACATATCTGCAGCCAAAAATCACGTCAAGTCAGAACAGTGTGCACATCTGGGCTGGATTCACATCTCTTCAAGACATCTGAAGTCTTAAACTAATTCTACCTAAGCTAGTCAGCCTGGGCTCTGTGTGTAATTAACAGGAGGAAAAAAAAGGAGACAGTCTTACAGCATGATGAACCTGACCCCTTTTTAGACTTCTACTTTAAGGTTAAATTATAGCTTCCGCTGACAATAATGGGCATCTGTGGTAACCAGCTTGGATGGAAACACCTACTGTGTAGATATTTGTATTTCATCCAGAAAAATCAACCTCTAAAGTGTTATAATGATGTGTTGAGGCAAAGAGGACCAATTCACCTACGTGCGTCGTAATATGTAGGTAAAGCCAAGAACTTATTCTTAGTATCATTGAAAACTTAACTGTCTAATTCAAGAATCGTTGTAGTCTTGATCTAGTTATTAGAGAAAGAAAGAAAGAAAGAAAGAAAGAAAGAAAGAAAGAAAGAAAGAAAGAAAGAAAGAAAGAAAGAAAGAAAGAAAGAAAATAATAATAATAATAATTTCATCCATATAGAGTAAATCTATACAGAGGAAGTTTCAAAAATAGTAATAATACAACTAATATTGCATTTGCTTAATTTCTATCCCTTTTTCTGGTGTGATGATCACTCTTCTGTTGCTCCATTGAGTCTTAAAATCAGTAACTTTGGACTGCTGGTGAAGGTAACACCATAAGACCTCAGCCTCTGGTGTGCTTCATAGGGCAGAATATGCTGTTTATGTTACTGGTTTACCCTCCCTCACTCTAAAATCCACTTTGAGTCATTTTTATATGCTTGTTAATATGTTTTTTTCATGAGTCTACAGATCAAGGTTACATCTGAATTTACTATATGTATGTTAGATATTATTTCTTTGATTTCTTTCTTGCCCCAAAACTGGTTTTGTCCAGCTAAAGGTCTGCATTTCTGTAACTACCCACGAGTTGTTTATAGCCATGCTCCAGTATAAGGACCCATGCAATCTCAGTATCTTGTTGATGGTATGTTACTTCCAATGGCAACACTGGATCACGGTGCACCTTCACAGAAGACAAGAAATACCAGTGGCACTATGCCCATAGCCCAGGAGAGAAGCAGGCTTCAGTTTTCTTTTTCCTACAGCATCCCAATATCAGATCAGAAAAACAAGGTGGGCCAATGCCCCCTGATGACCCAGGTCATCTTCCTGGACCACTAATGAGTGCTCCAGGGAGTATTTCACAAATGCTTAGTTAAAACACCCGTGAGATAACTCTGAGCATTTTGGAAGTCAGCCTGTGTGAAAGATTCTGTGTAAAATAAAGTGAGATCCCCTATGGCAGTCCCTTACTAGCAGCAGTGCGTTTTTCCTAATTTGAGACACCCACACAGCACAGAACAGAAGCTTGTCCTAACTATGATCCCAAGAACAAGGTTGGGGCCTCCTAGGAGCCACTTGTTTCAGCTCACCTGCCTGGCTGAACAGGTAGCTGCAGCGGTTTCCTTGCCTCCAAAAGAAGCTGTTCTCCCACAGTTCCCCCAAACACTTCCAAAAAGTATATTCTTGCCCCTGGGAGAGCTCAGGCTTCAGCATCTTGCAGGTTTTTCTCAGAAACCTCGGGAAAAGAAGTCCTGCTGTGTCTGGAAGTGCTCCTAGGCTGACGTAGACTCAGGTGGGATGTAAAGCTGTTGTATCTTCCTGCCTCACCAGCACAAGCCAGTAGGAACCAGTGCCCCTACTAAGCAGTGGAAAAGTGAAGAGAAACCACAGCCAAGCCCAGAATAGCTGATTCAATGCAAGAGCCTCACGCCCTTCTCCCCAGCAGTGGGTGCATGTCCAAGTTATTCTGCTAACATCTAAACCTGCTATTTCTGACATATCTTAGTGAACCAAAGGAGTTCACAAGGAGTGCTCCAGTTGTGAATCTCCTTTGCAACAGGATTTAGGAATACTGAAGGTCTTGTCTCCACTTTCATTGATCTTGTCCTATGTAGAGATAGTCCCAAAGACTGTCAGGTTTAAGCCCATTTTCAGGACCAGGCTGATGCCCATGTTCTTCACACACATGAGCACACCCTAGCTGTGGAAGGAAGGCCATGTTGTGTGTAGGTAGTCATGAAGGTCCCAGATCTTGTTCACATTACCCAGAGGAGGACACAGGAAATGGCATGGGAGCAGTTTTCTTGACACAGCTATTTCTGAACACAGCATGGAAGTTTTGAACTTCTGCTGCCGGCAGGCTCAGAGCCAGCAAAGTGCCCACACTGCAAGACTTAGAAGACTTGAGTCCTCTTTTCATAGAGAGAGCACAGCTTAGGAATGGCTTCAGCCTCGGAGCCAGACTCGTTGAGTTCTGCTGACCACCACTAAACAAACACAATCGTAAACGAAGTATCACGGTATAGGGTAGGCAGCCAGGGTGGAGTGTTGTTACACAACAGTACCTGTTTGATTTGTGCAGTGGTGTCCCAACTTTGAAAAAGTAGGACTGTTTGTTAGTGACACAAGTTCATTCTGAGGGGGTATTATAAACAGCAAGATAATCTATTTTCCTATCTTAGCAGAACCCCTAAAGAATTAAGACATTAAGCTTTCATCTCAGATTGCTGAAACAGGAGGTTTCCCACACGCTGGCAGCAATACCTTCCATCCTATGACCAGTTTCTCTGGGATAATAAGTAAGTTTCATTAAGAAAATCCCCAGACTCTGCTTCCTCGACTCCTGTTTTAACACATAGCTGAGCTATAAGCACCAGCCACCTCTCCTGCTCAGCAAAGGGCAAACCATACTTTCCATAAGCTAAGGCAAAAATAAAAAACAGCTTTTATATTACAACTCCCCCTTTCCCCTGATTCCACGTACCCAAGGTTCCTCTCTGCATTTTGAATTAGGAAGTATGTCAGGCTCGTGGAACCAAGCCCAAACTTTCCTGAGAAAAACACAAGTGTCAAAGGCATGTTTTGAAAATAAATATCAAAGCTGGCAAGAGAGGGGCAATGGAAGATGGAGCCTGCATTGTTAGAAGCTGGTAGGAGCAAAATAAGAGGGACTCTGCACGGCATTTTCACACAGGGCTCAGTCTCCTGCCAACAGTATCTGGGGAATATTGCTCAAAGTCCAAAAAACAAGAGCATTGAGCCCTAAACATGGAAGAAATTAGAAGTGTCTGTCTCTGCCACTCTGATAACACAGGGAATAATAATAGAGTGGGAGAAGTAATTGTGGAGGGAAATTTAAAAAAAAAAAGGGTACAAGGAGAAACTGGGCAACAGAAAACATGTCAGAGTTATAAAAAGAAACAGAAAAGGGAATTTTATTCATGAGCTTTCCAAATGTATTTACCACTATCGCAGGCATGAGAATATTATTCTGCTGCTGTCAGGGGGCATGTGACTGGGGCTCCAGCCATCAGAAAATCACTGCCAGCTGTCAGAGGGCCAAGCCATTAAGGGCGATGGGCCAACACCAATCACACTGTCAAGAAATCCACTTGCTTGTCAAGAGATTAGCAGTCTGGACTCCAAAGCCTTCAGAGAGCGTTGGCTTCAAAATGGAGATGGTCATGTGAATAGTGCAGTCTCTGGTAATGGAAGAAGTGGGTAGAAATGCTCCTTTTAAAAGGGGAATATAAGAAGGAAGGTGTTGATGTCTTTCTGGCTGGATCTGGTTTATCAGGAGCACTGAAGAGCATACTGCATATTTGCTCTGATGGAATTTAAAAAATTTAATTCACCCAGAAATATTGCTTAGCCTTTGATCAAATGGGCCGATGTACGGCACTGACCTCTGAGCACATCACAGTTTCTTGAGGAAAACTGGCATGAAGGAGCAGCCAATTTGAGCAGGAATTTCGTTCCTATTTTGTTCAAACACTCCAGGTTCTACCAGGAAGCTACAAAGTCGTTAGTGTGGGTCATAGAAATCAGGAAGCATTCACAGAGGGTGCTCTCAAACTTAAGCATATTTCATCAAGTTTAAACCACATATTAACATTGTCTAACTTTCAGGTTACACCTATGTGGCATTTGATCTCAGAAAACCACTGAGTGATTCAGACTGTCCCCAGCTGCCACAGTTAGCCCTCAGCACAGAGAGAAGTTACTCAGAACCCTTACTCAGTGTTATATCCCACTGACTTACCATTGCAGCCATGATGCCTTAACACAGACAGAATTCAGAATGGGATTCATGCGCATGATGTAGTTTCCTATGTTGTGACTAGGTAATTCACATTGTAATCAAATAATTATATCAACTTCTGGATGAAAATGTTCAGAAAAATGTGTCACAATGGACCCACTCTCATCTACAGATTTGTTATGACACAGGTAGGAAGTTTGGTGTGCCAAACACCTGGATACTAACATGCCCAGGAGGCAACTCTGTTTCCCGTACATGTAGTGTGAGGATCTCACCAAGGTGGCTGAACCAATGGCTTTCTGCAATACAAGCTGACGTGACTCACTGCTCAGGAGCTGATGCCACTGAGAAAGTAAGGTCAGTGGTACAAAAGCTCCAGAAAACCTCCTTCTTTCCCTGTCTCCTAATGAGCTGTCCTATTGAGGCTGATCATCAAACGTTTACTGTGGAATGACCATAGGACACATGTCACTCCAGAAGAAAGTTGCAAGTGGAAAGGTATTACCGTATTTCCTTGTGTTTCCTTTTATTCTCCTTTTAGTTTATCAGTGTGAAATATTCAAGCTATGCTAACAAAGTAAATTGGAACTGTCTGAGCAGTCTCCTTTATTAATGACTTGTTAAAGGACAGACTTTGGCTGAGGTGTGAGTTGATTAGCTCACTGGTAATTAACTGATATCCAAAAAGTAACAAAGGATTTTTGCCAAGTAAATAATGACTTGATCTCTTTCCTTTCCTCCTTCTTCCTGCAGTAAATGACAGACAATTATTTCTTGACATGGGAGAATGTGCTTCATTTCCTGGCTAGGTAGAAAAATTTGCATATGCTTGGGGTAAATATGCCATTTTCACAGAGATCAAGGAAAAAAAATAGCAGCTGTCTTCCCTACGGTAGGTGCAGTCTAACTGAAGATATTTCAGGTGTTCACTTTTCAAAAAATTCTTTTAACATTTAACATTTTAATAGAGCTATATCTGCTTACCATTGAGACTTTCTGCTTACTTCTAGGTGTTTCCATTTGTGTTGCAGAGATTTCCAAGAGCAGCAATAAGAGGAAACTGCTTTCCCTATCCATGAGGCCAATTGCCAAGGACATTGGAAGGGGGGGGGTTTATATATTATGGGGTGGGATATATCACCTTCCAGGTTGAGACACTGATTTGTTCAATACACAAGGTGAACAAATGGCTTGTGGATGCTTTCTTCCCTAAACTGAAAGGCATAAGAAAAGGATGAGACTCTTGCAGCAGCTATTTCTTCTAAATCCATTCCCACTGTGGGTTTGAAGATAAAAAGGTTCAGCCCTTACGCCTCACAAACTTCAGATTAGCCTGTCTTCCAGACAGTTTCTTGTTTCTTGACAACATTTTACCTTCAAAATTTGCCTTAAGTCACCCTTATGTTGTTGGGACTTACATTCCTGCATTAGGTGATCACTGGTCCGTCTTTATCCAGTCTCCATGTGATCGTACACCCGAAATGGGAATGTTGCATATGCACCAGGACTTGGCACTTGAAACCTGTGGTGCCAGAGACCTTAGTAGCATAAGTATAGCTGGCAGAAGGCCCGAGCTCGAGGAGCCTTAGCTGGAGAGGTTAGCAAACTGATGCTGACACCCAAAAGTTTGCTATTTATAGCTACATGTCTGCCCAAGGTAGCTGCTATTACCAGGAGAACCCTGCCTAATTCACCCAATGGCTCTGCAGACTGTCAGGTCACAGAAAATGTGGAGACTTCAAAAAATTTCCTGTAAGTTTGAAAATATGAGTTCATTGTACAAAAATTTTCTTTCCTCTGTGCCGCAGCAATATCATGGTACTACGTACAGATTCTTATTTTAACTGCAAGCTGACCTTCTCCTCCCCAAAAGGAGCTGGTTGTAGGTGAGAACTAGTGATATGTTCTCCTCCAAACCCTTTCTCAGCTCCATTCATGGAGAGGGAGCTAGGATAGGACCAAAAAGAGAGGGCTACTGTCATTTTGAGAGTTCCAAAGGGACTCAGAGCTGCCTTTTCAAGCATTGGAGACAACCAGTGTTTTGTGGCTCTCCAGTGTATCTCTCTTCCCAGGTTTCATACAGGGAACTTATAATTTGTTCTAAGGACAGGTAACTCCAATGAGTGGTATAACATCTGAAGTTAGGCTACTTCCCATAAATGCCTCAATTCTAGCCAACTGAAGTCGAAATACATCCAGTTGATTAGGTATGTACCTTCCATGGATGCTGTGAGCCGTTAAGGCAAGATCCAAATCAAGACTAACAGACTTAAATATTGTTACAAAGTTCATGCAAGTCTCTTCACATTGAGCTCTGTGTATGTAAATTAGCAGGCAGAAAAAGACAGCTTGCTATATTTTTCCTAAGGAGAAAAGCTGTTTACAAGTGTAAACAATGAATCCTTATGGCATTTACTTTTGCTTTTTAAAGCATGAGAAGGCTTTCAAAGCACGAAGGCAGACCAATTCCCAGATTCTTTTGAAATCCGGTGAGATTGAGGCACATCCCATTTGCGCTTTTGGAAAGCCTCCTTCCTTTGATAGATTTTCATTTGTTATTTCAGCTTAAGCTGGTATGCATTTACCATTTTGTAGCTCATAAAGGCTCTAATTCACAGATAAAGGTGAATTAAGCTCAGATGACTGGAAAAGTTACTAAACTCAGCTCTCCTTCCACATTTTTCCCAATGGTAACTGCTTCTCCCTCAGGAACGGCTGAACAGCAGGTTTATCTCCTCCCCTACCAATTCCAGCACTTCAAATTAGTTCAAACTGACGTCACCTTCATTTCATTCTAATACAATGGGTTGAAAGCTGCAGGTAGTTTGAGACACCTACACATGCTGTCTATTTTCAGGGTGGTAATCAGTGGGTACAGATAAGCTTCAGCTTAATTCACTGCTACAAGAAACCAAACATCCTGATTTTGGCTAAAAGGGACCTGCTGTGGATGGGATCACCTGCTTCAATTTTTGATTTGAAAGGTTTTGGGGTACATCAACAATAGGCCTGATCAGATAGGCTTGTACAAGGAAAAGGATGGAGAAGAAAAGTGCCTCTTTGAAATCTGCTTAGAGGACTAGACATAGGTCTGAATTGTCCTCTACATGAGGGAACACCCTCTCCTTGGCAGATCACACGTCCTTTCTTAAATATCTGTAGCCAGGAGTCTCTGTTTTTATCAACTCTTTATGTTGTTGTATTCATATTCGGCACTGGTGAGGCCACATCTTGAATCCTGTGTTCAGTTTTGGACCCATCACTACAAGAAAGACATTGAGGTGCTGAAGCGTATCCAGAGAAGGGCAGTAAAGCTGGTGAAGAGTCTGGAGCACAAGAGGAGCAGCTGAGGGAACTGGGGTTGCTTAGCCTGGAGAAAAGGAGGCTGAGGGGAGACCTTATTTCTCTTTACAACTACCTGAAAGGAGGTTGTAGTGAGGCAGGTGTTGGTCTCTTCTCCCAAACGAATGATAAGGAGAGAGGAAACAGTCTCAAGTCATGCCAGGGAAGTTTTAGATTGGATATTAGGAAAAATTTCTTCACGAGAAGAGTTGTCAAATATCAGAAGAGTCTGTCCAGAGAAGTGGTGGAGTCACCATCCCTGGAGATACACAAAAGAGTTGTCGACGTGGCGCTTAGGGACATGGTTTAGTGGGGGACTTGGTAGAGTTACATTTTCAGTTGGACTTGATGATCTTAAGGGTCTTTTCCAGTTTAAATGATTCTATGATTCTTTATCTGAGCCCTTCAGTGCTGGATGCTCACAGCATACACTGAGCTCAAATCTGTGATGTTGTCATTCACTACCACAGTCATTTACCAAAATGCATACAATACACTTGAAAATACGACTAAGAGGAGACACATTACACTGGTAAGTTTATGAATATTTATATGGCTCTAGGACTTCAGTCCCTTTGATGATGCTTTACAAATGCAAGACTCCGTTTAACTTCACTGCAGACATTTCTGCTTTACCTAACTATGAATAGGAAATCAGTCTGCTGAAGTTTCTTGGATCAGATCCTCCTTCACATTAAGAAATGACTTCTCTTTTTCACTCATTCAGGTGCCAATAAATTTCAGTGATATTACTTCAGGTGTAATTATCATCATCCCAACAACAGTGCTCATAAAGAGCCCTAAAACTTCCAAGACACTTTCAAAGAGTCTGATTCAGCCTGCTTACTCACACTATCTGCATAAAAATCAATGGGATGAATTACATGTTACACAGGATTGGGCTTGCAAGATCTAGAGGTGTTAAAGACCTTTTTTTCTGTAACCAGTACAGACTAAACAATTACCAGAAAACTGCCAATTATGTCATTTTGAGCTGCCATATCTGAAAGCCGACATTATCATGGGACATGAGACTTTAGTGTTGAGACTCCCCGACTCATGCCTCAGATGTTGTATACGCTGTGACCCAATAAAATAAGATCCTAGAAGAGTCTCAGGTTCATAAATAAAGTAGAATTTGAAGAGGCAATTTGTAGCATAAAATTCAGCTTTATTTACCTGACTGATACCTTTATTTTATCATTATTAGAACAAGCTACTGAAAACATCTTCCCCTTTGCCTGCATATACTGATGAGAAGGAATATGTACAAACTTCCACAACGTATATAGCTGTAATGAGTTGCAATCAATCTGTTTGTTAGGTCTCATATTATGCAGAAATTAAACAACCAGCAGCACAAGCTAAGACAAAGCGCTTGCATAGAGCAGAAATAGAGTGTCATTTTCTGAATTTCAGGGATCAAAAAGAGAATAAACTGAACACGTGCAGTTTTATCAAAAACATTCCCAAGCAAAAAACTACTGGATTCACAAACCAAATTTAAATGACATATCCCTCTAGTGGTGTAAACTGACTTGACTCAATTAACCAAACTGATCCATTAAGCCATGAGATTTCAAGAAGACATAAAAATGTGTGGAAAGAGGATCCTTTGTCACAGGAAACCTGAGGCCACAGGAAATTACTCCACTAGCATGTCAAGTACCTTTATAGTAATACTGAAAATAAACATTTTCAGGAGCTCTATGTTTGTTTCACTGCTTACTATTTCAGAAAAAAGACATTCCCTTGATAGGTCACACAAAGAAAATCCAACACCTGTACACAGGTAGGTTTGACCCTCTAGTCAAACAGGCCATGTTTAGATGCACAGAACTTCAGGCTGTTGCATTCTATCCAGCACAGTAACCTACACTACAAAATGTAGCTCAAGGTCACAGAGGAAAAGCATTGCTTTTAATATCTATTGTTGTAATAGCTGAAATGGTCAAAGCTTTTTCAGGGGGGAAATATCTGTATTGTAACAGTCTTCAATACTATCCTTCTGAGTGCAATGACTGAAAGGTTTGCTGGAGCTCAAAAGCAGAGCACCAAACCACAGATTATGTCAGAAGTGAATGCATATTGTGACAGAGAATACTACAGAAACTTGTCAAATAAAAAATATTCCCCAGTGATTCAAATTAAGGCCTAGCTATAAATTTTTTCTTGTCTTTCTATCTAGGAAAAAAAAACAGATAACAACCCACGTTGTTGCTATCTACCCCATACAATCTTAAATGAATTCATCTTGGCCAGTTGTAAAGCCAGTTTCATGACTGACTTCCGTTTCTATTGTGGTTACACATCTTCTCATGTCTAGCATGCAGAAAAACAAAAAAAAGAAGCAAGCATCAATACTTTTAATTACTTATTAAAAGCCAATTCTAATTGAATATTATAAAAATTGCTTAGGTTTCCATATTGTTCCCATTTAATGCAAATGAGATATTTAATAGTTATTTCTTTAGTTTCTGAACTACTGCAATTTCAAACTTTGAATTATTTTCCTGTTAAGAACTTTTAATCTTAAAATGGTTGACCACGATAACAAAAGATAGATCAGAGCCCTACAAACTTCCTTACTGTATAAACCAAACTCTCAAAAGTCCAAAAAGCTAAAGTGCATGAAGCAAGCTAGAATCCTCCTTGTTGTTCACAACCAGTTTGGTTCTCTTCCAAACCTCAGTCTTTAAAGTGTATATCTGGGAAGGATAACTTACATATATGAGCGGAAAAAAGAAGGAAAAAAAGACAGAGCTGCATTAAAAAAACCCACTGATTTTGGTGATGATTTGACAATCTAAGTACTTATCATTGACATCCCTGAAACCAATTTTGCTTTGAAGGCTTTCTATTACTATCAAAAATGTTAAATACATCTCTACCTGATGCTGAAAGCAATTATATAGCAGCTGAACTGCAGAAGGCAGGTTACTCTTCATGATGTATATATACATGATGAACTATCAGCATTTACACTAGGAATGTTTTGTGTTTAGATTGGAGTTTTTTAGCTTACAGAAGGGGGGGGGAAGCAATGAGAAAAAAGAAGTGGAAAGATAAGTTTGTGTGTTTATATGCAGGCATAACAAAGTTTGCCGACCAGCAGGGTATAAGCATTGTGTACGGCCTTCAAGATCTGCCCAAAGTTTCTCATCAAGCCTTTGGACCTTTTTCTGGAACATAAAACCCACAAAATATTGTTAGGCCTCTGCTCATGTGTTTTATTCTTTCCCATTATTTCAAGTCTTTCCCTATTTAGACTCAATTTGCCTTTGGATACCAACTCTGTTTGAAAAGCACTTTGCATATTCTGGGTGTTAAGTGTAGTATGCATAGTAAGCACCGAGGAAACTAAATAAGGCATCAGATGAGAGAAACCCCCATGTGTAGGCAGTGCTATAAAAGCCTCCTTCCTCCTCCCAGCCCAATACCAGGAACACTTCTCTCTTCATTTAAAAACACGGAGCCAGCACGTTGCCTAGCTTACAGAACAAACCTTCCCTGCAGGGAAAACAGAGAAGGGAAACCCCCTCAGTGCCACCACACCGAACAGGGGAACCGCATTTTTCCCAAAAAGCAGGTGAGGAGAGAGTGGCCGTGATGGTCCACCATATCCTGAACAACCCCAACTCTCCCAGCCTCTCTCCATAGTAGAGCTGTTCCAGCCCTCTGATCATTTTTGTGGCCTCCTCTGGACGTGTTCCAACAGGTCCATGTCTTTCTTATGCTGAGGGTTCCAGAGCTGGGCACAGTACTCCAGGTGTGGTCTCACAAGAGCAGAGCAGAGGGACAGAATAATCTCCCTCGCCCTGCTGGCAGTGCTTCTTTTGATGCAACCCAGGACACAGTTGGCCTTTTGGGCTGTGAGCACACATTGCTGGCTCATGTCGAGCTTCTTATGAACCAGCACCCCCAAGTCCTTCTCCTCAGGGCTGCTCTCGATTGCATTGTCCCCCATCCTGTATTGGTACCAGAGGTTGCCCCAACCCAGGTGTAGGACCTTGCACTGGGCCTTATTGAACCTCATGAAATTCACGCAGGCCCACTCCTCCAGCTTGTCCAGGTCCCTCTGGATGACATCCCGTTCTTCTGGTGTGATCACTGCTCCACTCAGCTTGGTGTCATCTGCAAACTTGCTGAGGGTGCACTTGATCTCGCTGCCTATGTCATCAACGAAAATATCGGACAGCACTGGTCCCAGTACGGACGCCTGAGGGACACCGCTTGTCACGGGTCTCCATCTGGACATCGAGATCTGAATTTGCCTTTTCCACCTCAGCACTGCCCTCCCCTACTCTTTCCATCCCCCGCTCCGGTCGCCATGGCAACGCGCGCCCCCCCCTCCGTGGCGGCGGCTCCGCCCCCGGCCCTGGCTGGCCCCGCCCACTTCGAGCACGCCCTGCCCCTGTCCCCGCCCCGGCCGGGCCCGCTCCTGCCGCGCGCTCCGCTCCGGCCTGAAGCGCGGGCGCCGCGATGGCTCCGGCCGCCGACCGGCAGGGCTACTGGGGCCCGCCGACCTCCACCTTGGAGTGGTGCGAGGACAACTACGCCGTCTCCTACTACATCGCCGAGTTCTGTGAGTGGCCTCGGGGCCGCGTCCCCCTCGCCCCGCTGACCGGGCCCCGCTGCGGGGCACCCCCTCCCCGTGGCCCCTCTTTCCTGAGGGGGGAAGTGGCGGGGCCCCTTGGCCAGCCCCGCGGGTGGAAATGGGTGTTTTCCTGTCCGCTTCCCCCCCGCTCCCTGTCTGAAGGAGGGGGTGGTGCAGCCCCCCTCTGCCCCAGCGGGTTGTTGTCTTCCCCCCGCCCCGGCCTGTGGAAGCGGTGGCGGGGCGGGACGAGGGTGTCGGGGGCTTGGTGAAGCACCCGTGGGGTGGCCGGGGGAGGTGAGTCTGGGGGACTTGGCACTGGGGCAGTGCTGGCTGTGGGGCGCTGTGTGGGTGGCTGGAGGGAGGAGTCCTCCCTCAAACCGTGTAAAAAGCGTCACGGGTTTGCAGCTCCGCTCCCCGTGAGAGGAGATGGGAACATCTGCCCAGCCACGACCGGTCAAACCAGGCAAAACCGCTCGGGGAGAGCAGTGATGGAGGAGATGTCTTGGTACGGGTGGAAAGGTGCCTTCACCCAGCTGGTCTTTGGTGGGGCAGGATCGTCGTCAGGTTGATGTGTTGCAGGTGGTGACTGTTAGGGCAGCTCGGTGACCGTTAGCTGGACTAGCTCAGAGCCACAGCAAATTGTTGTTTTAACCTCGAAACTCTGTTATCCAGAGGCACTCAGGAATTTAGCTATATTCAAGTGCGTATTGGAGGAAGAACAAGGTGCTTTGACCACAGGGACATCCAGCACGTGCTTGAGGAGGGAGTATATTGTAATAGTGTTGTCCAAAATGCGAATCTGTTTCCCAGTGTGCAGGAAGTCAATAACTACATCACTGAGAGTGACATTGTTTTATTCAGTTTTGCGCAAATCCTGAGTGCTTACCGGTTTTCCTCAAATCAAAGTGCACACAAAGGCATTTGTCACCTTTTATTTTACACAAAGTTACACAAAGCCATACGTTATTCATCAAGCATTCAATCACATACTTACCTGTAATTATAATTAATGCTAAGTCATTCACTGCATCTTCTGCACATGCTCCAAAAGGGTTTTTAGGGGTGCTGGGTGGTCACCACCCCAAAAATTACCTGCCAAGTTCACGCATTGGTCACCTCCTCCCAGTCTCCTCTCAGTTATTGGCAGTGTCTCTAAACTGCTGGCATGGAATTTCTTTATGTAAGTTTCCAGCTCCCCATTCAAAATTCATGCTAATAAATTGCATCATTATTTAACCATACAGCTGAACAAACTTTACCCCCATACCACAAAAATTACAAAAGATAATCATTAACTGAGACCCATCTTGTCTACTATCTGTCTGATGGTCCTAAGATAATTTTTTAAGATATTAAAAATATCACAGGTTTTTACTAACAGTAGCAGGTAAAGGAACAAGCCCTTTGTCACTGATGTCTTGCTGAAAAATTAGCTATCTTTGTGTCCTGGGCAGTGACTTTAAGAGTGTGGTAGTTGCAGTTATGTGCTGCCACCTGACAGACACCATGTCCTACAAAAAGCTTTCACACACAGCTGCTCTTGAAATCTTAAGACCATAAGAAAATAGTACTAAAGTGAACAGGCTCACCTACCCTGAAGTGCTTGGAGTGGGCAATCTGAGGAGGCCTTTTGCATAGTTGGGATGCTTCAGCAGCGCTTTGGAAGAGCTTGGCATGCATGAGATGGAGGGTTCTGGGTGTCAGTGCCAGGCTGTGACTCCTAGTTACAAACACTGACATGGGTGAAGGACCAAAATGAATAGTTGTGAAAGAGGTTTTCAGAGTGTGGGAATGGGAAGGAGAACAGGATCTGAATAACAGCAGCATAGGCGGCATAGAAACTGGGAGGAAAAAGGAAGTTGATGTGTAGGCTTATGGCTGAGAAGAGGCAGGCTGGATCAAGAGGGAACAAAATTAAATACTCTTAAAACAGGACAAACTTAGAAGTTTTAGCTAGAACAAGACTTTTGCAGAGTATGTATTTGTGTGTTTTTCTCGTGGCAAAAAGTAATTTGTGAAATAATCCACATAGGGAAGAGGAAGCTCTGTTGCTTTACCCATGTGAAAATAAATTTGACTAACATGTAAATTTTTGAAATAATCCCCACATTGTTGGCCTTGTGAACTGATACTTTTGATACACTTCTAGATTATGCAGGAGAAGGAAGATGAGGATGAGATTGATTAATGGTGGGAATTGGAAAGACGTGTTCTGAAGAAAAAGGTCTGCCCTCTCCTTATGGTTCTAGTGTTTGGGATCATGGTTCCTTGGTCTGTCAGTGGTGCTGAAAAAAATATGTATAAAGGCTGTGCTGTAAATGAAAGTATTTAAATGGACAGTTTTGAAAAGCAAAACAGTAAACGAAACAATTTAGGGTTAGCTTAACAGTAGATAATTTAAGCAGATATGTCAAGATGGTTTAGATTTTCTTTAGCAATAATTCTCTAACTGCACTTTGAGGGTCAGAGGAAAAAAATATTTTTTTTTGAGGCTGCAAACCCACTGCATTTAAATCTTAACCAGGAAAAGTTGGTTGGCAGTGTATCTTTTAGAAAACAACTAAGAGGTCTTTCCGAATTTTCTCTAAAATACTTAATGTGAAGCTAATTACTTTGGAATATCAGAGAACTCTAACCCCGAAATCTAGTTGCTTTTCGCAAAAGAGCTGAGAGTATATTCAATGTCTGTGTGACCCAGCAGTCTTCTTTCAGATGCTGAGCCTTTATGGCCTCCTTACTGTAGTAAAAATTCAAATTCAGAGAGCAGACAAACCAGAAAGTGCAAAAATATTTTTCTCTCAGGGTTCTCATTGTGGTAATTTCTGATGTTGTTGATTCTGTTTTTAAAATTTGTGTATAGCTGGTACTAAGTGTTATCTTACAAAAAAGTGAAAATTGGTTTCTGATTTCTCACTGTTTTGGTACCACTCAGTTAAATGGTTGTTATATTGAGAAATTTTGCATTAAATGTTTGTTAGAAGCAATTTATATGAAACTGTTGGAGGCCCAAAGCTTGAAGGATACTGGCAAGTCCAAATGTTTTCTTTAGGTTGCAGACTGAAGAGCCAAGCTGAAAGCCTATTGTACGAATTATGTCTTTGTGCCATGTAGCAATTTGTTTTTAATATGCTATTTTAGTGCAAATTGCTACATTGTGTTCCAGAAGCCTACACACAGTTCCTTGCCATTTACTCCTTAAAAACCAGTGTAAATTATGGCAGCTAATCAGTTATATGTATTCAGAATTGTGAAGGCGAGGTAAGGTGGGTTTGTAGCACTTTGTATTGGCATTCTCTTGATGTTCCCCAAACACAATGACCTGTATTCAATGATTTATTTTTTTAATGATGAAAAATGGGTGTTTTGCCTTTCTGAGCCTGCACCTAGCCAGTTTTTCTCCCTTGTGGAGGTGGGTGACTAACTGCTCTACGTCCTTCTGTAGAGTATTAAACCAATTGAAATGGAAAATCCGTTGGAAACAATTATTTTGCCAGCTTAAATGTTAAACAGCTCTCATATCCCTCACTGATCAGATCTATTGTGTAATGTAGTGATTCTTTCACAAGTGTTTCTCAGCAGTTTTGGATTGACTCCTGGGTGCTAGAGGGCAAGCAGAAGAGATGATTTTTTTCTTTAAAGTAATGTTTTTCAGCTCCCAAGGCTTGTGTGCTGAATTACCTAAGCTTTTGTACACCAACTTAAGCAAAGTAATAATAATAAAGGAAACAAGATAGCATCCTCCCACCCACACAAACAGAACAAGGTCAAATGGAAGTGCTGTTGATTAACACTGAATGCTTACATGTTACAGTTCAGTCCTCATTTTAGTAGGGCTGATATTTCAGACTAGTTCAGCCGCATAGTGTTCAGTTTTGGAGTTCTGTTTTGATGTGAATGCCTATATGACAAGTGCCTTGCCCTTCTTGCAGTCACTGTTATCCCTGTAAGAAGGTTTTGTCTTGTACAATATGAGGGGTGGATAAAACTAATAGTCATAGATTTCCTTTGTTGAAAATATGGAAAGTAGTAGTATCAATTTAAACAAATACTTTTAAATTCAGGGGAGACCTTGGTGGTACCCAAGTGTTTGTAATTCTCAGGAGAATCGTGGGGGTGAATTTCTTGTTGTTATTTAGTGCTGTGTTTCCAGGTATGTGAAATATTGCCTTGAGCTATGATTGTCCATGAGTAATATGCATAATCTACAGCAAAACTGTTTTTGACATAGTATATCTTTACATTGGCATTTACATCAGGAAGCATCTGGAATATAGCTTTGGGCTTTTCAAGGAATTGGTGAAATTCTTTTTTGGTGCCATCTCGGTTTGTTCTGTTACCTTCATATAAGAACATAGAAGGGTTTTATTATCAGAGATAAATCCGTTGGGTTTTTTTTGTTTTCGTTAGAGATCTGTTACACAAATACTTGTAAGTGTGCTTTCCTTATGGGACCCTTTCTTATTTAGAAAAAATCCCAGATCGTGAGACTCTGCCCACGTTTCTAGACACTTTTTTGCTGCTCTTTCTCAAGTCCTTACTATTTTTGCTTCAGACAAGAGATAAGAATGACTGTTACGTCTTGTTAGATGTGAGATATCTCATTAACACGCAGCCTGCCATCCAAGCATTCTCTATGTTGTGAACTGTGACACAAAGATACTGGGATTTTTTTAAGCTTTGCTCAAAAAAGACACCTCTCAAAGATGCACGGATCTCTGCTTTGCACGGGGATTATAACTTAGGAGCTTGAAAACTTGCAAAATTTACCTAAAGTTAGAATAATGTTCTTAATATTGCATTTCAGCTGCCGCACATACTGTTACCTATTCCTTTGGGGCATGCTGCTGTATTTTGCCTTCTTTGCCAGAGGCTTTGGAAAGCAGACAGAGGCTGTTGGGCTAGGTATTATCCATGTGAGTTAAAAAAATAAAATAAACACAGCGCTGTCTGTTCTTTCAACAATAAAGTGTCAGATGAAGGAAGAGTCCTCAGGATTAATTGGGTGTGATCAGCCCAACTGCCTGGCTGTGGCTGAATTATTTAAAGATCTCATGACACAGATTTAATAGTGCGATTTAAGAGAAGATGATGTCACAGCCTCACAGACATCAAGGTTTTGGGTCAGTGGCAAATACTGTTGCATTATTTTTTTTTTCTCCTTCACAGGTTGTAAAGGTATGTACTTGACTTAAGCCTGAAGATAATCCTGTGGGACTGTTTTGTTGCATTTTGCCACACTTAATGTTTTATATTTTTTTAATTTCTTCACTTTTTGGGGGTCTCTTTGCCACATGCTAATCCATGATGCAACTCTACTTTTCATCTCATGACAGCTCTGTTTTCTCTTTTCCAAATAGCTTTCATTCAAAGACAGGGCCAAAAGCTTTTGAAAGTCTACATTTGTCCAGTCATCTATTCTCATTTATCCGTCATGATATGGGGTATGCTTAAAACTTTATGGAGGCTGTATTAATGGACCACATGTGTGTTTATCTGCTACTACTTGTGTAGTTATTAAGTGACAATAAAATCTTAAATATGGTTTACAAAGCACTTGATTACTTTATAATTAGTGCTTCATGTTCAGTACTTGTACAGCTGGCAATTGGACATCTGCCACTCCAAATGGTAACAGAGCAGTGGCATTTGTACAGTTTAATTTTGCCTATGTGCAAACTAAGGCAGAGAGGCTTATGAGCTGCGTGATACAAGTTTGCAGGGTATTTAAAGGTAGCTAGAAATAGGAAGATTAATGTCAGCACTGTTCCTTCACTATTGTTTATCTGACTTTTAAATGCCTTTAAATGAGCTTTTAGTCACAGATTAAAATGACTGTTGTCATAATTGAAAGACAAATATCTTTAGTCTAGGGTTTGTTGTGTCTTTTTGTGTGTGTGTGAAACTGCTATTTATGTAATGCATTTTCTATATTTGCTGGAACCTTTTACAAATCAGTGGGGAAGGTGTTTTTTAAATAAAAGAACATTTTAATAATCACTGCAAAAATGTTCAGGAGAACTCTGGGAGATGTTTCTAGTCCCAACAGCTCAGCAGTATATGGTTGGTTTATCTTGCAACGCATGCAAGTGCTAACATACTTGACTGTTTTTCCAACTACCACAGATGCCTAAAGAGAATCACAGAAAGGTTTATGTATTGTGAAAGGTTAAGAAAATGAAAAGAGTTCTTTTAATTGAAAATATGTATCAAAAACCGAAATTTATACTGCCAGAAGGGAAACCACTGACAAGTGGTTATCAGGGAAAATCTACCTACTTTTGATTGCTTTGAGTTTTCTAGGTATGGGGCTCTTTAAATCTGCCTCATTAACTACTGCCACTTTTTAGTCTGTTAGGAGAGAAGCTGAGCTTCTGCAGGAATTACTCCTGCTTGGTTATTGGTGGTTTTGGAAGTACTACAAAGAAGGAAGGCAGAAAGGTGTCAGGAAGAGAGAAATTTCTAGAGAATGCTTCAGCTCAAAAAAAAAAACCCCAAACAAACAAAAATACCCACCGAAACTAATCAGAGCAGCATCACTTTGGTGTCTATGTTTTACCATCAATTGAACTGAATGTCCCCATATAGGCAGCTCTGGGTCGAGTCCCAGTGATTTTGCTGGGTGTCGTGTAGATTTAAGGTTTCAGGCACAGACCCTTTTGTACACTTGAAAATGCAGCTGTAAAATACTTGGAGTTTTTGTGCTAGCCCAAAAAACCTGCAGTGTATGACCAGGATATTTTTTTTATCTATTTTTAAAAATTAATTTCCTTGAGGAAATATGCTGCATATGCACTGTGATCAGTGACTGAAAACCTGCCCTTTTGTAAGTAATCAGGGCAGTCAGCATCTGCAGGATCATTGTTTCCTTTACAGTAAAGTCCATTGACCTCTGGCAGAGTATGTACTTCAGAGTGTCTTGAGTTTGGGAGGCAGAAGGCCAGTCCAGGTGAGGAGATGCACCCTTTGTGCCCCCCCCCCCCACTTTACAAGGTTCCTTTCCAGTTCTTTCTCTTTCAAGCAACTGGTGACTCAACATGCCTGCCACGTTGCAGAGCTTTCTTGAGGGAAATTCCAAACTTTATTTCAAAATTGAGATTAGTGTCCAGCAGTGTCTCTGCTTCCCAGCTGTGTCTTGGGGCTTTATTTTATTTGGTTTTGTTGGAGAGACATTATTCCGTAGTTCCTTTGGATTTCAGAATCTAGCATCCTGGGAGTGACCCAGGAATATGTGCAGGGTGTGTGTCCCTTAAAGAATTTCCAGCAGGTTTTGTGCATGAGAGGGTATTTTCTGTTGCTGCCTAGTCCTTGTGACATTGCTCTGATTCTCTCTTAATGGAGAAGCTGGGAAGGGAACAAGAGTGTGGGCTAGTTCAACTGGACAGGGTTCAGGATGTTTGAGACTGGACTTTTAGGTCTGGGGAGAAAGCAAGGCCTTGTCGTCTTTAGGCAGGAAAGCAGACAAGCAGAATTAGAATAAGACTTGGTGTTGAGTTTCTTCCTTCACATCTTGTTTTTTTAAAAGTGATAGATGTATGGCATGGGATGCCAGAGTATGTATGTTTTGTATGAATTCCAACTAGTAGGATTTCAAGGTATCAACTTTATGGTTATAAAACATGACCCTGGAATTTTTCTGATTTATATAGCGCTTTGAGGAGCTTGTTATTTGCAGTGAAGGTCAAGATGCTACTACCCCTTAGGTTGGGTTTTCAGTAATTCCTAATACCAGTTGGATAAGGATTTTCATTTGGACAAGATCGAACATGCAGGAATCAGAACATTAGATCAAAGAAAAGATGCTGGAGTGTGCTCAGAGAAGGGCAACAAAGCTGGTGAAGGGGCTGGAGAATAAGTCCTATAAGGAGTGGCTGAGGGAACTTGGGTTATTTAGCTTAGAGAAGAGGAGGCTGTCACTCTCTACAACTTCTTGAAAGGAGGTTGTAGTGAGGTGGGTGTTGGTGTGTTCTTCAAGTGACCAACAATAGGATGAGAGGAAATGGCCATAAGTTGCGTCAGAGAAGGTTCAGACTAGATATTGGGAAAGTGGTCAGGTGCTGGCACAGTTGCCCAGGGAGAGAGGTGGTTGAGTCTCCATCCCTGGAGGTGTTTGAAAGATGGGTAGATGAGTTTCTCAGGGACATGGTTTAGCAATGGACAGGTACGGTTGGACTCGATGATCCCAAAGGTCTTTTCCAACCAGATAATTCTATGATTCTGTGGTTCTAAGAAGTCCTATAAAGCTGTGTAGCATAGCTGAGCATTGAAAATAGTCAGGATACTGGCAGTCTTGGGACCGAGTTTTCCTGTCTGCTGTATTAGGCCTGTGATTTGTTCATCAGGTTTTTTCATGTTCCCCAGTCAACACGATTTGTTTGCTCAAGGAAGAGAGCTGCTTCAAACATGAAAGGCATGTTTCTGTGATCTCTTCTAATGGGTGTTTTGACTTTACAATGAGGACACCCAGAGATACCTGAAATTACGTTATGTGTCTTTGAGAAACTGGTTCTGCAGATATGGCTTTCTCTGAAATCAAATGGGTCACCTACAAAAGGGAGCTAAAATAGCACAAATAAGTTATTTTATTGTCACAGGTTGGAATTCACATTTCTTCTAGGTAAAATGGGTGTGTTTTTCCTCTAAAAACCCTTATCAGGGTTTGCTGTGTAAGAAAGGGTATGTTTGTGTGATTCTCATTACAGACTTGATTGTTTTTGAAGGGAGTTTCCAGTACTCTCCTGTCAGAGACTGCCAGGTCAAGTGCAGGCCCCAGACTGCAGCAGGCAAGCTGCAGAGCTTGTATGGGGGATTATTACACTCAGGAAGAGAGCTGCAGGGTGTATTCCTGCAGATTTTCCCTGCATTCCTCCCACAGGATTCAGATTTTTTTTCACGTTTTAAATCTTGTAGACTTAAGGAAAACAATAATATATAAACTCAGATTCAGATGATATTTTGCTCGTGAATGAAAACTGATAACTTTTTTTTCTCCTTTGAGTTCTTCTTTTGTTTTCCCGAATCCTTTTCACAGTGGTGAAAATGACCCATATAAGCAGAGAGAACTAACTATACGCAAAATGCTGGCCAGTGCATGAGTAAAAAGTCTGAAAAATCAGAGTAGAACATTTTTCTTTATTTTTTCAATTTGCTAAGAGAAATTTACAAAGAAGGTTGTCAATATGCTTTTGTTTATAGTGCTGTGTACGTGCAGATCTGACTTCTGCAAATGCATGCAGTTTAATGCCATCTCCATAAAGCTGCAGCTAGCAGCAGTAGCATGGAAGTTCATGGCTTTCTTTACAAGTAGCAGATGAGCATTGCCAGTTTATAGGGCTTCTATCTCTTTTGAGCTGGTGAGTGCAATCTCTAATAAGAATTGAATTGTGTAGATGTCTTGGAAAGCACAGAGAAGTGCACAGTGGTAGTGAAATCATACAGCAGATGTTGTTTTCATTCACTTAAACTGCTATGGCTTTGTGGTCTGTGATGTCACAGTTGCTTTTTGCTCAGAGATTTGGGCTTTGGTGACAAATCTTTCAAGGCGTGAGCTTTATCATCCCGTGAGGCCGCTCAGAATATAGTCTTCAGTGCAGTGTCTAACATCATCACAGTACTTGAATGCTAAAACTCTTCAGTCCATCCCAGTTTAATTTTTCTTGTCTCTTTTTGTCTTTCTCTGTTTGAGATTGCAGAGAAATATTTTAAAGCTATTTCCTTTTCTATGATGCATTTCCTTCCAAGCTCTTCAGTTCTCTTTCTACCTTTTGAACTCTTCCATGCTGCTTTCCATATGGCTTTTGTATAAACATTCCCTGCACACACTTATTTGTACTCAAACCTGTCCTCTGAAAGTTTTCCTCTGTCAGTCTTTGGGCCACCATTTGTGATAGGAACTTGATTTATTTTGTGTACAGTTTTTGACTATTTCATATCATATTGGGTAAAACTGAATTCTGCCCAAATGCTTGCCACCCACCTTATGAAATGCTATTGTGTAGGCACTATATAACAAAAAGACTGTTTAAAACTCAAACTTTCAGTGTGTTATATATCACTTCCTGTACTTGGTTTAGATTGAGTTACTTATGATCTGGACTTTGATCTTACTGTCTTTCTGGAGAAGAAGCTTCATTTTCCCCCTACATAGTTTTTGTTAAGGCTTGTGGGTGGATAGGCAACTGCCAATTTTTTTATTTTCATTTTTCAAGCAAGAACAGGAAAGTTGTCTTGACATAACAGTTGGACAATGACTTAAGAATTGAGTTGGAGTTAGAAGTTGTGGCCCAGGACTGAAAACCTTTAGATCTTGGGTTAGTGAATCAGTTGGGTGCTGTTGAAAGTTCTTGCCACAGGTTGTCATATTAACTTAAAAATTTTATGAAGACTTCAGAGAAAATTTCTTGTATAAAAGAAGGTTGGGTATTTAGAAATGGAAAAGAAGAGTCCAAGTAATTTCTGAGATGTCTTTCTTATATCACGTATTCCAGGTAGCCATAGGATTTTTCATTTAAGGCAGTCCTGCAAAAAATAATATATTTATAGATGGGATTTTCAGTTAGTACTGCTGATAAGAGAGGGAATGTCACCAGTCAGTGTTTGGATGGTTGCTGTTTACGTGAATCAGGCTAGTTTCATTATCACAGTATCACAAGGTTGGAAAGGACCTCTGAGATCATCAAGTCCAACCTATATCCCAACACTAACACCAACCATCATCTAAACCACGGCACTCAGTGCCTCATCCAGTCTCCCCTTAAACACCTCCAGGGTCAGCGACTCCACCCCCTCCCTGGGCAGCGCATTCCAATGGCCAATCACCCTTTCAGTGAAGAACTTTTTCCTAAGATCAGGCCTAAACCTCCCCATGTGCTGTGTTGTAGATTTGTCACATAGCATCTCATCTTTAATTTCCTACCATAAAAGTAGGGCAATGTGCAAAAGAATGGCATGAGTCATTATTAGGAGAGACTTCTAACACCTGGTGGAAATCCACACTGATAGCAAGAAAGGAAGGAAAGCAAGAGGATTTCAATTTTGAAGAAAGACTACTCAAACTAGTTACAAATATCTGGAAAGCAACACTGTTCTCTGCCATCCACCATCCAATGAGCCTGTTGGGCTCCCCAAATTCTTAGCTCTAGTGTATCACTGCACAGTGCCTGCAAGGGCCCTACAGAGCCTCCGAGATACCCACAGCTTCCTATGGCTCAAGTTGGTATCCCTATTATGTGGTGAGACGCATAGATACTGGTGTGGATGTACTCTGGTAGCTCAAAACTGTCACCTGCCAAAACTTGTGCTTCCTATTACGCACAAACACTGAGGTTTAGAGGAGTTGGGCAGACACTGAACATCAAGCCAGGATGCTGACACCAACATAGAAGAAAGGTGAACTGGAAGGAGTTAAGTATGATGAAAATGGAAATATATTGGTCACTGCTTAGTTTTAGCAGCGGCTGAAGGGTAAGCTTCCCCGTCTTGGTTGTTTCCTTCCAGTCTGATATCATCAGCCTGTCTTAAAATAACATTTGAAATACGTTTTGTTTTGTTTTCCAGTAAAGGTTTTAACAGCAGCAAATCTGCCCTTCAGCAATGAGCTTATTGCATGTAATATTCTAACTTAACATCATGTCAGCCTAATATCTTTAGACTTTGATTGCATTTTGCAGCTGTAAGCACTTGCTTTGGTGAGCTTTCTAGATCGATATTTCAAATGATCTGCCTATGTCAACTGTTTTTACTTTTAATTTACTTGCAAAATCCTTCCAGGTGTACTTCAAAATAATCATCTTAGGTACGCATTTATCAGGGAAATGATGCTTTCTTCTCCGTGACGCTTCCTATACTTTAGAAAAGCAACTTTTAAATGTGGTAAGATGGCATATCATCTAATTGTAATGCAAGTTTATCCCTTGTAGTCTTGTTAATTGTGGATATTTTAGATTGGGAGTAAAATGTACTGTAAAGGAGCTGTGTACTGTTTCATTTGTGCAGACTGCTTCTTGCAATTTAAGAAAATGGCCAAGGATAGAGTCTAGCACATTTGTTACGTCCTTAAATACTGTTATTTTTCATGTAATGGTCTTTTTAAACCCCCCCAAAACACTTATTAATGCTTCAGAATGCCCTGCACTTGTGACAGGCTTAAGTGTGATAGCCAGAGTTGTAGCCACAGTAAGATAATGAGCAAAACTGCCTTCAAAAATGAGGAACATGGCTTTTTTATTTAGCTGTTGTAACTATCTTTATTCTGACCTGTCACCTCAGAATATTTCCCTTGCAATTGCTTTCATAATTATCTGTTAAACTTCACAATGCTCGTCCACATTTTGTAGTTGACCTATTAAACCTTTTCTGAGAAACAGCATCTTGTGCAGACCTTGGACTTCATTCATGAAAGGGTTCAAGACAGGTCCCTCTGAAAAAAAAAGTCATTTTTCCTCAAAAATAACATCAGTCTGCATTTTCAGACACTTCATTTGTGATAGTCTTTAAGAATTCCAGTAGAAGGAGGACTCCATTATGCTAAACATGATAAGAATTCTGAACAGAAATGTTGTTTGTGGAAAGTACCCTGTTCTTACTCTGATATACTTTCTGCTTTGAAGCTTTATTTACGAGGGGTGTTGTGATGAATTTATTGTGGTGGGTAAGGATGGTCTAGTGACTAGAGGAATACTTCGGTGTTTTAAAGTCCTGGCTTCAGTTTTATGCAGGTTTCTTTGTGACTCAGGCACCTTCTTCTAGCCTGTCCTCTTGCAAGGACACAGAAGACTGGGGTTGCTCAGACACTGCAGTAATAGAGACTAAATGGATAAACAGTGGTTTAGTTTTGAGTGGGAAGAGCAAAAATTTCTTAGCCCAGCAATGAACATTTCACTGTGTCTTTTTATATCTTCATTGTGAATGCAAACGTTGGATTGCAAGGATATCAGTTTCTTAAGAAGAAACATGTGGAGCTTTAAAATTTGGATTTGTGTAGTATTAGCTTTCACTTGTTTATTTTTAGTATAAGACAAAGTCAGCATTTGTACAGTCTCCTGTTAAGTTCTAATTTTCTTGTGTCTGCTACACAGTAGCAAAGCGCTTTGCAGAGAGGTGAGGGTAAAGAAAAGGATGGCTTAATTGTGGCCTAGGGCCATTCAGAAGTAGTTTAATAATAGGTGCTTTTGTAAAACGTGAATACCAAAGAGAGGCCGGTTCCTTAGAAAGTACACACACACTTAACAGGTTTAAACTGAGCTTTCTTGTGTACTTTGTTAGTCAGGAGTGTCGAGCTTTTTCTTCTAATTACCTTTTGATTGTTTTGAAGAACACAAAATACTGTAAACAGTAAAAAAAGCCTACAAAAATATTACCTGAACTAGTATGGTGAATGCCAAGGGAAGGAATTGTGCAGCTGCAATTAAGTATGTAAGAGCGTAAATCAGAAGGTATCGCTTGATGCAGCATGTTGGAACTGCTCGTAAACGAGCACTGGGAGTAGAAATCGAATTGTGTTGTTAATAATTAATCTTTTTTTTCCTTAAAATTCCTCATTACCCCTCCCGAATCCAGTAATTCACTGAAAAGGTTTACCTGTACAATTTTTGTTCAGAAGGATATCAGTGTATATTTACATATCCTGGAGAAACGGAGGCCCAGCAAGGGAGAAGCAGCCTAGAAGATGTAGAAGCACTGCCCTGCACACTGACTTTAAACACTAAACCCTCCTAGCTGACCATCAGCTCTGCAGCAGCAATTCTGCCTTTAGTTTTTTTGGCCTTGTCCCAGCACTTTGGCTGGAGGCAGCGCTCTGTAGCAGCTGGGGCTGAGATGCGTGCGACTGGAACGCAGTGTGCTCACACTGGTGGTATGCAGTTGTGTCGATGCTAGCATTGAGGAGGAGGCTGTGTTCCTGCCTCCTTTTCTTCCTTTCTTTGCCCGTGTGGATTGGATTTTTTTCATGTATCTTGGAGGTTGTTGTCCACTCTTGTTTGAAACTGTTGCAGGATTCATGGCATGTTTTGGGAGATATTGCTTCAGCCAAATAAACTTGATTTCTAGATATTCTGCCAAAACTACCTTTTTCCTTGTCTTCAGTCTCTTAGTGCTGATTGTAATGCTTTTCTGTAAGTATACAAATAACTTTTTTTCAGTCCTTCCGCTGTGTAAAACTGGCTTCCACATTGCTTTCTTCTTGCTGCTGCCTGGTCAATGTTTAGGTACTTAAACTAACTGTCCCTTACAGTTTTTCTCATAACAGTATGCTAGCATCTGTACAGAGCTAGATTAAAGCAGCATTCCTTTTTAATGTACTCATTTTATCGTATTTTTTCTTTAGTGTTTTATCTATCTCTTAATTTTATGATTCCAATTATCCATATTAACTTGTTCTTTAGATTTCTGATTTTATTTTAAATACCTAGGGAGATCTAATAGTCACTCTAATAACCCATTACTTTGGATTGTTGTTTTTCATAGTTCTTGAGGAAGCTTTCATACGTAACTCACACAGTTCAGTTAACTGTTTCGCTATTTGTTTCCTCGAGTCTTTTTCCCACTTTGTTATTAGAAATGTGGTGGATAATACAGGTTGCCACAGAACTGCTGAAGTTGCAACTTCAGTTCATGTACAGGTAAACAAAATCAAGTCTTGCTTAGTATTTGGAGAGGAGAATTACAGGAGGATAAGAAATGGATCTTGTCATGTAAAAATAAACACTCTAAACATCCGCCATCCCTCATTTTTTCTTTTTTTTTCCTCAGTTGGCATTGTTCCTATGCTCCAGCCTGGAGTAAGGCTGCATTGTGTTTCACTGAGTAACTAGAAGTTTATATTGATCTTCCGTGCACATTAGCAAGTAGGGACTTTAGTATATTACATACTGGCAAAATTCCCATTGGGATGACTCTGTTTTCTCCCCTTGAGGTTTTTCTGAAATACCAAATGGAGACAGAAGTTTTCATTTCCTGACACTCTGAAGTGCAGTTATTATAGACTTGTAAGTGGAAGATATTAAAAATGACCAGTGGAAGTGATAATCCAATTGGTATACTGATCTCCTGGTGATAAGCCGTAAGCAAAAACAGCACAAGATTGAAGTTAGTGACCAAATCAGCTGATTCTCTGTAGTTGGGTCTTCCGAATAATCATGAAATGTCCATATTTTGAAATGTCAGTGATACATACCTTTCTCTGGGTCTGGCTGAGTTATTATTGACGGATAATATATAGCATCTACTGTATGAAAACTTGTTGAGTTTTATTCAAATTAATTCCTCTGTTGACAATGTACAGTGCTGTGATAGGTAAGCTATGTAGTACTTGTATCATAGCATGGACTCCCTCATTAGATTTGAATTAGTTTCTTATTGTTATAAGGGAGTACCCTAGATTCCTCCTCAGTTTTTACCTGCTTCTCCAGTTCAAATCCTATTTCCAAACATTTCTTTGTCTGTTTCACCTTATCTGGTGCTGCTTGGCCAGGCTACTACCCTTGTTGTTATTGTCCTCTCTATGTGTTCATCTGTGGTTTCATATCCCTAGAGATCCTTCCAAGAGAAAAATCTTTCTTTAAAAAGATAGTTGTGGTAGATAGTTGCTCTCAAATGTGCCTGAATTGCATCGCTTCGCAATTTCTTTTAATTTGGTAAACCCTCTAGTAATGAGCTATAGTTTGCACTGGAGCTGCTCCAGACGATTCTAGAAACAAAAGCCATGAGCTCTAGTCTTGCAGTCATTCTGTGTACAAACATAGGAGAAAGACTTTAACACTGCATGAACCACATTGGTCAACTTGTCAAAAGCTGAAGATTTATAAAAAAGAAGCAAAAGTTATCATAGCACTCTTCCTCCCTCACTGAAAACATCACCTATATTGTAATTCCCAGTGTTGTGTTGCTGATACTTTAATACCCTGAATATTATTTCTTTCTGACCACGTCATATTACAATTTATTACAACTTTATCCTTTTGACTATTCATCCAAATTTATTTTAGAAATGGCTTTCTAACGTAGAGCTAACTATATATTGGGGAAATGGAAACTTTATGAAAGTAAGGTCCTTCTAATTTGTGTACTGTCTAACTGTACCAAGCAGTCTATATAAAATGAGCAGTATATTGTGACCATGTTTGCCTGTAAATAGTTTCCTTTTTGATTTTATACTTTCTGTCTTTGAGGTGGTCAATCTTTGTACAGATCTGTGTGCATTTATGATAATATGTATATTTTTAGGACCTGAAGATGACTCGGAATGTACGGGCATCGTGAAAAGACTTGTCAGGTTTTGCTGTTGTAGAACATGGTGCAGATGTGGTTTAACATTTGTACAGCTGTCCTCATAGACAGAGGCCTCTTCAAATGATGTTTTGCATAAACTTGATTTTGTTCTGGTACTGTTTGGCATTTTCTCAATGAATGAAACAATATTTTGAAACAATGGTTTGCATTAAACAGGCCTGAAATACTTCTATGAAAATTTGTAACGTCAGTCACACAACCTGAATTTATCATGATTAGACATTAATTTAGCACTTTACTTAGTACCATGTCTAATCTTTGTGGATATGATCTGTTTTATTGCTGTGGTAGGCCATGACACCCTGCAATCTAGCTTTAGCTCAAATAGCTCCCTTTCATCCTAGATAAATGCCAAGTTCTATTCAATCTAGCTGTTGTTTTGTTAGGCTAGGTAAGCTAAGCAATTTTTGACCTTTCTGATGTTGTAAGCTCCCATTCATCACTCCCATCTGAAGTGATGCTTCTCTGCACCTGATCTGCTCACTCTTGTCTTTCATTGGTAAGTAGAGAAAGATGTATTCTACTATTGGCTTGCATGAAGACATTATTATTTCCTTACTTTGCTGGAAGTAAGTTTACGGGGTTTGGTGCCTGCTTTCCACTGATGGCTTATGGTCAATCACTGTGCAATCTTAATCCACTTTTCTGCCTCTTCAAATAGATTAATCTTGCACTTGGAGTAAGGATTCGTATTTGTGTTGAAAAACATGTTCTTGGCTGTGATATTTAGTCCTGTTCCTGTAATTTTAGTCCATGAGTTTATTCATTTCTTCCTCTGATAATGTAGTTTTCCTTTCTGTTGGCAGACATGCTGAAGATAAAATGCTGAGAAGCAGTATTTGGTCACTAAAGAAAAAATAGAACACTCTCTGGACCAGTATTCAAGGAATCCAGTAGTTAAAAATTGTCAAGAAACTGGATTTATTTTTTTCCTATTTTCAACTTCCATATCTATTTCCTTCAAAACTTGCTTGACTTCCTTGTTCATTAATTAACTTTTAGAGTTATGGGTCTGTAGTTGTGTCACCTTTTTGTTCTTTCTTGGTACCGTTTGCTAATCTCTGTGCATATTCCCCTGCTGGTTTTTGATGGAATTAGTAAAAATCCCTTTTAATGAATTTATAAGCTATTCTATGTGAAGATAATCCTGTAAAGACTAGCTCGACATTTATGACATTCACACTCATAGGGACATTGAGTTTGAAAGAGGCCCTGTGGTTTTTGGTTTTGAAAGAAGTAATTTTGCTAGTGGCATGCCAAAGGAATTCATTGTTCCTATGCCTCCATTTTGCTCTTTAAAAAATTTACACAACTTTCAAAAAGTATTTTTTGCAAATAGGCTTGCCTAATCCATTCTATAAATGTTCTGAATGATGTTGACCAAAAAGTGCACAGAAGGAGTGGCACGAATTTACAGCTAGATTAGGTCCATGGTATTTGCTCTCTCAGCCAGATGGT
This sequence comes from Dromococcyx pavoninus, assembly GCA_033558185.1. Taxonomy (NCBI): domain Eukaryota; kingdom Metazoa; phylum Chordata; class Aves; order Cuculiformes; family Neomorphidae; genus Dromococcyx; species Dromococcyx pavoninus. The sequence goes on along the minus strand of JAUMJL010000286.1, from coordinate 551,746 downwards.
TCTAGATTGAACGCTCGTAAATTCTCAATAATTTAACATAATTATAGCTTTACAGGAAGTATTGAAACATTTGCTCTCCTACAGAACAATCTCTTTTCTGCATTCTTACATCCATCTGAAGTTTGTCCTACTCAACTCTTCTAAATTCATGTGCCTTCCTAGTTGCAGATAAACATCATGGTATTTCTTTTGTTCTGCATTTTCATATTTGCTGTTTTGCCAAGATCTCAACAGTTTTATAACATAGGGGCCTTGAACAGTGAGTGATATTTATATAATGTCTAATAACTTCTCTTGAAAATGGGCATAGTTGAGAACAGCTTTAGAAAGTGGAAGATTAACTCTCCAAACTACGTAGCCTTTACTGCCTTTACTCCAGTTTTCAAGGCTGAATCTTTGCATGATTTGTAGGAGGATGTGGTAATGGTCAGTGTATCATACAATACTGAGTTTTAGTGGATTTCTTACAAACCTGGTCTCTGCTGAAAGTGAATCACTGCTCATTGCAGCACTGTGGGAATGTGGTAAAAGGTTAATGGTTCCCCAAAGAATTTAAGCATGGAAAAGGTCTTTTGTATTGATATAAACTTGCAAGTCTTTGCAGAGCTGTTTTGATTTGGGCTTCTTTTACATAGAGGAACTTACTACAGAGCCGACTAGAAGAGTAAGATCTCAGCCACATCTCTATTTTGCTTTTTATAACTTAAGGAAATTCATGATTGTGCAGGAGATGGTGTTAAATCAATAAGGAAGTGATCTAAAGTTCTGATAAAAATCAGATGTGATTTTTTTATCTGGTAGAGAAGACTGTCTCACTGAGATTTGAATTTAGATGAACTGACTTGTTAACTAGGTACACTTCTGCTTCTTGTGTTCTGAAATAACCTTTTTTCTGTTAACCTCTGAAGTATGAATTTTTGTGCCCAGGGTGCTGTAATACCTTGTGGTTGTATGCTCATAGTTTGGTCGTTTTCAGTTTTCTTTGGGATGGATCTTGGGAAGTAGAACTCATGAAAAATAGATTCTGTAATGAGGGTAGTAATTCAGACATGGCCCGCTCACTCCTCTTCTTTGTTTAGAAAATGAAGGTCTCTGAGTTTTTTCTGCTGAATAAAAAAAGTCAGAAGTGGGGGGGGTTGCCTCTCCGTAACCTCATAAATTGTACTTTTCATTGAGGTATTTGGAAATTAAGAATTTCAATTTTATATATATTTAACTGATGGTGTGTTAAAGTGTGTGGATTTAATTTATATGAGCAACATTCTGCCTTTAATAGATTTGCTCTTTTTCTCAAATTGCATGTCATTTTATTCCTATTACATAACCTTTATTCTCAAAATTATGGTTTGTGGTTAGGCTAAAAAGCTGAATCTGCATCCCTTCTGCTGGGAAATGTACCATTTCCTTATGCTTCACTTAAACTTCTCAATATTTTATTGTATTTTTGCTTAGGCCAGGGTAGTTTGGAAAAAAACATCTAAATCGGACTGGGAGAGTAGCCTTAAAAGAAAAGGAAAGAAAAGTTTCTTCATCTTCCCTGGTGTTGGAAGAGTCATTGTGCCCTCTGGTGAGAGAGCTGGGCTCTTGAATTGTTCTTGCTTTCTTGATTACTGCGACACATGTTGCTTTTCGTTGCATCCCAGTTTCAGCAGAATGGATGGAGAGCAGTGATGCCTTCCTGAAGTTCATGCACTTGATAAGCTATGACAGTTGCCTGTCATGCTGATCAATAGTGGCTTCTGACTTTTTGTTATTCCTTATTGTACCCTCTTACAGTCTTTGATCTTACGCTGTGATCTCTGATGCAGCCTCATGTCCGACTTGTTCAGTGTGTGCACAGCGACCAAGACACTAATAGTAAAGACTGAACTGGTTTCGTTTAGGAAGGAGACACTTGGTGACCTTAAAGTATCTGAAGGGAATGTGGAGGAGAGAGAGTTCCAAGAAGAGCTTTAAGAAAAGAAGAAAAACAAACAGTTCTTTTAAAATACCAGACTTGAACTACTTGGGGCTTATATCTCCTTAAGGAACTGAGTTTTAATTCTTGAGCTGTGCAATCAAGGTAACACTATTTTTCTGTCTCCTGCCAGGAAAGTTAACGCTATCTAAGCCAAGCTTTTTAGTTAAATTAGTGTTTTATTGCTGTTCATACATATCAAAAAAGAAAAAAGAATTAAAGAATTCTCAGCCTTCAAGTAGATAACTGTTTTCTACCAAAATTTAACTTTGTAATATGTGTGAAAGCAGAAACAACTTCCAAAAAGGCGTATCTTTCTGCATAAGAACTGTTGAACCTTTTATAAGTGACTGCAGCTTTATTGAAAATGTTAGTACCCAGTTCTAAATCTCTGCTTTTCTTTTCTGTCCTACAGGGAACACAGTGAGTAACCTGATTTTCATTCTACCTCCGATCTATGGTGCGATTCAGACCTATAAAGATGGCCTTGAAAAACGGTATTTAGCTGCATATTTGTGTCTTACAGGTATGTGTAAAACTTAATTTGCTCCTTCATTATAAAGAAAGTTCAGATACGCAGTGATCGATATTCAAATATTTATAAAACAAGCAGTAAAATCCAGATACTCAACATGAAATGTAAAGCTTAGTTTGTTATACTCGTTAATGTTTACAAAGAATTGGTGGTTTTTGGAGGAACATGAAGTTCGAATTCACTAAATAATTTTATGAAGTTTTAAAGTGGTCCTTCCCTGGATTTAAGTATTGCTTAGTGCATCTTAGCTCACTGTGTCCTTTTATGGTGATTTACAGAAGATGTCTTATGTCCTACTTCCAAACAGTTTCACACTATATTAGTATTTTCATGGTATTTGTATGGAACAGTAATACAAGAAATGGATGAGGTCTTGGAGGAACTGGAAAACCATTCTTTCATGAGTTTGAACTTGTTTTCAGTCCCTCTTTGACACATATCACCCAACAAACTGTCATCCTATTTGGGAGGTTTTGCAAGGATGGAAGAATGAAGTGACAGTGGTGCATAGGTGAACTTAAGAGCAGTCTGGTTTTCAAAAATAGCAAAGTCCAGACAAGAATCAACTTCCTTTAAAACTTTAACTATGCAAATAGAACACATGTTCCTTTTGAGAAAAGCTGGTGCTTTTGAAGGTGGGTCATATTTGGCAGTTGAGTCTCAAAGTAAGTGTCACAGAATTTCTGTTTCACAGGGTTACAGTGTTTGCTATAGCTCCTATCTCTGTGGAGGCTATCTTTCCCAGTCTTCTCAGTGGTAAGAGATAGGTTTATTGTAAATGTTACTTTTAAGATTGGCATACTTGCCTATTTAGATGAGCATTGTTGAAAACCACATATCCATATGCTGAATGTAGTCTTGATGTCAATTAAACTAGCATACGTTAGGTACAGCTTTCTGGTTTTTCGGTTACTTTGGTTTTACTGATATGTGTGAAAGTTAAGCAGCAACAATGTACAGCTTTGGATGTTGTCTGAACAATTTCCAAATAGCCTTTTGTAGGCTTTTTATGGGTTTGAGTAATTATTCGTTTTTGTCTCAGTATAAAATAGTTTGGCAGAAATAATTCTTGAAGGTTAGAGTTTCCTTTTACAAAGACAGGGAGAGAGTGTGGAAGCATTTGCTGGAGTTGATGCTTTGCATATTCTTGTATCAAAATATCCTGTACTGCCATTCTTTATAAATTAAACTAAAAAATGTGTAAAACTCTGTTACAGATTCAGTCTTCTCTGGAACTTGTAGCTTCCTGTGTCAGGGACACTTCATGATGGACAAAGTGTGACACTATCTGACCAGAATGTCAGACTGTCACACCAAGACTGACCTGAGTGGGCATTTTTCATATGCTGTTTTAGGTTTTTTTAATAAATAAAGAAGTTTGTCTATGATCAAAATAAATATAATAAAATGGACTTCAGTTTTACACTGTTCTTGGTGTTCAAGAGGTGGAGCTCTGCCTGTGGATCTGGCCTCTGGCTCCTGCCTGAAGTGATATAATGCTTGCATGGCTTTATTTTTATTTTTTTTTTATCTGACATGTTGGAACCTGACATTAGAAATGGTTTTTTCTCTGCTGCTGTATTCATAACACTGCACTGTTTTACAGCAGTTGAAAGGTATAAAGGAATTTAGAGTTTCTCAGTGAAAACCAGGAGCAGGATGGTTTGGAATCAAAAACCTCTTAACATTTGTTCTATTACAGAATAAAAGCAGCAAATGAGAAGATAAACAGAATTTTAGATGTAGTTGAAATGTGGCAGGAGCATTGGCGTTCCTTCTGTGCATGTGACTGAATGAGAGGCATACTGAAGTGGAGACAGAAATTTCTTTTTGTAAGGAAGTACCAGAGGGAATTCCTTCCCTTACTGTAGAGTAGTTTGTTAGCAGATTTCACTCTACTTGTTTAATTTGTAGCAAACAAGTATAGACTTATTCTATAAAGGGATAGTGAATTTAACACTGCTGACTTCACTGCATGCATAATGGTGCTTCATTAAAGGCCATGTAACAGAGCTGCTGACTGGCAGTGTCTAAGGGTTGTTTTTTTAAAGTAGAAATTCTTTAACAATTCCACTGTGAAGATAGGGATGAAAGGGAGAGCCCTTCAGTTAAGTTTTAAAAACCTAGAATCATTACTGAGATTTTACAAGAGTTTAAAAAGACAGCTGTCAAACTGAACATTAAAATTAAATCTGTTAGCATTTGAGAACATAAGAAATGTTGTTTCTAGACATTATTTTGATCCAGATCAGCTGTTGCTTTTGGGTGCTGCCAGACATTTAGCTGATCGTAGTTTCCTTTATGTTTTATTACACCATGTTCAGTGCTTATACTCCACAATTTCTGTTGTTGACTTTTATTTCCAAATGCATTTGAATTGGGGAAGCAGGGTTCATTTCACATGTGCTAAGATCCAAAGTTGGCAAGACAAGAAGGGGGATTTCTAAATAACTATTTAGATAAATTCCTTGTTTGTGCTGGTGCTGAGACAAAGTTGCACTTTTCAGCAAGTTTTGAGATACAGTGCACTGTTCTCAGCCCTTATTTTTACTGCCTTTCAACTCAAAGGGCTTGTTGTCAATGAACTCAAAAGGAACTAGATACTGTTTTCTAAGCTTCAAAGAACAATTTAATCAGCCTATAAATTATGAAGAATAATCTTAAGCAATTACTTTAGAATATTGCATCTCTTGGTTGGCAGTTGGTTTGTGGTGGTTCTTTTTGATGCTGTGATATGATATCAGGCTCTGCCAGATGTCATTTCCTCATGCTTCCCAGGGAACTGTGATTCCCGAATGGTTCATATTCTTGAAGAGTCTCTATTTAAAAAAAAAAAAAAGACTCCCCAAACCATGTATATTAAAAAAAGAGTACAACTGGTTTGGACCTGAGAGGATAAGAAAAAGTAAAGTCAGAGTTACATATTTTGAGATGCTTTAATTGAATTTTGAAAGGGTTTTTCTGTTTTGTGTTTCTTTGGCCTGTTTGATAGGGCTCAGTCATTTAAGCTGTGCCAAAGTGGAGGGAAAAAAGGATGGAAAAAGTTTTCTACTTTTTTATTTACTAAGTTTTTTTGCTTACTAAGTTTTTAGGTTTTTTAGACATAGCCATAGGAACTTGTGAAGAACTTACTAGACTTCATTCCAGTAAAAATCTGTAGCTGTGAAAGGAGTTGTTAAAAGCCCTTCAGTCAAAGCTAATTCCCTTATTCTTACCTAATAGCCATAGAGAAGATGCTTAGGCTGTGTCGACGTTGGTAAATCAAATGTGCTTGGCAACATTCCTGAGTGCCGAAGCCAAGTAGCTTGAACAGCCCGTGTCTCTTCATCTTAGCCTCTGAAACAAGGTGACTGCATACAAATTCCCTGCTAGGCGTGGGCCCTGGACTCTTCTAGCTGCTGGGCTCTGCCTGTGAGCTGCTCAGGGAAAGTGCTGGTTGGAACAGGCTGGATTCGTGCTACAGACTGTTCCAACAATTGAGTAGCTCAGTTGCTTTATAGTGTCTGGGAACAGTCCCAGCTATGCTCGAATTCACTTGTAGAGCTGTACCCTTGGAGTAACCAAGGTCTCTCCTGTCTTTTATACTAGGACAGAAATCGTTGAAAATCACAATAATTCAATAAAAATTGTTAATTTAATTCTACTTTTTCATCTTGTTTCTTTCTTTGACTGTTTATGATATAGAATGTTGTTTATCTTTAGTTCAGTGCTGTCATTGTAAGAAACCATAGGTGGAATTCAGCTCCAGATTCAAACACCTAAACATGTGTGTCTAACTGTCCCATTGTAGTCGGTAAAGTCTAGGGAGTCTTTTGGCTCATCTTAAAATATCTCCTTATTGGCCAGCTGAATTACTTTTTATAATGCCATTCTCTTTAGAGGAAGCTTTGACATCAAGTTCATGTGTAGATACCTAGATAAAGGTGTCTGCATCTGGAGCAAGCTTCCTTCAGAATGTTTTCATACAATGCCTGTACAGGTTAATATTCAAACCATGTCTGTGAAATCCTAATAAATTGCTTTTTCTGTAACAGCTTTAGGCTTATGATAAGAATTTTGATGCTGATGGATAGTCATATCAAAATGAATTATCACTGGTTATGGAATACTTCTGATTCTTCATAAAACATGAAAAATTCATAGAGGATATTTGTGTCTCTCTAGTGTTCAAATCTTGAGAGTTTATATGCTTCATATATGGAGCTGGACCTTGTGTATGATGTCAGATTATTTCTAGCATGGATATTGCCTTGAAGTCTTTGGAGCACAGTGCAATAATTGTGTATGAAGTAAAGTTTGCACATGGGATGTATTTAGATCATCACTAACTTGACTGTTATATCAACTGGCAGTAACACGTTTGCTGCAGGACAAGAAAGACCATGTTAGTCTACATACAGCAGCTAACCTGACTCTGCATTTCCAGTCTCTTGCAGTGCCGTTCTGATCTCGTAATACTGTGACTTAATGTGTATTCTTAATATGCTTAATACATAATTTATATATCCCCTGTAACTTGAGAGGTTCGTTGATGTAAAAATGCTGAGTGACTCATGGTATCTATGAAAAGTGAGTTACAGTAGTTAAGAGAGGAAGTGGTCTTGCTTCAGATGATGTTAAAACTTTCCAACTGGTATGCAGCTTTTAGTGAATTAAGCTCCTTTGGAAAAGGAAATGTCCAAAATGAAACCTGTAACCCCTGCTTTCAAGAGAAGCAGCAAATCTATTGCTCAGTTTGTCGGTGGCACTATGGGAAAGTTGCTTCTGTTGAAAACTGGTGTAGTTGCAGTGATCATGTTCACTCAAGTTTTGAAAAGTATGAAGCTGGTAAGCCATCTCATTGCAGTGATGGTTTTTGTGAATTCAGTATTCCCCAGAAATGCCTTGATCCCAAAGTTAATTGATGAGAAGTACATCTAAAGATATCTGCATTCCAGTAGTTATGCAGATAGAAATTACGTGTGAAGACATTTGAGCTTAAATATTAAACTACACGTCAAGCCCCATGTTCTTTTACACATGATGCTTTAAACACGACCGAAAGGTGGCATGCTCTGGGCATAGCAGAGGGAGTAAAGATTTCCTTCCGATCCTTGACATGCTGTAGGCATTTCCTGTTTTGAACTTTGCAGTGTTTTCAGCACTGAACACTAACCCCGCATTAAGCCAAGAGACGGCAACTCTGACTAGCACACTCTTGGCCCAGTGACTGCAGTATGAGATATTAGCTCCCTTCTGCTGAAGTTTACCAGTCATATAGTGGAGCAGGGTCTGACTATGCTTCAGCTGCTGCAGTTCAATTCAGCATCTCTTAATGCAGTTTCCTTCTTCGTGAACAGATTCATGAAGCTTTTTGCAGAGTTCTGTGTTAAGCCATAGCATATGCTAAAGGCAGCAAACCAGAAACTTGGTTCTTAGCTTGTTCAATGTCTATGTGTAAAACGCTTTTAAGTCACCCTACTGCAATGTAAAACATAACATTTTAAGTTATGCCTCTGAAATAAGCAGGTATAAATTGAATACATAAAGAATCATGTTTCATTCTTCAATATTGATCTAAACCATCCCTTCAAAAAGGTGTTGTTGTGCGTAGTTACCACAATAGTGTTTGAGGAAATGTCCTTGCAATCTTGAAGGGAGACTAGATTAATGACCTAGTCATATAATTTCTAGTTATGTAACATCCTGAGTTTTCTGTTGAATGCATGAAACACCAGACAGACTTGACCATGTTCTTGAGCTGCATGAAGATTGCAGCCAGCAAAATAGGTTTTTATTTTAAGAAGGACCATATGATGATTCTCTGTAAACTTTCCTTATTACAGGTAACTATTTTATTGCTACATAATATAGTTAAAACATCGTTCTCCAATGCATAGTAGACTTTCATAATTAAAGGAACTCCAAGTGTGTTCATTACACAGGGGCAAGACTTTTTAAAATTATTTCTTGAAATTAATTGTAGCCATGGGATTAATGACCTGAAACACTAATGTCTGCAGCATTCTTGATTTTTGCAAAGACTGGAAAGGAAAAAATGTAGAAATAATAGGAGAAAGGGGAGGAGTTCAAGATCTGATTGTTGAGATTAATAACCCCAACAACATATTTTGTTAATTTAAAATCAGTTGAAATTCATTATGTACTGATTTTGCCCATGTTTGAAAATTACACTTTTTTACAAACTGTAAAAGTTTGTATCATGAAGATGCTGAAATCACTGTCACAGCCAGTGTAATAGGTGGTACTCTTTTTAATGATGATCATCTTTTTTTTTTTTGCCTTCAGAATGAGCAGTACTTCTAATATATTCTTTATACATAGAAAAATAGCTATGAAAATTTCATGTTAAAATCTCCATGAAGATGAAACCAGTTGTTGGTTATTGTTTGGAAAGATTTTTCAGAAGCAAAACAATTTAATCAGAGCTTACAGAAGTGTATATGGTTGTTTATGTTCTGGTAGACAGCCATGCTTAATTTTCCCAGAGGATTAATGAAAGTATTTTGCAATATGTTTTTTAATGTAGATGTATTACGGTGCTATGTTAAAGTTACATGCTTAGGTAATTTATTTCATTGAGTGTGTGTAATGATCACAATTCTAGTCTAATAGCATTTAAAGAAACATCTCCAGACGTGTCTGTCACCTGTCTTGGGAATTCTTTGCAGAATGCACAGTTTGTTAGATAGAGATCTGTGAAATCTAGCTGTTGGGTGTAGGAAAGATTATGGTCTTGCAGCAAAGCACAGCAGCAGCTACCCAGTGATCAAGGTTTTAGTACAAATTACTTGGCTTTCTCTGAAACTACAGTCTGAGGTAAAACATAATTTCTTGAAGGAAGACATCACATTAATGTACTTGTTCTTGCAAAATAAAAATGAGCTGGTGCTTAATGAGAGCATTAAATGATAATATTTCAAAGTAATGAATAACAGCTTTGCTCTCAAATAGTGGAATCTGACTTCCAAGAAAAATTGTCCCTGTCTAACGAAAAAGCCATCTAAAGGCAAAGTATATATTTCATAAATTAATTTCAGAAATAAATTTAGAGTTTAAAAATGAAGTATTTCAAATAAATAAAAAACATTGCATAGAAGGATTGAGCTTCCAAGAAGGCTTGGAAACGGTGATCTCGTTTCACAAACAAATCCGTACTGCCTGGGTTTTGTTTGTTTACGCCGAAGTTCTGAGCTTTAGTAGCAATTCATTTTTGCTTCTAGAGCTGCCAGAAAACTCCTCATAAAATTTACTCTTAAGATTGGACAATAAGCAGAAATATCACAGGCTTTCAGGATTATTAGCAGTTGAATGATGTGTTGTCTTTGAGACAGATTGAGAGATAAATCTGAACATACTTAAAATTTGAAAAAAAAAAAAGAAATAGAATGATAATGTCCTGTTCATTCTGGATTCCCACCCCTATCCCTATTAAGATTGCACCAGTTCTTAGGAGGAAGTATTGAGAGGGGAGAAAGAGGACACTCACTGACCAAAAACCATCACTGGTGACTAAAGTATAAAGTAGAAGGCTGTTGAGAACTGGGGCTTTGTCCCTGAAATGGGATGCTGATGTTCTAAGGGTTTTTTTTCCAGTAAAGTTCATGCATTTAAATTAATGTACCTGAAAGTTTTATATGTAAACTCTTATTAACCATAATTTTCATTTGTTTTCAGCTGTGGGACTGGGATCTTGGTGCTTCCACATGACCCTGAAGTATGAAATGCAAGTAAGTATTGATAAGTAGCTGTGAATCTGTTTATGTATCTCACTATGTAGTTAGATTGACATTTCTTGACTAGATGAAACTTGTATCACATGAGTTAATCTTCATTAAGTATCATTGTACATGACTCCTGCTTTCAACAAAACAGCAGCACAGATCTTGTTTCATTAAATATTTTCCACTGATAGATATACAGGAATATATACTTGCATCTAAAATAAGAGCTGTAGTCAATTGCTTACATTGGTAGAAGACAATTTATCCTTTGGGAAATCATACTATCTTCTTTACTTGAGTTGTTATTTTTAAATTCCTACAGATTTGGCTCAATAGCATCAGTATAAGCTAGAGTTACTGTTATTTATTGCATCCTTTCTTTCATCTTAATATGTTCCGTTGTGTTTTCTATTTACCTAGATGTACTTGTAGCATTAATACTGAACTCAGTATCTTCTGAGTAGCAGTAGGTAAATCTTCCCTTCTCTCTCTTTTCTTCAAGTAGAAAGTGTTCAGTAATAAATTACTGAGCATAAGAATTTGTTCCTGATGCTTCCCATTTTCTGAAGGGACACAAGGAGTCTTGTCCTGTTGTCTTGTTTTAGATCTGAGAAGATTAAGGAAAATAATCTTTGACTCAGAGTCGGGGGAAGTGGGATTCAGTTCAAAATTGAGAAACCCATATTTAAAAGTATGTGCTGGAAGTCTGTGCTCCCACTGTAGTCAATGGAAATACAGTCAAGTCAATGGAGTTCATTGAGCTGGGCTGAATCATTCTTTAGGCTCCATTGGCAGTCTTAATCTGAATAATATTAGTTTGAATATAGGTGCTTAGTGTCAATTTAGACCCTGTGAGCGTTCTGCCTGGCCTCCAGCTGCCATCCCCCAGTGGTGCACGTGTCTTAGACCCCTGTCACATCTGGCAGTCTTGGGTGGGTTAATTGGAGATGACAGAGCATCTCAGATGGCATTAGGCACCTGCCTATGCTGTAGCCACAGAGTCCTGAATTTCTGCTGATCATAATGGGACCTGAGACACTGCATATGTGGACATCAGCACTTGGGCGTCTTAAACTTGAACTGAATTGCAATCTGTAGTGATGTTTGCCTCCATAATACTGAGTTTTATATCTGTGGCATGTGCTGGAGACTGTCAGCTTCCATGGAGCATAAGAATTATTGCATAGGAACATTTGGTGCTTTTTTTGGCATGAAAAAGGTGGTTTCTACATCCATTTCAACGCTCCTTCCCAAACTGAGGTGTGATTTATCTATAACTGCCTTGAATGTCTACCTTTTCTTCTCTCTTTCCAGAGCTGCTTGTTCCTAACCCTGCTAGTGTTTCAGATCCTTTCTTACACTGATGTGGGGGTCAACAGGGCCACCCTGAAACCCAGATCATTAAAACAATCCAGGTTTAAAACATTCTTATGTGGTGGGGGTTTTTTGTGTGTGTAGAGGCCGTTGTAATCCAGGTCGCTTTGCTGCTTACCACGTACTTCTGGTGTTGCATCAGAACAACCCAAGGGACCTATGAACTGTGGTAGCTAAAAGGTGGGCAGAAGCAGATAAGAGGAGAGCAGGAATGTCTTGCTTCATCTGAGGTTTCATTTGAGGCAGAGAAAGCACAGTTATAATTTTGGCAGCCAAGTGAAATCCACTAGTGGCCTATAATTACTCTGCTAGCTCATGAATCACCATAGAGGAAACGTTTCAACAGTAAATAATCTTTTCTCATTCACGTTATCTCTTCTATGATTAAAAGTCTACATTGATTGCTGTTCAAGGAGATAATTTTAATTTGTTTTGCAATCTTAATACCATAAATGGTCAATTCAGATTGCTTAATTAAGAGCAATGTAAAAACTTCTGTTCTTGAAAGCAGTTATTTAGAATATGTCTGAAATGATCACCTCTCTTTTTCTCTTACTTTTGTGGTAATCTGCTTTATTGTGCATTCCTCAAGAAACCAAACTGCCTTCTACCTGCGAACTCAGCTCACTGAGTTTCCTTCTGTCCATGTTTCTTCATTGTTCAGGCGTGATCAGACAAGTTGTTGACACTTCTGGAAGCATGAATTCCTTTAGAAACAGAAGGCATTGTCTTTTGCAAGCAGATTCTGACTAGGATCTCTTGAGAGACTCTTTGAGTTACTGTTCTGTTCCTGAGGTGCTGCCAGCATATAAACTTAAGAGTATAATCAGCTGTCCAAATTTGAAAAATTTTGCTATATTGTCTTTTTTCTCCTCTTTTTCTTTCATGACGTCTTGAATGACTCACATTCTTAAAGAGCTGCGTGAATTTATCCAAATTTGTATCAGACTTCATAGAGCATATCAGTCAACTTATTATTAATAATTGTTAGTATAAAGCCGAATTCAGCTGTTGCTTCTGGGTTTTCCTCCCTAAGGCACTGCAGCAAAGATAAACTAATGTGATGGCAAGGTGCTACCTAACAAGCCTGTTAGCTTCAGCTGCCATCCGTGTTCCTGATACTTCCTTTATGCTACCTGTTGTGGTCCCTGACCCTCCAATGCACAAATTCAGGGATTTAGACCCTTTTCAACAAGGTTAGTTGTGTGCTGGATAAGCGACTGGAACTAGTTCACTCGAGAGAAGCAGTGTGAGTGTGGATGAATAAGCAAGACCTGCTCTCTCAGTGGCAGCTAGTCCATGGATCTGTTCAGCAGTATTGTGAAACATTTCCTAAAGTTTCTGTGACCAAACCCATGAAAAGCTGGGAGCTCACACACAGCATAATAGATATCTTTCCTTCTGTGAAGATCCAGATCAAGTTTTCTCCTAATACGGAATTTCAAAACTAAACAAAAGTTTTTGCTTGTGCAGTTAGAAAAATTCTCCCAAACCAAGCAGAATCAGGAAGGCTTTATAAAAGGGTCTGTGTAAGCTGCTATTGCTCTTAATTTGCCTCGTTCTTCAGAAAAACATGGTTGTGAACTTAAGTACCCTGCGCCAGTAGTAGGAAGGTAATTTCTGTACAGGCATGACCAACAACAACTTCGAGTGACGATGGAGCAAGATCTTGTTTGCATCCTGTTCTCGATTTTCTTAAAGACTCAAGCCTGAACTGTTCTAAGATGCCTAACTATTAATGTTTGTTTAACATATTAGAAATCAGAGGCGGTGGATCTTCATTGATCCATTTGTATGCTTTTGCATTTTCATGATTTTCAGTCCTTCGCAAGATGAAGTAAGTTTATATATTTATGAGCAGAAATTTGTTAATGTTGTTGGATGAGAAAAGTTTTAGAAGAAAATGATGCTCTTATTTTTAACTTTTTTTCCCCTCTTTTGATAAATAAGTGGCAATTTTGACTGCCCCTGTTCTTGAGAAATCACCTCTCTTGGAATTAAAATAGTAATCACATCTTCATTAAGGTAGCAAGTTCCTGGAAGAATATCTGGTTTAGCTGTAATGTGCCATTCTAATCCCAAAGTATAAAAATGAAAACCTGTCTCTGAATTAAAACAACGTAAGAAATTTCCAAGAGTAGTAAATAAACATGGAGGCATATTGCAAAGTACTTCCTAATGGGCTGAAGTTCTATTTCATGTTATGGAAAACATTATTTCAGTTTCTCTGTGAAGTTTGTACAGACGTAAAAAAATGCTTCTGGCTATATTGAGCAGCCCTTAAAAGGGATGGTCTTATTTAATCTGACTTCACAAAAGTAATTCTTAAAAATGTGAGTCTTTGAAGGCCTAGGCTTTTCATGAAATGTTATATTCAAAACATACACAGTAACAAGTGTATTAATGCAGCAAGCTTTCAGTAGTGGAATAAGATTTGACACTGCTGCATACTGAACTATAATCAAGAAGATGACTTTAAAACTCTTGTTTTCTTAAGACTTAATCTCTCCTTAATTATCTTATACAAGTGTGTGAGTTAAAAGTAGTTTTCATGTTTTGATGTCTCTGCTTTTTGTAGCTGTTGGATGAACTGCCAATGATATACAGTTGTTGTGTGTTTGTCTACTGCCTGTAAGTATTTGTTAAATGTTTTTTTCTGAGTATTTATGAAATATTAACTTTTGAAATGCAGATGTCTGTGAAGCCCAATCTAGTGTATATTGAGGCTGACACTGATTTCAGTACGATCTCAGTTCAGCTAGCAGGATCGCATCATGACTTGGCCGTTGGAGCACCAAGTGGCTTTAGTTCTCATTTTTACAAATTTAGATGTTTTACCAGTATGTATTTAGCAGGTAAAAAAAACCACACTTTTGTGTAGTATACAATTAAAGCTCAGTGTTACTTGATTATATTTTCTGCTGTTTACATACCAACTTTGGTAATGCCTACAAAATTATCAACATTGCAATTTATGTGAGCTGTATTTTTATGATGTAGTCTGACTCCAAATGCAAAGTTCAGATTTCTGGTTAAACCTACTTTCCACTCATCTGGAAAACTAAAGAAGATTTTATGAACGCATAGTCTGGGGAAAGTGTCTTGGAACATGCATGACAGCTTAATGTCATGCCAAGATACTTTCTCCCATTTAATTTTGGGAGCAATGTAGCATTTGACAACTATAAAGATACTGCAAGTTGGCTTTGTCTTGTGTGTTGCTGCAAGGCCTGGATTGAACGTGATTTTTTTCTGTCAATTGGAAAATCCAAATGATAAATCAACTTGTTGAGAACAAAATGACAAAAAAAAATATCTTTTTGCTTTTCAGCATATCAAATGTTCAGCCATTGAAAATTGCAATGTCTTGTTGAAGAGTACTGATAGCTTGCAATGCTATAGGATTAAACCTATATCTGTGGAAATTACCATCAGCTTGTGATTCACACTTTAGTATGATTTGTGCAAACTCAGGACCAGAATCGTAATGCCTCAGTTAGTGGAAATATTTCCACTGTACCTCCCTGTCTCCTTGGAATTCCCTTTGCATTTATTTTATTTCTGATTGGAATGTGATTGGGGAGAAGTGAGAACTGGCTCTAAAAATCTGTTTGAAAAAATAACCATGCTTATTTTGTGTCATGGTTGCTCTGATATATTCAAAAGCACTGAAGTCTGATACTGCATTTAGAAATCTAATAAGATTCTGTGTGTGTGTGTTTGATAGTAATTAAAATGTTCTGAAGAATGAGCTAATGTTTAATTTAGGAGGCCTTTAATAATGGTTTTTGTTTTCTTGGAGGTAAGGGAGGGGTGGTTCTGCACAGGATGTTCCCTTTTACATAATTTAGTCCTACTGACTCTCGAGCTCTGTAATTACTTTGGCAAGCCAGTTTGCAATGTAGCACATTGTGCTGTGTTGTAGAATTTTTTTCCCAGATATTCCTATGCGTTTTTTCTCGGTTTCTTTTTATTCATCTACGGTATTGCCTGTTTCCAAACGTTTATAAACAAATGAACTAGGCAGATGTAACTTGGAATCACATGGACAACTTCCTCTAGCCCAAAATGATTTTATGCTTCTCAAAATTCATTTTTGTTGGGGGTTTTTTGGACCTTTTTTCTGATGGAGGTATGGTCTGGGATATGTTTTTATAATTCCATCACAACTGTGATGAAGTGTAGTGTAGAGATTGTGAAGCTCATTTTAATTAGCTGTTTTCCATACTAGGAACGATTAGCTGTTTCCACCTTCCACTTCTACCAGTACCCTGTCTAGCAAATTTACTGCACTGTGATTGTTGTAAAGCCATAAACAATCTGCATTTTAACAGATCTCTAGAGTACACTGTTTTGTAAGGCAGTCCATTTCCCACACTGCCTTTAGCTCACAGATGTGATTTTTTTTGGCAGCTGTATTGCATTTTAAACTCGTTTCTAATTTGCCATCGATTTTCACTCCTTAAGCACCTTCTGAAAAGGCTTCTGCTTCTCAAACTCTTTCCACTTACTGGGTTATTTTTTCCATATGCATGTTTATTGTGGTTTTTTCACCAGATTTTTTTTTTTTTGAAAACGTGTATTGGTAAATTTTTATATTAAAATAACACATGTTTGTTGGAGATGCTACAATTTCTTGAAGGGTGTAAGGCTCATGTGGATCAATTTTCTCACAAATTTTATGGTAGTGTACCTTGAAAAATGAAATCTTTGTATTATATATATTATATATATTATGCTCTGTTACAGGTATGAATGTTTCAAGTACAAGAACACAGTCAATTATCCACTGCTTTTCTTGTTAATAACATACAGCTTCGTAGTCAGCATAGTAAGTAACTTTTTCTAATATGGCATTTTCACCTGTAGATTGACAGTTTTATTGTCAGTGAAGGAACATTACACAGGCAGTACTGAATCTGACTCAGTCAAGGAGGACAAATTATTCTTTTGTTGGGAAAATTATGTGCTGGCCAGAGAAACCTAAAACCTTTCTGTATACACCGCTGTATAGAATAAATGAAGAAGAAAAGCAATAATCTAGTTACTAGAATTGGAATGTGAGAAAGTCACCATTGACTTGTTATGAGACCTCATCTTCCCTCGCTTTAATTTATCTACAGTTAAATCCTGTTCAACAGACTGCAAAAAGTGAGCTGTGATACACAGCCCAGGATATTGACTGGTGTTTTAAAATAGCAGCCAGAATAAGAAAGGAATGTAGCTGTTAGGAAAAGAAAAAGAAGAATTTTAACTGTGTCATGGCTAACTTGATTCCCTCTCTGAGTCCAGTGGGCTCCCTTTATGAGTAAAATAAGTTTTGTGCTGGTTGTCAACCATCAATGAAATCTCCTTTATTTTTAATGATAACTATTTCTTAAAAAAATAAAGGCATTGTAGGTCGTCATCTCCCTTCGAAATACTTGCAGTTCTCTTCTGTGCCTCCTGAATTTTTTTACACTTGTGGCATGTTATGCCTAAGATCTGGTGCCCTGCTTTCTTCAAAAAGATGAACTGCATTAACAATAGAAAGAACTACTAGCTTTTTGTAAAATGAGTCGAAATATTAAAGCGTTGTCAAAAACATTACTAACATCAAATCAAAGTAGAGTACATTTTCTCCTTGCAGTGCGTATTGAAAATGTGTCTGGTAATTTCTGCATCTTAATTGGGTTTTGCATGAGTTGCAACTCTGTTAAAAGAGAAGATTTTAGATGTGCTCTATTTGTGCTTCTTAAGTTAAATTAATTCCACAGTTAACCTCAGGCTTTGCCAGAGGAAACTTCAGATGTTTCGTCAGCTATAATGGTGCGTGGATAGACACTTGTGTCTTGATTCTAACAGAACAAGTCTTGGCAATATTTAGATGAATAATGTTACGATAATTCTCTGTTGCAAATTATTTCTCTTTTTTTAATCTTTCCAGGTTTACTTAAATTTGAAAGAACCTGTATTCCATCAGGTAATTCTTGCTCTGTTGAAGAAGCTAAGCTTGTTTTTAAACTATGCTGTTTTAGTGGAATGTTTTACAGGGTTTTATAGCTGGGAGGAAGATGGGAGGCAAGCTCAATTTGCCTTTTGCTTTTTCTTTAAGCACTATTGCTGCCTGTCATCTTGTCATCCTCTTACTTGATGACCTGAAAAACTATGATGCTTTAACACATGTTGTGCTTTATCATTTGACCTAATATTTCATGTGGTTTTAATCAGTGGCAAGTGTAACAAGGTGACTGGCTGTGCGTAAAGGTGGGTGTGGGGGTGTGTATGAGAGGCAGGGCTTCATGAGTCCTTGTCTGCTTCTTTCCTCTAGCAGCTGCTGTGAAACTGTGACCTGACATTGTAACGTGTCTTGGGTGATGGCACCATGTTCTTCTCTCCAATATAAAATATTAATTTGCTTTTTTTTAAGTACTCAATTTTATTTTGTGTAAATTCAAGCTGAATTTGAACACAATGTCCTCTAGAGTTATGTAACAGAACAGTTATTGTGGTCTAGTATATTTGGTGCAGGTTCTTTTTGTAGCAGCCCAAGGGTATTAATATACATCTGCTGCCTGTGGGGGTAGAACTTTATGTCACTTGCCTCTTCATAGGAGGTTAGAAATCGTGCTTGTTTATGTCCGTTATCATTTTATGACTTTTTGATTAGGGATAACAGCTGAAAAATTGCCAAGCAAAAGCCCTGAGCTCTTTGCAGGACAGAGCTTTAAAGCCTTGATTTCTGAAATTGGTAGTGCCATCAGTTATCAAAATGTGCCTGCTGCATCAGCAGCTTTACAAATGACACGTGATTCCTGTTGGTGGATTAGTGAAGTGGTGATGAATAAAATAAATTCCCAGCTGCTCCAAATAATCTCTCCTAGAAACATGAAATGTTATTGTACCTGTAGATAAAGAGAGAAGCATGCAGGGGTTTTTTTGATAATGTTAATGAAATCCTTTCTTTTTTTTTCCCCTACTTATGTTTCCGGCAGGAAGATGCCGGTGGGGGTGAAAGTGACAATTCCTCATGCTTTTACTGAGCTGGTTATAAATGGTTTTGAGTGAAATTACTTAAAGTGATTTTGTTGGAAGCAGGGGCAGAATTTACTACTGATATTGGACTTTTATTTCTTTAATCAACGGTCTACTCAACCTACATTTATTGCAATAAATAGATCAAAGCTTCACTGTATTCCATTTGGGTGCATTGGCATGGGTATTGTCCCTTGTGCCAAACTGTAAGACAATAGATACTATGAATTCTTGGAAAAGAGGGAATTAGGGCAACTTCCAGTTGTTGTTGTTGAACTTAATTTTTTGCATCAGGTTTCTCTGAGGTTCAGAGTATGAACTCCCTGTTATAATTTATACATGAGGAATCAAGGTAGAAAAGATGTAGGCTTCTAAAAGTGCTAGACTTTTTATAACAACACTTTCTAAATTTATTTTTATGGAGAACATGCAGTTACAGCCAAATTCTGGATGTCCAAGTACTGCACTCATTTTTCATACTCTTTGCCAAATATATTGTAAATCCAGAAGAAATCTTTCTCTGACTGCACAGCTAAGCAAAGTTATTTTCTTAATACTTGTCCCTTAGAGTCCACAAAAAAAAATCTCAATATAATTTCAGTATTTTCCATGGGTCACACTGACTTGGAGTTAATATGCTCATGCAATCATAGTTTAAATCACAGTCACTGTGTTGGAAATAGCATCAGGACATAAAGCAGCATTTGATTCCTCTACATATTTGTCTGTGATCATCATAATTTGTCAGCCTTGCAAAAAGGAGAATAACTACATGGACAGCTTTATATTGTTCATTGTTTCGGTGTGTTTTTTCCTTGAAAGGAGAGCAATAAGAAAGGAAAGGGATCCTATTATATTTAGTAGCCAGGATCCAAGCCTCATTTTTCAGTGAATTACATTTTATTTTCCTTCCCATTTCAGGCTCATGAATTGCTTACTGTCAGCAGTGTATGAAGGGGATTTTAGTTTGTTATTCATGGCACAGTGGCAACAGACCAACTTTTTGTCCAACCACGTATTGCAGATCTTTAAGGTCCTTAGTGCTTTAACCATAGGAGGGACAAGATGCACGGTTTGGTCAATTGAAGGCTACAAATCATTAGAAGGAAAAGAGCACTTCCCTGTCAGACCACTGATCTGGTATTTTTTGCAGCTTCATCAGTTAAATGAAAGATAGCAGTTGGCCTTTACAAGCATGTATTGTCTTGTTTATGTCAAAATCTCTCAGGCTAGAGTGCTATTATTACCTATTTTCCATGGTGCTAAACAAGCCTACACCCCAGTTTCCTACTTGTTTTTAAGTCACCATCATTGTCAAACAAAACAGATATGCATCTCCCATCTGGCACAGAAATTTACTCTCTGATGTGAATTTGATAGGGGAACTGAAGAGGTTAAAGCTCTCCTCAGAAGTAGTTTTAAATCAGATTATTTCTCATCCCTGTTTACCATGTGTATTGTTGTGCTTAATCAAGGAAAGGGGTGGGGGAAGATTGGCTGCTGGTGTGGAGTGATTCATAGATTTCCTGGTCTAAGACAGGTCTAAGATTTCCTGGTGTAAGCAGCAGAAGAAATTACCATGGCAGTTAAACTGATAGACTCAAGTCTTACAAGAAGCCTTCTTTCTAATATAATCTGGCCTATAAATATGTCACCTACAAAGCACTGTTTTCCATTCTGATTTGTTTACTTACTGTTTGCATACTGTATGCTGGCTGTAGACTTGTAGAGATCAAAAACCTCATTCAACTAGTGGGCCAAGTTATATAAGTAACAAAATAGATATAAAAGCCTGTTCTATTTGAACAGTCATCTCTTGCAAGAGTTTGAAGCAAGTTTTGAGCAAAAAAAAAACTTAAAGGATAAATAGAAAAATAGATGTTCAGGCTGACCTGATAGGATTTTTTGGTACCTGCTTCTTTTACATTAGAAAATGTAATTAAAAAAATGTCTTTTGTATAGACATTCCAGAAGTGTTGTTATGGTGTCCCATGAGAAACTCACCAAACTGGAGAAGTAGATCAGTATGACAATTGCAAATAGGGTTAAGGGAGTGACTACTGGAAAATTACTGAAAGAGATGATGAAAGGTAGTCTCAGTCTGGACTTCCCAGGGATCAGTAGACGGAGTGTTTTTATTTAATGCCCAGTAGCAGGAAAAACAGAGTTGTGTACTGGTGGTATTTGTGGTGTTTCAAAATTCAGAGGCACCACTAAGTCCAGAGGTAGAGATGAAAAGAGAACTAGGAGACCCTGAGGACTAGGATGACAGCTGATTCAGAACGGAAGATCACGTGCTGATGGGCAAATACCAACTATTCTTGTTCTAAACTTAACACAGGTCACCGAGGGAGTGCCTGGATGTGTTCATTGATCACAGCATAATTACATGACCAGTGAATTTTCTGCAACAGTGATAGAAGTAAAATACAAATACTGAATGTACCAATTAAGGTGACTTTGGGTAGGAGGAAGAGAGTGTGCGAGAAGAAGGTATTTCATTTGCCTCAATGAATAATAAAATTGTTTTCCACAGGTAGTTTAAATATACAAATGCAAAGAAGGAAGTGAAATCACTGTGAAATGTGGATGTAAATATGGAAGCCTGAAACTTCACGAACAGTATGTTATGTCAGGGCACAACCTGTTCAAGCTGACAGGACTCCCCATTTTGGGGCATCTGTGTGGACCCACTCTGGCTTGCCAAAGTCCCTCCTGCTGCTAAGGCAACGGTAGGCTTGTGGCTTGATAGATTGTGCCTTGTAGTGTTGTTAATGCCTACATGTTCAGGTTACCAAGCAGTCTATTAAAAATGACTTTTTCAAGGCCTGTCTTCACCACAATGCTTTTTTCTGCTTGGCCATTGTCCTGCTGAAGACCATGTGCAAAACTGTTTTGAGTGACATTTCACTCTGTTACACGGCTTGTTTGGAAATGTCTTCCGGAAAGCAAGTACAGTTTTTGTTCTGGCTAATGCTTCTACCTGCACAATAGTTGAGGGATTGTGGAAGAATGTTCAGACTCTCCAAAAGATCAGCTCTACAAGTTTTTGAAGGGGAAACTCAGTTTACTGCTGCAGACAGCATCCCAGAAGCTGTGGAGAGTTGTTCTGTGCCACGTAGCAGCAGTGACTTGTGTGTCACTTTGCCATCATCCGTGTGCATCTGAACAGGACCAAACCACATGAATCTGAATCAGTTCATTCAGGAGCTGTCAAGGCAGCAGGTAGTACTGAACAGCCATACCTGTGCTGAGTTACTCGGTGTTTCAGTGTCATCTTGAGGATTGTCCTCCTTCTTTACCTCTGCTCACACCTCTTTTCCAGAAATCCTGGAACATACAGAAGTCTGTTTTCTTTGTTGTAAATTGCAAATATAGTGTCCAAGTACTTAGTCTAACTGTCTTTTGATAGCTGTTTGGTATATTAATAGATAAACACTGGTTGCCAAGAACCCAAAATCTCTATTTGTGGTTCCCAATGTGTACACTAATATTTAAGGCTGATAAATTGACTTTATTAACCAAGGATGGGCAGAAGGCCAGGAGCAGAGGAAACGGAGAAGTGGAAATAACAGGCAATTGCTGCTTTCTATACTAGAATGGTAGATGAAGAACCCCAGTGTATCTCCCCCCAGTGTGGAGTACTGACTGTGCCTCTGACTTGCATAAAAAATCTGTATGATTTACTTAACTGCCTCCACATCAAAAATGCTGCTGAACACTGAGCCCCAAAATGCTTATTTCCATTTGTGAATTTGGCCTACCCACTGCGTACGCATTAAGACTTTGGGGGTTCCCTCGTGGCAAAGGTGTGGGCTTCAAAGCTGAAATACACACAGCTTTATTTGTATCTTAAAACAGCAAAGGGGGAACTGTCCAGTGATAACAAAAGATGATGTGATTCTGCTGTTTTCTTTTATTTCAGTTGTAATGCAGGAGTGTTCTTTGGCTTACAATTTTGTGAGACAAAATAGCAGAAAAATTTGCTTGGGTTTTCATCTGTCACATAAGTGATGTGTTAGTTAAAGAAGAACAACACAGGGAGCTAAAGGAATTGAAAAAACTTGAGTCAACCTGAATAAGGTAGTTTTTTTCTTTAGTTGTGTACTTTATCCTTCTTTGGATGGACGGATAATACCTTACAAATTTTTTTGCATGGTGAAAACAGTAAATCCATGGGTGGTAAAGGAGTAGAAGTAAGCACTGAAGTATAAACTAAGTTGTGTTGGCTAGGTTTATAGGCCTCTAGTAAGAAACAGCTATAGCAAGACGTGCAGTTACAGTCTCTGCACATCACAGCAGCACCTCCTCGATGCTTGCCTTCAGCCTGAAGAGGATTGGAGCATGCAGAGCGGAACAATTTGTTGTTCCAGTCTTTCACAGGCTTTTAAACATAAATGTGTTTTACTGCTAACAACCTGTTTGTGTGGGGGAGCAGAAAAGGCAAGAAATTGAAGTGTCAACTGTAGGCATATTTTTCTTCAGTTGCTGCAAGGTGGTTCTTATTTTTTTCCTTCCTCCCGCCATTAAGACTGTCCTTTTCTGCAAACCACTTAGCAACTCAGTAGGAGATACCACGCCAGAGGCTCAACAAAGAAAGCTTTTCTTAGCTTTTGTTCTTTCTGGCTCTTAGCAGCTACTGCCAAAAAAATAGCATTTTTAGCTTGTGCTTTAGCTGGGCTTTGGGTTGCCTATAAGCCATGTTTTTCTAGGCATAGCCTGACACTGTGTAACTCCTCGTACAAAGAACTCGAGAGCAAATTGGACAAAAGCATGAAGGTGGTCACCCCACTACCAAGAATAGATAGAAATATATTTTACTTCATGGGTAGATTTTTCCTGTGTTTCTGCTGCATAAGAGCATTTTAGCAATGGAAATTGTAGGAGGGAGGAGATCGGCAAGGAAAGGGCATCAAACCCATGGTTTGGGTTCCAGAGGAAACTTTCTGTGAGTGTCGTCTTCTGTGCCATCCCTCTCTTAGAAGAAATTACTGGATTTGATTAGGAAAATTAAGCAGGCTGTTTTAAATATGACTGAAGTAAAGTGGTGTTTAACTTTCAAATGTAGTCTTTGTTACATTATGGGGTCTTTTTAGGCAAAATGTCAGTGATGATGAAATGTACCAGCGTGCAGCACCTAGCACACCTGAGCAGTCCCCTTTCTACCTTTCACTTGGGACTGATAAGCATTTGATACTCAGCTGTATCTAGTGGGTTTTGGTGGTGTTTTTTTCCCCTGATTTATATTCCCCAGCAGGACGACTGGAATTAGCTAACAGTTTTGTATAAAGAACAAGCCAGAACTAATTAGCCTTTCAAATAGTTTTGCTTTGTTTAGCTCTACAGAGCAGAACACACAGTAGTAGTAGTTCAGTTACTGAAGTTGTTTATTTGCATTCCGTGCAAGATGAAAGAGGTGCTGTGCTGAATGACTTTGCACAGTCAATGTTGGAGCTTACTTTTACCTGTTGTCAAACATAAGGGCTCTGTTTTCTGTCTTAGTCTGTATATGTGGACTGATAATACAGTGTGTGGTACTAACCTCATCCTTAACACTAAAAGGAGTTTGAAAATATGCTTTTCTGGACTTTTGAAAGGTAGGTAGGTTTCACTTTGTTTTTCTACAGCAGTCTATTTTATGTGAGATGACTGAACACATGTATAAGCTTGCAAGACAGTAATTGCTGAATGCCCTGGTTACAGAGAGTGAGAGGTAGACCTTGCCTTGAAAACAATGTAGTCAAATGAAGGAAAGATATGAGGAGGTCAGTAGAGCATGGTAAAGAAACTGGTTTCTAAACAACTGTCTGTGAGACCTAGTGGCTTGTAAAAATGGGCAGCAAAGGCTTATCATTCTTCTGTTTCATGTAAAATAAGGTAGCATTAGATAGGAGTTAACTAAAAGGAAAATGAGGAAGGAAAGTCGGTGAACAGCAAAAAATAACAAGGGGCTTGTGGGCCGCTGGAGAGAGGCAAAGAGCAGGACACAACTGTTTGGAACACAGTACCTTTTGGCAGGAGGAAAACAGTATTAAGAATAAAAAGCATGAAGAATAGTTTAGTGTCGCCAGTGTCTGGAAATCCTCCCTACTGCAGTGGCTTCTGCATCACTTTTCAGGCATGACTGACCACATTTCTTCTATTCTTTAGTCTGTTCATCTTGAAGATGGTGTTACGTGTATCCTAAGCTTGTGAATAAAAAATAGTGATTTAAAGATCACAAGGCAGAAAATAATTTATTGCTTTGACTTTTTATATGTCAGGTGATTGCATTCGAATTCATCAAGCCTACAGTGAGCCAGATTTTGCTCAGGCTTTTCAGCTGTCCCTCTGTACAACTAGATTGAATCCCAGCAATCTGTAATAGTTGGTTTTAAATGCTTCCTGGAAGTTTCATTCATACTGGTGTTCGGTGTGGGCATAGTGCAGACTCTATTCATGTGTTTGCTTTCAAGAAAAAAATATTAATCAAATATCAGTGAATGAATTATAGCTTTCAGAACTGGTCTTATGCTTGTGCGATCCTGAAACGCACCAGTACAGAAGAGGTGATAGGAGTTAGTTACCACTTTGATTTCAGGATGGTTACTGAGTGCCATCTAGCGTTTGCTTTCTAATTCAGACAAGTGAATCAAGTTTTACACAACTGACTTTTCCTACAATCGCATAGAGGATATGGTTTATAATCATACTTTTATTTGAAACTTTTATGGAAGGCTTTCTGGAGAGGAAGTTAGTAGGGGAACTATTTTCCTGAGACTACGGAATAAAAATCAACAGAGGCTTCACAAATTTTTTACTCCTATGAGTGTTTTATAAAGTCTGTTGACTACAACTGCTGCTTTTTATCTCTGTTTTTATTTCCAGGTCATGTATGGAACACTAGTTTCCATTATAGTTCTACGATCTGTGTATATAGTATTATGGTAAGTAACAGTTTAGTTCAGCATTATAAGATATAATGTAGCATTTTTATCTTTTTTGATGGGCTTAAGGTGAGAAATTGGCAATCACAAAATTTCTTGTAACAAGGTACATAATGCTAGCTCATGTGTTCTGCTTTGTTGAAAGGGAATGTCTCATCACTTTGCACTTTTTTGAAGCCATTAGGGTTCAACATAGTTTCCCTTTTCCTTTTTACTGATTTCTCTTTATAGTCTTCATTCCAAATGTGTTTTTTGTTAAACTTTGTTTTTAGTTACACACATCTGCTCAGAAACACACAGAAGAATTCAACAAAAGGTGTGAATTTAGAGTAGATTTGTTTAATCACCTTCCGATTTCAATTTCAGTTATTTTGATTTGACTTCCCGCAAGAAATCCCCAGACAAATGTAATGGTCACAGACTTTTTGTTAAGTAAGAAGAACTTAAAACTGATAGCATGTTGCTTGCAGTTTAAGAAACAACCTTCAGTTTAAAGGCATTGTTCAAACCCATGAACATGGAAATTTTATTTCTAAGCTAGGAATCTTGAGTGATATTACCTTAATTCACTTTCAGGGGAAACGAAGTTGAATCAAGTTCAGGTCATTTTGATTTTATCCTTATAAAAGGATTTAGCACATTTCTAGTTACACAGATTAAATTTCCTTTCTATTTGTGCAGATAAGCCCTCAGGCCTGATGTCTTTCCAGTTCTGCAAATTCCACACACTTGTTCATTTTCATTATTTCTGATGTGTGTCATTGTCTTCTGTCACTACCCGTAAGACCACTACTCTCCTTCCCGGGATATCATTCATAGATTTTGCTGGAGGAAAACAGTCTCTGAAGTTCCATCTACTTTTTTTTTTTGCTTCAGTTTTAGCTGTTTGGAGTGTATTTTTTAATTAGCTAGATCATTTCACTGCAACACGGCCCTACCAGGACTTGCTTCCCCCATTGGTTGCATTATTCAAACTTGTTAGAAAGTTGGTGTGGTGGGAGAAGTAGGTTTAAACTACTATTTGAACTAAACTGCTACTGATTTAAAATTAGTTCTGCTAGAGAAGCTGTGCCAATGTGAAGGTATCCTTTCTTTTCTCTAAAAGTCATTCCCAAGTACGTTTTTGGATTTACTTCCTCTGCGTTGCTAAAACATATGCTCGCCTTTCCTCTTTCATACTTCTTAGTGTGGGGCTTGAGGTCACTCCAAGCTTAGCATAAAAATCTCAAAGAACAGCAGGTTATTCCTTCCAGGCTGCTACCTCCCCCTGTCCTCGTCATTTGTTGCTGTTCATGCCTGTTTCTCTCACACTTCTCATCATTTTTTGGGTCTGCTTCCTTCTCATGATTACAACTTTGCAAATGTTGTTCTCTGTTCACAAAGCATGTTCCCCATTAATAAGTGATGCCAGCTTCTCAATAGGAGAGGCTTCACCAAACAGTACTGTTTATTCCCCAAACAATTCTAGCTATAATTACCTAATTACCAGCATGTATAACATAGCATTTAGTGCTCTTTCATGTCCTGGGCTTGCTTGTGTCTCTAGAGCACTGAGTGGCGAATATAACGTCATCCCTACCATGTACTGCATGGTGCTCTGTGCATTTATTAGGCTAAACAAATAATAATTTTGCTAGTTTATATTGGCAGTTCCCCTTGTTATGAACATGTACAACTTGTATGTGGTTAGTTTGTCCTGTAGAAGAAGCTCTACCTGCCGTGTTTTGCACGTTTGTTTGCCAGTGCTCGCAGCTCTGAAAAGTTCACTGTGTACAACAGTACACAGAAAAGTACAGAAAAGCAACTCAGGACCTAAACTGTGCATTCATAATGCTTAAAAATATCTTGGACAGTGTTTCATGGCAGGCTTTTAGAATTGAAATTGGGTTTGCTTTTGGACTTGTCTGGTTAGTGGGAAAGGAGTGAATGCTACCAACTTACAAGTAGGAAGTTTACAGTTCCATGGTCCAACCTGAATGCAAGTAGTGAGGGTATCTTTATTAATGATGCACTTGGCTGCGTCTGATTTTTCACTGTTTCCCACATCTTAAAGAGGATTTTTTTCCTTCCAGAATGAAACTGATCTTTTTCCATCTCCAGTAGCACTCAACAATGAATTATTGTTTTCTAAAACCATTCATTTCGTTAGTTATTGGTCATGGTGGTTTGCGTTCGCAAAAGACTACAGTCATTTTGAAAGGCCTTGTTCAGACAAGTTGCATAGTATAGGAATATCACGGATGGAAAAGACCCTCTTCTTTTGGGAGAGTCCTAATTTGTAACATGGCTATTTTTTAACTGAAAGATTATACATGGGACTGAAGAATTAGTACCTTTTAGCCAACTTCAGTTTTCCCGCTTGTTGCATTAGGAGAGAGCAGTATTTAGGGGAATAATGAGAAATACAGAAGACCAGTCTCAGAGAATGGGAATTCAGGATGAAAGAAAGGAGGTAAAATACAATACTTAAATATTTAAGCTTTGAAGTCAAATTTTTTTCCTTTTGAAAAAAATATTAATAAAGCAGTTTATGTGTATGTAATGATGTTTATGCATTTTACATAAAAGCTTCCTTTAAAGAATCATGAACTAAACTTTGCATTATTTCTCTCTCTTTCTCCATCTCTCTAGGGTATACCCATGGCTTAGAGGTCTAGGCTATACATCTTTAACTGTATTTTTAATGGGATTTTTTCTCTGGAATGTGGACAACATTTTCTGTGATAAATTGAGGTGAGTTATTTCACTTTGTCTGAATAACTCTTAACAGTCTTTTCACATAAAGCTTTGGGTTTTTTCTGTGGTGTATATTCAAGTCTATCTCGTGGCATGTGTGGTGCCCTGCCTATAAAACATTCACAAGAGTTTTGTCCGGTTTGCTCGTGGCTAAATTCAGCACTCAACAATTCTTTAAAGTTTTTAATATGTGAATAGCTTTATTTTTTAAAATAATTCCTATTTCTCTTTAACTTCAGTTTAAATTCAGAGGAAGTAATGTCACTGAAGTAATTTTGAGGATCTGTGGCTTACTAAAGCCTGCTATTCACACTTGATTTCATTTGAATGAGTTTTTTTATTCTGCTTTTTTTTGATTCTGCTCTTGCTGTTTCCCTGGAAAATATCAAAAGCAGTTGTTCTGCAGGTTGAAGAAATATCCATTGCAATATCTCTAGCACAAATAAAACAACAGCTGTTGGAGCATCTCAGAAAGAAGAGTAACTGTGTGAGCCAGTGCACCATGCTTGGCTGTCATTATTAGCCTGGAGTATTCTGGCTTAGCACTTGTAGAAGAGGCTGGGAAAGACTTTCTCTGTTTAATGTATTGCCAAAAGGCTTCCCAACAAAGCTTGTAGGAACCCCCACCTCATTGTATGGCTAGATATCCTATCCATGTGAGAAAACACCAATTCAACAGGTTGTTCACTTAGTCCATGTTCCCCTGGACCAGGACATCTCATTTAGTTGTGATGCTTGTGTTCTGCCTCAGGCAGGAAGAGATAGAAAGCATCTCTCTTATGAAGAGAGACTGATTGAGCTCAGTCAGTTTAGCCTGGAAAAGAGAAGACTAAGTGGGATTCTTATTGATGCTTATAAATAGATGTCAAGAGGATGGGGCCAGACCTCTCAACAGTGCCCAGCCACTGGACAAGGGGCAATTGGTACAAACTGGAACAAAGGAAGTTCCATCTGAATATGAGGAAAAATGTCTTTACTGTGGGGATGATGGAGCACTGGAACGAGCTGCCCAGAGAGGTTGTGGAGTCATCTTCTCTGGAGATAATTAAAAGCCTGCCTGGACATGTTCCTTTGCAACTTGCTGTAGGTGAACCTGCTTTAGCAGCAGAGTTGGACTGGATGATCTCCAGAGGTCCCTTCCAACTCTGACCATTCTGTGATTCTTTGAAAGGTTGATGCCAACATCAGGAAAATCCATTTTTTACTATCTGATATACTGTTACACTGCTGAATCTGTGGTGTACAGAATTGTCGTAGAAGGTTGCTTTGTCAGAGTCAGATCATAGTGTGCTGTGAAGAATTTTAGTGTTTTCCATCTGTCCCTTTTGGCTCTGTAGTCCCTGCAGTAGGTTAGGCCAACAGAAAATTAACTCCAATGGAGTTTTGTTGAAACATTTTAGAAAAAATATAGGTGTATTGAATATGTTACATGGTGTCTCATCCCTAAAAATGCTTGATACAGATGAAATGGAAAAGTTATTTGCCAACACAAATGGTTGTGTATACAGCAACTGTGCAAATATTGGCATCAGGGTTGATTTTGGCAGCTGATCACATCACTAGTGAGATCATAACCTCCAATTCACTAAGCTTGCTGAGCTGCTGAGGGTCTGTAGGGCTTTTGAACTTGTTCCTAAACTCAAAGATTACACCAGCTGCTGAAGCACTTTTTTCCATGCTCATTATGTAAAAGAGAAAAAAAAGTTACCGTAGAAGCTTCCTGTAATACTTTTTTTTCTTGTTGTTTTGGTTCTGGAAAAAAAATAAATATGTTTGTTTACTAGCTTTAATCAGATGTCTGCAAAGCCTTAAATTTCTCAAGGTGGTGATATAACTCAAACCTTTTGGGGGAAAATATATTACAGTTTCTTGTAGTGTTTTATCCTCTAAAGATCTAACTTGTGAATCTTGCGCAAGCCTACTTGTTTTGGTTTTAATGTTTGAAATTGTATTTTGGTTCAGGGTGTTTTTTTCCGTGTTTCATTGAATCTGGAGCTTATTAGAGGAAAAAAAAACCCACAATCATCTATAGTACTGGTTGGATCCATGCACTTTTGAATTTGAGCTTTGAAATTTCTTGCCATCCAAAGGCTCAGAGGCTGTGCTGGGGTGACAGTTCTGTGTGTTCCACTATGTCATTCCTGGGCTGACTGAATTGAAGCTCTGTCTTCATATTTATGACTGAGCAGCTCTGGAAACTAAGCAGTATCTCAGGGATTAGCATTTAGTCAGGAGAACTGAGCGCTGTAACATCAAGCAATAAATAAGTATTACAGAAGCTGCGGATTTTTTTTTCCTTAACACCTGCCATCATTATTTTCCCTTTTTTATTTTGACTGAATGTGAAATGAAAGTCAAGTAAGAAGTCAGGGAGATGCAAACATTTTCTCTACCTTCAGCCACAACAGACATTATCTGCAGGAGCCTTGTGAGCAGGCGAAATCAGAGCAATGTAGTTCCTTCCCTGTCTTTCTTTGTCTCCATTAGCCTCTTCAAAAGTAGCTCACACCCTATAACTGCAAAATACAAAGCATGTTGGCGGAGTATTTCAGACCCTTTACTTATGTTTCTTCCTCACTAAACACCCATTTTTTCCCTGTATTAGAGAACAACAGAGAAGGGCAAACTGAGCTTCCATGAGCTGCAGAGTAGGTGGTGTGATTGCCAGACGTAAAGTGCTGATGTCTGAAGAATCTTATCTACTTTCTCAGACCTCAAACTCAACATTTCATCCTATGGGCAGAAGTTAGCAGGGTTTGGGGAAAGAGAATGGTGGAACTCATTTGGGACAGTGGGATGCTGTAAATATATTCCCAAAATTTGAATCCAGAAGTAAAGCATAGGCTCATTGCATGAAGTGTGTGCTTTGTTTAAATGTGCAAGCAAGCCAGTTTGTTAATACCTTTCTATACTGGCAGCTTAAGGTGTCACTGCTATTCTCACCTGCTGAAAGCCTGACTACCTGAAGCTTTACTTGTGAAGCGTGTGCCTGAGATACAGAAACAGTTATGTGTGATCTGACAACCCAGCACTGCAACTTGATATTTCTTAGCTTAAAAAAATCCATTGCATAGTGTTTCTTTCTTACAGAGCACTACGAGAGAAGATGCCTCCTGTTGTGGGAGCTGTGACACAGTTTCATGCGTGGTGGCATATTCTCACAGGCCTGGGCTCTTACCTTCACATCCTGCTAAGGTAAGAAGTGTTTTCTAAACTGCTTGTTCATAAAGCAGTCTTAGGAGTTTTTCCAGATTCAGATTTGCTTAAAAATGTTGTTGTATCAGCCATAAGAGCAGGAACATGATTTCTTACTAAACTGGTAGGAGTTTTTCTTTCCTCTTTGCAACTGGTCCAAAAACTCTGTAAAAGTAGTTTATATTCTTCAAAATGTAATCATTAATCTTTAAACAGTCGTAGTTCTTCAGGAAAATGCAATTCAGAAGTGGATATCCCCTAGTAGTTAAAGTGCAAAACTGTTTGACAGTATATTAATTTCAAAGTATAACCTATTAATACCTTTCTCGAGCAGCAATCCTGAAGTACTTAAACATCTTTAATTCTAGAAGCATAACTGATCTTTTTGGTAGACACTGTTACTCTTGAAAAATAGCAGGTGTCATGCCGTAGAGCAGGATGGTGATGGCTGAAGTGGCTGGAGCACAGCTGTTCCCAGAAGTGCAGGATATTAGTTTTAGAAGGAGACTTAAATGAGAGCCCAGGTTAGCAAAGCTTGCAGCCAGAGGACTTTTTTCTCTCTTTGCTCTATGCCACCATCTAGTGGAACCAGGAACAAAACCAGAATTTAGTGAGTAATCTGAAGAATTTTTGTAGTTTGTTCATTACATAATGAAATAATGTTTTACCACTTAGCCATAAGACAATGCCTATTGAACAGATACCTTCTGTGTAGTTGAGAACTTGATAACATATCAGTTTTTCTATATCTAACAAAGTATTATCCTTTTTTGTCAGATGTTAAAATAGCTAGTAAAAGGAAAATGCAAGGAAAATAAGTACATTTCCATTAGCTATTCTGATAACTCTTATATATATGTTTATATATGTACCTGTGTATTTGTATATATATAAAATATGTCTTGGTACATGGAAAAAAGCTTCTCCATTTCAACTGACAGGTTGTATTCTGCCTGAAACATCTTGAGGTGATATTTTGAAGACAATTCCTTAGAGGAAGCAAGCTGTTGCAGACAACTTAGATAGCATAGACAAGGTTTTTCCAGCGAGCTGCACCCTGAGAATAATTTGGGTTTGCATCCTCTAGCCCTTGGAGGACGTGCAGATGCCCAATTTGTCAGTCCTACCCCAATGAACCACACGCTTTCCCTGCAGTAGTTTCCCTTGTATTTTCTCAGCCACACAGTAGAATCCCCTATGTCCACTTAAAACGAGGTCAGGAAGACCTCTGCTGAAGGGAGAGGGTGTATAAGAACAGAAATGAGATACAGAATGAAGCTGTGCTGCTTCCTTACCCCTTCTTAATATCTTCTATATTTTGTGATACACTAATCTAATTTCATCCTTCCCAAATGATAGGCTTTAGCTTCTGTCTAGTCTTTTCCATAGCAGAGACAGAATTTACTTCTCCGAGTTTCTCTTTCTGCCCACGTAGGTAATAGGGTAGATTAGTTTGCTGATCATAGTCTAGCACAGAGGGATAGATTGTAGGCTAATATCTCCTGTTTTGCATAACTCTAGGCAGAATGGGTAGCTTTGCAATGACAGAAGCAATTATTTTCTAGATGGAAAATAAAACTGGGATTAGTACATCATTATTATTTTATATGCTGTCTTATGCGTGACATCTTAAGCACACTTTTCTCCTTTTCCTCAGTTTGTACACAAGGACACTTTTCCTGAAACACAGGCCAAAGGTGAAGGTAAGCAAGCAATTATTTTGTGCCCATTTAATGCACTGCAGCATTTGGAGGTCTTGTGCTTTGGACTTGCCCTGGAGCTCGCTGATTATGCCAGTTAGGGTACTATTTTTGATTTCCACTTACATCCCAAGAAATGCAGTTGGAATGGCTGTTACAGTGTTTCATTTCTGTTCCAAGAGACATAATATTCCAGGAAATCTTTTCCCTCTTCCTATTTTTCTTTTAACAGTTTGTGTTTGGAATATGGCCTGTTCTTCTCGTGGAGCCTCTGAAGAAGCTTTGAAACTCTCGCTGCATGAGACCAGGGCGGTCACATGCAATCACCCAGCCTGGCTGAATGAGGCGATGCAACGGTTACCGTGGCTGAAGTTATAAATTCTGAATCAGTTCAAGTACCACTGTTATAAAAGGACTTCTCCGTGTTACTAGGCCAGCTGGCCAGAACAGAGCAGAGAGTTGGCACACTAGGGAAATAATATTTAGTACAGCTTTATTCTAAGTTGTTAAAACAAAGATTAAGACACAATATTTTTATGTATATATTGTATAGCTGATAATACTAAGCTAATATTTCGTGCTGGTCACAGAAAACTAACCATTTTTGAAGTGGATTGCATACGTTTTTCATTCAGTTGTTGTTCTTTCTGTGGTTTAAACTAATATTAATAACTGAATGACAAAACCAGGCCATTGATGGCCAAGCTAAGCATTTCTATGGCCTATAGTGAACTGAATGCTTAACCTAAACTACTTTAAACTTGCTTTTTCACAGCCTCCTTAGCAATTTATATTTTAAGTAAAATGGTTGGGATATCTGTGCTATTTAGTTCATTTTGTATCAAGCTTCCATTTTCTCTTTAGTCCAACTGAGATACATCGTGGAGAATGTTCCCAGGGTGTGACCAACTGAAGACACTTAAGATGGTGAAGCATTATTTGGGTTCTTGTTTATGCATAGAAATTGAATTCCTAATTTATTTGACCAGTGATCCATCAGGAGACTGCAGAGTGACTGTATAAACACAAGAAACACTTTTCTAATATTTTATAATTATTATTTACATGCCTTCTTTTTCTGTCCCTACTTTTTACTCCTGGTGTCCCACTCATGCTGCAGATATACAAACATCTTACACATGTGCTAGTTCAGCTTTGAATTCGTTGTTCTCTTATTTTACAAGTCTTAAATATTGGTCTGACTTTCAGAAGCATCTTGTTCAGAAACATTCGAGAAAGAGTAAAGAACAAGATTAATGTTGAGGGTACCCCAAAATATAGTTATACCCCAAAAAGCAAATCCACATCGATTGCTTGCTCTTAATCTGTCCATCACACGGTTACACTCTGGAAAATTGACCACCTTGTAAAAAACAAACTTTGGAAATCGATGGAGGGAACAAACCCTCTGGTTTCTGCAATTTCTGTCTACCCAGC
Organism: Dromococcyx pavoninus; assembly: GCA_033558185.1. NCBI lineage: Eukaryota > Metazoa > Chordata > Aves > Cuculiformes > Neomorphidae > Dromococcyx > Dromococcyx pavoninus. The sequence goes on along the minus strand of JAUMJL010000286.1, from coordinate 517,148 downwards.
TGATGGAAGTTAATAAGTGAGCACAAAGAAAACATTGAACTAACAGTTGTTCAAAATATACTTCATTTTGGAGGCTGTGGGTTTGGCTTTTCAGATCTTGGGGCAACTAATGGAACCTGTTTCTGGACCTCGTAGCTGCCATGCTATGCAATTTTTGTCTGCTTTTGATGCTTTGAGGGGTTTATCCTTCTTGCTGTGAAGGAAAAAATGAAATGCTGAGACTAATTGGGAATTCCCTTCTGTATTGATTTAGAATGTGCCCACAGCAGCAAGGCTTGGTAATGCAGCTATAGAGCTGCCTCCCAGATCACAGTCTTGGCGAGTGTACGCTTGCTTGCTCCGATTGCTGAAAAAGTTGGACTGAAATCTGTATCGTACAATCAGTGCTGACTAAAATAGTCTACCCCTTTTAATAATTTTATTTCTTTTTTTCCTGTTTGCAGTTTAGCTGCCTCATCCTTGTCCATCAGTAGCACTCCTAATGACGTGGATATCCAAATAAAACCGTAGCTTTTCGTGCGTGACTGACCCTGGGCTCTTGAGATCAGATAGACCCAAATTCAGGGCCAGAAAGAGATACTTAATCTTAAGTGACTTCGGTGAGGTTTAAGCACATGCTGATGGCATTTTAAGCTATAATCAGCAGACCACTATACAGATTCTTGAACAAAAATTTTAAAACAGATTTGTTGTCAGTAGGCTCCAGTTCCATGTGTTGGGAAAATGGAGTGATCTTCAGGCTGAAAGACACTGAAATAACTAGCATAGAGGAAAATGCTGTCTTGGATCAAGTGTCTTTAACTATCCAGAAAGCATATTTTTTTTTGTAGAGAGATTTGAGAGCTGTTTAAAAATGTAGCTTAAAAATAAGTGCCTGCCTGTTTACCTCCAGGTTCTCTCAAGCATGTTTCTGTACACTGTATCTGATTTTCTTACTAGTATGTTTACATGTTTTCACGAGTTAGGGACAGAGTCCCATAGTAGGAGCACTGCAGCATCAAGACCTGTCAACAGTCACTTCTGACATCTGCTAGGTATGGTATTATTTTTAAGAAAACAAACAAAATGTTTATTTTAGTGGCCTTTGTTTTGTTAATGGAGGATCTGTGGTCTCTGTTTGGTTTCCCTGTAATTGCAGGAACCAGAGTGTGCTGAAAAGCTATTTCCTTGTCGCATCTCTGCAATGGTAAATTTTGAAGAAATATGTTGATGCTCCCACACACCTGCAGCCAAGAAGTCTGTGTTTATTTTCAGATTGTGTTGAATTAAATTGTCAGGTTTTAAAAAAAAAAAGTAAGTTGGAAAAGCTCTTGTTTTGACTTTATGCTGCTGCTAGCTTTTCATTCACACATCATTTGTCACTGATGGGTTTTATCTTTAAAAAAATTATGCAAATTGGCTTCTTCATTCCAAATGGCCAAAACCACGTGCATCTCTACCACCCTTCCAGCAGCCTTTCCTTCAGGTTATGGTGGACCCCAAAGAATGTAATTTATGTGTGTCCTGAGCATAAATAATCTAAAATTATGGGTGCTTTGGTTTCGCTGCCTTACTGATCTTGTGAGTGATGTTGAAAATGGCATGCCAGTTTTAACTGTGTGTCACTGAAATTCAGACTGCCTTTTCTAGTGCCTGGAAAGACATACGTCCTTACCCCGTAATGTGTTAAACGTCTGTGAAATTGCTTTTTATTTATATCACTTGTATGACAGGCTGGTTTGTTTGGGTTTTTTTTCCTACAAACCTTAGAGCAGTATATCCCAAACTTCTATTGCACTACATTTTATAAGGTGGATCATCTTTGATCCTATTTTTCAATTAGGATTCAGACAGCAGCTGCTTTAAAGGGATTTGTGGAAGCAGCGGGTGTCTTTTAATGTGAATCCTATGGGGGATATATTGGACAGGTTTAATAGTGATCAACTCATTATTTAACATCTATGAAGAACCAGGAAATCTAGAGCCCTGGAAAATAAATTATGTTTCTCCAAAGCCAATGTTGAATAGAGATGGGCTTTCACACTGCTTATAGAAATCCTGTACAAAAATGTTTTCTAAATTAAAGCCTTCGTCGGTTGCTGCAGAAGAATTTTGGTTGTGTATACTGTTGTTCCCTGGATTTTGGAAGGGAGAGTTTCAAGCAGCATAAACAATAGTTAATCCTTAGACTGAAGAGGAACTGATTTTTCTCTTGATCTTCCAAACTGATGTTAACCATTTGATGATGACTCTTGAACTCAGCTTAATGCACTGATGGTGTTTACTGTCTTAGCAAATAACACCTGTCCACCTGTAATGGACATGAAATACCCTATGCGTTATGTGACCAAACTTTCTAACATTGACACTGTCATTGCTAATGTACTTTTTCTTTTTCTGAAATTCAGTATATTGTTGCAGATAGATATCTACACTGTGACAGATGAATAGCAGTTGACCTGTAAAGCACAGCTGCATCGAGCAGTGTTGACAATTTTGATATACTGAACTGATTCTTCATACCAAACCAGCTGGTAACTAACATTAGGCTTATATGTATCAGCATATCTTGTTTTGCAAAGCACAGTAGCTTTGAAACATTTAATGTGTTTCATTTGTTATTCATGCTGCAGTCAAGCACTAATTTGTGTCTTTATAGTTCAAATTATTAAAGAATTTTGTTTATAACTTTTCCCAGGTGTTTCTTGGCTTTTGTGTGGCACAGGGCTGGCTGGTCTGTCTTGGTGCTATTCAGTAGGTGGGTGGTTGTGTCTTGGCTACTGGGTGCACAAGTAGAACAGCAGGATTTGTACAACCTGTATTGCTGGAGAAGCTGCCTGCAGCTACAGCAGTCTGGGTCCCCATGGCAGTAGCACAAAGCTTGGTCATCTTGGCTTCTTGCCTGCAGCTGTCCAGCAAACACAGAAACATGTTAAAATGAGGGGAGATTGCATTCATTTTGAACTCCAGAGCAGGGCTTGTGCTGTTCCTTGTACTGCCTCATGCTGGGGCCCTTTGAGCACTGCACCTTGCTTGGAGGTGTAGCAAATAGTGCAGGATCTTCTCTCCTTCAAAGGCCTTCCCCAGCCCACACCAGTTGGAAAGGAATTCAGGTGCCTGATGTGGGTGGGAGAGGAAAATGCAGGAGTCGGGTGAACGTGCTGTCAGCTTGGAGCATGGTGGTTTGCGCATCCTTTGCCTCACCCTTTCCTTTCAGTGAGAGAGGAGGATAATCTCTGCAGGGCAGAACCTCTCCAAGCAGAAATCATGGACCAGTAGGTACATACCCAGTAAGTCCCACCACAGCCCAGCAGCCAGTGCTAACTAGTCACCATGGGGTGTTTCCCTTGCTTCTTCTCCCAGATCCTACTCCAAGATCCCATATTCTCCTGCTCATATCTGTTGGAGCTCTGTCTGTGCAAGCACAACCCTGAATTAAATGTTTGGGGGCCAAACCACAGGGCAGAAAACCTCATAAGTGTCTGGGGGAACCAATACCAACTCCACTTGGTGCTTGCTCGGCGGTGCTGGACACAGGCACATCCAAACTCTGCTGACAAACATTGCCTGAATGCTGGGCTGGGTGAAATCCAGCTTTGCATTTTGAGCTTGCAGCTAGCCTAGAATTGAGTAATACTCAGAAATTTCCCTGGGGATAAAAACATTGTGGTTCTGTCAAAGACCTCCTCCTAACCAGAAAATTCAGTTTTGGGCTGGACAATTCCCTTTCAAGACTGAAAATTTATTTGCAGCTTTATTAATTTCCTATCCCCTCTCCTTCCCCCTCGACTCCCCCCATGCTTTATTCAGCCTGTTCAAAGGCTAAAATGGAAACTATATTTTTGCAACACTTGAATTTCACTGGCTCTAACAGAGCTGGCTGTGCTTGGTGCTGTACCCACAATGGAGGCTCTTGCTGCCAGCGTCAGAGGAGCTGGCAATCCAGCCTGGAGCTTTGGTGCTACGTGCAAGGAGGTAGTGGAGATAATGGAGCCACTAATGGAGCTATGATGGACCTTTCTCCTCTGTGGGTCAGTGAGTGACTCCTTTTTGCTGCAGATGTACCTCAAGCATCCCAAATGATCTTGGATTTGCTCGTACCCAGGGAGACCAAGCGCTCGACATGCTTCTGTTGAATGCACTTACGGTATCTCCTGGCCTTATCAACAACAAGACTTGAAGTGACTGGAGGGGAGATCAGTGATTTGGCACTACCCAGGAAAGCTCTGTGTCCTCAGCATCTTCAGGACCATCTGCCCTGTCTCTTGTCTCCCCAAAAAGCCTCTTCACCAACCGCTAAGACAGGGCAAACTGTTGCCTGAGAGGGGATTATGTGGTGAGACCTGGAGCCTGAGCAGGAATAGAGCTGGGATGACCTTGTGGGTGTGAGGGACCCTCTGTTTGCCAACATGGAACTAATGTGTGATGGGTAAAACATCCCAGCCTTCAAGCAGAAACTGCAACCGGGCTCCTAAATTCCTTATCAAGGTGAGATATCCTCAAGCTGGCTATTTCACCTTGCCCACATGGAACACCCAAGGGTCTTGACGCATGACACTTCCCAGCTGCCACAGCGATCCAAATAGCAACTGAAAAATGTCCAACCTCATTAATCTCCTTCACGAAGACTGACTTTGTAATTTGCATGCAAGTAGCACACTCCAACTTAATGAAATTAGCAATAACTAATGGCACTGACACGTGCACGGAGCCAGCGCGGGGAGCAGCCAGAGCACCCACAGCACAGCACCCAGCGACACCTTGAGACATCGAGGGCTCCGACTCAGTGGTTTCTCATCGCTGACATCAGGTAGGTGAATGCTAATGAACAGCAGCTCGCGAGATCCCACAGAAATTGAAGTGAGTTACTCTGCTGATGTAAACTGATGTCAAACCGCTGATATTTATAGACTGGCAGAGCATCAGAGCTGCAGTGATTTATGTGGATGTCTAACCTTAACATGGCTTTTTCCTCATAGTTGGGGTGTTGACTCACTGCTGAAACAACGGAATGGATTAAATTTGTTAGAATATTGCAGTGTTATAGAAGCTTGGGTATATGTCCAACTTCCTTACGTAAGAGAAGCGATGAACAGGACAGCAAAAACCACTCTACGACCTGGAAATCCTGTCCAGGCACTTGTGAGTCATTGCTTAACAGGATTTGGTTTGTTTGGAGTCCTCCAAGGGTTTGGGGGTTTCTTCTGTTTGGTTTTTTTTCTTTCTTCTATTTGTTTGGGTTTTTTTCTGTAACTTCCTTGTTTTTAACATTCTGCTTTGGCTGGAATAAAGACAAGTGTTAGTTACAAGATGAAAACCAGCAACAAGCCTGTAAGCACAGCATCCCAGCAGAGCTGTTACTGAAGGGATGTTTTTATACAGGTTATCTGAAAAGCAAACAAACTCCAGCTGTGTTTTCTTGCTCTTGGCATTAACTGAAGTTAAGAGGGCTGATCAACATAGTAGATTTTTTTTCTGCTGAAGATCTCTCTGCCCTCCTGAATCTGACAGTTTGACATCAATTTGGTTTGCAGCCAATGCATTCACTTATGCCCCTCTGGACCAGTTGTGGCTCTTCCTCTATGCCTGTGACATCTGGTACTCGATGAGTTTCTTCATACACTGACATCTCACGGTGTTCACGTTCAGGATGGAGTCAAAGCCCTTTTGCCCTTATCATGATATGTGTTACATCCCAGAAGATCCCTTCCTCTCCAGTAAGCATCATGGGGCACAGCAGCAGCCCCACATCAGGTTTGTACGACCATCACACAGCAACAACCCAGTCCAAACCCACAACGACATCTTGGCATGGATCAGGCTTTAGGGGAAATCAATGTTTAAACACCACTTAAGACGTATCTTATTAAAGACAGACCCCAAATCAACATAAAAACTTGGCCATCCTGGCCGCAAGTAGATTAGAATCATAGAATCTTTGGTTGGAAAAGACCTTGGAGATCATCAATTTCAACCAAACCCATCTTCTGCTAAACCATGTCCTTCAAAAACTCATCTACCTATTTTTTAAACACCTCCAGGGATGATGACTCAACCACCTCCCTGGGCAGCTGTGCCAGTGCCTGACCACCCTTTCTGGAAAGAAATTCTTCCTAATATCCAGTCTGAACCTCCCCTGGTGCAGCTTATGGCCATTTCCCCTTGTTCTATCACCTGTCACTTGAGAGAAGAGATCAACACTCGCTCTGCCACAGCCCCCTTTCAAGCAGCTGTAGACAGTGATGAGGCCTCCCCTCCGTCTCCTCCAAACTAAACAATCCCAGTTTCCTCAGCCATTCCTCACAGGACTTGTTCTCCAGCCCCTTCACCAGCTTTGTTGCCCTTCTCTGGACCCGCTCCAACACCTCAGTGTCCTCCTTGTAGTGAGGGGCCCAGAACTGACCCCAGCACTCGAGGTGTGGCCTCACCAGTGCCGAGCACAGGGGTACAATCACTGCCCTGGTCCATCTGACCATTCTTGCCCACCTGGGCACACTGCTGGCTCATGTTCAGCCGGTTGTCAATCAACACCCCCAGGTCCTTCTCCTCCAGGCAGCTCTCCTACCAGTCTTCCCCAAGCCTGTAATTAGTGCTAGACAGGTGGTGGAGGCAATTGCCTGCAGCAAGGGTGGTGATGAGTATCTGGAGCAGAAACATGGTCAGATAGGAAGGCTGGAGGTGGAGGAGAGCATCCCTCTACAGCTTTCTATTCCAAATGAAACCTTGATGTCTTCCTGCATGAATCACTGCCAGCTTGGCTATTTCTGCTTAGAGATCTTGAATCTCTAAGGGATAACGAGCAAAATAGGAAAAAAGCTCACTGACAACTAAGCTATGTTTGAACTATATAGTCAAATATATAATATCAAAGATGGCCTTGCAGCTTGAATTTGGGAGTCAGCAAATTAGAAAGAGCAGGAGTCTCCACTGTTATTCCTTAAGGTGTGATGGTAGTTGTAAGATGTTTCTTTCTGGGACCAGCATGAGCCTTGAAGGTATGGTCCATGTCAATGCGAAGAGTAAAACCCTATTGCACCTGCACTAAAGGCCTCCTTTCTTTTTTTTCTTGTCTTGGCTGACGAGCAGTAGACTGTCCACTCCATCACAAGCAGCTGGCATGGTTTCTGCAGTCACCTGTGCTGATGTAGATATCAGCCTGTGAGATCTCCCCTGGCAGATCCCACTTTGACAACTGGAGCAACACCTCCTCGATTTGGGTGCCCAGAGGAAATGATGACGCCCCGTGTCCCACACTGATTAACTCGCCCCCTCCCAGATACAAGCTTGCACGTAGCAATGCTGTGGCAGTGGAAGCCATACCCACAAGCAGAGGGCTGCTCGTGCCTGGGAGTCAGGTGTGCTAACGGGGACAGGGTGAGCCTGTTAAGGCCAGCACATGCTCCGTCCTCCCCAGTTTGCACCTCCCCAGCTGCCATCTGCTAGCACAGGGCAGCCTTTCCCAGATGTCGTTTGAAACCTCCAGGGTCAGGGATGCCAGTCTCCCCTGCCTGCCCCCTCCAAAGATAGACTTGAGAAGTTTTTCCTAGTGTCTAAATAAGATACAGGCCTTGTCCCTCCTTGGGGCTTTTCTCCTGAATGAGGTTGAATGTAAAGGGAGTTTCCATCTCCCTTTTTTTTCTTTAACTATTGATGTCACCATACTGGATTGTTTTTAATATCACTGAAGTGGTATTTATTTCCCCCCCCACTCCCGTCTTCAGTGCTGAAACAGAAACTTTTCAATTCTGAAACCCATTTTTCCTCTGGCATCAATACTCTCTTTTTGGCAAAGACGTATGGCGATGAAAAGACATTTCATTGGCTGTGTATACCATTAGACTTATTAAAATACCATGTGCAAAGAGGAAACAATCTGAGCACTTTGGGATGGATTAATATCTTTGAGTAGTATGATTTCCCAGCCTTATATATGGTGATGAGCCTTTCTGTGCTATAAGACCACTGCTGGGTCTGGGTTTTTCCTCTTTTTTCCCTCTTTAAAACATAGGAATGCCCATGTGAAACGGTGCCATCGCCCTGGGAACCCTTCGAGCAAAACCAAAGGCTCTCAAAGGAAGGAACACCCAATAGGACATCCCAAGCCCACTGGCCCCATGCAGCAGTGAATACTTCCTTCTACAGCCCAGATCAGCTGGGACTGCCACTGAAAGCACCACAGCAAGTCCAGGGGCTGGATTTAGACTGCAAGCACCCATGCAGATGAAACAAGAGGCTCCATTCAGAATTTAAGCCAAAGGTAATATTTTGTCTTCATTTTTCCTTACCTAATGCCTTGCACAATCCACTTGTTTGCTAATTGATACAGGCCTTTCTTCACAACTGGCAAATAAGTGAGATTACTTGAGTTATTAAAAAATAAAGAGGACCTGGAATTGTAAGGAGGCCCATATAATTACCTAGCTGGCTGCTCTTCCCTGTTGCTACCCTGTGATATTAATTATTTTCCTGCTGATTCAGAGGGAAGATAGCCAAGCTGTGAATCAGCCCTGCCACTTCTTGCAACACCTGTCTTTTCCCTAGATCTCCTATCGATTTCCAGCCAGGCCTGGCAGTGCTTTGTTAATAAGATTAGGCGTAATTACAGCACGAGCTGGTAAGGTTGCAGAGTCAGGAGAGAACTGGAGTAACTGCTCTTCCTTCCTTGTTGCAAAACACAATGCTAACTGTGAGCTGAATATAATTTTCTCTGACCAACAGAGTAACATTTGGGGTTTTTGAAGATCAGAGAGTTCCTGGTTCCTTCTCTGTTGCTGTGTTCTGTGTGTTGGACTGCATGATACTTAAAAATACCAGCTAAGAATCTGAAACGCACAAAAAGCCTAAATTCTCAACTTGTGTACACTGCCCAGCAGCCAAGACGTGCATCCTTGTGTGAGTGAAAGTAGATATGACACAGATTTAATGAGGCAACATCTTGGCAGCACCAAGGTCTGCTCAGGAAGTGTATTGTTATTCATTTACTTGACTAATGCAGTTACGTTGTGCAAAAGATGGGAAAACTATCTGGAGCACTAAGTAAATGAGATTTTAAAAAAAACCATAGGTAACTCAGCAGGGTTTGTTGAAGCTTTGGTGGGCCTTGGGCACGTTGTAGTTTTGGGGTTAGCCTTCCCAGGAGCCCTCTCAAGTTTTAGGGGCCTCATTACCATGTATACAAGGCCTGAGCCTGCACTGGCTACACAGAGCATTTAAATTTAGTGTCATGCTCTCCTCAAGGCTTCTGCTTGAGACATCCCCGTTTCCTAAGACTTGGGAAAAAGGGGAATCAAGGGCACACACGATACTGTTGGTATTGTCACCATTATTACCAGTGTGTGAGGGGACTACTTGCACAACGCAGGTGGCAACCAGCAGTTTCAGCAGCAGCGCTGGATAATTGCTGCTCTTCCCAGTATGTGATAAAAAGGTGTATCCGGAGCTCTTAAGATGATGGTTGAGTCCATTTCACACACACAAACTGGCAGCAGTAAGAAACTCCTGTGGCAAAGATCTCTTTGAAAAAAGTACATTTGGGAACACATCCTTCTATACCCTCATTTTGGCTACAGTAGAGTACTTTTCCCTGAAATACAAAACTTGCAGAGGAGGAAGGAGCAGAAGCCAACGCTAGACACTGCAAGAAAAGAGCATTATTTCGGAGCATGCATTGAGGGGGTTGCACCCAAGTTCTAGTGGACTCCCAAATTTATCTGCTCCAGTAGATAAATTACAGTTCAGGGTTTATCTAACCCTGGATGCTGAGCAGTGCCTTGCTGCTGGGGTTTACACAAAGAATTACATCTCTTGTTGTTTTTTCCCACACCCTCGGCTCCACCTTTCCAGCCAATCTGTGCTGCAGCAAATAAATCTTGATTGTGTTAATGGTTTTATGCTTGCCTAGTGTTTGAAGCTAAGCCTGGATGAAGCTGAGATGTAGAGGTGACCTCTCTAATTAACACTCAGGCAACTTCACCGAGTTATGTAATTGTAGACAGTCCAGGAGCAGAGTTTGGAGTTGGCTTCCTCATCAAGTGCAGGAGTCAGCACAAGTACTAGAGTTGCTGCACACTGATGTTGAGGTCAAGGATAGGCTGATATGCAAGACATAGAAGGAAATACCCATGGAGCCTCCAGGATGTGCAATAGGTGCTCCTCGCTGAAGGAGAGCAGGTCATAGAGTGAAAATATCTGCCTTGGAAGTGGTGGGAAAATTCCCAGATCACAAGTTGTCACGAGGTGACAGTGATGGAAACATGGGTGCATGGTTCTCCATACAGGGGGGAATGAAGGGACTCTTGGGACACATGGTCACCACAGCAAATTATCCTCAACCCTTCTGAAACCTCTATTTTCTTGAAATGCAATGGATTTGAGCGGCCAACCCACAGGCCCTTGCAGGTGTTAAAGGTAGCTCAATCTGAAATATGTTTCATAACATGAGTAAATCCCTGGGGAAATTTGTCCTTTCAGATCCACTGGGTGTTCATCTTAGTTTCTTGTCTTATAGGGAATTATCTGAGTCATCTTTGGCCCTGCTATCTTCTGGGAGCTTTGGTCTAAAGATGTGGCAGCAAGAACTTGGTCAAGGGTGTTTCTATGAGGTCCAACGTTTGCCTGCTTGAGCTGGCCACTCCAAAAGCCAAGGAGGGCAGTCTGAAAGTGACACCTGAGGATCATTGTCTGGACAGACAAAGCCTCTTCTGACATGGGAACCAAGCAATGCTTTAATGTTATTATGTTATTATAAATGGGTGGTATTTTTAGGCTACTAGGAAACGAAGAAAAACTCAAAACCCAGCAGAGTTTTCAAAGATTTGCTTAGCAAAAAGCAAATTCTGCCTTTCTGTGAGTCTTTCAAAAACAAGCCAGCGTTTTGCACAGTAAGCATGACTGGAAGCAGAGGGAAGCTGTTATCAAGCAAAACTTCGTCTCAGTTACACCAATGTAAATCCAAAGTCATTTCACCAAACCCAGCATTGATTTAGACTTGTGAAGCCAAGACCAGAATTTGCCCTGTTATCACAACAAGCTGCTTATCTGCAAGAAGAGTTGTGTTGAAAAGCCTTGATGTGCAGCTGTGCCCTGGCTGGCTCCCTGTATGCACTTGGGAGCTGCTAGAAATGGGAGCTTCAGATGTCTCTCTGCTGGGAACTGAAGGCAGAGATGGTGACAGAAGGGGGGGAAAAAAACCCTGTATTTTATTTGGTCTCTGGGGTGGAGAAGAGAATCAGCAGGAAAAATGCTCTTTGCAGGACTGTTTAAAGTCAGCATTTGTTAGGGTGGCTTCTGACCTGCGATAAACAAGGAGCAGCCGAGAGGACAGCAGTGCCATTTGCTCCTTTCCTTCCTTTCTGCTCCAGGGAACGTGGGATTGCAGGCAACTCACTTGTTTTCCAAACCATCTGGCTTCTTACTGTGGAAAACCCCATGGAAAGATCAAGGTCATCGACTGAACTCCTATGACACTCTCTGCTTCCAAGGCGAGGTGCACCCCTGCCAAAACAGCTGAGCCCTGGCCCCTTCCACCTGGGTGGTCGCGTCTGAATGATCACCAAAGTCTTGGAGGGGTTTGTGGCCAGGAGATGGCACTGACTTCCAAGCACTCCAGTGCTGCTTGTGCCATGAGAAACCCTGACCAGGTGGCAGCTCTTGGCCAGCGCCTTTATTTGCTGGTGTCTCGGGCTTTGGCAGAGGGTGGCACCCATGGGTCAATACTGAATGACCCGACCTGGCCCTGGAATGCCATCAGGGTTTCAGGAAACACTTCATTCTTTTCAGTTGAGGAAGAACATAAGGAGCATGTTGCTGGGAGCTTTTATTTCCATGTTTTCTATATTAATCCAGCAAAAGGATGGACGGCAGGCAAGATGGAGGTTTACCATTGGCTGTTACTCAGTTCCCTGCTATTCCTAGGCTCATCAGCTCGTGTCTGGAAGCCTTGAAAATTTGAGAGTTACTTTTCTCTGTTGGGAAGATGGGTTCAGGCTCTTTGAAAGCCCAGGAATAGAGGGCCCATGTCACAGTTGAGTCCCGGAGCCCAGAAGGAATTATGGTGGGTTGAGAGTCAGAAATGCTAACGTCAGCATCCTCTGGGCTGTCCTTTAGGTGTTATCTCCCCATTTTGCACAGTAGTTTGTCTGTTCAGCTGTCTGGCTGCAAACCCAGCTGGGGTTTAGCCAGGATTCATGCCCCAACCTCAGCTCCTTCAGTGCAGATTACTCTGAAGTGCTGCAGGGCTGGGCTGGCATATCTGAGTTTATCATTGCAGCACATCCTTAGACCAAGCTTTGCAACCCCAATTTTTTTCAGCACGTGGGTATTTTCCTCTGAAGTTGCTTATTCATAGGCAGGTGAATAATCACTTAGGAGAGCAGATCAATGCAGGCTAGGAAAGCTGTTAGGGTAAGCCTAGCTCCCCTCTAATTATGCACTGCTGAGCAAAAGGCTGCTCAGATGGCCAAGGGACTGGGAACCTGAGCTTGCTTTCTCACGCTTGTGTCACATGATGTCACCCCCAAGGAGGAAGATTCAAGGAGGAATCAAGACAGAGAAGATTAAATGCTCTAGCAGCCCTGTGCTGCCTGAGATTGATTTGTGATACCTCAGTTACCTTCTGCAGATATAACCATGGATAATCTTTCCTCTGCTGGCTTTTCAGGGGAAGGCCAACCTCTTAGCATCTCTCTGGATCACGGCTCCCACCCTGATCTTAGCTGCAGCAGCAACTCTCTCCTTTGGTATAAACCCTGATGTCATGTTTTCATTCCTCTTCAAGCAAGCTTCTTGCTGATTGACTTCTGTTCTTGCTTAATAGCAGCCAGACCATTAAAAACCTGCCTGATTTGTGACTGTGCAGAAGTAAGTGCTGATACAGACAACTGAGTGGAGAATTTAATGGTATGGATTTCCCAGCAGAGTTATAAATTATTGTGAGCTGTTTGCCAGTCAGCTGCTGCATGGATGACGGCACGAGCGCATCCTGAACTGTGGCTGATGCAGGGCAGCAAGGCAGAGGGTGGGTTTCCTCAGGACCTTGATTTCCACCTCTCATTTTATGAAGAAACAGGGGGAAAATGGGTGTTTTGATAATGAAAAGTAATGATATGGACCTTTGGATGAAAAGCTGTCTTCTGCCCAGGTACTGCTATGATTAAAGGCCCAGCTGCCATGGTCATGCTGCTCTCCCATCTATGGGCAGTCATGCAGTAAGCTGCAAGGTATGGATTTATTGGCTTCTAGTGACTCCAGCTCGTACCTGTCCAGTTTAGTAACTGATTTTCCTACTGGAAATGGTCCATGGTAGTGCATGGTGGAGAAGAATGGAAGGGAGGGGGGGTGCCTGATCTTAGGGAGCTCTCAAACTAGGAGGAAAAGGATAATCCGAGGTCTAATAGCTGTAAGAAGGTGCTGGTGAAGTTCAAATGGGAAATGAAATACAAGTATCAACAGAAAGGATAAGCAGCTGCTGGACTATCTGCCAAGAGAGGTGACAAAATCTTGGGCAAGTTGTCTGTATGTGCAACTAAAGTATCTCAGATGCCCTCTGAGCCCTCCACCCCTGCTAAGCAGCTCTGCAGCTGCTTGCCTGAGCATCTTTGTGGAAAGGAGCATCACCAAGTTCAGCTCAAAGATGGACTTTCCAAGGGGGAACTCCCTGGTCCTTGCCTCAAGGGGCTCCACAGGGTCTCTTGCTAACATCACAATTCTGCCTTTCAATAGCCTTAACTTCTCCATTGTGGTCAAGGACAGCAATTTGGCTTCCCATCTAAGATCAGCTTCTGCCAAAAAACAAGAGGAGTTGCTATAACTTTCCTTTTTGTTACCAACTGCTGGTCCTTTGGTCAGAATGACCCCCATAAATAAAACAGCTAATTAATGCCCCTCTCTGGCCACCAGTGATTGGCTATGACCTTGAACGACCTTGCTTAATTTAACTTTCTCAACCAGCTATTTTTGACAGTGAATTATTTAACATCCTTGTGACCCCAGTCTTGTCTCTCTCCTGCCAACTGGCTCTGCAGTTTAAATGAACAGCAATAAATAAATACATATCTGCAGAGGGACCTAAATGACTCCCATTACTGGAGCATCTGAAGGCCTGCTTAAATAAATCAAGTGAGTAGGAGATTATGCTGCAATCATGTGGAGAGGGAAAGGAAAGAATACATTACTGGTATTCCAGAGGCTGCAACTGTGGAACAACTTTGTACAAATTCAGAAAAATTAGGTTTAATTCAAGTGCAGATGGACAACCCGTGGAATCATAATAGGCTCATTTCTTGGTATGTTCAAAGAGGAACAGAAGACTGCAACCTGATGAGATCGACAGCGCTCAGATTGCTCTCACTAGGCAGGTCCTACACTGCAAATGGGGCCATCAGATGTTGCTCCTTCTACCTCTATGGCTTGAAAATGAGGTTATGGGCACCAGCCACCCGTCTGCAGCCATTTTCTCACTTTTCTCCCCTAAACATGCCCTCAAAGGAGAAGAGCTGACCTCAGAGGAGCAGGAGTGGGCAGTTCTTCACCTCTCACCGCCCTGGCCAGGCAAGATCCTCATCCTTGAACCTGAACCAAAGCTCACCTTGGGGATCCCCTGCACGAGCAAGAACAACAAAGTATTCCTGGCCAGGAGGAAAACCTCATCTGCTTCGAAATCGCAGGGGAAATAATGAAACCCCCCCTTGCTGGAGGAATTCCTGGCTTCAATTTTCATCCTCTGCTTCGCCTTTTACCTTATTTCTACCTATTCCTGGGGTCCAGTTTTAAAGAGTTGCTATTTCTTCCTTCCCCCCAGTGCAGCCCTCGTGTCATCCCCATCACCGTGGCCTCATTTGCACCACACTAAGGAGCGACGAAGCGTCGTTATAAATTGTATTTACATAATTTTCCTTCCCCCACTGAGGCTGAAATCGAAAATGCAACTAAATTAATCTGTGAGATCTGGGCCTGCAACGAGAGCAAGCTTTGGCTCCACGTCCCTGTGGGGAGATGGGAACGGCTGGGGACCCACTCGCTGCCTTAATTCAACAGAGGAGCTTTTCCCTAATGGTTTCGAGCTTTTTCCTAATGCTTTCCAGCCCATTAACAACATAAAATCCAGGCTCTGGCGGCTGATTCATCTCAAGGGTGAGCCCATTTTTCTTGGTTTTAATTTTTCCTTCCTCTTCTTTTTCATTCCTTCATCTGGCACTTCCCAGCATCGCCCATCACCCCTGTGGGTGAAAAACTCCCCCAGGAGACCCTCAGTCCCCACACCTTCAGCAGCAAGATGCTCCCCCTTAGAAGCTTTGTGGTCAAATAAGTGAAACTGTGCAATTGGAATTTACCTGTTTACTCCCATTGGCTAACTGGGCAGGAGGTGTCTGCACTGGTGGGAGGAATGATGGGTAATAATACTAATCAATTAGAACTGATGGAGGATCTCCACATTTAAGCACGCTCCAAATCCAACGGGCTCTACAGTTCCTCTGCCCTCCCAGGGAGCAGCAGCAGCCATCCCTGCCCTAGCCTGCCTGGTAGCTGGTTTTAGGGGCATTACTGATGATTTTGGGCTTGGGGTTGGAGGCCTATGTAGGATTTACTCTTGCTATTTACAAACATTCAGAAACTGAGGGTTTGTCTCTCCCCTCCCCATTTCTTTTTTTGTCTTTGACATTTGCTGCTGGAGTTTCCCACCATGGTTAGGGTGATGGTTCAGCACTACATAGGGTTGGGTTCTGGATTTCATAAGGAGTCCTACATGTTGGGTCCTAAAACCCTGTAGGACTCCCACCTTGAACCACCCCAGGACCAAACCTCATCTGTGGGTTTAGGGTTTTTTTATCTTGACAATTTTTGATGAAGGAAGAGAAAAAGCGTACACGAAATGGAACCCTTGCACTGACCTGGTTTTGAGAACAACCAGATCACAGCAGCCCCAAGATCTGCGGGGGAGAGGGGGAAAACAAGCAGAGAGAAGGAAAATATTCAGGAAATGGGGTTTGCTGCCAAAGAAAGCATTCATGGAACTACAGCTTTTTTTGGCTTTCCTAGACTTTCAGCTAATAAACGAATTAAATTAATTGTAACATGAATATGGCATGAATTGAGTAGTGAAATTATCATAAAATTAACAGGAAAACACCAATAACTTTAGTGTGACAAGTCCAGAAGTGTTTCAGATATTAAGAAACTTGATGAAATGACTGGCCCTAGAAGAGGTGAATAGCCCGTGTGATTCGTGGTGACCACATACAGCCTCAGGTGACATCTCAGTGGGACCAGGAGCTCATGCCAGGCAAACGCTGCTCCAATCACAGCCTCCTTTCTAATTTTATCACTGAAATTTCACTGCATTACTGCAAATGTGGCAAGCAGATGTCCTTAAGCGTTCACTCAGTCTGGCAGGCAGCAGCTAACCCTTAGCCCTGTGCTTTTGTTGTCTAAGAGCCTGATCACCTGTAATTTTGAATGTGAGAAGGTTATTCCCATCATTTAAAACCACTTTATTTTAATTGTTCTTTTTGTGCTATCTCTTTTTCAGCCTAATTTACCATAAATCCTGAATACTGCCAATAAAGCTTGTGTGTCAAGTCAGAGTATCAGATCAGAGTGACAGAGGGTTTGTAAAACCCCACCAGCTCCTTCCTGCCATGGGGGATGCACTTTTGGGTGGGCCACTTTTATTTTTCCTTTCTTGAATGTGTATTTGTGAACTGGGAATGTACTTCCACCATGGGGACCTGACTGGTCTGGTCACTTCTGCCCCATTGAATGTGTAGGGGGGCCAAGCACCCACCCAGCCTTTGAATTCCCTCCCGAGTGCCTCAGTTTTCCACTTGCAAAATAGAAAAGGGGAAATAACCTTGGTCTTGGGTTGGAAAACATGTTTTCTTCAACCTCAGCCACCCTGCTTCACATCATTCCTGACTGGAGAATGTCCCCTTTGCACCCAGTTCCTGTGATCCCTGAAGACTCTCCCCTGCACCCTCCATGGGTGATGTCCTAATACACCCTGGCTGCCTGGTGCCTGGGCAGTGCCCAGCTGATGTTGGTGCACAGTACTCCGGTTTGCCCACTTCCCAGTTCTGGTGCTAGATCCCAGGCAGAGTCAGTGGGAACTCGTCCCAGCACCCAAAGCTGGTCCCAAGTGCCAGCCCCTAGGAGGCCCCAGTGGCTGGTGCCCATGCCAAGGTGATCCGGGCAATGGTGCCAGTACCCAGCAGGTGGTGCCAGTGACTGGGCAGCACCCAGTACCACTGACAAGTCTGTCAATGCAGGTCCCAGACCCCAGTTTCCCAGTGGGGTTCCCAGTTCTTCTGACTGGTCCCCAGTCCCAGATGCAAGTCCTAGACCAGCACCAGCTGGTGCTGCTCTCATTTCCCACTGCTGGCCTGTGCCAGTTCCAGTTCCCAGCAGTGGGGAGCGCCAGGTCCCGGTCTCAGTGATGGGTCCCAGTCCTGGTGCCGGTCTCAATCCCAGTGAAGGGTCCTGGTCCCCAGTGCCAGTCGCAGTGATCGGTCTCAGTGCTGGATCCCCGTCCCAATGCCACTCTCAGGGCTGGTCCTAGGGCCGATCCCAGCGATGGTTCCTGGTCCCTAGTGCCGGGTTCTGGTCCCAGTGCCAATCTCAGTGGTGGGTGTCAGTGCCGGTGCCAATCCCAGTGCTGAGTCCTGGTCTCAGTTCCGGTCCCAGTGATGGGTCCCTGTCCCCAGTGTCGCGTCCCGGTGCCGATGCCGGTTTCAGTGGTGGGTCCCGGTCCCAGTGCCAGTTCCCAGTTCCGGATCGCCAGTGCCCAGTCCCGTATCCCGCTCCCGCTCCCGGCGCGGGTCGGGGGTGCGGTGCCAGCGCAGGCGCGGGCGTTGCCCCCCCCCCGCCGGGGCGGTGCTTGCGGAGCCGAGGTGCTGCGGGCTACGGCTCCCGGAGCGGCGGCAACGGCACCGGGACCGGGACCAGGAGCAGGAGCAGGCAGGTCAGGCGACCCCGGCCCCAGGAAAGGGGGGCGGCTTGTCCCTGCACCCCTCGCTGCTCCCTCCCTGGGGCAGCCCCGCTCCCCGGCCCGGGGTCCGGCCCCACCTCGGGGGATGCTCAGGGCACCTGTGGCTTTGGGAATCGGGAGCAGCTGCAATGCGAGGGGTGGGTGTAAAATGAGGAGGGAAAAAAAACGCAGGGACCCACCTCCTCCCCTCTGCTGCCTTGCCTGGAGCACGTTGCTGCCCTTGCCTTTAGCGAGCGCTGGCGGGGAGGGTCTGGGTTTTGGGGATGCTGAAAGTCGGGGAGCTCTGGGCTGCTGCATCTCGAAGTTGCACCCTGCACGGTTAAAACCCCACAGCTGTTCCCAGCCTGGGTTGTTTCTGCAGGCGGAGCCAAGCTGGACAGAAACTTTGAGCAGCGAGGCCTTGGTGCCGGCTGGAGAGCAGGTTTTCTGCATTGGGAAGAAAAATCAGAGGTTGTTCTTCTTTCCATTTTGGTGCGGAAAACCCAAGAGCTTTTAGTAAGTTGCACAGAAAGTTAAGGCGAGAGAGAGCTCCTGCCCCAGGGCAAGCCAGGTTGCTGCTGGGATGCGGGAGGCTGATGTCTTTTCAGGTTTCCAGGCAGGGGTATGAATCTGGATTTCCTGTATCCTGGGAGTGGGAGGCACCATCCCTTTCTCCCTTTCTTCCTGTCCCAAAAATGTTCTTTTGGACCTGAGAAACCAACCCTGTGCTTTCTAGTGGAGGGTGTCCCATCAGAGTGGCTCCTGTCCTCTGTCCCTCACCACCCAGGCTGCTCACTTGGCCCTGCAGATCTAGCCACGTGACGCTTGGATTTATTACCAACTATTTATTACTAATTACCATTATGTTTCTGCCTGGGTGCTGTGTTAGCTCTGAGCTTGGTGGGGAGTGTGGGCAGATGTGGCAAATGGAGATGAAACCAGGGCAGCAAGCACACATGCAGCAGAGGATGCTGTTAAAGCCTCAGCTGCTTTTCTTGCTGCATCCAGCAAGGACCATGCTGCAGACCTTCCCCGGGGAGTCTTATTATCTCCGTCTTGGGGGGGGCAAATCCCCCTCCCAGGCTCAGCCTGGTGTCCAGGTGTGCTGAACTGGTGTTATGCTGGAGACGAGAGCAGCACAGGGTCCCTGCAGCTGCATCTCCCACCCCACACTCTGTGCATGGTTAGTGGGTAGCCCAAGACGGATGCAGAGAGCCTGTCTAACCACAATGCTTGGGGTGGCAGAGAATTGAGGAGGGGCAAGCTTATGGATGCAGGTGACAGCAGGTGTCGCCTGTTGGGAGCATCCTTGGGGCTGCAAGAATTGGGGAGGGGGAAAGGCAATAGAGTCATGCATGGATGGAGGAGCTGGGACCTGACCCAGGTGCTCACCACTTAGCTCCTGCTCAGTGCAATGTCTTGAGACGGCCACGTGTCCTGCTGGTGCGATCCATTTCCCCCATACACTTCCCAGGAACATAGGCTGCCTCCTACTTATTTAAGTAATTTTTTTAATGCAAATCATCTCATACTCATCTCCATCCCATGAGCCAAGCAGCAGGACTGTAAAATCCAGGAGGGACTTATGGATGCCCTTTGAGAGACACTCCACCCCAGGAATTGGATGTGAGGTCTAAATGCCTCCTGCAATGGGAGTGTGTGTACAAACGCTGCTGCGTGTCTGGGGGCTGACTTGCTCAGTGTCTGGCACTTGCCACGAGCAGTGTGCCAGAATTGGTTGGGAAAAACTTTCTCAGTGGCAACAGAGTTGAGGATCGAGGCATTAGAAAAAGGCAAAGTAGGTTTTGAGGGTGGCAGCAGGGTTTGCTGTAGCAGGCCCTGCTCACAATAGAAATCAAGCCCCTTTGTCATGTTCTAGGAACACTCAGTGTGACATACAGAAGCAATAATCTCATCTGCAAAGCAGTGACACGTAAAGGGGCAATGTGACATGATTAAGATACTCAGGAGGTTCGTGGCAGAGTCAAGTCCAACCCTACTCTGCTGGTACAACCCTACCAGTCCCCCCCATCCTTGATTGTTCGGGCCAGAAATTACTTAGATGGGTCCTTGACATGGCCACGAGCCCAGCAAAACCCTGGCTCGGCTGCTGTCTCCCCTCTGCATTGTCTGTTCAAGGGAGCTCTGACCAGCTGACCTCAAGGATGAGTTGCAGGGTATGGAGATGTTCTCTAGGATGTGTACCAGGCCATGCAATGGAATGCTGTATGGCTGGGCTTTGTGCTGTGTTTGGAGATGAAATCATGCAGGGATAGTTGAGACTGGGGGCTTGGGGCTATTTGGTCCTGGGTACCTCTGGGAGTGTTGCAAAAAGGCAAGGGGAACCAGGCAAAGGGTGTTGGTGGGACAAGGGTATGGAAGAGTTAATGTGGAAAGACCAAGCTCTGAGATCTGGTGCTTGAGAGGGATTAACTCAGCCTGGAGCAGGTGCAGGGAAACAGGGCTCTGAGGCTGATCAGAGGGATGGAAAGCTATTATACAAGGCTAAAAAAGCCCAGTGAAACAAAGGCAGAGAGGGGATGTAGCCTATAAATACATCCAAGGGGTGAATACCAGGGAGGCAGAAGAGCTGTTTAAACTGGAGGACAGTGTTGGTGTGGGGAGGTCTGGGTGTGAATTCATTCAGTTTAGTTTGGGAGGCTTATTTAGAGGCTCTGCAACTACATCCCATCAGAAGAGGGTGGGAGATGGGACTTGGGGCACATCACCTTTCCTCTTAGTTGCTTGACTGTGATATAGAGAGGGTTGGGTGCTTGTGGAGGTAGGAGGCTGGGACTGTTTGGTCCAGACACTATGTCCTGGTGTTTCCTTTGAGAAGAGCTGTTAGCTGAGCAGGTCTTGCTATCTGCCTGATGCAGAACCAGACCAGACACAAAGCAGATGAAGCCAAGCCATGTCACCGAGATGATTTTTTTTCTTCTATTATGCCACAAAAGGAAAAAAAAAAGCAAATCCAGCTCTCCCTTCTCTGATCACTGCACAGATTAATAACAAAGCATTGATGCTTTAAGAAGGCTTTGGACCTGATCCCAAGAGCAGATTTAGACAGTGTTTGTGCTGGACTATGATGATATTGAGAACAAGTGCATCCTCTAAATCTGTTCACGTTTGTGCATTCATTACCAAGATATTTTTGTCTGGTCCAGAGGTGCAAAGCCCCTCTCTTAACGCTTGTTCCAAGCAGGGCAGCAGCAGGTTAGGTGGAGAATGAGAAGGATGGAACTGTGCCTTGAAGGTTGGGATCAGGCATTCTCCCTCCTCCTTCTCTCTAGTGGTGTCAACTCCTTTCTCTGCAGATATCCAGCAGTGAAACCTCTTCCATACCTGCAGGACGGTTTCCACCTGTAGAGAGGCATCCATCGTCTTTTGCTCATGCTGTGGTGTACTGGGGCTCACTTGGGTATCATTTAGTTGCTGATGTCTTCATGCCTTAGCCTTTACCTGCTCTTCTGAGCTGCTTGTGGAACACAAAGGCTCATCAGTGGGCTTGCACTGACCTGCTTTGGACATGGCAGTATCTTCCATCTCCTGGCCCTGCAGGCAGCGTCGTTGCAGATGGGGAATGAGGTGTGCAGATGGGGAATGAGGTGCAGCGATTACTCTGGCTCTGCTCACTTCCAGTTGATTACCCAGGGAGAAAGGGCCAGGCTCTGGGCACTGCAGAAAATGGACACAGACCCATTGGCTTCACAGGACTGCTTTGATTTGCACCAGTCCAGCGGCTGTCTGGCTACAGCATTAACCCTTTCTCTGCTCTTAGCTCTCCCCTGTGGACCGTGGAGCCTTTTCATCCATGGGTTATTTGTGCTAAATTGGCTTACACTGTAGGAGAGAACCCCATTCTAAGTAATTTCTTGAGGTCGTGGTGGAAATAGGAATGGTTGCCATTGAGTTTTGCACCCCCTCTGGAAAGGTGATGCTTTTTCCTCTGCACTCTAGGACAGGGGAGCGTTTAACAGCTTTTACCTTTATGCACAATGCGTTAGTTTTCAGCCAATACTGCAGATCTTCATGCCTTGGGGATCCTCCTGCACTGGAGACATGACAGATGATACCCTGCAAAGCCACGCTGGAAGCCCGCAGGGTTTGCAGCTTGTAGGTCAGAGAACCAGCTCCTTTGGGTCTGATCCAGCCCTTCAGTGGGAGGACTGAGCTCCTTACCCTGGCTGGACTGAGCTGCTCCCCCCCTGCCTGCTCGTGCATCCTGTAGGCAGCTTTCATGTGCTCTAGGGGGTATGTCCCAATTCAATAACACTTTGATGCATTTTGCCTTAAAATACTCTTCCAGCACAGAAAAGTGCTCCCTGTCCCTTGATTTGCCCTTGTGCAAAAATGACCAGTTTTAGTCCTTCCACCATTCATTTGAGCATCATCTCTGCTGCCTTGCGTCCTGCTATTTCAGTCAGTCATGAACACAGGTTAAGGGGAGAGGGGAGTGTAAAGCATCCCAACCACCTTAACACTGGGAGGCTGGAAAACCTTAATGGGGAGCCCTGAAATGGGATGTGGGAGAAGGTTTCCTCTCCCCACCATGCAGGTACCTCCTTAGGTTATCAGGCAAATTGTCTGCCTCGCTGGCTGGTGCTCATCCTCAGAAGAGGGAGGCTGCAGCTCTGTTTTATTGCTTTGAGGTTTATCCTGTAATTTGGCCATAACTAATCAAACACAACTGTGGGAGCCCACGGCAGGGCTGTGCTTTTACATAATATTGCTTTTTACGGAGTTACAACATGACAGGTAAAAGGTCTTTCTGATTACCGAGTGAAAAGGGCAAGACTCCAGCTCTGTTGCTGCCTGACTTTCCCATAAACCAGGATCCTTTCCCCCTGCTGTGTTTCTGGTTTTGTTGCTGGGTTTTTTGTGTCTCCAGATAATTCATACAGTGAATTCCCTGAGTGAGGAAATAGATCCCTCCCTTGCAGTGAGCACCCTCCATTCCAGCTTACATTGCATTTCTACTTGTTCGACATTCCCTGGCTCACTGGTGCAGGATGCAGATGGCTCTGGTTGACTCCAGCCTTTCCCAGCCCATCCCCAGTTGTTCCGATATTGCCCTTACAAAGAAGAAGGAAGCACGGCTGTTTGTTGCTCAGTTTGGGGTTGATTTGTTTTATTTTCTGCAAGCCACACCCTGGTAAGCAAGAGCTTACTACAAAGTTTTTGCACTCTTGCTGCTCCAAAAGCCTTGCAGAGCTGGTCCTACCAGTTCTCTGAGCGTTTGTAAATACTATAAGGATTGATCCAGGATGATTAAGAGAGGTGATATCTCTGCTGAGGAAAGGGAAGGTTTGCGTTGGTAAAAGATGCAGCTGCAAACTCTGCTTTTGCAAGGAGCCAGGACACCCCACCTCCTGCTGTGTGGACATTGGATGGGTATGGTGTCTGCTGGCTGCTTGCCCAGCAAGTCTTGCCTTTGGCTGCCCAGCAGGTCTTTGTACAGGTGGAGAGATTTATTGTATATAGTGCAGGGCTGGGGCTGAAGCAGGTTTCTGTTCCATATGGGGAAGTGAAACTCTTCCTCCTATCATGGGGTATGGCCTGTGTGTATCCTGTGACTCATTGCTTTAGCTCAGGGCTGCTCTAGCATGATATCTAAAGAGATACAGAGCAAGGACTTCCATCGGGATACCTGCTGGGAAAGGAGGCAGGGGCTTAATCAACATCTGAGAGCCGTGTGCTCAGCCCAGGTTCTCCTGCTTGCAATTAACTGTGTGCTAATAGCATGTCCTGAGCCACCTCCTGCAGACAAGTTGGTGCCCACTCCAGCTTTGGGCAGTTTGCAGACAGACATTGGCACAGTCACGGGTATTTTTGCTGGGGTGAGAGCAGGGGTCATGGATCCTGCTGCTGGGCACAGCGACAGGAGTAGGCAGAAGACATGCTGGGCTGCAGCAGAGAAAGAGGGCTTCAAAAGAGGGCTAATCTTCATCTGGAAGAAATCTTTTGACCTGGATGGCTGGCTGTGTTTTTCCTGTCTGTGTAGAGTGTCTCCTGACGATGCTGCCTGTAATGCCAGCCTCCACAATGCTGCAGAGTGTGTCAACCTGGTGCTGGTTGGCTTTGACCGTGGCTGGTCCTTGGCTTTTGCTACTTGATAGGGAGATGAGACTGAATGGAGGTAGCCTGTGGTGCTCATGACCTGTATCTGTCTCCTTGGGGAAGGAAAGCTGGTGTCTCGTCCTTGCCAGGTAAAAGGCTGCAGCCTTTCAGCTCCAAAGGCAGCATGGCAAACTCTTGCCTCTATAGTAGAGAAAGAGCAGTGCTGTTGGAATGAAGGAATTGGTGGGGAGAAAGTTGGCTGGGAGGTTGGAGGAACTGCAGCATCCAAGGCAGGACCGTGATTTGGAGAGCTCAAACTGGACAGCAGGACCTTATGTTCAGCCCTTTCAGCTTGCAACAACTGGGTGGATCCAGTAGTAAAGATTTCTAATAAACCTCACGGATTTGAGGTGGTCCAGTCTACCTGAAAGAGGTTTCCCTCTTCAAAAGCACTAGAAAGTTGAGTTGCTGCAGGCCTTTAAATATAACTTTTGTACTCTTGACTTTAGAAGAATCACAGAAAGAAAAGCTCATTAAAGAGAGGGAGGGTAAAGGAGGTAAAATAAAATAATGGCAGGTCTTGCTGGCCCAGCTTGAAGGTTTTGCAGACAATGGGAATGCTTTTCTGAAGTCAGCCAGTACCCAGGTGTGGTCTGGATATTTGCTGTTGTAGCTATGGGATTTGTAGGACATGGAGGGAGGAACAATGCAGGACATTCCTTTGTAGGAAGGGTCTTCCAAGAGAGTTAAGAGCCTATGAAAGGAGAAAAATGAAAATGTGTGTTCTGACTTGGAGGAGGAGAAGGAGCAGAGTGCCTCCGTGCTTTGTTCAGGTCTAGGTCAGGCAAAGAGAAGATACTAAAAATGTGTATTAGCCAAAGCTGGGAGGTGTTGAGGCAAAGGTTTGAGTCCTGACTTGGGGCCAGCAGGTGTAGGGTTGGGGCAAAGCCTGGTGCTCTGAAGCCTATTTTCAGAGACAGTGGGGAGCCTGTGTCATCTGAAATTGCAGGTGTTGTTTGAATCCTGCTCAGTTTGAACTGGAGCAGGTCAAGGGACACATTTCTAGTGCAACTGGGAGTCTGTCAAGAGGAGACCTGAAGGACTCAGGCCTCCAAGGGGACAGAGTTTTGGGCTTTACTTGCACCAAGGGGTGAAGGTGAGGCAGAGAGAAGAAACCTATAGCCCTGGGGGTGGCATTGGTGTTATGCACTATTCTGGGCTGAAGCTGCAGGAAGAATGCTTTGGATAAGTCAGAGGGACAAACAGCACAGCTTGTCTGGGAGGGGCAATCTGGTCGGATCCAGCTGCCTCGATTCAGTCTCCTGCAGAGTAGTTACCGCCCCGTTATCTCTTCTGCTCCTTGGGCACGCGTCTCCACATCTTCTGAAGTTCAATTATCCCAGAAGCTGCAGAAGCTATTGAAGGCAGAGGATTTGCATGGAGATGTGCTGCATTTTATTTATGCTGCTGATGAGTTTTATGGATGAATATTCTGGTTTCCCAAACCTCTTAACCAAGCAGCTCTGTGACCCATAATGCCCAAGAAGAAAGCTTTCTAGGCTAGCTCAGGCAATGCTCTGTGACTCTTCTGTCCTTCCCTCTTAACTACGTCACAGAGGTACAGGTCTGTCTTTAGACCATAATGTTTTTGCCCAGCTCACAAGAAAACCAGTGTGAGTATGGTGATGTGGTGCAAGGCTTCCAGTGGAGTTAGTATGTTCAGGTGCAAAAAAAGCTGGCCCAGGCATTTGATTAGAAACCTTGAATACATAATAGAAGTGCACATTCAGCCCACTTCTACAAAGATAACATCTTTTTTTTTTATAAGCAGTGGTGGTCAAAATGGATGCTGAGAAGGGCACAACACTCCTGTTACCTCACGGGGTGGGTGGCCTGTTTCAACTTGATGCACATGTGGAGTGACAGCCCTCAAGGGATAAGGAAGGCTCGTGTGGCTGGACAACTACTGGTGGAGGTGGCTCAATTCTGCATGCACAGCTCTGCTTTTCCTAGCCTGTATTTCTCCAGTGCCTGAAAACCTACTTTTTTGTGAGCAGTGCCATGTTTGAACCTTGACCTCGCTAGATGAGACAAGCCACATGTCCCTGTGCTACTCCATCTGGGTTTGGGCTGCCATATATAAACCTAGAGGAGCCCTAGAAAAGGTTCCTGCCATCAACAAGAATTTTTGGGGGAAGCCTTATGGCTCTGGAGCGAGCTCAGGAGTATTTAGGAGTTGCTAGTTGCTCTGTGCTGCTCCTTGCAATTATTAACCAGAGTCATGGTCGGGGTGCTGGGGCATGGGTTTAGCAAAGCAAGGGCTGTCTCCAGGGGCTGGGCATTTGTAAAACTGGTTAGTTAACCTTTTAGTGCTCATTCTCCAACCTCTGCTGATATACAAGGGTTTTTAACCTTGGGAACAAACCTAATGCAGTGCATGTCTACTGGCTTAGGGCTTGGATAGCACCTAGGGACCTGGGGGGTTACCCAAAACTGAGCTGCTCTGCTCTCCCCAAGCCATGAGTGGATTTGGATGAGCTGGACCCAGAGTGGTGAATATCTGTGGCTCTTGTCTGCTTCCCTCAGCCAAGGCTGGCTGGCTGGTGGTATGTTATATCCTGCCTCTTCCCACTGCTTTTGAGTCTGTTTTTCTGCCATCTCCTTTTACTGTTTTTCCACTCCTGTTCCTGCTAGTCCTGTGTCTCTCCAGCCTTCTGTATTTGCCAGTCAGGCATATGTCCTGGTCCCATCTGACCTTAACGTTTGTATTGAGCAGCAGGGCCAATCTGGCTGGTGCCACAAACACATTCTGCCTGCAGTGCTCTTGCCAGGCAGACCTTGCCACCAACGCAGGACTATTACGGTGTTTACAGTGCAGGGCTGCCCTTTCTTCCTGCAGCTCCAACATCGACTCTGTTTGCAAGTGGTGACTCATATCTGCAAGGAATGAGGAAATCCCGAGGCCAAAGGTGCCCTGCTGTGAGTTATCCAAGTGGAAGGGAGCTCCTGGCCATCTCACCCACTTGGCATCTGCAGGAGATGGGTATCCAAGGATGCCCAGACCCTCATTAACCCCAGCCTTCTTGGAAAAAAACATATTTGAATGCTACACCTCCATGCAAACCCACCGGCTGCTTATGTCTCTCCCTGCACCATCTTGTTGCCATTAAGCAAGGAAGGAGTGATGTTCTGAGTGAAAAAAAAAAAGCAAGAGGAAATAAGCAAGCATGATAAAAAATCACTGTGCTTTGCTGGGAACAGCGTGCAAATGTGACATCTTATCTTTGGTTGATTTTGTGCAGATGTTGCCAGCCAGGCTTGCTTTGGTGATATGGAGTCATTTGCAGTAGTTTTATGCTAGGATGAGCGACCCTGGCCCCTTCCCTGGCTGTGCTACAAATGCACTTTTTAATGGAAGATTACTGTTTTCTTGAGATTTTTACAGTAATAGCCTGCTGTTAGACAGCATCTTCCTGTGTAGGTCTCAGAGTACTTTGCAGAAGGGACCAGGGTCCCTGCAGATGGAAAGTGATGCTTTTCCCACTACATAGAGGAGAAGGAGGTATCATCGGGGAGCATTTGCCATACTTAACATGCTTGCAGAAAGCCATATCAATGCAGCGGGTTTATTCACCAAGAAAAAACAGCCCTTAACCCATTAGTATTTTTTTGAGCCTAAATTCACTCCATCCACACTGAGTTTTTGAAGAGGGATGGCCTATCCCCCTGTGCATGCACACAACATTAGCCCTCTGGCTGAAAGGTGCTGTATTCAGATGTCCAGATTCAGACCCCAGCTGTGCTGCAACAAATCACTGAGAAAAATTAGAGCTTGATGTAAATATTATTAAGAACATAAATGGTTGGTTCACCTTTAGCCTAGTAGAGTTTTTAGATGAGAACAGAGCTCTTAGATGAGAACAGAGATACTACCAGATGAAGAAAAGAGATAAAGTCCAGAAAGGGAAATTCAGTCTTCCGTTCCTCCGTTTTGTTTCATCAAATAACCACTGTAAATTCTCAGTAATTTGCATTTTGGCTAAAGCAGCTGCTCTGGAAAGACATCCAGCTCTGCTCAGAAACATCTGGAGATGAACTACCTATGGCTTCCTATAGGAATCAGCTCTTCCAGTTAGCCACAGTCAATTTGAGAAGGAATGATGTCTTGTTTTCTGATTTTCATCAGTGTGGCTTCACCTTCCAGTCATTGTGGACATTGCTAATGCAGGGTGCTACATGGTGCTGCTGGCTCTGTGCCACGCCACTTCAAATCCAAAGCGAAGCTACAGTAGATGCACCGCTGAGAGCGGGAAAGGACTTGGGGAATGCAGCTCAAACCTGCTGTGGACCCTGTGCTGCTGGTCCTGATGGCCTTTCAATGGGACTGTCACTTTGTAGCCCATGACTTGAGGATTTTTGTTCATAGAGATGTTGATTAAGAAGTATGAAGCACTTAATGTCATGTTTGGTGTAGAGAGTGATTCACGGTTCAACTGCATCTTCCCTGCATCCTGGAGAAAAGGTGTATAAAGCTATCCTTTCATCAGTAGTTTTTTCTCCAGAAAGCTGGACTTTTGTGTTGGTAGGCAGGAGGCCAACTCCAGTATTGTCCCATTTCTGGTAATAAAAAAATGATTTTGATAACATTTTTAGAAAAAGCCTGGCTGCTCTGGCTGGTGCCACAACACCCTGCCAGTGGGATGCAGCATTTTAGGTGGACCACATAAGACTGCACCTGCTTGGAGACTGGGCAACCACATGCCTGGTTCCTGGGTCATCTTCTTCTTGGCTGATCCTATGTCTTTGCAATGCAATAGCAAAGCCATCTTGTGTGAACAGAGCTGGAAATCGCGGGCCAGCAGATCCTGTTTCCTAAGGACAAAGTGTTTTGTCTGACCTAGAGGCACACCTGTAGGATCTACGAGCAAGGAGCCCTTTGCTCCTAGCTGGGTGCAGCCTTGCAATAACACAAGTGTGATGAGCCCATGGTATAGGAGACTCTGAACTGGAAAGGAAGGAGAGGAAGTGATTTGTCAGGGAGGAAGGAAGAGCCTTTCAGCAAGTATTTGGTCCTGGCCAATGCAAGAACTTCAAATCCTTCTCCCCACTGCAGGCCTGACCATTGCCAGCTATCAGGAGCATGAATGCCTGGACGTTGCTGGAGAAGGAATCCACAGCACCTCTGAGTCAAATGGCTGACTCCTTCCTCCAGTAAAATAGCTTCCGGTTTAACTCCTTCATGGCTGGACTGAGATTGGGCTCAGACCTCTGTTTCCAAAAATTCAGCCCTGTGAAGAGTTGTGAATGCAGATACCCCTCCTGCTCACACACAAAGACATACACTTGCAAGTGTAGGGTTGTTAAATTGGACCAGGCATGAAAATCCCCAGTTCTTGTCCTCGTGGAGTATCCTAGCTTGGTGTAAGTAGGCAAAGAGTAATTAGACAGCCCTTGAGCATTTTAATGTGACAGATCTGAAGTTCAGCCTGGTAAGCATGAAATGTGGCAAATTAGAGGGAGTAATGGATTTTAACACTGACCTAAGAACATTTTCCTCACTCCTTCCTTTTAATTATTTTGCAAGGGTTTTTTTTTTTTTCCAAAAAATGATCCTGAAAGGTATCCCTTCTCATTCTGCTTGGCATTTCCTTTGCAACTCAAATCCATCTCCACCCTGTCATGTGAGAGCAGCCCCACAGTGAGGACACATAGCTGTCGAGGTGACAGTCACTGTGGGGTGGGATAGCAGGGCAAGGAGTTGGCCCTTTTCCCCTCTGGGTAATATTGAGTGGCAGAAAGCCTGGAGTTCCTTGGCTGAGAGGATCGTGGTCCTGTTCTCATAGGGATGGACATTCCCCAGGGCATCTCATGGAAGTTGACGTTGCAAGGGTTATTGGAAAATGCAGCTCCAAGCTGTTGTTGCAGAGCTGCCTGGGAAGCAGTAATTTTAGGAATGAGCCACAGTACAGGCTGTGGAGCAGTGTCCAGCATCTCCTGCATCAAACCTGTAACTCCTGCCTGAAATCGAGCATGACTTTTAGAAAGGCACCAGACCTCCTGCCCCTCCTTTCCAGGCTCTGTTCCTAAATATTGCTGGTTCTTTCTGCACAACCTCTGGTAGAAATGTCCTTTCCTGTCTGTCAACCCAGCTCATGCACCAGTCCAAGCAATTCATCTCGTGTCTCAGTTAACAGCAGTGTCCTCTCTCAAACTGTTATATTTGTGCAGGAGGCAGCTGCCAACCATCCTTTCGCAGCATGGCTGCTTTTCCTGTGTCTCTCTCTAGCAGTGACTGCTGTCACTGCCAAAGTCTTGCCTAATGGTCACTCGAAAGGAACTCCTTCACTGCTGAGATGTCCTCATGACCTCCCTGGGGACATTTCTTCTGTCCTTCACCCCCTTCTGCTGGAGATCCAGTGGCTACCTCGTTCCTTGGCCCTCTTAGCAGGGTGGATGCAAGTTTTGTCCGCTGGGTGTGTTCTCTGACTGCTCAGTGAGGCTGTCTGCTTTTCTACAAGGAGTAAATCTGGTGTATTTAATATTCAGCCATTTATTTTTAAGGCTTTTCTGAGGGCAGATGAGGCACTTGAGCCTCTTTGTAGCATCTGGGAACTGATCCTGATGCCAAAGAAAAAATCTTATTAGTTTCACTATAAGCCCTTTATATACCGTGCCTTCCAAGGCACTTTTTTAACTAGCCCTGTGCAGGCAAGGTCCTAGCAGGTCATGCAGGAGTCCAAAGGCAGAGCTGCTCTCCCTGTCTTTGGCCTGCAAGCTAATGTGTTATAGAATCATAGAATGGTTTGGGTTGGAAGGAATCTTTAAAACTCATCAGGGACATTTTTATAGCTGTAAACTATAAAATCTCAAATTCACAGTCCTGGAGGAGCATCGCTAAATGCTCGTGGTGTTCTTCCTCCACACTGGGGACATGGGAGTAGAGAGACATCGGGGTAGGTGGGCTGTTTGCCATCCAGTGCCAATGGTCTCCTTGTAGAAGATGCCTCTCCCTGTTGCCCTGGTCCATCCTATGCAGTTCTTGCAGGGTAGTGTGTCTCTTGCAGTTCAGATCACATTTAATTTAAGGCCTAATTGCCCCTTTCCACAGTTGTTTGCAGTCGCTGCATCTCAGAGCATGGGGCTGGGACACACTAGGTGATTTGGAGAAACGTGGCTGGCTGGCACAAAGCACCCCACAAGCTGCTTTAGCTACTGATCCTCAGCAGCAGAGACCTGTGGAGCAGCCAACGAGGGGATTATTTTTGGTTCACTTAAGCTCTGAGTGATGAGCACTTGTGCTGCTAATCAGGCTGATAAATTCCGTTAATTAAAACCTATGCTATGCTCTTCTGCTTTCCAGAAGTGAAGTCCCAGACAAGAAGAGGCTGACTGGGTAGGTGATGCTCTCAAAAGACCAGCACAGCCATTGGTTTGGCTCTCAAACATCTGCCTTCCTTTATCTAATCCAAATTCATTAACAAGGGATGTGACGCTGCTACTAAATTGATGCCCAACAGTAAACAATCATAAAATGCCTGGGATTTTAGATGTTTACAGATTACCTGCTTCAAATTAGCCTTTATTACAATCTCCTTGTCCTACCACTTGTGGTGATACTGCTATAGGCATATGGTTTCTATTTGTCTCACTGGGAGCAATGAGTTCGGTCAGCTTGCTGGACGCATCTGCCTGCTGGATGAGACACCCTTCATTTTACTGTGGACAGTGTTGGACACCACAGTTGGGATTATGTGGCACACAAAACCTCATTTCTTTAGAAAATCTGACTAGATGTTTCCAGACTAGGGCATTAATAGTCAACATTTTGAAAAGGGCATCCCATTTTGGGGAGAGAAGGGGAGTGTACATCGCTGTAATAATTAAATACAGAGGAACTTTAGGGAAGGAGCTTTGGAAGAAGGTCTGATATTTAGTAAAGGGAAACAACATAGAGCACCCCTTTCCCTTGTGCCTGCCGTGGGACCAACATGGTTAGACCTGTGGGGTGGAGGGATGAGGACCTAACTAAAGTGGTTGTTACACAGTGACCAAATGGCAAGAGTGATGGAGATGCGCTTCTCTCTCTCTGTGGGCGGCACTTGGGCAATGATTTCCTGCTGTCTTCTGTAATTCACATCTCTACCCTGGAAGCTAGATGCTTTTCAAAACAGAATAATTAATCCAAAATCACGTGGTGCTCTGCCATGAGGCCTTTTTTAATGAAAAACAAATCTGATAAAGTCTACTGAAAAACTGGCGTCTCTGATGTAATTGTGAAATGTATGTTTGTAATTTGAGGCTGTGTGGTGGGGGTGCTCTGAGTAGGGCTCAGTCCCCACAGAACCTGCGTATCATCTTGCAGGTGATGTCTTCTTCTCCTTTCCTCTGAAGACTGTGTTTTTCCCAAATGAGTTACAAATTCTCTAAAAGGCAGGACTCCTACTGTGCCTCTTTTGGCGGTGTTAGAGCAGCTCTGGGGGAAACGGGAGTCCCATGTCCAGGGCATCTGCAAGGTGGACTTGAGCTTTGAGGAAACCTCCAAGTTTGGATGTGTGATTTTCCCTGCCTGTATAAATCAGTGATGGAGCATACTCGTGGAATGAGCCAGGGGTGCTTCATGGGACTATAAATGTGGGGTCTAGTGATGCAGGACAGCCAGATCTGGGGGAAGCCAGAGACAGAGACTGGGTTGGTTGTCTCCAGCCATGATGTCTTGGTCCTGTCACGCAGATGCTGTCCACAGGAGGACTGGGTGTACCTGGCCAGACCCTGCTCCATCTCACTCCCATTCTGCCTGTCCTCCCAGGGCTGGTGGGGAAGGATGTTTTCCTCGGTGAAGCCATACGAGAACCAGCGCTATGCCTCCCTGAAGAAGGAGTGTCAACGGCGGAAGCAGCTCTTTGAGGACCCGCTTTTCCCTGCCAACGATGACTCGCTCTTCTACAAGTCAAGGATCCAGGGCATCCAGTGGAAGCGGCCGAAAGTAAGTGCACCCCTCCCCTTGCCCCTCGACACTGCTTTCCACCATCTGTGCTCTCAGACATTCTTGAAAATGCACAGCAAATGCTTTGCCAAGGCTGCCAAGCCCCAACCAACATCTCCTCTCTCCAGCAGGCTTTATTTGTCAAAGCTCAGCATTGTAAGCCTCTGGGATGACAGGGAAACCTGCTGCACCCAAGTCCAAGCTGTTCTGCCCCCAGTGAGGTCCAGGTGCAAAGAAGATTTCTTTATGACTCAGTTTCCCCGTGCATAAAGCAGAGAGAAAAATTTGCAGTCAGGTTGGTGTTGGGCACTCTTGTTAAGTCTGGTGGGTCCGGCAGGGCAAAGGGTTATCTCTGGATACTTTTGGTCATCCATTTAGAAAAGAAAAAGAAGATAAGCTTTGGGTAGGTTTGTTGGTCTTGGGGTCTTTGGTCTTCCTCTCCTGTGCAAAATCAACGTCTTCTGCAAAAGGCTCTCTGCGTATCTTCTGCACTGCAGTGTCTGGCATGGAGGCAATGGTGGCAGGGCTGGAGATACTGGTGCCTGCCCCTCTTCTGCTGTTTTAAGTGCCTGCCCAAAAGATTTGGCATGCAGCTTAGTGCCATTACAGCATGCCAGGTTTGCCTGAGCTGCTGTTGTCCTCCTCACCCACACCAGCAGCCCAGAAAATCAGCTGGCCTTTAGCAAGACAGTGCCGCGTCTGTCTGGATGAGGACAGTCGCGGGGGAGGTGGACAAAAAAGCTTTGTGTGAAGGGAGGGATAGAGCTGAACTGACTCTTTCTGTGTGGCAGGAGGGGCTGAGGCCCCCAGCATCCCACCAGGACCCTCGTGGGAGGACATCTCACTTCTCCCTGCTTTGCCTCAGACTCTTCCACGCTAGCTCTGCCCAGACATGGAGTTTATGCAAGGTTCTGCATGTGTTTTAACTTATTCCCTTGTCTGCTGGATTGGAAAAATGCCCTGTGCACAGCTGCCTTCTGAAGACAGGGCACACCATGGTTTGGTCTTGTTGTGGAGCACAACATAAACACAACTTACATGTCCCACATATAGGTGATGCCCAAGATTTTCTAAACAACTTCCTCTGGGACTAAAGGGCAGGGATGTGTTTGATCCCCCCTTGCTGGTTTGCATTCAGAGATGTACCTTAATTCAGTTCCATGTCTAATGACACTAGGTGGGATCCAGCTGTAGAAGGGCAAAGTTTGCTCATCTTCTGCTAAGCAGCTGTGTCTCAGAGCTTGCTGCATGGGACATGAACAGCTCTCGTTATTCAGACTTTGTTAGGCATAGACTTGTTGATGCTTCTTTCCAGGGAGAAGGGAGACCTTTTCTGAATGGATTGCCCACTTCTTTTCCACCTACTTTTCTGGCCCTCAGCTCATTTGCAGCCCTTGTTGTTCAGGCATGAAGCATCAACTCTTACTTAGGAAGACATGAGGTCGGCCAGCAAGGTATCATCCTGTTACCCCCTTGCTCCCAAGAGCCTGAGGTCTTTCTAAGAAGGTTTCTGCAACTCCTGGGATCCACAGCTATGTCCAAGCCCATCCCTGCTGAATTCAAGTGCTTTCCAACCAACCAGCTCTGCAGTTTAAACAGGAGCTCCTTCTGGTATGGGCTGGCGTTGGGAATAGGTGCTGGAAGTGGGTCCACATGGAAGCAAGTCCTGCGTGCTTAACTAGAGGTGGACATGGTCCCTCTTCTGCTGCTGCTGCAACAGATAAAGGGAACAATTGCCAGCAATTTCAGCACCAGAAGGAGTCTGACCTGAGCAGCAGCAGTGTCATTGATGCTGCTGCTGGTAGGATCCTCTGATCAGACCTGTCTAGCTGCCCTGACCACAAAATTGCCATTAAATAAAGAATTTGAGCTCACGTCTGCCCTGGTTACTGCTGAAGTTTCCAGAGACCTCTTTCTCTAAAACTTCTCCAGATTCTTTCAGTTTTCCATTTTGGTAAAAAGTGACTGAATTTCATGGGGAGGAGAACTGCTTTGTGCCATTGAGCCAATGCAAAGTGACATTTTTAGTTTCTGGACCCAATATTGCCTGAATTCATACTGATTCTCTCAGCAAAAGGTCCCAGCGTCTTCTGCAAGAAGGCAAACACAACGCGTTGGGATGTTATGGATCTTGATGTGCATCTCACTACTTTGCTCTCTGCAAAAGAGCTTGAAGACACCATCAGCTTCTCCAGTTTAATGCAGTGTTCAGTGGGGTCCAAAATGTGAATCAACTGCTCTGCTTGTGTGGTAATTGCACAGTATGGTTATTAAACCACAATAAGTCCCTACATCATCTTTCTATTACAAACAGCAAATCTTTCCTTAGGCAATCACATTTTATTCTTGTTTAGAAAAAAATGGAGTGATACTCCCAGCTTTTGGCAAGTGCAGTTCTGGGGAATTCCTGAGCCAGAAGTGAAATCTACCAGTCCCAGGGACGCTGTCTGCGAGAGTGCATGGTGTGTACACACCTCTGTTATCTCTCGGGGCCATGACCAAGGTTTGTTTTGGAGAATTTCAGCTGAAACTGCATGATAAAATGCAAGAGCTCATGGTGTCTCAAGCCTTACTGTGGGAGCAGAGTGGGTGGAGAGTGGAAATAAAAGGCATTAGCTACTGAAAACAACTGTTGGCTTTCTCAGAAAGATTGTGACTTATGATCTATGCAGAGAAGTGATACACAGGAGCTAAATTATTCAGGCAAAGCACTCTTAAGTGAAAAGTAGCTGTAGTGAACTCACTGGAGTGCTGGGAATGAGCTTTGGGCAGAGGTAGGATCTCATTCATATGTATTTACATTTACATCTGCGCTAAGACAGATCTAAATAGCCCATCCCTCATGTGTACATCTCTTTCTTCCCTACCAGGACCTGTCTTCATCCTTTCTGCTCCT
Source organism: Dromococcyx pavoninus (assembly GCA_033558185.1). Classification (NCBI taxonomy): domain Eukaryota; kingdom Metazoa; phylum Chordata; class Aves; order Cuculiformes; family Neomorphidae; genus Dromococcyx; species Dromococcyx pavoninus. Next base: position 481,271 of record JAUMJL010000286.1, on the reverse strand, counting down.
CCACATGCTCCCTTTTGTGTTGGAAACAAACAAAAAAACTCCCACACCAGTCTCTGCAGTGCTCCCCCTCTTGCTTGATGTTTTTCTAGACAGAGGGTTAAAGGGAGTACCAGAGGGCTTTGCTGGAACAGCTCATTAATGACCCTTCCTAGGTCAGGGTGTTTTTCTTCAACTTCCTCTTGCATCTGGCCTTGCAGCCTTTCCTGGAACACGCTCAGCCTTGTTCTTTCCAGTGGGGTGTCCTCCCTCTCTCTCTCTCTCCCTCCCTGCTTTCCTCTGGCCTCAAACCCTACTCTGGGTGCCAGATCTTTGCAGAGGGAGCAGCTGTTTGAGCCCTCTAATCGGGCTTTGGCTTCGATGGTTGTTTGTCAGACGTCTTCATGATGCAGCACAGCGAAGCCAGAAAGCTAATTGCTTGAGTGCAGTGGAGGGAGGGAAGCTGTAGGCATCAGCCTGAGCTGGGATCCCAAAGAGGTTTGCTTTAGTCCATCCACTTAAAAATGAGACTTGCTGCTCATTGCTGAACCAGAGTAGATTTTGGAGCTGGCTAGGGCACCATCAGCGGCTCTTTCTGGCAGCAACACTTGGCTGTTGCATTAGAAATTAAACCTAGCATTTGGGGCTAAGCCCAGATCCGAGTTCCTTGCTTGAAAATCTTTCTCTCTCATATTCTGCCTGCTACCATATGAAGGCAAGGGAGATCTCTGTATTCAGGCACGTGGTACCACCCACAGAGAAAGTCTTGGCCTGATCCTTAAGCTCTGGGTTTCACCCTCCCCATTTGAGACAGGAATACTGGCTGTGCAGCTCAGGAGCAGGAGTTTTAGTCTGTGCACTGGTGAGCTGGTCTGGGCTTTTGGGAGATAGATAAATGGAGAGGGGTGTACTGAAAAGATGGGAAGGGGATGGATGAGATGCAGGCTGGGAGGCAGAAGTAGAGGGACATCTGGGGCACCTGATTGTGTCTCTTGATCCCCTGGGAGAAAAAATCAGTGATGGCCCAGGGTGGAAGAGGCTCATCTAGCCTGTGGAAAAACAGTTCATCTCTTCTAATCATCACTGTTCCAAATTCTTTTCTTGGGTACAGGCCACATCCAGTGATGCTATGGGATGGGTACTGGGCTAAATTAGGGTCATTAGTACCCCTGGACCTTAGCAAGGACTTGCTTTGTCTCTACAGCAAGGAGGGCCTGGTGGTTCAGTCCACCAAGCAATAACCTGCTACTGGGACTGCTCACTAGCGGGGAGAAATGTGGGCATCACTATGCTCCTGTGGGAAGCAAATGAGGCCTGGTGGGAGCCTTTTTCCCTCCTTGCTCTGGGAGGCAAAGTGAGCTGTTGTGTGCCGAGTGCTTCCCTCTCCACATCAGTGTGTCACAGGACCTTGCAGAAGCACCTCATGGTCTTCACTAAGATGCAGAGTGGCTGAGACAAGAGATCCCATATATGCTTGGAGTGGACCAGGTGGCAGCTCAGTGCTGAGCTGCACCAGAGGTGGTGTAATAAGAATCTGTGACGAAGCACCAGGGTTTCAAAGCAGACTGTTGTCACAGTGACTGGGTGGCTCAAGGCAACATTCAGTGATGGCTGAACCTGAGCTGCACCTCTGCACTGTGAGTTCAAGCCTGGCTGGTTGCATCCACCAGAGAAACTCTCTTGGATGAAGTCTACACCCTCCATTCTTCAGGGGAAGAGGTTTGCCCTCTAACCTTGTTTCTCAGGGTTTTTTATATCTCTCTAGTATTTGCTTGCAAGCAACGAGTTATCTCTGCAGGAATTGTCAAGGGAGGTTGTCACTGATTAAACAGCATAAAGGTAGTTTCTTGCTAAATGGCAATGTTATTTCATCTGGGTGAAGAGAATCTCATTTGCAGGGGAAGGTCTGAGTCAGAGTAGTTTTGAGGGAGATGGAGAGACCAGGTGTTTTGGGAAGGATTGTGGGAAACGAGAGATCTTGGAGCAGTAGGGCTGTAGCATTTTACTGTGGCACTGGGGAGAGATGATTTCATTCACAGCCCTGTGTTTTGTTGTTTGTTTCTTTTTCCCCAATCAGGGAAGAAGAATCTTGTTTTAGAAACTGAGAAAATACCAGTTTATTAGTAGTCACTTCCCTGTCAGCCTGACATATATCAAGATTGATGTTATATATAGGAGTTTTGTCCATTATAACCATTGTCTCCTGAATTTGATCCTTGGTGTTTGGAGGATAAGGAGATGTTGCAGGATGGGAGAGCATCTCTCAGATCCCTTTTTCCTTGCGTTATTAAGCACTTCACTCCTTTCACTTGCTGAGTGGAGGTTATACAATCAATCCCCACGGGGCTTTCCTGGAAGGGGAAAGGAGTCAATGAACTAATTCACTAAAAGCAGGACCAGCACTTGCCTGCCCACAAGTTTCTGCATTAAAAGGTCTTTTCCCCAGCGTGTAGCACAGGATGAGAAGCTGGCAAAAACACAAGAGGGAGGAAGACAGAGGTTAAGTTCTTGCAGTTCCTGTTCTAAGAGCTCACCCAAAGCAGGCACATAGAGGCAATTAAAATGGCAATGGTCAGGAGCAATAACCTTCTGGCCTCACTTAGACCCCGCTCTGCCAGAAATGTTAACTTCTGCCATCTGCACTCCAGGGATGTCTTTGCTTAGTTCCTTGCAGCTTTGCAGCCTGTCTCACTCAGTTTTGGTCCTGCCTGGAGGGTGCTCATGGTTGGCATTGGTGCTATGGCTCCTCTGTGCTGCTGGATGGGGCAGAGGGATCGTCTCCTCTGGGCAGAGTCTGTTATCTGTCTGTGATCCACATGGTAGTCAGAGTTCTTCCAGACCTTTGTGTTTCTCAGCTTAGGGATTTATGAGGCACTCACCTGTTAATTTATCTGCAGTTTTCTGCAAAGGCTAGAGCTGTTTGCCAGTCTGTTCCCTCCTTGACAGGAAAGGATTTGTCACCATTTAATGCAATCTCTCAATTGACCTTGGTTTTACATTTTTAAGCCATTTACAGGCTTTCCCCCCTCCCTTCCCCTCAAGGATGGGCAAGATAATTTCTATTAATATTTATTTTTATTATAAAAGGTTTCTCCTCTCATTGAACCTGGTGCTGACCCTGACTGCATTCCAACAGATCTCACCAAATCCTCTTGAGGGCCATGACCCCATGGTGTGAGGCAGAAATGCTCTCCCCTCTTGCTCCAATGAGGATATGGAGTGATAAGCTGTCTGGGGCGAGTGTGGCTCACTGCAGCCTTTGATAAGAAATTAGCCAATCCATCTGCTCCGTCCTCAGCATCATAAGGACACAGCCTTAAATGCAAAACCAACAGTAAAATTGGTGGTTTATATTAACTGCCTACTCCTTAATGCAACTGTGCATCAGTGTCTAGAAGTTACTGTATTGGCAGCGGGGAAGAGCATAACAAAGGGTGTCACAGAAAGGAGCCCTGGATATCCGCTGCCCTCTGAGCTCCATGGGAAAGAATGGTGCAGGTGCTCCCAGATTTGACTCCAGGATGCCAGCAGGGCATATTCAGCCTGCAGAGCAGGTACAGAGTTAGTTGTGCCCTGGATCAGCCCAGGCATTTAATCTTGGTGCAAAACGGGAGATGCTGCACTGTCTGTCAGCTTTAATTTTTGAGCATTCAGAGTGGATGGTATTTTGGGGCGATTTGCCTGTGTTTAGGGCTTGGTCCTGCTGGAAAAAGTGCTTTTTGCCAAAGCCCTTGCAAAGTCTCAATCAGGCATGGTTCTGTCTCTTGCAGAAGGGAAATAAAACACAAGGTGTGATAAAACCAAGATCTGACTCTGGCTGCTGCAAGAAGTGGTTAAAGAAAGGAACTAACAGGAGGAAGCCTTGGTAGGAGGATGACAGCTGGAACCATGATGACCCTGTGGCTGGAGCACAAAAGGAGACATTTCCTTGGTCTGGAGGTTTAGAAGTGTAAAGGAACTGATCAGCTGATTTCTGTATAACTGAGGTCATGGTGCTTCCTTGAATTAAATCCTCAATGAAATAAACTCAACCTGCTTCTTCCAAGCACCATCCAGTTTTGGTTTTCCAGGAGAAGAGATCTGCAGTGCCTCTGGATCACTCGCTCTAAAAACCAGTCCCTGCCTCTGGATTTGTTTTTGGGTTTGGGTTTTGTTTTGTTTTGGGTTTTTTTAATGTGAATTGACTTAGCACACACCCCTTGGATTTTGAGTGCACACTGACTTGCTTCTGCATTTCTGTTCCCTTTAAATATATGGTAACCCTGTAGTGCCTATGTGGTCAGGGCAGAAGGATACCTACACCTGTAAAGAAGCAGGTACAAACCCTCTCCCCATCATCCTTCCTTCTTGCCTTACTCAGCAGAGCCTGGACTCGTGTCCAGTCCAAGAGTATCCGATGAGTTTACCAGGGATGAATAAATGCAGCCCCAGGGCAAAGTCCTTCCTTTGCTGCCAAACAGCTGACAGTGTCTGACTTATTTGTAGGGAGCATTAAATTCTCCAAGTCTTCCTTTTTTGCAATAAAACTCCAACACAACTTGACAGTAAGTGAAATAGCACTGTTTCTCCTCTGATATATATAATTTAACAGAGAGACTGTGCAAATAAGGCTCCAAAGCCCTGCAAATATTAAAAACCTGCTTATGAGGCAGACTGAGTTGTGCAGTGCAGGGTGGCATGGTAGGGTGGGATTTTTGTCCTAAATGAATGCACTTAGTCTAATGCAATCATTTAGAACTACATGTGCTAAAACACAACAGGGAGAGTGAATTCCTTGGTATAGTGGTGCTCTGCTTGACTGTCCTACCCATGCTCGTATCCATCTGTCTCCACCCTGCATGCTGTCTGGTTGTTATGGGCAGTTATAGGGACCCGGTGCTCAGCTCCCTGCTGTGCCCCAGGCAGCCCTATGGACAAGACAGCCTTGAGCTGGGGGCTTGGAGAGGTGGAGATGAATGAAGAGCATCCTTGAGAAAGGATAAATCATTTAGGTGCTGGCAATACCCTGAAACAGAGCGCGGGCACTCAATAGTTTAGCTCACCAGGACCAAGCCTGCACAGCAGAGTGCCAACCTGTGTGATCTGTTGACCTCTTCATGTCCTCATCTCTGTGAAAACCCACAAACTTGTCCCTTTTGGACTATCCTTCGACATAAAAAGTGTAGCAAAAAGCAGCACCCCAGGCTGCTGCTCTCATAGGGGTTTGCCAAATGATTTGGCTTCATCCCCCTTTTGGCCCTGGATCCTCAGTACTTCACCCACTGTTCCCAGCCACAGTGGCTGGTCCTGTCTTGTTCAGATCTCACAAGAAGAGAGATCAGATCAGAAAGGGCAAGCTGAAGCATCTGTCCACTATAAGTGATAGCAGGGGCAGCAGGAGATGTGTTGACCAACAAGGAGGGGTGATGTGTGTTCACATTGCCATGAAACTCAAGTTACAGCAGGGGAGATTTAAACTGGATATTAGGAAATATTAGTTCACCAAAAGGATTGTCGAGCATTGAAACAGGCTGCCCAGGGAAATGGTTGAATCACTGTCCCTAGAGGTATTTAAAAGACGTTTTGATGGTGCTTAGGGACATGATTTAGTGGTGGACTTGGCAGCCCTAGGTTTACAGTTGGACTTGATGATCTTAAAAGGCTTTTCCGAACTTAACGATTCTGTGATTCTGTGAAAGTCAGGTAGGCCAAGAGGAAATCAGCATAGGGGAAAGTGATGTTCCCAAGAAGAGATAAAGCTTGCTTGGATTTGATGTCCCTGTGAGCTCTTGCAGTGTCATGACTCAAACCCATGGCCTCATGGGAAGATTCCTGCTGATTGTTAAATCCGGGCTTCATCCTTTTTGGTGAACTCCCTCTTGGAGGTACCAGCCTGTGCTGGCTAACACTGGATGCTTACAGCCAACCCTGCTGCCAAATTTCTCTCTGCTTCCTTCTCTGGACTGTGGCAGCTCAGCCTTTTCCTGGTGGATCATTTGCTCCAAATAATGCCCCTTTGTCACTTCTCCCAGCCTACAGAAGCTCATGAGTCCACATTTCTAGAGGGTGATTTTCTCATAAGGAGGATTTCTCTGTTTGTAAAACTACACCCAGGTTATGAATAACCAGAATAGGTGTGGGCTGGAAGTCATTTTTTTTAAATGGCTTAAACTTATGATAACCTCTTCATCATCATTGCATAGTCAGGGATTAATTTGGACTGTGGTGGGGTCAAGTCATGGTCTTGAACTGAGGTGCTGCTGTGCTGTAAATATGACACAATCACAAACCAAAGGGCAGTTCCTCAACCTGAGACAGTATGGCCCAAGGTGGTGTGGGAGGTATTCTCATGGAAAAGTAATTAGGAGGTTTTGATCTGAGGTGTATGCACTGGAGGGTGGAGGTAATTTTCCTTTACCGCTTTGTGTTCTTTCTTTTCCCATCAATAGCTTGGCTCTTAGGATAATTCAAAACAAAACAAAACAAACAACAACAACAAAAACACTGCATGATTTAGATTCCTAAGTCCTGTTTTAGAAGATTGGCTTTTGATGAGACACAGGAATTGGGATTCAGGCAAAACAGCATTCAACAGGTACAGGTGCCAAACCTCAGTTATATCACTTGGGGGCACGGCCACACGGCCACACCAGCTCACTCCAGCTCTGTGATGAGTGGGTGAGTTTGGACCATTCTTTCCAAAATACTGTGATTTCTCACAGCAATGCTTGCTTGAATAGATTACTCCCTTCCTACCAACACATTCCCACCACCATGTCCTCCAGGATAGGGACTGATGACTTTGAATTGATGCAAGTTGCAGAACATCCTGATGGCTCATGCCTGTGGTTCATGGTCCCTCACTTGTGCCAATGTGACTGTTGGTGAACCAGGACCAGTTTGGGGCCTGATGCAGATAGTTTTAAACCAAAGCAGTTCTTCTGATTGAGGTTAGAAGTGCTGGCGCAAGTGAGGGCACAGCGTGCTGTAGCAAGACGATGGCCTTTGGAGGTTGGATGTATTTTAAACCCATGATGTAGCCAAACCAGGATTGCTCCTTACCCTGCAAGTCCTTAGCACTGTTTCAAGGGAGCTTGGTCAAGGGAGTAGCAGTGCTCAAGGCCAGGATGCGATGAAGGATGGAGGGACGTGGGAGAAGGTGGCCAGCAGCACTGTGGTGAATGAGAGGGGTGTAATCTGTCATAGGGTGTTAAAGTTAAAACAGCCATGGGGGCTTATTTTTGTTTCTCCTTCTCCACTTCTTTTGTGTAGCTCCCTGGAGCCCATGCCTACGTGTACTAAGATATAAGGGAAGGAGATCCAGGTGGAGCCATTGCTGAGAGCTGCTGCATTTGCTCAGTGTCCTCTCCTTCACTCCACGGAACCTTAGTTGTGTGCTCTCATAAGGGTCAGGCTGGCTCAGGTAATGCAGCATGAAAAGGAGCCAGATGACATTTCTGTAAAGGAACTGGACTGCACTAGGACATGAACCCAGGAGACACCACTTCTGCCTCTGGATGGGGCAGCCTGAGGCATGTCGTCTCGCTGCACTGAGCATCCCAACCCCAACTTCAGCAGCGAAGCATGTGAAGATTTTCCTGCATTGGAGCTGAGATCTGCAGATCTCAGGGCTGTCAGGATCCAGGGAGCATTTCTTCTTAGTGGCTCTGTGACCACTCAAAACAACTCACTGTGGGAGAGGCAGTCCGGAGAACATTGCATCTACACATATGGAGATGCTAAAAGCTAGGCTGGGTGGTTTCTTGGCTGGGTGGAGAACAAAGAAGTCCTGGGCTGAGTAACAGTGAGGCTTTCCAAGACTGCATCCCTAGAGAGCATGGATGAGAGGAACAGGAATGATGAGTTTGAGGTCTCTGCACTTGTTTCAGTCTCCTTCCTATCCTTTTCCCTCTCTGTCAGCTCCTGGGGAGGTGCAACATTGCATCTCTCAACGTTTCATTGCTTTAAGAGAGAGATCTTTGCTACCTTTGTGCTTTGGATACCTGGAAGATAAAATTGCAAAGGAACTTAGCAGCTTATCAAGGCTTCTAAGTCTGCAAATTGACCTATAGATTTTGTTTGCCACTGTCCACACTCTTTCTGGTGCCAAAACAAATGGTAGAAAGTGTGGTGCTGAGGTACATAAGCAGAGTCATGGGATTCATGAAGAGTGTATTTTTTTTAATGCCTTCCCTTTGCAAGCAAGTCCTGTTTGCTGTGGGTGGAGTGTCCAACGCCCTTTACATGGGGTGAGAGCTGATAACAGATGCAAACTATTATATATTGAGATATTCTGGGTGGATTTGTGTTAGGGATGCCTGACTGAGGCAATAAAGCACGCACACCTCACCCCCAAACAACTTTACAGTGTGTAGATGTTGCCAACCAAGCCTACCTTCCCGTACGTGCAAAGCTGAGCCATTGAGGAAATTATAATCCCCCTGAAAACACAGACCCATGGGTTTCTAAACTCACCCTGTATCACCATGGTGCCAATTTTTGAGTTACCATTTTGCAAAGTCTCATCCCAGTGCAGGTACCTGCAGCAAGGCAACACAGGGACCTTTGTGTCACCTGTGTCACCATTGCCCACTGTGCTTGGACACCTCTTGCTCTCTTGGCTATGTGAGTGACATTTGAAACACAGGGCTCCTTTTGGTTCCCTGTTACCCAGGAGAGGGGAAACACAGGAGAGGGGAAGCACAGCCACCCTAATAGATTATCTTGCTGATCTTGCAAGTCTGAGTGAAAGCATTGTTCCCAAAACAGCCAATTGCAATGCAATTAGGCTGGTCTGCTCCTTGCAAAATCTTGTTAGCAAAAAATGTTCCCAGCGTGCAGCAGATGTTGTATCTCACAGGGTTACTTTCACCCCTTAGCTTTTTCCCTCTCTGCAGCTGGCTTGATACAATCCAGATCCCCAGTGAATCTAAAGCTTAGAAATCTGCACTGGGAAACATTTATGATAAGCAATTATAAAACTAATTAGAGAGTGATTTGCTTGTTGCTGCCCTGGAATTGGACTAGCTGGAAGAGGCAAGGATGATTTTTGTCTGGTTTAAATGCATTTGGAAGGAAAATGTATGTGTTGGGTGAAAGAGTAATGAATGGGAAAGAAGAGGAAAACTCCACACACTTTTCAGTGGCAGGCAAAGTTACACTGCCAAGTGCAAGATAATTGCACTGCTTGGGTCTTTTTTTACTTAATGGACTTCAATAACACAAAGCCATAGGGAGAAAGCTGGCTCAGGTCCATTCTGAGCTCCCCTAAGCCAGACCTGCTACATCTGCAGTCAGCTTCTCATCAACAGGGACCTCAAATTCCTCTTCCAGTCCCAGCTCTGACTTTCACCTCTGTCTCACATCACTTGCAGGAGGAAGAACGTGGGAAGGAGTGTATGAATCAGCAGGACTTTGAGTCACTAGTTTGGCCCTCCCTGTGTTATCAAGCTTTATTTTTCCATGGGACCAACGGACACAGGCAATATCTAAGCTGTATTTTGTGGCCTGGAGCTCAGTGGCCATTTCAGCAACTGGTTTAGGGAGGGTAAATAATCTCTGATGGTGCTTAGGATCCTTGGGATCCTCCCACACAGATTCTCCTTAGGGGTAAAGAGGCATGGATGGCTATCTTGGCCAAGGTGGACTTAAGAACAACACACTGAAGCCATAACTTCTCTGCAGTCATAGCTTTTGGCTTTCTCTCCCTATTCCTTGCTGTTCACCTTCTGTGTCCAGACTAGGAGCAGCCACAGCCCAGGATCTGGTGAGATGAAGGACCAGATGGAGTCATTGCTGAAGCCTCCAGTGCCACAGGACAGTTTGAGCTGGTTCTGTGGTGGCTGATGCCTGAACCCAAAAGGCCCCTGGGCTGTGTGTGGGTTATGTGTGTTTATGTGCTGACCTCTTCTCTCGGGGTTGTGGCTCTGGGAGGGTGACATAGTGTTTGCTTTTCAGAGATGAACCTGCTTGGGTAAATGTTGTTGCTTACGTCACCTGCATGGGAGGGAGAGCAGGAAACTAAAGTGATGACCTTCTATGATCAGAGCATCTCTATTTTTCTCCTCCCCTTGCACATGAAACCCCCAGGCCCTGTAATTCAGTCTGGCTGCAGAACAAGCTCTTTATCTCTTTCTGGTGGATGAGAGGAAGGCTGTGGATGTGGTATACCTGGACTTTAGCAAGGCCTTTGACACTGTCCCCCACAGTAGACTCCTAGGGAAGCTGTCAGCCCGTGGCTTAGAGGGGAGCACTCTGTGCTGGGTTAGGAATTGGCTGGATGGCCGAGCCCAGAGAGTGGTGGTGAATGGTGTCTCATCCAGTTGGCGGCCGGTCACCAGTGGTGTCCCCCAGGGATCGGTGTTGGGTCCGGTCCTGTTTAATATCTTTATTGATGATCTGGATGAGGGAATTGAGTCCATCATCAGCAAGTTTGCTGATGATACCAAACTGGGAAGAAGGGTTGATCTGTTAGAGGGTAGGATGGCCCTACAGAGGGACCTGGACAGACTGGAGAGATGGGCTGATTCCAATGGGATGATGTTTAATAAGTCCAAATGTCAGGTACTTCATTTTGGACACAACAATCCCATGCAGAGCTACAGACTGGGGACAGAGTGGCTGGAGAGTAGTCAGGCAGAAAGGGACCTGGGAGTGCTGGTTGACAGGAAGCTCAACATGAGCCAGCAGTGTGCCCAGGTGGCCAAGAAGGCCAGTGGCATTCTGGCCTGCATCAGGAATAGTGTAGTGAGCAGGACCAGAGAAGTTATTGTCCCCCTGTACTCGGCACTGGTCAGGCCTCATCTGGAATATTGTGTACAGTTCTGGGCCCCCCAGTTTGGGAAAGATGTCAGGATACTGGAATGTGTTCAGAGGAGGGCAACAAAGATGGTGAAGGGGCTGGAGCACAAGCCCTACGAAGAGTGACTGAGGGAGCTGGGGTTGTTTACCCTGGGGAAGAGGAGGCTCAGGGGAGACCTCATTGCTCTCTACAACTGCCTAAAAGGAGGTTGTAGTCGGGCAGGGGTTGGTCTCTTCTCTCAGGTGACCAGTGACAGAACTAGAGGGCATGGACTCAAGCTTCGTCAGGGGAGGTTTAGGCTTGATCTTAGGAAAAAGTTCTTCACTGAAAGGGTGATTGGCCATTGGAATGCGCTGCCCAGGGAGGGGGTGGAGTCGCCGACCCTGGAGGTGTTTCAGGGGAGATTGGATGTGGCACTGAGTGCCATGGTTTAGAAGATGGTTGGTGTTGGTGTTGGTGTTGGTGTTAGTGTTGGGTTATAGGTTGGACTTGATGATCTCAGAGGTCCTTTCCAACCTTGTGATACTGTGATACTGTGATACTGTGATATTGTGCTCTGTCCACAGGAAAAGGATAACTAAATTCAATGCTTTTATTGGCTTTTTTTGACCTAGCTCCCGCTGGCCTCTCGTACATCACCTACCTCTGCATGTGGACATGGTGCTTCATGGCTCTGAGTGTGCATTGTACCCTGAAGGTGCTGCATTTGTGCTCCATGAAATCCTGGGAGGCATTACAGCCTTTCTGAAGCAGTGCCTTAGTTCCTTCCCAGTACAGGCAGAGCACTCAGAGAATGTCATTCTTGCGAACTGAAGGCCACACAGTCCACATAGGGCAAGTGTTAATGTGTGGCAAATGTGTGAATAGATGCCCAGCATCTTCACTGGGGATTGAAGAATCCAAGTAATTTAATGCTGGGAGGGGTTTGGATGTCTAAGGGATCTGGGAAACCTTCTCAGGAAGTTTTTCTGGGGAGACTGACCCACACATGACTCTTACCCTGATGAGATCAGCTCCACAGCATCAAAGCAAGGAGGCAATGCTGTTTCCCCCTGTGAGTGCAGCAAAAGGCCATGAATATCATTAAGGGACAGGAGCATCTGATACAGGGAGAGGCTGAGAGACCTGGGACTCTTCAGTCTGGAGAAGAGAGGGCTTGGGGGTTCCTAGTGAGGTGCATAAATACCTGATGGTAGGGAATGAAGAAGGCAGAGCCAGGCTTCTCAGTGAGTCCAGTAGCAAGAGAAGAGACAGTAAGGACAAACTGAAAAACAGTAAATTCCATTTAAACAGGAGAAAAAAAATTGTGCAAATAGGTGGCCCAGAGAGGTTGCAGAGTCTCCATCCCTAGAGATATTCAAAACCTGACTGGACATGGTCCTGGGCAACCTGCTGTATCTGGTACTGCTTTGAGTAGGGGGGATAGACTGGGTGATCTCCAGAAGTTCTTTCTAAACACATCAATTTGGTGATTCTGTGCTTGGGATCACAGAGAGTCCACTGGGACAAAGCTCATTCCTACATCTTGGGGTGCTACATGGTCCTTCTACAGGGAAGTATGACAGCTGCTCTCTCCCCCTCCGGATGGACTTCTGGGAAGACTCACTGATCATTTTGAGACTTGCCCAAGTTGTGTGCAGAACTCATCTGGTATCTCCAGCCAGCCAGGCCCTGTATGTCATACTGGGCTTATCCTCTTTCAAAGCATCACTCCTTCTCCAAGTCCTCATGCACCTGCAGGCGCCAGGCATGCAAGATTCAGGATCAAGGGAGAGGTTGTCACCCCCTGCCACAGCAGAAGATTGTGGCATTTAGCAACCTTTGTGCTCCTAGGAACCTTCCAGTTCAGCTGCAAACTGCCGTGGGGTTTTGCATGTATAAGGGAAGGAGATTAAAAAGCCCGTGGGCTGCTAAGTTGTAGAGCATGTGTATGCTTTCAGCCACAACCATGCTGGACCAAAAGCATGCTGAAACACCACATCCACGTGTGCACCTGAGTGGGAAACACCTACTGCAGCACCTGAAAAGCTACATGAATAAATCCTTCAAGAACAAATTGCCTTTAGGGACCCATCTACGTTAGCAGGAAGAGAAGCTCAGTCAAATGAGAAGCATCTTTTGTGGAGTGAGTCTGCTCTGGCATGAACGTTTCCTGCCCTGCCACCCTCCATGCTGGCAAGGGTCTGAGAAAGTAGGGTCTGATGAGCTGCATCACTCATCTGTGCCAGGGCAGGCTGCTGTTTTGATGAGTACACAGGGCTTCCCTCTATTAAAATGAACAACTGAGGAGTTTTAAATTGGAGACTCTTCCCTGGTGATGAGGAATTCACATCTAACTGGCAGCTCTGGCCTCAGGAAAAGCCCATGAGAATCTGACAGCCACTTTCTGCCAAGCAGTCTACATTTTTCATGCTTTCATGTGCTCCCTGTCTCCTTGACCCCTTTTTTGTACATTCGGATTCACTCGAGCAGAAGGGGCAGCTGTGATCCTCCAATGAGGCAAGCTTAGCGCCTCTGTCCCGCAAAGCAGGATCACTAAGAGCTGATCTTGCAGACATCTCTGTCACCGACAGACAGAATGGATGCATCTCCTGCTGTTAGGTGCTTCCTCTGTGATATGAAACAGGAGTTAAACCCCACTGCTCCTCTCCCATCCCTGTCTGCACTCAGCGATGCTGAGGAGCGCAGGTGGCTCTTGCCTTTGGTGGCTGTCAGTTTGCCTCCCTCTAGCGATTATTCCAGCCTCCTGCAATGTCAGCACGTGGGAGGGGATTAGTTCTCTCCCTTGGTTTTGATCCCTGCCCAGTTTGTGTCTGGATGGAGCTGAGGTTATTTTTCAGGTGTACAGTGCTGGCGGGGCTAGATGGGAATAGAAGGAGGTGCTTACAAAGCAGTGATTCCTTTTCCTCCCCTTGATGGGTGGAAGCAATGCAAGTCCTCATGTGCAAAGGGTGGGGGAACATGCTGTGTGCAGCCAGCCTGAAAAACTGGGAGGTGTAGGGGTAGAAGGAAAATCTGCTTTTCCTTTTCAAATTAAACCTCGTAACAAAGGGGAGAGATTCTTTCAGCTTTTTATCTGTCCCATTCCACTCCCAGCCTCCAGGTGGACATGAACTTCCAAACTGGATTGATCAGGAGAAAAGATTTAAAAAAAAAAAAAGGCAGTTTTTCACATGAAGCTTGCTCAACACCTTCTGTTATTTAATTTCTTGGCCAGACTCTAAGTGGGAGTAGGAAGAAAGGAGGGCAGCCTGTCAGGAGCCAGGCAGAGGAAAGGCGATATCTTTGGTGCCTGAGTCGCTGGAAGGATGAACTCACCTCTAGCTGCCTCCTACTTAACTGTCTCCATCCATGCTGGTTTTGGTGACAGAATGAGCATTTAGACCTCCTAGCTCAGCTGCAAAGCTTTTTGCTGCATTGACTTTTCCCCATCTGCTGGGCTGAGACCTGCAAGGACAGGCCTCCTGGGTCCATGTGGCTTTCGAACCTTGGCTTCTTGTGACCATGGCTGAGCTCTAAATCTGCGCTGAGCTTTCCTAGGTGACCTCTCTGGTTTAGGCACTATGATTTCCCATCTGAATGAGTCCCAGTGTGGGAGACGGTGGTTTGGGGTGATGCTCTCATGTTCTCCAGAGGGAAATAAGAGAGAAGGAAGTTTGTAAAGCAGTCATGGGATAGGGAGAGCTGAAGTTCTTACGAGAAATAATAAAGGAAAGACTTAGAAGAGGAGATGGATCACTAGGGCTGTAATAGTGTGAAAATGCACCATTATCACCAGTGATATTTATACTAAACCTGTGCTGATGTTGGAGCAGAATAGGAAGTAGGTCTGGCATTAGTTTAGCAGTGAAGCTACCCGTGTCCTTATGAAAGCAGAAGGTAGGACAGGGTCTTCCTGCCATCAACAACACGAGTGAAGCCACCACGAAACTGCAGGTGGGATTTAAATGGAGCCTGAGGAGGAGAGAAGGAGAGTTTTCTTTGCCCCATCTCCTCATTTACACAGTTTGTGTGTTTTTCTCCTATCCCACAGGAAATCTGCAACGATCCACATCTCTTTGTGGATGGGATCAGCTCCCATGACTTACACCAGGGCCAGGTCGGGAACTGCTGGTTTGTGGCTGCCTGCTCCTCCCTGGCATCCCGAGAGTCTCTGTGGCAGAAGGTAAGCTGTTCTCTATGCCAGGGGAAAGCCTGTCTTCAACACCTTGACCTCACATTGTATGTGTCCAGCTCAAAAACTGGTTTTTCAGGGTTGCCTCAGATCCTCAAAAACTGTTCACATGCAAAAACCTCCTTTAAAGGACGGTCCTTCAAGGGGAGTTCAGTTATCATAACTGCAGTCCCATCACACGCAAGCCAAACACTTGGCCTGTTTCTCCTTAACCAAGTGAACCAAGTCCCATCTTGTCCTTCAACTCACAAATCTGATCCTCCCCACTCCAAAATAACCTGAAAAATAACAACAAAACTCAGGATGCTCAGTTGCAGCATTTGGTCTCATTTCTCTAGTTCCCATGATGTTAATTCTCTTTGGCATCTCAGTGTGTGCCCACTTTGGCAATGTGCTGGAGCAGGCAGGGCCATTCAAGGCTATTAGTGTCTCTCCCAAGCTGCTGCTTCCCCAAAACATCCATCCCTGGCATCCCTGGCTAGATTGCACCATGTAGCAGTGCTCCTTCTAGTGTGGGGTCCAAAGGGAGTGTGTTGCAGACCAGAAAGCCATGAAGGGGCTGCAACAAACCACAGAGATACAAATGGAGAAGGAGGTCCTCAGTGCCACGTCCTTGGACGTTCTGTGCCCTTCTCTGCCATGTCCTCAGCTGCAGAAGAGGTCAAACCTGTGAAAGCCAAAACAAACATGAGCTTAACTCCCTGGTACAGTTGTGTCTTATTGTAGGACAAGAGATCAGCAAGTTGCAGGCACCTTTTCCTAGATTTTACTGCAAAAGGCAGCCACCAAAGTCCTACAGGTAACATCATCTGCTTCATCCACCACCTTCTACTACAGCAGGCCCACAGGGTCTGAATATTCCTGCCACCCTACTCCTTTGTATCGACTGTGTGTGATGTGGTACTGCCAGTCTTTGCTGCATGTGGGTTTTCTGATCATGAACCCTCAACTCAGCCTTGGGAACTGGTTTGTTGCAGCACTCTCATTTTTTGTTACAATCAATTATTTTCTGTATACGGGAACGGGAGGGATGCCGTTGGCTTCTGGATAAGCAGTAAGATTTCCTTCCACTGTGTTTGTGGTGGCTGTTGTGGTTCTCATTGCAGATGTAGTGCAAGAGGTTGTTTAGCATGTTCCTCTGCATTGATGTCTCCCAGTGGGGAGCAGGCGAGTTGTCTTCTCTCCTCACCATTCACTTCCAGCCCTGCCCTGGGAAATGCCAGCCAAACAGAAGCCAGGTCCCTTTGGACATCTCATTATTTCAGTTTGCCAATGGCATTGCTTTTCCTCCCTTGGCAATTTGGCTGTGAGTGTTTGTGACTTCTCACTTTCCATGCCCTTAACTCTCAAATGTTCTTCTTTACTTCACTCTTCTTTCTTTCAGAAAGGTTTATTTTCTGGCAAAAGCGAAAGCTGCAGCCCTCTCCTCAAGCTTTCCCTCCAGGTTGTTTGCTGTGGTGTTCACTTCAGGGTTTAGGTCAGAATGGTTCAGCAACCCCTACTTTTGGAAAGCTCTGAATTAGATGGGACCTTTGTTCATGCTTTGCAAGGTGCTTTGAGTATTTATGATGAATTGCAGGGAGTAAATGTGGCTATAAACTGCAGCAGCAACTTTTAAATCAAAATGGGAGATGTCAAGTACACAGATTAAACCCTTGGCCCAAAGAAACACCAGCTCTGCTGGATGCACTGGCATTAGAGCGTAGTCCTTGGATCTTGAAGATCTTGGACTCCTTCATTAGCCCAGAAATAATGGACCTCTTGGTCACTGGTACAGTCACCTGTGCAATTGTGATAACATTGCTGGAGGTACCTTTTGCTCCTTGGTCCTTAGGCAGTCTTGGATGGGTTACCATGAGCAGATAGCTCTGAGGGTACTGACCTCCCAAAGTCTGTTTTGCACAGGTCTTCTACAATATGGGGTTAGTTATTGCTTTCTGTGGAGGCCCTGAAGACTGATCTTGTCCCCAACAGGGCAGGGAAGGAGCATCCCATGGTGACTGAGGCCAGACCCCTGCCGCAGTGTATTCATGATCATGTTCAAGGTCATTGCTCCTTCTGCAGCCACCATATACGGGGGTGAAAGAACCAAGGCATCCAAGTAAAGTCCATAGGACATTGTCACATGTAGCTCAGCAAAAAAAAGGTCTCCAAGGTTACTTGACGGCAATTTTGATTTTAAAACCCAAGGGCTGGATCAACTGTTGTTGCTAAAGGTGTTTTAAAGCTAGTAAACAAGTGAAGCAAGAGCTCAGAGAAGAGCCGGAAGAGTCAGGTTTCCTTGGACCTCTCTTTTGTCCCTTCAGTGGGTCTGTGTGGTTCTTGGATTTCTTGATTCTGTCTTCAGGGTCTTTGGGAGTAGCAGCAGACTGGTGACTGCAGGACAGGTCCCAGGAAAATAACGCTCCTTGGGCCCCTCGTGTCTGTGGCTTGTCCAGCCAAAACCAGCTTCTGATGATAGTGTTTTTTAGTACTTCTTCTGGAAATCAAACTGATAGCCTCCAGTGATTATATCAGGTCATTATGAGTCAAGTGTGACACAGTCTTTTGTAAAACTGTTTTAGAAAAAAACCCTGTTTCCTGGAGTTCATTTAACGCAGTTTGAGCTCCCGAAGTGCCCTGCAAACATGGCATGTGGCAGAAGCCAACCTGAGTCACACGTGGGGTAGAGAGAACCTAAATGATTTGACTTCACACAATGTCTAAAGATTTATGCTGAAACCCCTGCACTCTTGTAAAGTGTCCAGACCAGTGACTACATGCCAACGATACCACAACACGATGGCAGGAGTGAGACCTTTTCCATGGTGCACCTAAATCCATGGCCAGGGATTTCACAGGGCCACTTGGTAGAGTGGCAAAAGGCTTGGCATGGCACCTTTCTTCAGGAACAGCAGCCACATAGCAACCTGCAAAGAGAAGCACATTCACCACTATCCCCCTTTATCCCATCCACTGTCTGGATAACCCACCAGGACAATACCAGTGCTCTGGATTTTATCATGCCCAGCAATGGCTGGGGAATGAGTGGTTCCAGGTAGGGCATGATGGTCTTGCTGGTGCTCATGTGGGCTCAGATCATCCCTACAGGGCCTGGACAGAGGTTTTTTTGGCTTACCTGTGTCTTGGACCTGCTTCTCCACTTAACCCAAAGAGGCAAGTATTAAGATGCAGACTATGCCTGAGTTCCCCTTTCCCAGGCACACTAAGGTGAAGACCACACGTGAGCATGCTCTCCAGCACTGGTCCAGTCCATTTGAGGACAGACAGAGCCACACTGAACAAGCTGTGCCCACCTGCTGCTGCAGGAGCAGTGTGGAGGCTGACTCCTGCCAGCTATCCAGAAAAGGACAGGGGGTCCTGAGGGACAAGTTGACCTTGAGTCAAATATGTGCCCTTGCAGAGGTGAAGGACAAGCATAGGTGAGGCCAAACTAACACAAGTAGAGCCAGCAGGGTGAGGGAAGTGATTCTTTTCTTCTTTCTGGCGTTTGTTAATCCCCATCTGGGCCCTGTTTTGGGGTCCCCAGAATAAGACTGTGGCAGACCAAAGCCTGATGGAGGAGACCAAGGTGGTCTGGAGCACCGGACATAATAGGAGAGGCTGAGAGAAAGGGGTTTGTGCATCCAGGAGAGGGGAAGGTGAACAGGGAGATTATTGATGTCTGCAGCTACTTAAAGGAGTGTATGGACAAGATAGATTCTTGCTGGGGGTGCTCAGGCACAGGACAAAAGACAAGAGCACAAGCTGCAGCTTATCTTCAGCACGAGCGTGGCCAAACACTGGAACAAGGTTCATCCCATGAAGATAACACAAGGACAGACTGGACAAAGCCCCAAGCAACATGATTTAACCTTGAAGTAAGATCTGCTTTGAGCAGCAGGGTGGTCCAGACCCCTCCAGAGTCTCCTTCCAACATGAATTATCCCTTGAGGCTACACTCAGAGAAAGCCACTGCCACCCAGACCTGTTGGGTGGCATCCCTGGCTGCACGCCTTCGTTTCGGGATAATGAGCCGCAGTTGTCAGGGAGGTTGCCAGGGAGGCTGACATCAGACATCCCTTCCCTATAGATTATCGTGCACAGCAGCACTATCACTTCCTAATCTGCAAACGAGGTGGGAGGGCACCCAGAGGAAGCCCTGAAGGGTGTTTTGCGTCACTGGCCTGGGTTGCCTAGCACTGCTGGGACTGTGGAGAGGGGGCATCAGCTCCAGGGGCTTAGAGGCTTTTCACCCCTGTTTGTCCTCTTTGAGAGCCAAACGTTGCTGTGGACATAGCAGAGGAGCAGCTGAGGTGATGGCAGCAGCGGCAGGGATGCTGGAGCTGCCCTTCGTCCATGATGACCAGCTCACCCGGTGCATGCGACTGCGATTCCAGAGTCTGCAGCAAAAAAATGCGAGGCCCCAGGATGGCGAGAAGCTGCTGCGTCCCAACGAGCACATCTACCGAGTGGATTTCATCCAGCAGCACAACCTGTGCTTCCTCCGCTGGAACATGCAGCTGGAAAGACCTGGGAAGGTCACGGTGACCGGCACGTCCCAGCACTGGACTCCTGATCTCACCCACCTTATGAACCGGCAGCTGCTGGAGCCTGTGGGTATCTTCTGGAAGAAGGCAGGGGCCAAGGAGGTGGAGTGCAATGAGGCGGATGCCCAGGAATTTGGGGAGCGGATAGCAGAGTTAGCCAAGATCCGCAAGGTGATGTATTTCCTCCTTGCTTTCACCGATGGCCTCGAACCAGCTCAGCTGAAGGGGTCCGTCATTTTTAAAGCCTGATCCCCCCTTGCTCAGCCCTTCTTGCTCCAGCTGTGCTTTTGATTTTGTTTTTCTTTCAGTTCAATTCTTGGTTCAGTTTTTATGTGGTTCTTTGTTGAGGGATGGCATCACAAAAAAGCGGAGGACAGCTCAGTGCTTCTGGAGCCTTCAGCCCTGTGAAACATTCCCCATACCTATTGTCCTGTGTTTGAATGATGGGGAGGAAGGAGGATGGGCCATGAACTTGCTGCTGTATTTACCTAACATATAAGACTGGATGCTTGTGAATTCAGCAGGGACTCGCCAGGTCTGACTGGCACAGGATCTTGCTTGGAAATATGAGGCGTTCCTGAACCCTCGGACTGTGCCATCTGCATAGCAAAAGCCTGATGGAAAAATGAAAGAAATAACACACTAGAAACAGGTGAGAGAACTTGGACAGAGCTCTGGCTTCCAGTTTTCATCCTAGGCATCAAAAAGGGAGGGATCATTTGTGATGGAGGGCTTCTCCTTACAAGGATGATAAGTGCTTGCAGGATGCAGTGACTGCCCGTGTGACTGGGACTGCTCTGATGTCTCTGAAGACCAGTCCCATGGAGACCTTGCCATGAAGCTGAAGTACATTTGGACATGCTCTGTTCTGCAGATTAGACAAACTGGTGCAAGGAGGTTGGATCACTCTTTTCTTGACAGCTGCCACTATTTCTTGTTGGGGGGTCACGGTGGGGAGGTGCACTGCAGCACGTTGCTCACCTTGTGCTACCTGGAGATGGGTTGGAGCAGGTGTAGCTGTCTGTGTGCAGAACTGGGCAAGTGAGTGAGCAGCTCAGAGGGAGGTGTAAGTCTGAGCCAGCAGAGTCCCCTGCAGCAAAAACAATTTATGCTTTGTTGTGGCTTTAAAGCACCCATGAATATATTTATTCTGAAGCATCTATAGAGAGCTGTGAGACAGCTGAGCACTTTGCAGACCACAGAGCAGGAACCTGCTACTGCTGTCCCCCAAAAGCAGTATCTCTTGTCCTCTACAGATGCTGAGACAGGGAGTGGTGTCTGACTGGCCATGGGAGCAGAGAGGGGAGAGAGTACCTCTGCAAGTTTTGGAGCAGGAGGGCGTTTTGTGCCAGGTTTATCCCATCACTATGAATAAACTACTAACTTTGGATGTTCCCTTTTCCTCCACCAACAAGAGGAAGGTACTTTGATGAAGCTTCTTGAGACTCATAGATAGAAATATCCTTTGAAAGAGTCAAGTATTACTGCAGTTGGTCCTTTGCTAAGATTGCACTCAGTTGTGGGTGAGCACTCCACAAGGTATGGACCGAGATTGTCATGCAATGTATAAGGAGAGGGCAGTGGTGGGAAAGCCAGGACAAAGTGGGTTTGTTCCCATGGCCTGCTTGTGCAGACCATCCCAAAAAGGGTCCAACATCTTCTTCAAAGCCTCCAATGACACATACTCCATGTCCTTCCCCAGCCCAATTATAGAGTAAAAATAATTTCCACAAGTTATGCCTGGCAGGGAGAGGAGGGCAAGCAGTAAGATCAGCTACTGTCTGGAGAGGTGGAGCTTTGGGTCTTACCCACAACCAAAGCTTAGCAAACACTGAATCATATAGCCATGCCCTGGGCAGTGCCGGAGAAGTTGATGTCTTTCTTTAGACCCCAGGAATTCTGGACTCAATGA
Organism: Dromococcyx pavoninus; assembly: GCA_033558185.1. NCBI lineage: Eukaryota > Metazoa > Chordata > Aves > Cuculiformes > Neomorphidae > Dromococcyx > Dromococcyx pavoninus. Next base: position 459,900 of record JAUMJL010000286.1, on the reverse strand, counting down.
AGAGAGACAAAAGTGAATCCATCCCTTTTTGGCCACAGCATGTGGGTCAGACTCATTTCTAGAGTCTCAGCAGCTTTTCAACTTAAGAGACTCCTCCTTGTACATCCCAGAGCAGAACTCCTGACTTCAAACCACATTAGACCGAATAACAGGAGCCACTGCCAACTTCAAAAGGGAGTTTTGCATGCCAGGTCTCATAATATGCCATCGCAACGTTTCTGGTTGCTGGGATATAAGTTCTTGCTGCAGGTACCTTGCTGGGTATTGATGTACCACAGTAAATAAAAGCTTAATCAACAGGATTCCCCTTAAGGACTGAAGCTGTGTGTGTCTTCTTCATGCCTTTCTTGGAAGCTGCCCCAATCCTGTATGCAATAAAGCAACACCTACCAATTTTCAAATCACTATAGGTAGTTTTGAGCCCCTTTTTCTCTTGTATAAAGTAAAATGAAAATTTACCTCTTTTTCTCTTGGTGTGAAAGGCTTAATGGAGCATTTAGCAGCTTGTGTGGTTTGGGGAGGGGTTTGAGGCTGGGCAGAGGAGGGCAAATAGTCCTTTATCCTCCTCTCCATCAGAGCTGGGGGTGTGAGGTGAGTGAGTCGGTGTGATCTCTCTCTCCTGCAAGGAAGATGAGCCTCTTTATACCATTCGCTGAAACTCTTCCTACACAGTTTCAGAATCCCAGAAGGGCTTTAAGATACATCACTACATCCCATCTCCCAGGGAAATTCCATCCTGGTTTGTAACATGATTGAGCAGATTGGCACAACTGGGTCCCTCCTTCCTTTTCCTGAGCTGGCAAGTTCCCACCAGAAGAGTCCCTGCTTGGAGGAATCAGCACCTACCAGCTCCTCATTCTAATCATCAACATTTCTCCAGGGTCACAGATGCTTTTTTATCTTAATTAGCCACACCTAGGAAAAATGAGAAAAAGCTCTAAACCAGCTTAGGGAACTGAATGTGGTATTTCAGGGCTCCCATTTTACCTGTTTCTGAGCCCTTTTTGCTGTAAATTTATCCCATGAAATGGTGTTACAGCTCCAGATTTTGGGAAGCCCTAAGCAAAAAGCTGGACAGTTAGGTGAATGAGGAGATCTGGTCTCCACTGCCTCAGCATCACACAGCTAAGTCCAGGACTCAGTGGGATCCTGGGATGAGTGGTCCATGGCATGGTCTCCCATCATTCACTGGAAATCTGGGGAGGTTTCCAGGGAGTGGGTGAGAGTCAGGGACCTCAGTCACATGTTAGTCTCTCCTGGAACAATCTGGCCTTCAGCTACTGCTGGGGTTTGTAGACGTGCCCCAGGTTAATCCTTTAGGTAATACTCAGCATCAGGTCACAGGCAGGGAGTGTGATGTATGGCTTGAAGTGCCGTGTCCCAAGAGGCACCGTATCCAGAGCTGCCACATCTCCCCTACAGCCAGGAGAGTCACAGACATCTTGGCCAGGGGGTGAAGAAACTGGAAGGATGCTTGGCCTGGGTTGGATGCTGTGCTGTGGCAGGAGCTTGGCTCACACCTTGCACTTTGGCAGGTTGAAGACAGAGTGGGCTCTGGAGATTGGGTTCCTCTCATTTCCCCTTGGATCGATGTTGAAACATGATCAGTCCTTACTTCTGGATCCTACTCTGCATGAAGGCTGACTGCATTTGCAGCAGAGGGTGTTGTCAGTGCTGTCCCCAAATGAATGGACAGAGAAGGACAGTGGGGGACCGATAGATATCTGGTGGCAGCAACAGTGAGGCTCAGAACCATTCAGCTGGAAGCTGTCGCTGCCAGCTCTGGCTGACAATCTGCCTCTGATCGATGCCATATTCATTACTAAGCCCACATTAACAGCAAGTCGATTAGCACAATAGTCCTCTATGACAATTCATTAGGATGAGCTCCAGTCAGGAGGGAATCAATGGGGATTGATGGAGGGCTGTCTGACCTTTACTGGCACTGCCCCAGAGGAAGTCTGGGACGTCATTGTTAGAACTCCTGGAAAATGCCAAACCTTCCAAAGGCAGGCAGGTCTTTTTTATGGCTCTGTCTGCTCTACTTCTATTGATCCAAACAACTCAAAGAGTGCCAGTGAGCTCGCAGGGCTTGATGGCATTATTAATATTTCAGTGCAAGAACCATAAAAGCTGGATCGTTGCTGGTGGCAAGGAGTCAGGGTGCTTTCCAGAGAGAGGGCTCTCTGCAGGGTTACAGCTCCATGATGGCAGGGAAGAAAAAAGCACAAAGCTCCAGCAGCTGGACAAAGACCAAGGCATGTTGCAGGGCGTCTCACCGTGGCCCGGGACTTCCTTTTTTTCCATGCAGTGTAACTAAGTCCTTTCCTATCCCACCCCAACACTCACAGCTGTCTCCACAGGAGAGTGACTATTTGGTATATTGGAACATAATTTTCCCAGTAGGAACATTGGGCTTTTTCCTTGATTAGGTCATGATGCTGTGGGAGCAGGTAAATGGAGAAGCAACAGTGTGGACAGTTGATCACGTTACTGTAGCTTTATTGGGCAGTACTTGTCAAATATCAAATACGTTAACTATACATGGCCTCACAGCCCACCCTGTCCATGAATTAAAACCATATTGCTTTAACCCTCAACAAAAGCTAAACTGTGGTGAGTCAGTTCCTTGTTGTGTGCCTCTGTATGCTGGTTCTAAATAAAATGCCCATCCTCCTAGCTGTAGTGTCTGCATGGCTGTGCCCATTTCTGTCCCTGCTTTTGAGTGGATTTTCCATCCAAAGCCCACAGCCATGAAGGACTATGCACTTTGGCAGTTACCCTTCACTTGTGCCTTTGCTCACTGCCAGTGCAGTGACAGTGACACCAAACCTGTGCTTCCTCAGCCCTTCAGCTGCTCTAGGGTTTCTTTTACCCCTTTCCCTATTTTCCTCCTTTCAGCAAGTCATCTCCTCGTGCTTGCTTGGATAAGTATGGTAGCTTGTGGGGATAAGGATCTCACTTTTTCCACTTTTCTAGAATCAGAGAATCATTTGGGTTGGAAAAGACCATATGCAGAATGTTTGGTCATTGTTCGTTGCCACCAGGTAGATGAATGCAACACTTTGTCTTGGGCCAGTCAAGTCACGCCAGAATCCAGTAAGAGAATCCAAAGAAGAGGCCCTCTCTTAGTGGCAATAAAATGAACAAAATTGTGTTCATAAAAACAACCACCTCTGATCAGACCAAGGACCCTTCTGCTCCAATAGCCTGTCTACAGCAGTAGATGGCAGCACATGTCCAGAGCGGAATTGTAAGAAAGGACAAGGATTTTTATCTCCATCTTCCAAGGCATAATGATGTCTAAATTATTCCAGTACGTGTTAGTCTAGTCTACATTAGAGGAACCAGTTTCAAAAATCTGGTCCAAACAGCCTGTAAGTAAGTCCACCCCCCTCATATTCTTCCTTGTCTTTGATATTGTCTGTGTCAGTTCCAGGGTAAGAGTCAAACCCAGCAAAAAAGGGAATAACCTAGATGCACGTGCCTCCTCTCTCACAGGTCATCCCAGACTGGAAGGAGCAGGAGTGGAACCCTGAGAAACCTGAGAGCTATGCGGGGATCTTCCACTTCCAGTTCTGGCGTTTTGGTCAGTGGCTGGATGTGGTGATAGATGACCGCTTGCCCACACTCCACAACCAGCTCATCTACTGCCACTCCAACTCCAAGAATGAGTTCTGGTGTGCCTTGGTGGAGAAAGCTTATGCCAAGTAGGTACCTGGGCAGTTGCAAAACAAACTGGGACCTGGGCACCCTGTTTTTCCTCTCTGTTTATTCATCAGTTGATTTGCACCAGTGGAAACAACGGCTTTCCTAGGGAGGAGTAGGATATATCTCAAAAACACAGGAACTGTAAGGAAAGAAACCTTCTCTAGCTTTACTTTACCCTCAACCCAAAATATCCTCCAACTCCATGTTTAAGTAACACCTGTCCTATGGATTTCAAGTTCCCTTAACTTTGTCCTATGACAACAAGAGTGCTGCAAACAGTGTAGGTCTTATTTTTGCACCCTAGCTTTCTGTCCTCACCCACTGAAAGTTTTATTACAAATCTCCAGGCTAAACTGTCCTAGACCCCTTAAAATGTCAAACCAGTGTTGTTGTGCCATCCCTGTCATCCTCTTTCAGGCTATCAGGCTGTTATGAGGCTCTGGATGGAGGCAACACAGCTGATGCCCTGGTGGACTTCACTGGTGGGGTCTCTGAACCTATTGACCTGACTGAAGGGGACTACATTGCTGATGAAGCCAAGCGAAACCTCCTCTTTGAGCGTGTGTTGAAGGTGCACAACCGAGGAGGCCTCATCAGCTGCTCCATCAAAGTAAGCAATGTTACCTCTATGGTCACATTATCATGGGAACAGACATTTAGGATGCAGTCACCTTACAGTGTTGGAGACTTCTGAATTAGGTCAGATTAATTATTGCCAAGGGTTCCTACTTTTTCCCATGAATGGCAAAGGGAGTCAAGCCTGGATGCCAACCCTCTTTATTCCTCATTGCTATGTCCAACAGCCCAGATTCATCCCACCACCCTTTAAATGTTAGGAGAGGATCTACTTCCAGACAAAGGCATTTTGGTGTCTGCATGTAGACATATCCACAAATACTGGGTGCCAGACCTCCCATTAGAATGAGTGGAATGAGCTCTATTGTGTGACACTATGGGAGCTCAGAGACCTCCTGCAGCAGATGAAGACCAGGAAGGATCTAGCACCTAAAATGGCATCTGATGCGTCTCTCAAAGCAACTCACTCTCTCCTTGAGCACTGGTGCTCTCCTTTTCAGCTCAGAGCAACCTACTGGGAAGTCAGAGCTCTCTTTTTTTTCCCAGTCCCTGCAAAGGTGGTCACATCCCCCTGGTACGAGCACTGTCTGTGTCGCCCTGCCTAGGCCACGTCAGCAGCCGACATGGAGGCCCGTCTGGCCTGCGGGCTGGTGAAGGGGCACGCGTACGCAGTGACGGATGTGCGGAAGGTCCGCCTGGGCCACGGCCTGCTGTCCTTCTTCAAGTCGGAGAAGCTGGATATGATCCGCATGCGCAACCCGTGGGGCGAGCGGGAGTGGAACGGCCCTTGGAGCGACACGTGAGTTAGGACAGGCAGAGAGGAAGCCTTGAGGCATGAGTCAGTTTGGCTGCATCTACACCCACAGGATAACTTTGCATGGGCGGTTGGGCGATATTGCTTCAACTCATGAGCTAAACCTCCTCTTTCACTGAGGTAGATGCATTCCTTGCCCTGGGGTCCCTGGAGGACGGCAGGAGGGTGGCTGAGCTTGGTGGACAGTCTCATTAAGGCTCTGATGGGTGTTGTGGTGAAATCACCAGCATGTTCACATAAGCGAAGGACAGTTATAGCTCACATTTCCACTCCCAGACTTGTTCCAGCAAAAATAGCACCCAACAGAATCAACAACTACAACCACTGACTGGGCTTTTGTATCCAGAGCCTTTGGTCAGAGTCTGTTTTGTTATCTTCACTGATGGCGTTGTGATTGTACTGACCCAACAAAATCTTGCCAAGCGGGATTCAGCTCCACTGGTCAGGAAAGCAGTTGAAGCTCCAAGCCATGCTGCACTCCCCTGATGTCTGGAAAATGAGCTACTCAGGGCACAGTGGGGATTCATTGCATGGCTGCAGCTTTATACAGGCCTCATGCCCCTGGCAGATCCTGCTGAGGCCAAGTAGCCCCTTGAATTCTTGTGTGTTCCCTTTTCCTCACAGTAATGATCCTGTACTCTTCCCACAGCTCTGAGGAGTGGCAGAAAGTGAGTAAAAGTGAGAGAGAGAAGATGGGGATGACAGTGGAAGATGACGGAGAGTTCTGGTGAGTCCCTCCCTGGGGTTGTCATCATGGGCCATGCCTACAGAGCCCTCCCATGAAGCTCGAGTCATTTTCATGCAAACAGCTATCCAGAGCAAGTGGCCTTCCAGACCCTAGAATCTTTAGTGAAGCCTCCTCCTTGAGCCATGACCCTAGGATTGCAAGCTGGGCCCAAACCATTTTACCAGGGTACTGGGAAACCGTTATGAATGTGCTGAAATTAACGGGCTCACCGGGAACATTTCAATAGAATGTGTATTCATGTGTGAAGGAAGGGCCACTACTCTGCTTCTCTCACTGCAAAACACAGAACTCTATTGTTTGAACTGAAGAAGAGCTTTTATTGCACTCAGTATCTCCATCTCTTTTGTTATTCATCAGCTGTCAGAAGTTACCGGCAGACGGTCTTTAACAGGCGATCAAATAAGTCCCTGCATTGTAGAGCTCAGGGGAATGAAGCAGCATAACCCAACTCTGTCCTTTCCTGATGTAGGATGACCTTTGAAGATTTCTGCAAATACTTCACAGACATCATCAAGTGCCGTCTCATCAACACATCCTACCTGAGTATCCACAAGACCTGGGAGGAGGCAGTGCTACGTGGGGCATGGACCAGAAACAATGACCCATTGAAGAACCGCTGTGGAGGCTGTATCAACCACAAGGACACCTTTCTGCAGAATCCCCAAGTAAGTCATGGAGTAGGGGACCTTCTAGAAGGCCAAAATGTCTACCAGACCTCTAGCAGATTAAACGTGCTCATGACCATTCTCTGGCTGAGAACCTGGCACAGCATGACCAGCATCAAGGCCAACTCTATTAACCTTATCCCTCTTGTCAGGGAGACTGCATCCAAGTGCCTGGTGTGTAGCATCTTGGCACAAGCAAACAGCAAACTGTGCCACAGGGTAGCAGTGTTAGCTGGTGCCAGTCAGACAGGGTCAAGAACCGTTTCCAACAATATGGATTTCTGAATGATCACATTCCTGTTCCTTTGCCCAGACCTTGGCACTGTTAAATTTACCAGGGTATCTGTGGTCTGTAGGGACTTTTCTTTCTAGTTTTGCCTTCAGAAAATGCCCTGCTCTGAAGTTTATCTCCCAGAACGAGCTATTCTGTGCTGTTCTGCTCTGAACTGAGATTCTCGGTAACATGAGACAAGTTCTTGTGAGTCTTTCATCTAACAAGCAGATGAAGGATGGTCTGGTCCATTGGAGTTGCCATCAAGAATGTAGGAGAGTTGTTTCCTGCTTCCAGCTCTGTATTAGCATTCCTCTTCTGTCTCTGTGAACATCAGTTCCTCCTTCCATGCCTCGCAGGAGGACTCGTGGCAGACTGCAGGGAGTGAAAATCTCTGTTATGAGACTGCATCTAGATTCCTTGGACTCTGCTGAGCAATTCAAAGACCAGATTTACCAGTGGTTTTCTCAGATGGGCCAAAAAGGTCTCTGGCTTGGCAAGATGATCCCAGTTCGCAGGAGAAGTGGGTATGGACTCATAATACTGATACTGGAGCCAGGCTGTCCCTGCAGTGAGGTGGATGAGGAGGAGCTGAGGTTAACTCTATTTGTGTCCACCCCCAGCCATGCCCAGTGATCCTGTCTTAGTCAAAGTCCTCCCTTACCTTCTTCTATTTGTCTCTAGTATGTGTTTGATGTGAAGAAGGCGGAAGATGAAGTGCTGATCTCCCTCCAGCAGAAGCCAAAGAGGACCAGTCGCAAAGAGGGCAAAGGAGAGAACTTGGCCATAGGCTTTGATATCCATAAGGTAGACCATAGTTCCTTCATGTTGACCCGAGTACCCTCATAAATTTGTTAGTGGTGGGGTGGAACACCAGTCCTGCATGACCATTACTTTTATTCATTTAAACAGAGTGGCTCTGGGGTGCCTTCGGCACATCCTTCTAGAAATTATGAGAGGTTTCAGAGGTGAACAGTGACGCATGGACAAGTTCTCCTTGCTAAAAGCAGTGGTTAGTCTGTTGTCTCCAAATGCTGAAGTCTATTGGACTGATCCTTATGTGCTGCTTGCTGGGCCCCGAGTGTCAGGCTGGGATGCAAGAGACAATTAGTTCCTGAGCCAACAGAGTTGGGAGAGCCATGTCCACGCTTGTTTTCCATCCAGCCTAGTTGGGACTATTTTGCTGGTTCTCTTCACTCCAGTTCTCCCAGCGCTGTGGGGTCAGTTCTTGCAGTCTGGACCCTCAAGGTGAATACCAGTACGTTGTCACTCAGCGCTGTCCTGCTGACAATCCTGCTGTGATCTCTGCCCAGGTGGAGCTGAACAGGAACTACCGGATGCACACCCTGCAGCAGAAGGTGGCCAGCTCCATTTACATTAACTCCCGCAGCGTCTTCCTGAGGACGGACCTGAAGGAAGGCCGCTATGTCATCATCCCCACCACTTTTGACCCTGGTCATGTAGGCGAGTTCCTTCTCAGGATTTTCACGGATGTGCCTTCGGATTGCCGGTAAGGAGCAAGAGCCATAGGATAGAGCTGACTCTTGGAGAGAGCCCTGTGCCGTTCACATGTGGGTTTCTTAATTGGAGTTGGTTACAGCCTTGCCTGGAGCTGGTGTCTGACTTTCTTCCAAGGGTGGCCAAGAGCCAGGGCATCTTTTAGAGGTCTCACCACAGCCATGCAGAGAGGCTCCCGCTCTGCTTCAAAGCATGACTTGTGAGAGCATCCCAAACCCGGGTCAAAGAAATCAGAGTGGAGAAGAGAGTCTGAGAGTGGACAGTGCACAGTCCTTCCATTCTGCTAGAGCAGAATTTTCTGGCCTGACCATGTGGTAAGGCTGGGCACTTCTCAAAGCCGTATGTTTTTCCCTGCAGAGAGCTGACACTAGATGAGCCACCACATACCTGCTGGAGTGGCATGTGTGGTTATCCACAAGTGGTATCCCAGATCCATGTCCTTGCTGCAGCTGGGCTCAAGAATCAGGACTCCCAAGGAGGTACTGGTCTTTCCCTGTCTGTTGCCTAGTCCTGGAACAGGGAGTTGAGAGGTAGTTGTTTCAGTGGGAAGAGAGGGAGGTGGTTTCATGAGATGGGAGGTTGCTCGTATTTGTTATGTACTCCGATATTTTTTTCAGTGACCATGCCTGATTCAGACACCAGAGGAGGAGAAAGTCCATGGAGAATCAAACTCCCTTCTTGCTATGGACATGATCTGGGAGCTGTTATATTTAGGCTGTTTTCTAAGATCCTCAGGAGTTCCTCCCAAAAGTTCCCCAAAGCCCTTAGCAGTGGTCCTGTAACAATCAAGGCTTTCCTCCTAAGTATGAGCAGCTGTAAAAGTGACAAATTGTATTTAAAGGCTTTTTAGTAGGAAGGATAGAGAAGCAGTGGATATGCTGGAACAGTATTCATCACTGGAGGCTGGATAAATGTCAGTCAGTAGAAGACAGTTCGAATTTACCTCATTTTGGAACTATGTGGATCAAAAGCCTCTCCCTTTATATCCCGTAAGTCGTGCTCTACACTTGGCTCTGAGGAGCTGCCTGAGATGCCCTGAGCCACCACCAGTACAGTGCACTGTGTTTGTGCCTCCTTGGTCCTCTAAAGGTTCATCTTCAGGATCCTACCACGTTCTGATGTGATTTTGACATACAACAGCTCTCTTGCGTGAAAGACAGCAGCAGCACCATTCCTCACCATGTTCTGCGGCCACGAAGAGGGAGGCTCATGGCAAGAGGCCCATGTTTAGTCCTCCTCGGGCATCTGGAGCAAGAAATCCAGGGGAAGTGATGGCTTGTATTGGAGAGATCATTGAAGTAGGGATGACAGTTCTAGAAGTCGCAATTAGAGAAGCCAGTGCCTTTCCAGCATGCAAACAGAACAGATCCTAGCCTTTCTCCCCCATTTCCTGAGTCAAGGATGTGTGTTGAATGTCACAAGTTTTAACCAGGCAATTTCAAGCCAAGTTTCAAGTATGAAAAATAGAAAACTTAAGATTTTTAAAAATTCAAATTAAAAACTTGATTTTTTTTCACTCGTGCAGTATTGTCGGGGCTGCATTTCACTAGAGCCCTGAAAGTAATGAGCAGGATCCTTTCTTAAGGCAAGGACTAGCCCAGTTTGCTTATATATCACATGCCACAAAGGAAATCTTCCATCCTATATGGTGCTTGGGGAGGGTGTTTTACCCTGAGTGGGTTGTGTTTTCTTGGGTTACTCACAATAGCTCAATGTATCTTTAGCAATGCAGGGAAATCTGTAGCCAAAGTTTTTTTAACTGTTCACAGAAACAAGGAGATATATTTTTACTTCAGACAAGGGTACATGTGGATTCTGGAGCCATAAAACATTTTTTCAGCAAGAGGCTCTTGGGAATGGATTTTTTTCCAGCTGTTTTCCAGCTGTTCAGCTCTCACCACCAACAGCCTGCATGTTGATACTTTCCAGTGCAATGGCAACTCTCGCATCTCCCAGCCCAGGCCTTTCATACTACTTTGCAAATAGTGATTTACAGATAGGAATTTGGCTCTGGCTAATGGAATATGAGGATTTAATAGAACATCCCAAAAGACAAGGCTAGTCTAAAAAAACAGCTTTGAAACCCAGCAGCTGTACCTCACCAGGGGAGCCAGGTCCTTGCAAACAGAAAGCTAGAGAGAAGGTGGTCTGGCAATCAGTGATGAATTTCTTAAATCCCTGGCCCTCAGAAGAGGGTGGTTTGTTCCTCTTCATTTCCACATTTCCCCTGGATAAGAGAACTCATCCACCTGGTCTGTGTTTCCCTCATAGCCCCTAAAGTTCAGGGTGAGAAAATGCATTCTGGCAGTTACATTTCCGTAATGATAGCTCATTCTCTACTGAAATTCCCCAAATGAGCACTTGTTTTGTAAGGGGAAAATGTTCACTAATGAGGGACTCTTTTCCTCTCTTGGAAGCTCAGGTATCATCCAGCTGTGGGCTAGTAGTCTCTGAACTTGGTAATTTTACTCTCCATCCTTGTGGCATGCTTGTTCCCCATGATAGTCTTGTTCCAGCTGGGATATTCCTTTCCCACTGACCTGTTATACAACCCTTCAAGAACCAATATTTCTCTTCCCCGTGTCTCTCACTGCCACTAATGATCCTTTTTGACATTTTGATCCTCTTCCTGAATGCTTGCCCTAAGAAAATACTCTAAGAACCATCTTCACAGTATCACAGTATCACAAGGTTGGAAAAGACCTCTGAGATCATCTAGTTCAACCTATGACCCAACACCAACCATTTAAACCATGGCACTCAGTGCCTCATCCAATCTGTTTTTAAACACCTCCAGGGTCGGTGACTCCACCCCCTCCCTGGGCAGCGCATTCCAATGGCCAATCACCCTTTCAGTGAAAAATTTTTTCCTAATATCAAGCCTAAATCTGCCCTTGAGACCATGTCCTCTTGTGCTGTCACTGGTCACCTGAGAGAAGAGACCAACCCCTGCCCGACTACAACCTCCTTTTAGGTAGTTATAGAAAGCAATAAGGTCTCCCCTGAGCCTCCTCTTCTCCAGGCTAAACAACCCCAGCTCCCTCAGCCTCTCTTCATAGGACTTGTGCTCCAGCCCCTTCACCATCTTTGTTGCTCTCCTCTGGACACACTCCAACATCTCAACATCTCTCTTAAACTGAGGGGCCCAGAACTGGACACAGTACTCAAGGTATGACCTGAGCAGTGCCGAGTATAAGGGGTTGATAACTTCTCTATCTTCACCTTTTTAAAAGCCTTTTACATATATTTCCATCCTAAGGCTCCCCAGTCATATGTTGCTCACCAAACCTTCCTAGCCCTCAAGTGATCTCATTTTTGGGTCTCATAAATTAGCACATTTTGGCACTTAATTTTGGCTCAGCATTGTGCTGTCTTTCATCACTTTGACCACCCAGATTTTTCTTATCCCATCACAGCCCCTGCAGCATTTGAGTTTCAGTCTGGGAGGAATTTAAGATGTGCCAATGATTTGTGCATAGGGGTGAAAGCACAATCTTTGCTGATGTAGCTAGTTACCACCTTAAAGTAAAACCAAGGTTGGCCTCTTTGGGAAGTATATGAGCTGCAGTAGAAGCAAGTGGGGTTTTGTAGCTTGAACTCTTGCCGTTCCTCTTGGTTTCCTTGTGTGAAACAAGCTCTGTGAGCCCAGTTCTTTTCTCCATGGCTTTATTTCTGCCTGCCTTCAGCACAGTAAATCCTGAAAGGGAAAGGTGAGCAGGTCACTGTCTTCCATGAAAGATTTATTCCAAAGGCCAGAGGGATATTGAGTGATGAAGGAGTGTTTATGTAGAATATGCAGTCAAAGAAGTGGTGGCCATTTTGTAGCAGTCCATCACCACTTGCCAGCCAGGGAAAATGTCACCTGACAGGAGTAACCCTGAGCCCATCAGCTCAGCATCGTGGAATCATCTGGGGTGTGATGAACTCTTTGGCAGGTGTCTGTCTCCTCTGTGGGGTATGGAGAAAAAGTACTGCATGATACCCCTGGAAAAGTGCTCTGAGGAATGATAGGAGCTACAGCAAAACAAAAATTCTCTTTTTTCTTCATAGGGGCTGACCCTTATGTGATCATAAAATGTGAAGGGCAAAAGGTTCGCTCTCCAGTGAAGAAGAACACGGTGTCTCCAGAATTTGATGTGAAAGGTCTCTTCTACCGCAAGAAGCCAGGACAACCCATCATTGTTCAGGTACCCAGCAGTCAAGCAATGAGCTGAGGGATGGAGACCCTCTCTCGCTTGGACCGCCTCACCCTATCCTCTCCTCACCCTACTCTATCCTCACACTGTCCACAGCGGGTCTGTTCCTCAAGGCTGAGCATTGTCAGTTCATGCAGCTTTACCTCTCACCACCTCCCCTCACAGCTCAGCCACCTTCACGGCTCCAGCTCAGAGCAGGTCCCCCATAACCCCTTCCCCTCTCCATTGCATGGAGGTTGGCTACATCCCTCAAGGAGCTGCCCTCTTCTCTGTTTTGTTTCCCCAGATCTGGAACCACAACTTAATAAGCGATGAATTCTTGGGCCAAGTGGTGCTCCCGGGGGATCCCAGCGACCGGCAGTCAGTGCACACACTGCACCTCCAGGACAAGGGCAACAGGAGATCAAACGATCTCTCTGGAACCATCGCTGTGAGGTTGCTCAGCAGTAACATCCTCATCAATGTCTAATTGAGCAAAGACTTTTCTTCTGGTGCCACATACGTGTATATAAACCCACAGACATACATACACATATACATATATATACACAGATACAGAGCCTACCTGCCATATATTTATGGACTATGCATGCATTCCACTCAAAGGAGCCAACCTTGTGTTTTCAATGTTAAAAAATGGTGCCTTTTTGGGGAACCGCAACAATCCTTCCGCTGGCGTCCTCTGCAGCTCCCATCGTTGCCATGTACCCTGTGGGGTCGCTGTGAGCGCACTGCGTGTCCTGACAGCCAGAGCACAGTGCCCTGATGCCCTGATGCTGTTTGTTTACACAGGCTGGCACACACATGCCACCATGCACACGTGTGGCCGCCGCGGTCCCACCAGCTGCTCGAATGCATCTTCGATGTGTCTGCTTGGTTTTAGAGTAGTGTGCATGGAGCCGTCTCCTGTGAAACTGCCACGTGATCGCTTCTCTGTGGAGGCACCTCAGCAAAGGAGAAGTGGAAAAACAGATTGGGACCTTTTGGATGTTTTCTGGGCATGGGTTAGCATATTGCAACTGGAAGGAAAATACACCAAGGCAGTCCCAAAGCCACAAGGCCAGCAAGACTAAAGGCTCCGTCATTTTAGGGACAAGCTGTCTCCTCCCAAGTCTTGTTCAACCCTGTGCAACTCTGAAGGATACAAAGATGCCAACAATCATGGCGGGACAACTGTTCTCTGGGGTCAAGTTTTTGAATCTGTATGGACTCATGCGTGTGCCTCTCGAACTGCCGTGGTGCCTGCTGTCTCCATGTCTTCATGCAGTCCCCATCCCAAGAGCTCAGCCCAGTAGCTGGGATGGGTTGTCTGCTGGGGGCATTCAGTGTTCAGATAAGAGGAGTCTGGTTCCTCTGAAGGCCAGAGGTCCAAGGGATGGGGAGCTTTGCTCAATGGGCTCCATCTTTACTGCTGCACACAGTGCATCATTTCTCAGTGCCTCGCTTTCCCAAATTCTTTTTAAAAAAAGGTGGGATTTTAGCTTGTGCTAGAGGAGAGGAGCACTGCTCCCAGTGCAGCCTGAAGATGCTGGGAATATTTAATTCATATTAGTGTCCATCTCTCACCTTTAATTTCCAGTCTCCTGGCCTGGAGGGAGAGTTGCACAGTGCTAGAGCCAGTCTCACGAGCACAACCTGAACATCTTTGAGGCCATGTCTAGGGCCATACTCTACTTCTGTTTGAAGACTGGGTTTATCTTCCTTGTTCCACTGGGTGGCAGAGTCCGACTTCTTTTAAACCATCCCAGACAAGCCAAACAACAAATCCTTGTCTGGCCTTTCAGCAGTTGATCTGGGCAGGTTTCAAAGCATTTTTTTTTTGTTCTTCTTGTTCAGGTTGGGGTTTTTTATTCATGTGCCTTTAAAATGGTGCAAGTTAAGGAATTTTTCTGTCAGATTTTGTAACGAGCAAATCTTTTGCAGTCACCTGCATGCAAGTGGAAAAGAATACATATGATGTAATCTTGGTCAGTTTTACCCCAAGCAGAGTCCTCTGCTTGGAAGCACAAGGAAAGTCTTCTTTTGCTATTGCAAGTAGGGTTTCTGCTTGTCCTACAAAATGTCCATGTTTGTGCTGCAAGTGTGTTTGGTTTTTTTTAATAAGTTCCTAAATTTCTGCTAAGTCTGTGATGTGATGAGATGTTCCCCAAAGTCACATTACTTGCAGTCTTGTGCATCTTGGTGAGTCCAGAAGCACACAGTACAACTTCATCTATTTTGGCTGGTTTTCCTCTTCCTATGTCTTCAGAGGTTACCTCCTGTGGTTATGAATTGGGGTTTGGCCCAAATTGCTTATTTTATCAGGTCTTGTTTTCCAGGACTTAGAGGCAAGCAGTGATCACAGGATGCTCTTTCCAGATTCTCAATTATTCCTGGCTTGCACTGAGCACCCTCCAACTCCTGGTGCCATCACTGGGACTTAGATTAGTTCAGATTCTTGCAGGATTGGTTCAAATGTTCCTAGGTTGGTGAAGTGACATTTCATCCCTAAGGTAAAAGCAAATCCTTTAATTTGGGCAGACTAATTCAGAGATATTTTGATTTTATTCTGGTTTTGAACAGGGGATTCATCACAAAATAAATGGATGCAGTATGTTTTCAGTCTTAGGAGAAGATCTCACAGGCTCAGGTTCACAGTAGTATGTGAGAGGGACTGGGTTGGCCAAAGATATCTCACCTGGCAGGGAAAAGAGCTATTTAGCTAAGGGAGACCATCACAGGAACATCACAGGATCTTTGCACCATCATCACCAGAGGGGGCAGCCAGCCTGCTTGCATTAGCCTTGTTTCTCAGGAAATCAGGCTATTGATAGCTTCAGGAAATGAGAGCCATTTGGCCAGGAGTGCCCTGATATGTGCCAGACTGCACCGTGATTCCTGAGGAGTGGTGCTGAAGCTTGCCAAGGAGCAGCGGTGCCCTGGTACCTGTGAGCAGCCTCCTTCCTTCATACAGAGAATCAAGCCATAAAGAAAAGACAGGCAGCTTTTTAACAGCTTCTTCAAAAACAGTAATCATCACACTATATCAGGACCAAAATGTCTTGATATCAGTAATATTTGTCCATTTTTTTTCCCCAAAACTTTTGAAAAACTATAGCAGAAGACCTCTTTCCCTTGCATCTCCAATGGAATAGCAAAAATTACCTTTGTTGCTTTCTTTTTGTCTTTGTAGAGCAGGTGAAGGAGGGAGGTTACTGAAATGCCATTCCTAGTGTTGATGCCTTTTCTCTTTGAATGAGGTAAACAGATATATTCAGGGATTTTTGTCGGGATGGGGGGGGGGAAGGTCTGATAAGCACTTTCCACACCTTTCCAAGTGGTGTAGAACATGTCTGATTTATTTTCCCTTTCGTTTGTTAGTCATTTCAATGGTTGCAAGCAGCCTACCATTACACTCTGGGAAATCTATTTCTTTTTTACATCTGCATGTTAAAGCAGGCTATGACTTGTCTTCATCTCCAAAGGCACTGATGTGTCATGCTGCACAAGATCAGAGAGTGGTCCAAACAGAAAGCCAACGTTGTACAGCTGTAAACCTCCTATAAATAAATTGTGTATATTTTATTCAGACTCCCTGCCTTCAAACTGCTGTGTTCTTCTAGAGTGTTTTTGATGGGCACAAGGTGGCTCTGCAGAGCCTTTTTAATTTGCTTGATTCCAGAGACTCCATTCAAATCATTTTCTCTGTGGACTTTGAGACTGAGGCAGGGCAATCTGCATGAAGGTTTCACGCAAGGTTACACTCACATTCACTGGGAAAAACTTCAGAGGAGTAGGGTAACCTCTGACTCTAAACCTTTGCATGCTATGCCTCAGTCACCACAGTGTAGGCAACTTGGGTGTTTGAGCCTCACCTGACTTGGAAAAAGCTCTGTAGATTGCCAAAAAAATAACTAACTTACGGACAAAGCAGCAGGAAGATGGGATATTTGGATGACTTTCCCTCAAAGAACAAACCTGCAGATTGCATGTTGGGAGCATTTGAAAAGCAAGAAGCCTTCCCTTGCCTGTGGAAGTCTTGCTGCTGTAACACACAGTCCCAAAGTGCTGGCCTTATTGTCTTGCTTCCATCTTAGATTCCAGCTCCATCACCTGCCTGTGCTCGAGGTCTTTGTAGCATGAAGCCTTCTGCAGCCCACCTTCAAGAGTCTGGAGCAGGCATCTGCAAAAAGTCTTTTTATTGTAGAGTAGGGGCACCTGTCGAGGTCCTAGTGCTCCTGGGATCATCCCCTGGGACACAGTGTGTCACCAAATCCTGGATAGAGAAAGGAGCATCCTACCCCTCTGCCTCATCATTGAAACAGCTTACAAGGACCATTCTTCAGGGGAGAGCCTCCAACCTTGCAAGCATTATAATACTCTCATGGAGGATGTTCTGAGCAGCAGACATGGCTGAGCACTTTTGAGGTTGTGGTACTTGTTGCTGGATGTAGTACAAGAGCTCTGGTGTAGACCAGGTGGCTTTACTGAGTCCTGCTTTGTGCACATTCAAAAAACAGGTCTGGGTGAGCCACAAATCATCCTGTAGGCATGGGATGTCATGCTTCCCCACCAGCATCCACATCTCAGTTTCTCTGGTAGCAGAGCAGTGGGCTTGAAAGTGGAGGTTGCTTTGAAACCCTACCTGTCCTTGTGCTGGTGGTGAACACCACCACGTGGGCTGGTAGCACGGACAGGGGATGCTGGAACTGGTGTGGGACTCCAGCACATCCACATGAACATGTGTGCATGTTCAAGGACCAACAGCAGGTAGTAGAGTGGTGCACAGTTCCAAGGAGGATATGGCCCTGTCTCCCCAAGGGTCCTGCAGCATCTCCTCATCATGCCTCCAAAGCTGTCATCTGCCTGGGATTTCTGCTCACTAGTATTAAACTAAACCAACAATTCAGAGTCTCCTTTCAACCTGCAAGAGCATTTTCATGGAGAAACAGAAATTCTATCATGATTGCAAGATAGGACTGGAATATTTCTCCTTGGCATTGGGTCCCCAACAACCTGCAGCTCCCTGTCCTAATGCCTATAGACAACCCACCCCTTATGATATGAGCCTCCTGCCACTCAAAAGAACCAGGGGTTACTAGCAAGAAGGGCTGGAGAGGTAGCAGGGCTTTCAACAAAGGGATGGGTTCATTGCCTGTTCCTCAGAGCTGCTCAGGTGTTACCACGTCTCTGGACAATGTCCCAAGTACCAAATATCAAGGGATTAGTCCGTGACCCACAGCCATGACAGTCAGCTGAGCAGGAGTCATCAAAAGGCTCCTCCTGCTCTTCAAATCCCACCTCCAAACCCAGTGATGCAGGCAGAGGAGCATGTCTAGCCACATGTCCCTGGCAGAGCCGCTCTCATTGCCTTCCCACACGCTCATGGGACATACTGGGCACAAGAAAAGGCTGCTGGAGGCTGGGGTTATTCACAGTGCACTGGATGTGGTTCAGAGCAAAGCAATTCCTTGACACAGCCAATATCTGCCCTTATATCCACACAAACCACACTGGCACACTGAGTAGGGCTTGAGTGAAACTGGACATGACCCCAGGTGGTCATAAATCATCTCTCTTGAGATTGAAGTCAATTAAGTCTATTTGTAGCTGATTCCCACAAGAGGGCTGGGCAGCAGTGGGGGGTTTCTAAGGGCTGGGGAAGGGATTTGTCCCATGTTTTGAGCAGAGTTCCTGGTGTGGCTTTGGAGGAAGAAGTCTCCCTCTTATTGCTCTGTACTTCTCAAAAAAATTCAGCTGTCCTAGTCCCCAGGAGGGCTCCAGGCCCTCTCATTCCAACGTGGAGCTTAGGAACACCTTGTGTGTTAATGATGAAACAGAAAAAAAGGTGTGGTTTATACCATTCACTAGCTGAAACACCATCCTTCATACCAAAGAAACCTCAGTGATGTTTCATAGCACACTTGCTATAAAAGCCAACCCCATCTTTGTCAGCAGGAAGGAGAAAAGAAAGTAGCCCAGATTCAGTCAGAGAGTCTGCAGGTCAGAGTTAATCTTCTAGGCAAAATCTCAGCTCTAAATTTTCTGGTCCTCAAGTATTTTTCTCTCCCACTTTCCACATTTACAAGCACAGGCTGGTGCACTCAAACCAGCGTGCCAGCCACCTCCTGGACCCGTCCCATAGGAACTCAATATGGTCTTTTGTACCCCCAGAGGCCTCTTTGTCTGGAGAAGAGGCATGTTCCCAGCCATCCTTTTGCCCAAGAAGCCATCAGGACTTTGCACAACGAGGACTTGAAAATGCAATTTAATTCGTAGAAGGGCTTTTCTTGGGTACAGTGGTCTGGGGCAGATCCTAGGGACAGATCCAGAGGGCCAACCGTGTCGTGGGCTGCATGAAATGAAGCATGGCCAGCAGGTCGAGGGAGGTGATTCTCCCCCTCTACTCTGCTCTCATGAGACCTCACCTGGAGTATTGTATCCCCAACGTAAGAAGGATATGGAACCTTTGGAGCGTGTCCAGAGGAGGGCTGGGAAGATGATCAGAGGGGTGGAGAACCTCTGCTGTGAGGACAGGCTGAGAGAGTTGGGGTTGTTCAGCCTGGAGAAGAGAAGGCTCCAGGGAGACCTTAGAGCAGCCTTCCAGTACGTGAAGGGGCTACAGGAAAGTTGAGGAGGGACTTTTTACAAGGGCAAGAAGTGACAGGATGAGGGGGGAATGGCTTTAAATTGGAACGGGGAAGATTTAGTTTAGACATTAGGAAGAAATTCTTCACAATGAGGGTGGTGAAATGCTGGCACAGGTTGCCCAGGAAAGCTGTGGATGCCCCCTACCTGGAAGTGTTCAGGGTCAAGTTGGACGGGGCCTTGAGCAGCCTGGTCTGGTGGGAGGTGTCCCTGCCCATGGCAGAGGGGTTGGAACTGGATGATCTTCGAAGTCCCTTCCAACCCAAACCATTCTATAAATCTATGATTTTATGGCATCCTTTTGCCCAAGAACATCGGGGTTTGCACAACAAGGACTTGAAAATGCAACTTAACTCGAAGCAGGGCTTTTCATGGGTACCACGGTCTGGGGCAGCTCCTCGGGATGCAGGAGGGCGCACCTTTGGGGTGTGGGGATGCTTGGAGACCGCGACACTGGCGGTGTCCCCGGGCTGGAGGTATCACACACCCCCCCACACCGGGGGCTGGCTGTATCCCGGCTCCTCCCCCGCTAAGAGGCTCAGCGGCGGCAGGGCAGGCGCTGCCCTCGCTCGGTGCGGAGGAGCCGCCGGGCACAGCGCCCCTTGCCCAGCCCGGCCATGCCCCGCTGAGGTAAGGGGAGGGGGCGAGGGATGCTCTCGGTGGGTGCGATGGGTGCAGCGGGATACGATGGGTGCGAATGGGGTGCGATGGGTGCGATGGGGTGGGATGGGGCGGGGTTCGGTGCAGTGGGGTGGGATGCACCAAGGGGATCCCCAAGGGGTCTGCGTAGGAGCGAGGCTGCTCCAACGCCCGGATCAAACCTGGGGAAGGGGCTGGGCTCGGTGGGGGAAGACGCGACCACAGACTTGCCAGAAATGCTCAGCTCGTCTCCTGCAGCAGGGATTAGTGCCTGGGTAATTTCCAGCTGCTGCTTAATTTAGCTTGGGTCACCTAGCAGTGAGCTGGGGTGTGAAGTGGGGTCCTTGCCCTCCTGTGCCGCGGTGCGGCCGCCCCCCACTCCTTCCCTCCACAGCCCTTTCATACTCAGGGAGACGTCTTGAAATGATGGGGAGGGGCTGTTGAGGAAGTGCCTGCTGCATGGACTTGCTGGCAGTAATATAAGACCCCCGATGTCCCCCAACCCCCATCACCCTCTCTCTGCTCTAATCCAGCTCCAAATGCACCACCCAGGCAGTTAAACCATAACCTGCTCTCAGGCAGCTGGTGCTGCTTTTTAGAGAGCAGCAGGAATTTCCCCCGGTTGTAGCATAGGACAGCCTTGGTCCGTGCTGTGTTTTGGCTCTGTGTCCCCAGAGTCACAGTAGTGCTGATAAGCAATGCCCAGGATCCTCATCCTCCTGAGCATTTTAAATTATTAGGACCATCCCTGGGCAGGGACTGAGAGGCAGTGTGGGACAGGCAAATTCCACAAAGCGGTTTACATTTTGCTGACTGGTTTGGGAGTACAATGCTGTGTGCATGGGCTACGTTGGACCAGTTGAACACACTACCAAAGAACAGTCCTAGGCTTTCCTAGTTATGGTCATAATAGCCTGACAAAGGTGTAACTGGCATATCTTGGCATTTCTGGGAAGACTGGGATGTATGGTGCAGGATCTGTCTTGTAGGCAACATGGAGGGAGAGTTTGAAAGGCAAAAGGACGGTGGGTGTAAGATTGCCTGGCTGCTAAATAGCCCTGCAGAAGAAGGCAGCAGGAGTTGGAGGCGGTCTTCCCACAACCTTAGGCTGCTGTGTTGGTGTGAGAGTGCCTCTCTCTAGACTGGGCAAACAGATGTCCAAGAACCAACCCTTTGTGCTTTGCATCAAGATGTTGACGACATGGTTTGTGTTGCAAGCTGACTCTTCTCCTCTCCTTCTCCACTGCATGCTGTTACGGGTCCTAAACTCTGTTCCCATGAGGTGAGGGACCACAGGGTCCCAGCAGTGGTTGTGTGAAGGTATAGGATGGGTTTGCAATTTTGACTTGAGCTTTGCCAAAGCTTCAGACAAAACCTGTACCCCTGTGAGACCCTGTGCAAGTCTCTCCCCCACCCTGTGTCTAAACTATCCCAGGGACAACAGAAGAGGGACAAACAAAGGCAAATCCAGGACAGTGCTTCCCTCTCGTTGATAGGTGTTCAAATTGTTTTCACCCATGGCTTTACAATCTTTGAGATCCCCCATTTCCAAATGCATTTGTCTAAATTGTGTTTAACATTTAAGTTATGGTGATGGGCTAGTGCCAAACTGTCCTTCTTTTCTGCCTGACCTCGTTGAATGCTTTGTGCTTCTGTAAAATGAACCTGTAGGGGCAAAGTCTCTTCTTGGGCTTTTTGGAGCGGGACTGGAGGTACTTCCTGAATTTACAGTATCTCCCCACTGACGCAAGCTTTTATGAGATCTGAATCCAGCCCAGGGATGAACCTCTTTTCCAAGGCAGTGTTATTTCAAACTCATTTCCCCTCTGCAGAGCAGTCGATTCATCTCACTCACTATGAAGTTTCCATGGACAGGGTGTTGCTGTACAGTGTTTCTGTCTTACGCTTGCTAACTTGTGACTTCGCAATCCTAGGGTTGCCATGGAAGGGATTATGCTGTGATTAATGAAGGCATTGTCAGCTGGTGGGTTTTTTTCAAAGCCTTTCCTGGAGCTGCAGAGAACAGCTTCCAAGCCTGGCAGAAAGGGGCTGTCAGGAGAGGCAGCTTCAGGCACTCTCAGTCCCAGGCATGGTTTTGGTTGTCCACACTGGGGCATCATGCTCTTGCTGCCTCCACTCGCTGCCAGATGAGCTCTGCTGGTGCCATTTGAGGGTGAGAAAAGAAACAGGGACCTTTATTGTTTGCTTGAGGCAGAGCCAGAATTTTCTTGCTCCCAAAGCAGAGTGGGACAAGTATCACTGTACCAAGGGGCTGGCAGGTTGTGGAGAGAGTATATGAGAGAGCTTTGCATTGTGAAACATTCTTCTCTGTTAGGCAGGGTGCAAGGGGAACTTGATATGGGTTGAGCCCGTGTGTTTGTAATGATCTGGTCTCCAAGCCAAATTGCTATGTAGAGCCAGAAAATCTCTCAGGAGGGGACTGCCCCAGCAGTGTCCATGCTTAGGCTGTCCATCCATCCCCAGGTAGCACACCCAAACCACACTGTGCCCAGAGCCTCAGCTTTTGCAGTCAGGATACTGGGAGAGAGTGAAATACAGTTGTTCCCCTTCCCAAAAGAAGTGCAATGTGAGAAAATCCAGTGAAAAGCAGGCATTTGAAGTAGACTGAGTGCTGAATAAATATGCAGAAGTTGAAAATCCAAAGCCCAAAATCTCTAGGGACCCCTTCATTTCTTGGCACCATTGGCTGAGAGCTTCCCAGGCTTGCCCAGCCTGAGCAGCTAGGTACAACTCCCATCTCAGCCCAGCTGGGACTTGCAAGCTGAGTGCTTGATCCCATTGACAGTCTCAGAGCAATTGTAGAAAAGCATTGAGCTCTTCTTGACCTTAGTACTAGTAAGTTTCTGTCACAGCTTGTTGGTTCAGCTGCTGCCATCCCCTTCCCTACATTTAATCTGGTGTAATAAGCCAATGTTTGCTTGGGATGTAGACGTCCTGAATACAGTTTCCACATGCATGAAAGGGGTTGGAACTTACACTTTAGCTTAATTATAGACTTACAGGCTGCCTTGGGTGGACATTTCCACAGCTCTTGTTGCTGCACAAGCAGCCTGGCCTCCAACTTTAGTGGAGGAAGGAGGACTTGCGGGAGGACGTGCCCGAGGTTATGATGAGTGTTGGGAGAACTGAACCTCTGTCAGTGCTAGTCTTGCTGTAAGCACAGATTGTTCTCTCTTCCCATCTAACATCAGGTTGTACAGTGGGAACTGTGCTGGAAGGGGGATTCATCCCAGGAAACAAAGCCACTTACTGCAGGAGTTCTTTACTTTGGAAATGGCAAGATAGATCTAGGATCATGACAGAGCTGGAGAGAAGATGGGCACAACATGAATGTTAGTAAAGGAGGATAAAGAGGAAAAAAAAAGATATCTACAGTGCCTCTCAACAGCAGCTTGTAAATGGGAAGACTTTTAGAAATATTATGGTTTAGTCTCATAGTGCTTACAGGTTGCTGCTGTGAAATACTTTCCACCTGAGAGAGATTTGCAAATGCTGAGCAGGACTCACCTGCCCAAGGCACCAAGGCATAGGGGAAAGGTGCTCTGAGCCCTACCTGGGCTGTGCTAAACTTGAGACCAGCATTCATGTCTTGGGACCAAGCCCTTTTGTGTTCTTCAGGGTATCTGTCATTGCCCAGACACCACATTTCACTCTGCTGGTGACTTCTCTCATTTCAAGTAATCCAAAACAAAAACCACAGAAGATATGACAGGAGAGGAATGAAGACTGAAAGGGCATTGAACCTCTGTGAGCCCCTGGCACTGCCTGTAACTGGAATAGTGTGATGGTTTGGTCCCTCCATGTCCAAAATGATGTAGGTCAACTGGGAGGATTCAGGGAGAGGAAGGATCACCAGAGGTCTGGAGCAGCTTCCATGCCAGGAAGGTTTGTTTAAATAAAGACTCCAAGCTGAAAAGAGATGGTAGAAATATATGTTATAGATCCTGAAAGAAAATGCTTGCATGGTGAAGGCAAAAGGGTGATTATTTTTTCCTTAATTTTCCTTTGCAATAGAAATTAGGGAGCATCAAATAAAACTGACAGAGAAGTTCAAAGCAAAAATGAGTTCACACAACCCAGCATCTGTGGTACTCCTTACTGTAGGACCCTGTAGTATGGAAGGGTTAAAAAAGCGCTTGATATATCAAATTCCTTGATATAAGACTTCTATAATATATATATACTAAAGTCCTTCTTTGGCTCTAGAAGTTCTTGAGGTACTTTTACAGAGCAATGCCACTAAATCTTCACCCTGCTTTTGTACTGCTCCTCAGGCATCCTCTGTTGACCAGGGTTTGCGGGCAGTATCCTGTGAATCTCAGCGCTGAGCCGTGCTGTTGTTAGGCTGAGGTTTCCTTTGCAAGTCAAGAAGATGGTTTTCCATGTGCCCAATGAGTGCTGATGCATGAACAGTTTTTAATTTAGGCTGAGAGAGGCTTGGGCAAGAAAATGCTTTGCCTCCCAATGACACTGAATTCCCGGTGTGGTCAAAGGTCCCACTGAGCTCATGTGGTACCAAAAAGTTTCACCATAACAGTGGGCCTGAAAGGGAACAGAGGTGGCACCCACAAAGCATAACACCTCCCGTTGTCAGAGATGGGATGCCCTCACCTGGCTGAGGATGTCAGGGGGACATGCAGCCCTCCTGCACGAGGACAGACGGGCACAGTGAATGCGTGTTGTAGTGAGCTGGAAGGAGTCCTGCAAGCCTAGGTAGAGTGCATCAAAACTCTGCCTCTTATGGCCAAGCCTTTAGGTGTTTCCCAGCATCAGTGTTGGTTGCTGTTGGCTGTATTGTTGCCCTGGCTATTTTTGTCCTGCTTCCTCTTGCCCCTCAGCTTTGCTGGTTCAGCACCATCAAGGCCAGCAGGCTTACCATGGGCTGAGATGAACTCCAGAAAGCACAACACACTGGGTTTGTCTCTCCTACAGCCTGCAGAAAGTTTCTATCTGGAGAAATAAAGGGAGTGGTTATTTCATCTGTAACCTCTATGCAAGAGCCTTCCTCGAGCCCATAGAGCAGTTGCATGCAGAGGACTGTCAGAGTAAACAAGACTATCCCTGTTTGCTCTTTAGTTCCTCTGTTCAGCTTCTTGGCTGCCTTTAATCCCAGTGGAACAACAGAGCCAGGATAACCCAGGCTTCTGTAGTTTGTCTTTGGAAGTAAAGCCCAGGGAAAGGTCAGACATAGTTGGCTTTATGCATGTTTTTTGTGTGCTGGGGAGCTGCGAGAGCCCAGACATGAGAGAATGTTGTATTGCTGGCATTACTGAAAGGCCCAATGAGCCATCAATCGTGTTATTGATACAGATCCCAAACATGCCCCTTGCCAGGCTTGTGGTGCTACAGCATCCTCGAGCCAAGAAAAGGATGGATAAAAATCTCCAACAGTCCTCTAGGATTTCTTTACACTTCTGCAGGCTTTCAAAGATACCAGCTACCTCAGAGCACTTGGGGTGCTGAGACACAGCCTGCCCAGGGATCAGGATCCACAGCAGGAACTATCAGACCTTTTATGTAATTCAGTAAAGCGGTACACGGAGACTTATAAACAATTAATGAGCAGGTCAGCCCAATCTGCTGTCGAGCTGGGGAGGTCTCTCAGAGCAGGTATACTGCAAGGACACTATCCCTGTCATACAAGAAATTACTCCTCTTCAGCACAACACCAGAGAAACTTTCCCCTGAGATGCCACCAGTGCCTGTGGGTGATTAAGCAGGTCCTTGTCCCATGGGGAGGAGAGTTTCTGAGAGTGCATCTGTGTTACCCCAGAAAGGCACTGAAATACTGTTTTCTCCACTGCTAAATGTCATGCCTACACCTAAAGCATCAGGAGAGACAAGAGAGCATCCAGTGATCTTGGCTAAATCACTGTGAGAGCTGTGTCAGCTTGGGATATGGATGCAACGATGGGCCAAATCAGGACTGCTGTTCATGCAGGTTAATTGTACTGGTACAGATTAAGGTGATGGATAACAGAGGGTGAAAGCTCTTTGTGCAACCTTATTGCTCCTAGAAATAACCCTCTGGATCTCCCCAAGTGCCCTGTTATATCTGGGTTTTGCACACAGCAGACTGCTGTTTGGAGTAGCAAACCAGGTCCTGTCCTCCCAGCACTGAGGTCAGCAGTCAGGGGAGATATTAAATAAAAGGGGATGGAACAAAAGTCAAGCTTTTCAGGTGCAGCTGTGACATTGAACAGGAAGTGGGACTTGTCTCCAGCAAATACCCATTTCTTAGTGTAGCTAAGAGTAAATCACAAATAGCAACAGCCACCCCTTCCCTCAGACGAGTATCTCAAAATACTGCAAACAAGGGTGGGAACAGAGCAGCTTGTTAAAACTGGAATAAATTAAGTACCTGATTAGAACTGACTTGCTCATCTAGTCTGATTTCCATAGGAAACAAGGCTTCTGTGGTCACACTGCCTGTCTCTTTGGATGTGTCACCTAATCACTGTAGTTTGTCGACCAAGCTCGTTCCAAATTTGACAGAGCTATAACAAGGAAATGAAGTTCCTGGGGACTTCATAAAAGTACACAGGCAGTTGTAGGAGAAAGCATGATGCCAGCTCCCATCAGACACCAGAGAGCTTAGGTAGGGTGAGAAACTGTCCTGAATGCCCTACCTGCAAGAAAAGCTTCTTGATGGCACTGTGCCCTATTGACTGTCAAGAAATCTTGTTGTTTGGAGTTTCATGTAAATGAGGCTTTTGTTAGCTCTGCTGCTATCATTATTTCTGGTTAGGCTTTTCACCAGATGGGAACTTGGTATGGAGCAGAGTCACTTCACTTCCTGGAGCCTCTAGTTCTTTCACCCATCCAGGTTACTTGGGGATGCACTGACTTTTACTTTATGCCTGTGCAATACCTAACATATCATAGAATCATAGAATTATTTGGGTTGGAAGGAACCTTAAAGATCATCTCATTCCAACCCACCTGCCATGAGTAAGGATACCTTTACTAGATCAAGTTGTTCAGATCTCCATCCAGCCTGGCCCTGAACACTTCCAGGGATGAAACATCCACAGTTTCTCTGAGCCACCGTTTCCAGTGTCTCACCATCCTCACTGTTAAGAATTCCTTCCTAATATGTAATCTGAATCTACCCTTTCAGACATGCTTTAGTTTAACTCTGCTTTGGAAAAGACCTGTAAGCATGACTTCAGCTCAGCCAGATGATATGCTTCAGAGCACAGAGCATCCCATCTGCTGAAGCACACCTAGTGACTTGAGATACAACCAATATGTGAAGAGCAGTAGATGGAAGAGCAAACAGTCCTCGTGACTCAGTTTCCCCAGCTGCAAAATTAGCATAAGATTTTGCATGTGCAGCCAATGAGTCAGGGAGTGTCTTTTGTCCGCACTATTACAGGACTGATGTCTCCCAGCACTGTCTCATGCTTCCCTGAGGGATGTGATGGTGATTTCATCAAAGGCACCCTGAAAGGGCAGAGCAGAGTCTCTACTTGATTTGTGCAGTCCCTGATCAAGCAAAACACCCTCTGGAGTCATCAGGAGTCGCAGCAGGATAAAGCAGGGTTGGTATCTTCTAATTTGAACCCACTTAATCCTACCATCCCTGCATTTGGAGGCTGACCCTAACCTCTCTAAAGGGCTGGCCTGAATTTCTCCAGGACCATGAGAGATAAGAGGATAGTGTTGGGGAAGGCAGAGGGAGGATTTCACCGAAAATCCCAGCAAAGGGCTTCCTGCTGAGAAAAAAAAAACGTGCCAGGATTGTAACAGTTTGCAGAAGCCCCGCTCCAGCCAGTTCTGATAGCACTGAAAGGAGAGAGTCCACACAGCCAAGGCCAGACCATTAGGGACCAGCAAGAGTATAGGGTGAGACAGTCACTTATTAGGACAACTTAAGGACAGAGAAGAGCAAGGGAGTTGCCTTTATTAAAGGAATTTTAATCTGTAGTCATAGGCACAAATGTGGGTGTCTGCAAGAGGCACATCACACCTTTCTGGCTGTCCAGCGTGACCTGGGGAAAGTCACATCCTTCCTCCCTGCCTTAGTTTCCCTCCATGTGAAATGAGGTTAGCATGAGGATCCCCTCCTCCATAAACCAGCTGGAGTTCAGGAGGGAATAACACAGCATAATAGCTTGCTGGAGTGATTCCTAAAACAGTGGCTGCAAAGACTCTTTAATGAACCTTTCTGTAGCAAAAAAGAAATACGCAGTGGGTTAGTAATGAAGTTATTGGGTAGAGATTAATCCAACATTCAGATCTTTCTTCTGCCATAGATTGTTGGAGTAATGACAACTCATCGAGAGATTATTTTCAAAAGGGAGTACTCCATGGGACTTAGAAAGAGCACACATATCCCAATCCTTCTGAAACCGCTTCAGGAACAAGCTCAAGTGTGCCGTGGTACAAATTACCGCACACCCCATAAATTTCGTTTGGAGGCCCTGGTCCCGCCTGCAGTGGGTGCAATGCTCCTTCTCCTGCCATCTGTCTTGGAACAAGACCTGTGATCTTGTAGATTCATAAGACAGAAAGGCTGGAGGGCCAAGGAGATGATCCAGACCGATCTCCTTCATAATATGACCCAGTTATTCCTAGCTGGACTCAGTAATATAGGATTGGCCAGAGTATATATCTAGGGATTTTGTATATATATATATATTTATATATAATTCCATATGGGATATTTATACACATGTACATACCTTGGGTCTTCTTGGTGTTGTACTCAGGTTATAGATGCAGTCTTTGTATCTGCCTGAGCAGTACAACCAAAGGATTAAACCTGTACCAAAGCTAAGGGTTAATGGCTGTGGTTCAACTGCAGGGCTGGCAGAGCCCAGATGGTTGAGAACATTGGCCCAAAACAGGACATGCCACAAATTAATCTCCTCCCAAGTACATGCATTCATTGTAAAACACATCAGCCTGAAATGAATGACCACATCGGTGGTCTGTCAATGGCAGGGGATGAGCAGGCCATAAAGGAACAGGTCTGTGGTGACTGATGCTTATTAGTGTGATCAGCCAACACTAGTTGGAGTTTCCTGAGCATGGGTGGGCAGAATCTGAGCTCTGAGTGCTGTTTGAATATTTCATTATACTCAGGACCAGCAAGAAGACTTTCAGTACAGCCCAGCACCGTGCAGAACAGCCCTGCTCCAAGGAGAGTCATGTGCTAAATCACCCTCAGTTTCAAATCTAGACTTCGTATCTAATTTGTTCTTGTTTTGTACCAGGCCCTGTGTGTAGACCCTGGCAAGACAGGGTTTTCATCTATGGATAAAGAAGAGATGAAAACAGACTGCAAACACTGTTTGGCCAGCCTGCAAGTGCAGCAGCTCCTCCTGCTAGGTCTGGATTATGCTGAAATTACAGCTGACCACTTTGCAAAAGGATACTTTATTTGATTAATTATTGTGGCTGTTGAAAAATACTTAGTCACCGGTAGAGGCTGGTGCACAAAGGGAAATTGCCCTCCTCAGGAGGCTTTGCTGAGCACTCTGTGGCAAGCTGGGATCAGATGCCCTGGTGGTCCATTGTTCTGCTCTGCCTAGGTGAAAGCACAGGGAGGGAGAAAAGGTCAGGTCTTTTGTTCAGCTTCTCTACCTGCACTGCCTTTTGGAGAGATTGAATGCAAGGCAAATCTATTGAACTTCCTGCTGAAGGCTTAAAAAATTGATGCCCGTTTCCTGACTGGTCTCAGGTGAACAGAGGCTTCATATTGATTCTCTGACTTCCTAGAGGAGGGGTTTTTCTGTGGTTTCTTGCTCAAATGTAGCCTTTTTGGCAGGGACTCTTTCAGATGAGGTGTCTCTCTCTCAGTGGCATTGCTACCAAGGCCCTTCAAATGGTGGTTTAAGGGCCAAACCAGTCCTGCAGAGCCAGCTAAGTGGTCTTTAAAAATATTGCCAGCTGCTCAGGGAGTAAAAGGATGGGAGAGTGAAGGGGACATCCAAGTGAAAACAGTCGTCTCGGGCTTCCTTGGTAGTCAATGGGGAGAAATAATGCTGACCTCCAACAGACTGAGTGAATCGGCTCTTGGAAGCACCTGTTTGTCCCCGTAGCCGTGGAGGTGATCTCAGTTGACTTGATCAAGTGCCGTGTCTGCATCTGAACAGCTCAGTCCCAGTTTGGGTGTCAGATGGGATTTAGCACGAAAGAAAAAGGTTGAGAACCACACAGTCACTTAAATGACAACACTATCACTGGTGAGAGGGCAGCGTGGTCATTTGGTGCAGAAAGCCACACAGACATGTGTAATAGTGAACTCCCGTTCCAGGATTTGCATGCTTCTGTCTTGGTTCCAGCTCTCTTCTGATCTGTGCAGATGATCAGGAGGAGGGCAGGAAATGCTCAGGCATTGCTTTGCACCACATCTAGGTAGTAGGTCTTGGGGTCTTGGCTTTGTGGGAGCTTTAGGTGTCTTGAGCTCTGTTTAAAAATCGCACCCTGTTGTCTACATTGTTTAGGGATTAGTTTTGTTTCCCTTAATACTGTGAGACATCCTAGGAAGATATGGGTCAGCTCAGAGTGTTGCACTCTTGCACCTTCAGTAAAGCTAAACACACATATGGTGTCAGACTCACTGGGGAATTGTCTATCTTCTCCTAACCTGAAATATGAAAGAATTTGGGTGACTCCTAGGAGACTGGTACTGACATGAAGAGGACCAAACTCTGAGCTTCTGCAGCTGGAGTTGAGTCTCCATGCTCCTTTCACTGACTGGTGCGGTGCTTTGCAAAGACAAACAGGATAGCACAGCCTGGAGCTGTCATCACAGGCTATGATTAATACCTGCAGCTCCTGGCAGAGGAAGACACAGAGGATCACATTCCTTTCACTTGCTCTCTTTTAAAACTCTTCACAGCCAGCCTCCAGAGAGATCACCACCTCAGCATCTTGTGCCATCCAGATCCTCAGTACATGAAAATCAGCACAGCTGCAGTGTTGTATCTCAATCATTTCATATCGTTGGGGCTCTGGACAGTGAGGTTTTTTTTAGCTGGGTCAAAAGAAACAACAGTGTTTACATTTTTATCTGATCTGTAGTCAACCTGAGCAGTGAAGAGAGCCTAGGACATGGTTTAAGTGCTCGGTTTTCAGGGAGAAGCCAGATTTTTCAGAAACTTTAAGCTCTGCCTGAGGTCTGTTGAAAATCAGACCCTGATTTTGGGTACTGATGTCTTTGGCTGGAAACTCTACCTACTGTGCAACCTCTGACACCTCTCTATCACTCGTGTTGAGTAGATTGCACCTGTTTATTGGTGGTTTCAGTTACGAGCATCGTTTCCCTGGGTTTCAGTTGCACTTGCAGAATGACAGACTGCAGAGTGCATTAGCACTGAACTTTCTTCCTTGATCTACTTGCATGAAAAAAACTAATGTTCAGAAACAAATGCAAAGTATCTATGTATCTAATTTATCAAGACAACTCTACTCCCACCCTGAGCTGTTTCACTACAGCAAACCACCTTGAGACTGCAGTCTTTTCTCCCTATAGTTTTTTGACTAATTGATTGTGGTGTTCTGTGTAGGAAAGGTGGTTTTTACTTTGAGTAGCTAGAAGTTTCTAGGTTTGGAGATCACAGATCTGCAGGATAACTTGAGCATCCTGTTTTGTAAAAAACAAAACAAAACAAAAGAAAAACAACCAACAACAAGCTGCCAGGTCTTCCCTGGGAACAGCATCCGCCCACCAGAAGGAGAAGCCCGATGGGAGTACCCTCAAATCTAATTAGTCTCTAATCCTGTGGCTCCCATCTCTATAAGGCTGAACACTACAGAAATAGCTGGAGAAGAATCTGTGTCTTGCCCAGAGCAGCCCTTGAAGGCTTTTGTTTAGTTTCACAGTGTCGCATCTCTGTTTCACAGAGACTTGAGGAGACTTTCTAAGGATCCAGGGCTTCACAATGGGTCTTTACCCTCCACTCTCACCTTTACCTTTATGTGTCAGATTGCAGCTCTGCTGGAATATCTCTTTTTCCCTCTAATGTCCAGGCAGCTGGACCCACCTTAAATCAGAATTTTTCTAGGAAAACACTCTGTGCTAATCACCTCCCAGGGCGTGCAGAGCCTGCAGGCAGGATGTGTCATGGATGCGCTGGTCACGTGAGAAATGGTAATTCTGATGTTTTCTGCAGCTTATTGCTGTTGTGACCTGCCTTGCTGAGGTGACAGCTTCCTTGCATTCTTCACATCACCTGTCAGTGTGACCTCAAGCTGATCCGTCTGTGCGGAGGCGGCAATTAAGGCATAAACAAGGGAACTTTCTCAACACAGCGGCTGGCAGCGTGCCAGTCAGGTGGTTCTGGCCATGTCCCCACATCTCCATCACAAGAGTTTCATACTTGTAAAAACTCAGGGAGTGCTCTCCTGTGTGTAGCAAAAATCAGCAAGTACTCTGGGTGAATTCCTGTTGACATTGTATTCAGGGCAATATTATTGCTTCTAATGGGAATGCATCTTTTTACCCACATTAAAAGAGGTGATGGGTAACAAAACCAGAAGATGATTGAATTTTACTCTTGATATAATCCACACTGAAGTTAAAAATTATTATTTATTCTTGAGAGAATGAAGGTATTTGTGCCGTGGGAAGGGAAGGTGTGAGTGGCCATCGTGTTTCAGTCTAGAGTTCAAACAGGGAAGATGCTCATGTTTAAAGCAACTCTCCAGTAGCTAAAGCACTCGTGTAATGAGACTGAAAGTCTATGTTCTCCTCCACCAAGGTGGGGATTTAACCAGAGTTACCTACCTCTCAGCAAGTCCTGGACAGCCAGCCTGCCCATAGGCTTTGAGAGCAAACCTGAGCAGCTGGGAGAACTCACCTTTAGTGCCAAAAAGGAAGCAAAATGGAAGGCTACAGCTCAAGAAGACAGGGATGTCCAAGGCAGCACTGGATGGCAGGGGATCAGACATATCTAAATTTTATCCAAGATGGGCTCAGAAACCATGGCAGGTGGTCTGAAGTTCTTACTCTGAGAGCCTGAATGTTCAGTGCGTTGAACAGCAATGGGAGTAGTCTGTAAATGCCTTCACTGGGAGAAGACAGGAGGCACTAAGCTCTGACTAACCAGTAGACACAGGTCGTACCGTGACGAGGGCCCAGCCTGATACCCAAGCAAGGGCACGTGCCTCTTGCAAAGAGTTTCCCAGACATGATGCATCATCCTGGCCTCCCTCTGCTATGTGCCCCGCTCACCACTCTAGGCCAAGTGGTGCGCGAGACCTGGCACGAGGGAAGTGGAGGTGCAGCAGTGGGGCAACCCCCTGCCGTGTGGGCCCCTCTGAGGGGTCAGTTGCAGTTGGCAAGATATGACTGGCCTCAGCTGGGAAGCTGAAGGCAAAAGCAAATGAGGAGAAGATACTTCATTTTAAATACGAGGGATGATTTGACCTTTGGAGCTAATTACCTAGAGAAGTAATGGGGTTTCTCTGTTGAGAGCTTGCTTGCTCATCAAGCCAGCAGTGAAGACATGTCAGCCAAGAAGAATATGAATGGCTGCCTTATTCAGACTAATATCTTCTGACTTCAAAGCCCTGATTTGGATTCAGGGCTTTAAGAAGAATGTGAAAATATAAACTGTCATAGCTTCCCAAGTATGCCAGTTTCCAGCAGGACAAAGAGTAGAAAGAGTGATGTATAGTGACATTGCCTTCTTCCTCCCTGTTTGTTGTCAATGTTTAGAGGTTCCAAAGACAGATTTGTTAGTTTAACCTCATTCAAGAACATTGTCTTTCTTCCTGATATGAGTCCTGCTTATCTCCAAGGGTGTAAGGTCTGACCATTTATTCACCATTTCTTGGATGAACATTAAAATACGTTGCAAAATCTTTAGTTCTTCTCATATCCCTTGCTGGAGGGCAGGAGGTGAAAGCAGCAATGTACAGAGAGAATCAATGTGTTAAATCTCTTTGCTCGGCTATCGTGATACATGATGTGTCTGCCAGCCAACCGAAGAAGACAAGGCAGTGGATGAACAGCCATGTCTCTTGGTTTTTTCACACTATTAAGTACTCAGGGTGTTCTCCAAAAGACATGCCCTACACCAAGCTACGTGCAGAGGGGAACACTGTCATCGGATGTGAATGCACACACTCCGTAAATTAATTATTAGTTCTCTTCACTGCATTTGCAGACAGGAAAATCGTATGGGACATGACACTGCAGGAGAAAGGAACAGAATTTACATTTAGGATGCAATACCTGAATGTCTCCTAGCCAATCCTTAATGAGCATGTGCTCTGGAGGATTAGCATTGCGGAGCGATCCCAGAGGCAGCATGGCTGGTCATGTGTCTGGATTCCGGTCCTGAAGTGCCAACAAGGAGCACAAAAATGCCAGTTAAACAGATTAGATTTACAACCCCCATTTTTGCAATTCAGGGTAATGGCTGCATCCAGTCTCCTTAGGCTTTCTCCTTCCAGAGTAGAGCTCTGTTGGGTTCCTCTTACATTTGGGGTCTTTTCAGAACCAGCATGATAGCTGTTGAGAAGGTCACCATGATGGAGACGTTGTACTGAAGCACTCCTTGACTTCTGTTGACCACTGCTTTCAAGCAAATAGCATGTATATTTCCATGTCACACAACTCTTTGCATCACAAGCAGTCTAAAGGATCTTTTAGCCACTTCAGCCTTAACCACTACATCCCTCAGATGTTCTGTTCAGACAATGCTCAGCTTGTGACATCCAGAAAGCTGCAAAATGAACCAAGTTTACAAAAAAACCACGCTTTCCAGAGAGGTGCCTTTGTGCTCTTGTGTAGTGAGTGATTTGGGAGAGGTGCTGGGTATGTGTTGTTTAGCCTGCAGCACAAGCAGCTGTAGAGCTTCAGATAGAAGGTGAAGATGGCAATGAAGTCCCCTCTGCTCACCTGCCAGCAAGGGCTGGAGGGCCCAGATGGCCGGTTCGTTCCACCAGTGTTCCTGTGTATTAGTTGACAGCTGATCTCCCTGGTGCTCAGGCAAGCCCAATCCTTCTTACTGATCTCTGTGGGAAGAACAGAGGGTGGCCTACTACTCCGCCTGCTCTTCCATTTTGGGGTTTTCCCTGCTGAGCAAAAACCAAGGGAAGCTGGCTGCACCTTGTGTCCAACTTTCAAAGCATTGAACATGGTGGCTTGGGATGAAGGACAGACTTTCAGAAGTATTTAAAAAAAAAGCCAAATCCACAACAGACTCTGGGTACCGAAGTCTTGTTTAAAAGCAGACCATGCTGGGTATGTAATGCTCTTCTAAGCCAGGCACAGCACCTATTCAGCATCACCATAGGCCATGCTGAGCAGGATGCCCACATATAATGCAATTCTCATGCTGGGAGCTGAGCCAACCATGTGGCAGTGCTTTGCTTCAGCAGCAGAAGGATGAATGGCTAAAGGAGCAGTTCTGAGACCTGAATCTGGTGCTTTAGCAGATCCCCCATGCATGGCTTTTGCAACACAAACATCTGAAGAGACAAGCCCACCCAGGCCATTTGGCTAATTAGCCTGCAAATCAATAATGACTGAAATACTTGGAAGCTCCCTTGCTGAGAGAGATCTCTGTTTTTCAGAGAGAGAAACCGATGCAAGGAACTGTAAGATGACTTGTCCATTGCAGATGTTCTTCTACCAAGGAACTTGGGCTGCTACCCAACCCAGTGTTCACCACTGACCCAACGATCATCATATACAGACCTGGGAAGGACCTCTGGAGAACCTCACCCAGTGCCTGCTCAAGCCACCCAAGCCAAGATTTCACTGACTATACCCAGTGGAGCAGACTTGTCAGCATCCCTGGGCAGTCTGTCCCAAGGCTCAGTACTTGGCAGGGTTAGAAAGTTATTTTCAAGCCATACATATTAAGGAGAAGAGGAATAGTTTAATGTGCTACAGAGACGATGCAAACTGAGAATTAGAAAAATTGCCTCACAGCCTTTCAGTTATGAAAGTTGGTGCTTTATTTTTCCTCCAATCATCTATCTACTAGAAAAAGAAAAATTAATTTGCTGAATATGGTCTGTGGCCAAAACTTCTCTAATCAGTATTTTCTAATAAACAGTGATATCTTGGCTGCTCTTAGGACACCAGTTGCTTCTCTGGCCAGTGCAGAGGGATCGTGTAGATGGTTTTAGCAGCTGGATGTTTTCATTAAGGTGGTGAAGGCACTTAAATGGCAAATTCCTACAGCTCTCAGTGGGGTAATTATCAGCCTTTAAATATGCAGTCGATAAAAAATGTAGAGGTGGTGCAGGAAGTATGGTGAGGAAAAAGGGAATGATTGGAAATGCTATTGAGCCTTTGCAGTCCTTGCAGGAGCTAATAGAGCTTTCTAGCTAAGATGGGAACATCCATGTTTCCCAATGGCTGCTGAGAAGCTACAGCAATTTCAGCCAGCAGGATCAGCACCAAAGGCTCTGTTGTATGTTACTAAATGGGACGAGTGCGATTACTGCTGGCAGGAAAAGAGATCGCTCTCCTTGCCATGTAGGAAAGTGTGTTGGCACAGGGCATTGTCACTCCTTTTTTTTGCAAGACTAGGTGTCCCATATTGTGTCTCTGTGATGTCTCGTCTGGAAGGGTGGAAATACTTTACTGTTTCCTCCCATCCCCCCAAGAAATGTTCTCCTTCTAGTGGGAAAGCACAAAAATAAAAGTTACAGCTAAAAACTGAAACACAATATTTGTGTTTGTATGATGAGTCTGAAGCGCTTCGTCACTGAGAAGGGAAGTGTCTTGTGTACTGCAAGACCATCCTTCACCACACATCCCCAGTGTCTTGTGGGAGTTATGACTCTCAGACAGAGTGCCTTTTTGCCTGCTTTTTAAGGCATGAGCATGTTTACCGTTCTGGAAAACGTTCCACATCATAAATACAGCAGTTACTTACTGCCGTGTAGCAAGGGTGACTTGGAGATTAAAAGCTGCAGAAATTCAATTCCTTGAAAGTGTTTTTCACTCATATGCACCAAACCCTTTTAATGCTGACAGCACCATGAAGTGGCACCACACACCAGCAAGCACAAACGCAGGTCTGTCCTGTGCAAGTTCCACAAAGATAAAATTTGCACAACAGACAGGAATGGAGTGTGGAGACGTTCAGTCCAATCCAAGTACTAGTTGCAGGCTGTGGCAGAGGGCTTGGTATTTTCTTTCCTCTCCCGAAAGCAGTTTTGACAGAAGATAATCCATCCAGGCTTGTGGGCTGTAAGGACAGGGCTCCCCTTCTCTATGTGCTTTAATTCGTACCACGGGATCTGATGACACATGTAATAAATCAGCATCAGTCTGTTTGCTCGGTTAATCCTTGGTTAACTTTCTAGGACTCAGTTTACAAAATATTACTTGCATAACAACCTCCAGGCCCAGTCTCATTCACCACCGTGCAGGCATTAATCTGGATGTATTAGGGGATTGTCTCTCACTGTCTGGAGTTAATATTATGAGAGCATTGTGAGTTTGAGTGCTCCTATACCTCATCCACACCCGGGGTCCCCACTCTTTAGGTTTGGGCCTGTCTGTGAGTCAGGGTGTCAGCTCATTAACTGATGATTTCTTCTGGTTTAGGCCCATTCTTGGTGATTGCTGATGTGTTTATACAGAAACCATGGTCATCCTACGACAGGTAGGT
This sequence comes from Dromococcyx pavoninus, assembly GCA_033558185.1. Lineage (NCBI taxonomy): Eukaryota > Metazoa > Chordata > Aves > Cuculiformes > Neomorphidae > Dromococcyx > Dromococcyx pavoninus. Next base: position 422,520 of record JAUMJL010000286.1, on the reverse strand, counting down.
GAAGCATTCCTCTCTTCAGCATTTCTAATTTTACTCTATAAACCCAAGGAGTAATTGAAGTCTTTTATTTTGGGGGGAGGGGGGAAGGGGAGAGGGGAGGGTATGGGTGTCAAGTCAGGCTATTTTTATCCTATTCTGTTTCCCTAAAAGGACTGTTACAAGATGCAGAGATACTCATTAGTCTTAATCCTTGATTGGCTTAGAGGAAATCATTGCTTTGTGTGTGTAGTCCAGATTAACCTCATGCAATGTTCCACTTCTATTTTCTCATCTGGGATGGCCCAGAAGCTGCACATGAGTCCTGGATAGGCAGAAGACTAAAAAGCTTTCTGCCTGCCTGAAGAATGATCTAGTCAAGAACTGATTTTACATTTCCAGGAACAGTGCTGCTTTGGCTGTGTGAAAATGGAGTCTTTCTGCACAATTAAAAAAAAAATAAGTTGAAGAATTAAGTTTTATGGCAAGTCTCTTGTAGATCCTGTGATAATGTAGGGCTTTGGATTGTAGTGTTTTCCCTGTGTCTAGGCATAACATGTCTCTCTTAATCTCAGCTTCTGGGTTGTTGTATTGCCATGTCTCACCTGGGGAGGACTGACAGTGCTGCCTCGTGTCTTGGGTTGGGGCTGCAGACTGAGACTCAAATAGAGCAACACAGTCAAGCATTGAGGGGTGATTAGGAGCTCGATTCTCCTTCCAAAAGGCTCAGAGATGTTGGTCTCATGTCACAAACTCGGACTGATGTGGTTTGCAATGCCAAGGAAAACGAATGTGGAAATTAAAACAAGTAAAGTTCACACGCTAATTCAAGTTCTGAAAGCTCAGAATAGCAGTTGTATCTCTAAGAAATATCCTATAGCAATTCTTGTCTAGGATGGTATCACTCTAGGCTACCTGTAATGTCTCTCTGCTGGAGGTTAACCCTCTGTGGTTCAGCTACTAGTTCACAGTCTTCTGTATTCATCTGAATTCACCCTTTGCAGAGCTGTAATCAAGTAGATTATCCTCCTAGTTATCTAAGAACAAGGTGTCTTGTCTAGGCAGGGAAGTAGGGTGCTTCTGAAGTAATTTCCTTCCCACCTGTCTTAGGGCAGATGGATCTCCTTTATGGAGGTGTCTCTCTGCCTTGTCTACCTAAGCTTCAAAGAGGACTCTCTTAGATGCTTGGCAATTAGATGAACCCAACTGTGAATGGAGAGCTGTGGTGTCGGGGCACTTTTCTTCTGTCACCTCTACTATCATGAAAGAAACTTACAGCAAAGAGGGCAAGTAGATGGCTCCAATAACAGCATTAAGGCCATTTATGCCATCCCTCTAGACACTAATTAGCCAGTTCCAGGATCTGTTCTGGGATTTGGATCCTTATTAGAATGCGGTTGGTCTGCTGTGAAAATGGGGTTGAATTCTTGGGCTTTTGCCTCTTTGTATCTGTAGAGTTACAATAGCAAAGCTAGAGCAGAGCAGGAGTGATGCTGTCTTTAAATTAGCAGATGAGGGCTTATTTCTAGGATGTTCCAATGGGAGGAAAAATGTAGTAGTATTTCTGTACTGAAAGCTGGATACTGGAGAATAAACCTGGAGCCATTTGTGATTGAAGTGTTTGTATCACCCAAGTGTTGAAAGCCCATCACCTGCAGGTAGGTACTACAGGAGCACTTAACAGAGAAGCTTTAACATTCAGTGTGCATCTTCAGTCTCCTATAGGCTTTTTTTAGAGAAGATATGCAGTTATCTTTTCTGTAGAAACATCTTTTAGTTCTCAAGGGCTCGGTGTCAAAAGTGTTTAAGGAATCTCCAGGTGGACTACCCAAAGTTATCAACAATATTTGATGCATTACTTTGGGATTAAAGCTTCTTCTTATTAAACAAGAAAACCCCTATTCCCTAAAATAACCTTCAGTTTTCAAAAACCTCTTCCATTTCTTGCTGTTGATGATAGTTTTGAGACTAACTCTCCCTGAGGGTTCAGATGCTGAGCAGGTGCTGACAAATATCAGAGAAATAGGTTTGTGTAGAAGTTGTTGCTTACTGCAAACATCTCTCTGCAGCATCGATAAGGTGAGCAAGGACCTCTCCATAATGAAATAAGGTTACTCAGTTGTTAGCAGATACTGCCTCTTTCAGAGGTCATTTTATACCAGTTTACCACATCTAAAGATCCAATCTGAGTCACACTTGAACCACTTTACTCTCTGTGGTCCAAAGAGCTGTTTTTTATGGTGATGCTTAATCTCAAGTAGCAGCAATATATGTATTTTGCCTCCTTTATTTTTGTTGTAAATTTTTTTGCTGGAAGAAGATCTATGCTGTTCCTGAATGGTATGAATTTCCAGGGAGCTTTCCATCTGTCTTTTTCTTTTTTTTTTTTCCCCATTCTTGAATATGTACCACATGGTCCTCCACTCCCACACCTTTTCCCCTGAAAACTTTCTCTGACAAGATCAAGCAGAAGACCAGATCATCATTTGGAATAGATCGGTGCAGAGCTTTTGGCCCCTACAGCTTGTTTTTCCTTTCTTTACCCAGCTATAAATGCAGGAATTTTGAAGATGAGCCCATGGCATTGCACCCCTTCCATTCTCTCATTCAAGCAGTTGCTATTAGGATCTCCCTTATATGTTGGCACCGGGCAGCTGAGCACAGAGAAGAAAATGCACAGAGCTCCTGTCCTGTGTCTTCAACCCAGTAATTCAGAAGAAAAGCCAATATTGTTCTCCAGCAGGGGACTGCAGGGAGCCGAACTTATCAGCTTTAGTCATTAGCAAATTACTCGTGGCAAGTCCATTTCCATGCACAAAGAAAAGGAAGAAGAAAAAGGAGGGCTTCCTAAATTCTTGCCTTGGCAGCCTGACAAGTTCATTTGGCTCCACGACACAGCAGCAGCTTGTTCCTGCATGTTCTGTCTTTTATTTAAAGCAGAGATGTTTTTAGAGCCAGAGTGGGGACCAGGAAGGTGAGGGTGGCACAGGCTGCAGACGACCACACAGCCTTACAAGGGGCACATTGCTGCTCCAGAAAGAGGGCTTTGCCAAGGCCACCGTGGTCCTGGTGGCACATAAGAAGTGTTTGCTGCTTTTGTTGGCTGTTTTTGCCAATTGAGTCTTCTCACTCATGTAGGCAACCCTCATATAACCTGATCTTAAAGCCAGGGTTTCCCAGTGCTGCAGATCTTCTGCTGTTGGGCCAGACCAACAGAAATAAAAAACACTTGTCTGCTAGGGAATAAAGCATGCTCACAAAGTTGTTGCATACAAGTATCTCATTTAGGACCAAGTTCAGCATCTCACAAAGCTCATCCACTAAACTAGATTTGGTGGAAGATCTGTGTTGCTCTGGTGTCCTGGTCACATCCAGACCAAGTGAGGAGCATTGCTGCTGTTATTGTTTTCTCCCAGTCTTAGTGGTTCCCCAGCCTGCTTGTGGGGTTATAGGAAGAGAAGTAGAAATAGGAGTCAAAAGAAACAGTGGAGAACTAAGCTAAGCAGATAAAGGAAACCAAAGGTCAGCCAGAAATTAAGGTCCTGAGGGATCAAGCACTGTGGATGCCTTACGTTATAAAGCTCTTTTTAGTTCAACCCCAAAACAAGGAAGGTGTCTCCAACTAGTCTGAAGCTTTGCAGGAGCCAAGGCTTGGTCAGAGAGCTCAGCTCTTCTTTCCTGCCTCTGCAGTGCTCCTGGTGGGGTGACCCTTGGGGGAAGTGTCAAAACCTTGCAGTTTCCCTGCAGCCATCTACTCAGCAACGTCTGTGCCAGCTCTGGCATTTCTTTGAGCATAAAGCTGCCAGTGCAAATTCAGCTTTTAAACCCAAAAATGAGTCTTACACAAATGATACTATCCTTGATTTGTATACATGACTGTGTTTTCTGAGGGTATTTGTGGCTTAGTGTTCTTGTGCCAGGATTGGTTTTTAGCTAAAATTGTCCTTTCCTCTTCTTGTCATTTGTCAGGTGTTTGCATAGAGACCAGTCATGTTACTTCCTAGGCTTGGAGTTGATCAGAATCCTACAACCCCCTTTTTTTTGTCACCCTGTAAAACAAGATCTGCATCTCATGATGGTGGCAGCCCTTTGTGCTCCTTCTCCAGCTCAATTTCTTCATGCTAAGACTAGAATTGTACATTGCACTGCAGGTGAAAGGGATCTGTGCAGTTCATTAACGAGCAGAAATAGGTTTTGTGGCCGCCAGCATTTACAGAGATTTGGTTTGATACTCCAGAAGATGTTTCCCCTTGGTGGGAGTAAGAATAGCAGAGGCCAGATTTTGAAATCTTTCAGTCCCTTCACAGATATCTTTCAGATGGGCTCTGCAAGCAGCAGTTTTACTGGGAGCTGACATAGGTTGTTGGGTTTTTATTTAATAATATGCATTCAGCTTTGCTATGTGATTCATTGTGCTATTTATTTTATAGGAGGGAGGGGTGGGGGAGAAATCCAGCATTATTGTAGGTCTTCTCAGGGCTGATCTGTAATCAAGTTATTATAAAAAGCAAAGTGTAAGTCCACTGTTTGGATTCTCTTTCTCATAAACACTGAATAATTTAAGTCTTCTCCCATTTATGCCTTGTATCTGTCTGATCTACGAGTCTGAGGCATCCCTGGATAGCTGTAATGCAGCAACGAAAAGTCCAGCACAAGCCAACCAAAGGGCACATTTGCATACAGATTGAAACATGAATCGTTGGGACCCATTCGTTAGTTGCAGTGCTCAAGATATTTGGCATTTTAACAGCTCTCTGCATCATATCCTTTCCATCAAATTTATGGGACAATTAAAATGCTGGGGTAGCTGTGTGCAGAAAATGAAGCTGCAGCCTAGGGAGATGTTCTTGCAGTGCTATGACTGCAGAATATAAATTACATGATGTCAAATAAAGGTAGAGCAAGCAATCTCAGCCGTGGTGTGGATATACCCTTCCTGCTGTTTGATACCTTAGACAAGCTCTCAGAATCTATCTTCCCCCAAGTATATGCACTGAAACTTTAATCTGTTTGATCTCAAGATAGAAAAGGCTTGAAATGAGAGTTGTTATATATGTGAGTGAGTTTAATTCTGCTTTTCAAGAGGTAGTAGCAAAATGCTCAGCCAACAGGACATTCTTTTGAGGGTATAGGAGACTTCAAAGCACTCAGTAACAAAACTCACTGAATTAATCTTGGAACCTTAGGTTTCTCCAGGAAAAATCTGCATCCCCAGGGACAGCTCTTGCAGAGCAGTTCACGTATAGTCTTGCTTGATGGTAACTTCTCTATGTCTGTCAGAGCCCTTAAAAATAGGAGAAAGAAGAGAGAATTTCGGCCCCTCAAATCACCTTTTTTTCTTAAGCCCTGCAACTCATCACGAGCTCAAGTTGCACTAGGGGAGTTTTAGACTGAAGATTAGGGAAAAAAAATTCACCAGAAGGGCTGTCAAGCCCCAGGCTACCCAGGGAAGTGGTTGAGTCGCTGTCCCTGGAGCATTTAAAAGAGGTGTGGATGTGGTGTTTAGGTTTAGTGGTGGCTTGGCAGTGTTAGGTTAACAGTTGGACTTGATGATCTTAAGAACTCTTTGCAAACCGAAGTGATTCTATGATTCTATAACCTGACTCTGAAGTCTTGCTGTTTGTATATGCTTTCTGTAAAGAAAAAGGCCTGTAATGAATGAATCTTTAATCTCACATTGCCATTTTGCATCAGGTGGTGGAACTAGGGGCTGCTGGCCCATCCAGCAACCCCTTTGCAAGAGTGAGGTTCAGGGAGGGAGGTCAGAAATTCTTCATTCCCACCACTCCCACCTCCTCACACAACTTATCTGGTTGCTAAGGATCAACAAAAGGGTTGATCTCCCTTGCTCCTCGCTCCAGCCATTGAGCTTCTGATTACTTTTCATAACAGGAGGAAACATCTTCATCCCAGCTGTGCAAACAGAGTAGAGTGAAGGGGTCTCATCCCATCCCATCCCCATCCCTGAACATCCACCTTCCTGTATCGGTCCTCCACTACCTGCCAGATGTGTGATACAGCTGTTGGCTGGACCGCATTGTCCATAATTTCACCAAAAGGATATGACTTAGAAATACTTTAAAAAACCTTGGGCATAATTTAGTATTACTTATTATTATTTTTACTCAGATCTGTTCTCAGATGTGATAGAGGGAGTGACAATTGGAGAGATTTTGGGGAAAAGGTAAACCTTTAAGCCGACATGGCTGCTGTAGGGAATGTTTGTGAGACCATCCTTTTCATCTGCTCCTTGTACGAGTGGCTGTGCAGCAGGCAGGTGGCTCTCCTTGCTCGAAGTGACCTTGCTTTTCATCAAATTCCTCTTGCAGAAGTGGGAAACATTCAACAGCAAGGCATTAAAAAAGGAAGCCGTCAATATTTTGTGTATTTGGGGTCTCAGACCCATCTGTGGAATGACACTGATGTACCCTAGAGGAAGATTTCTCTCTTATGGTATGAAATTCATTCCTTTTGCAAGCCACAGCATCATTTGCTAGCACAGTGTAGATTTGACAGCTATTTTCCTAAAAAGAAGAGCCAAACTACTATTAACACTGGCTTTCTGCTGTCAGGTTCAAGAAGCTGTGTGCAGCTCCTGGGGCCCAGGGGAAGGAAAGCAATAACAGACCTATTCAATAGCACAAATTGAAAAATGACATTTCTGTCCCAGGAGAAAGTTCATCTGGGAGTACAGAGAATATCTACTGAGGTGTCATTGCCTGATCAATAAATAAAATAATTTTATTGGAATTAAAAGCTGACTTTGAAGACAGAACTCCAATGAGAACATCAAAATTATACCCTCCATGTCAGTTTTTATCCAAACTCAAGTGTTCCCGTGAAAAGCTTTCTTTATGTATTTTTGCTGATGCATTTAGGTCTTGGTGAAATGGCATTCGCTAAGGAAGAGTTCCAGTCAGAATTCTGGAGGACTAAATGTATTTTTAGTTGGTTTATAGATGTAACCAAAACAGAAGGAGGATTTGAATGCTTGCTAGAATACACATGAAACTGTTCTGAAAAAAATAAATTATCTATTTAAGAGCAGAGAATATTCAATACTTTGAATGAAATAGCCTAAGATACACTGGTAAGCCAGCTGGCACCTTAGATACCTCTCATGGGGCTTTCTAGTGGGAAAATAAGATGAATAAGTGTGGATTGGGACTTGGGAATTTGTATTCTGATGCTTTGGCATTTCCATTTTGCCACTCCTGAGTGTATTTATGGATATTGCTCCAGTGGTCAGCAGTACTCACCACCTAATGCAGGGGTTGTGCATTAGAGTGTTGAAATGTAAGGGAATCACCTTGTCACTCTTTACCACATCTGATGCATGTGAGTTTTGCAAACACAAGATGATAGGATGGATCAGTTCTCCTCTCCTTCCCAACCCCCCCTTGCTGCTGTCTGTGTGAGGGTGGTGGTATTAGCAGAGGAATGCAGCTGCTTTCTGCACAGGGGAAAGGTCAATCTTAAAAGTTTACAAGGATTTCATTCTCCATTAGGCAATTTTGTTAAAGGAGAAAACTTTGCCAGGTATAAATTACGAGGGCTCCTGTTTCTGAACAAAAATTATTATAAAATTCTGAACAAAGCTGTAGTGTGCTGAAGTTGGGAATGCATGTAAAATAACTGTATTTGTTCAGACCCAGGTCTGTCTCATCCCAAACCGACTGTTGGTGAAAATGAAGGGATGAATAACTGTGTACTGTAATTTCCTCCCAGTATTTTCCTATCCTTCACCCAGTTTCCTGGTCTCCACGTGTGAACTTTCAGCTCAGGAATTTCTCAAGCCTGATGTGATTTATTTGGTTCGTAGTCCCTCATACATCTCCCTTTCAGCACTTGTCTCATATCCATCTTCATTGCTTTTTGATAAACCTAGTCCCTACTGCCTTTGGTTGGTGCTCCCTTATTTTTGGACTGGAAGAGTTTTAAAGAAGTATCTCTACAGACTTGTCAACTCAGCTGTAGGTGTTCACATGGGCCTCTGGCGAGGACAGGCTGTTACCTTAAAATGTCCTTTGGTGCACCTTAACCATGTACACCCATTTTCATGGCCTGCCTGAGGCAATTCCACTTGTATGCTGGATGCTATTCCCCACTCTTGCACTAAGAAGCAGATGCCCTCTGCCCTGTCTCTAGAATCACTTTAGGAGAACCCAGGGGAAAAAGAGGCTGGCTAAAGAAGAAAGACAGAAGCAAACGCTGCTGGTTTTAAGGCGAGGTAAAACAGTTGTCTGGGACAGAGCCTTGCCAGTGATTTGCACACCACAACTCGGAAGCCTTTTGTGCAGCCACTGTGAATGAAATGTGAGAAATTTATGAACATCTGCCACCCAACCAGATATTTTATTGCCAGAACCATTGCTGGCAAATGACTCCTAAGGTCGCACACTGCATTTTCATGACCTGCATATCACTTTGTGAAGGCATTTTACTGCCCCTTAACCTCATAAAATTGTGAGATCTGGTGCAAGGCAGACAGGCAGCCTTTTCCTATTAAGTAGATGCTTGAAGTTAAACAACATTTGCATCCAGCAAAATACAACAGAGGCATTAATCATATTTCCATGATGATATTCTGTCAGCTCATTCCTTAGAGAAACATAGGCATCGTTAATATATCTATGTGATAATACTCCTGCAGTCACAAAATCAAGGCTGTAGGACAATTATTGAGTTTCTCAAAACAAATATAAAATTGATGAGCATTCTTCACATGAATTAATTTCCCTTCCGTGATTTAGATTTTCACATGAACAGCAACCAGCTGCCTGTTGCTAAACCATCATCTCTGCCATGCTAAGCACCTTGTGAATCCACAACAAAGCCAAAAGTTTGGTTCCAGGAGTGACATTTAACAAAACCCATCTGTAATGTAAACCTTGTCATCATAAGGCAGATATAATGTGAGACAACATCCTTTTGGAGGCCACATCCCACTGTGCACGCTGTGCAGCACATGCAGAATGGACTGTCCCTGTAACAAAATACCCATGAGGAAAATAAGTCCCAAGAATACAGTAATTACTTGCTGTCCCAATAATACAGTAATTACTTGCTGTCCCAAAAGCATGGAGATCTTATTTCTTTTTGGTTTTTAGCTTCTAGCATTCAGGATGTCCATATGAAAGTCTAACCCCACTAGCAAGCTTGGATTTTGAAGTGGGTTTCTGTGTTTGAGTGCTCCTAAAGGACTGATGTTCAGGGTCTGGCTTCTGACTGCCCTCTGTAAGAAAAGTCTCTTTAATATGTGCTCAGCCATTAGCTGTAAAACTGTCCCGAGCTCGCAGTTTGAAGGCATCCACAGTGCACATCTGTCCAACAAGGCAACTGTTTGGGGTCTGCCAGCTACACCTGTGATTTGAATAGTGATGATTTCTATCATCTTATGCCAACCTAAAACCTCCACTCTTTCTCTGTTTATAACCTCTAGGTTAGAGTTTTTCTAGCTGGACTTGCTGACTACTTCCTTCAGTCCCTTGATTAACCTGGTTGGCCTTTGGGATCCCTACCTTCTTCCAGTGCCTGCTGGAGTTTCACACCTTCCACAGACCAGCTGTGGTGGTGTGAAGTTTGGGATTAAAATGCACACTGTCTTTCCTCATTCCACTAGAGTACTATTAGCATGAAAGTTAAATTAAAACCCATGGAGAAATCATCTGAAACAAACCTCTTGATGCACTTGGTAATTCCAGAGAGTTACAGCAGATGGGGCTGGTATTGTGCTGCTGAGAGCCCAAGGCAGAGCTTTGTGGCTGGTCCGCTTCCTCCCTCAGAGAGACCCACTACCAGCAATTTGGGAAGTTTTCCAAACACATTAGGCAGAGGGCCTTGAAGAATGCAGGCAAGTGGCTGCAATTATTAATCTGCTCTGAGTTTCCATTTCAAGGGTGGACTTGGGTGGAGGCAACCCTGGAGTCTCCAAACCCATGAAGCAAGCAATGAAATACGGATGATTTTGCTAATAGGATTCTTTTTGTTACCTGTTTCCTGACGACAGAAAAGTCCAAATGCTTCACGTTCTCTTTTCCTTTTGGAAGGACTGTACTTGTATCACAGCAACTTTGCATCCTTCTGCCTGGCACCTGAGGAACAAAAACCAGTATCAAGATGTTTTTGGTTGCAACACAAGTATTGCTGGCATGATTTTTTTGTTTTCCATTATGCCTTCTCCTGCCATGCATTCCTCTCAGGAACTGGCTTTTCAAACACACCCCTGGAGCAGTCCACTTCTCCCTGAAGCAGTCATATCACAAAGTCCCTCAAGGTGCTATTGACTGAGCTGCAAACTAGCCTTCTTCCAGAGCTACTCACCCTCCTCAGTAACCAAGACAACTCTCAGTGGATAAGCAGCGAGTAAAAAGGGCAGTGATGCTCAGATCCTGCATTGCTGTGAAGGAGAAGCAGCTTTATTTCCCTTTTGTTCAATATTTCCAAAGATGAGACACTATACTTAAAATGATAGGGCTTGTCTAGACATACCAGTGCCACTTCAACTAATGCAAACTATTAGCATAGACACGTTTCTGCTGGGAAAACTGCATTTACATGAGTATGGATTACTCCTATATGGGAAAAGAATACATTTTTACTAGGATTAAGCACTTCTTTGCACTATGTCTGCATTTCTGTTAATGCTGGAATAGCTGTGCAGATTACAATAGTCCCACATCTGTTTGGTACACAGGAAATAACTGCAGGCTGGACCTCAGTGAGGTTATGAAAAGACAGGGAGGAGGGAAGGAGAATCCTGAAGTAAGAAATGAGGGAGAAAGGATCTTCCCAGAGCACGGAAGATTAAGCTGCCTACACCATTTGAAACCATCTGAAAAAGAATTTGACAGACTGCGTATGAAAAGTGAAAGAGATTTTTATTACAGGTGGAAAAATCCTGTTTTGTTTCCCCAGGAATAAAATGAGGTAAAATAATTTAATTCATGTAATTGCTTTTTGGCTTCTCTGAACAGCTTTTCTGAGCCAGGATGAAAAACTTCCCTTCCAATTTACATTGCTGTCTATGATTTCCCCCCACCCCCATTCATCAGGACCATACATTGGAATTCAAAATGCATGTTTTTTCTGCATCATTGTGATCTTGAAAAGTCTGTATGCCTTAGAGGAAATACCTGATTACCTCCATCTGTTCTGCAGCCCTCACACTCATCAGCTGAGACTTCTCTGTCATGAATGAGATCAAACAGCTCTCTGCCTTCACCCAGGGAAGCTCATCTGTGAGCAAGGCAGAGCCTCCAGTAGCGCTGCTCTGCGATGCCATGGCAGTACCTGCACAGACAGCAGCTCTGCTCCCTCCAGCCTTGCTGCCAGCTGCACATTACTGCTGCTCACCTGTTCCTTCACAGAGGCTTTGCTGATTGCCTGATGAGCCAGTTCAGGGGCTAAACCAGCAAAACACTTAGCAAAAATATGTGAAAATGTTGCTGCTGGGTTAATTCCCTGAGCCAGTTCACCGGGGGATCAAATCAAAGAAAGGATAGGAGCACACAACCTAGCTGTATTGTCCAGCCATGGGGAACTGCTGGAACTAGCATCTCCTTAAAGCCTGACACAAAGTACAACATGCATCTAAAGGAAAATGTCCAAATCTTTGTTTCTGGATGACAAGAGGCAAGGGCTTTCAATTGTGCCTCCTGTTACAAACTAGGGAGCTCCTACCTGCACAGCCAGTTATCTGGGTGGACTGGGATGACTGTTGTTGGCAGATTTAGAGTGGATCTGAGAGTTTGCAGCATGGTACCAGTGCTCTCTACTCCTAGGACCTGAAGAAATATGTCTGTGTGTAACAGTAGTTAAGTTACATGCTCCCATCATAAAGTGCTCCTCTTCTGATTCCTTCTGGCTTTATCTTTCATCTCTCCACTTTTCCAGATTTGTACATCTTAACGATTACTCTGTTGTCTTCCTCTGGACTTCTTCTGTTTGCAATTAGGACAGGACCCAGCCACGGGGCTAAAAGGCTCAGACTTCATTTCCTGTTCCACTTCTGTGTCTTAGGAGATTTTTCAGTCGCATCCCAAGTGATGGTCATCAGCTTTTTGTGTAAGAGCCGATACGCAGTGCTCGGCCGCTGTGTTTGGGTGGGTGACGCCCAGGGCCACCCTAATCTGCTTGCAACGTCAATGGATTGCCGGATTCTCTGCTTTGCCCGTGATGATAATGCCGTAGGAGCCACGGATTAAATATTTTATCTGCCTGTTTGTCTGCATGCTTAAAACCCAATCCTGAGTCCCAAACAGTCAACAACAAGCTCTGTGCCAAAAGGGATGAGGTCAGGCATCACTGGGAGCTAAATCTTGTTGCACCATGCTGGATTATGCCCCTGAAAACCTGATTAAATCTATCATTTTTGCTCCCAGAGTCTTTGACTACCCCTCAGCATCAAAAGGGAAAATATTGGGACAGGTGACACGTTTGTGGGTTGGTTTTTTTCCCTCCTGTCAGTATCAAAGTTACAGGATGAGCGACCGGTGCATTGATTATTGAATTATTTAACAATTCCTCTTGCATCTCTGCCTTTGCTTCAGAAAGCCTTTGTGTACAGCATGTTACCTTGGCTGACAGCTGGTGCCTGATGTACTACGAGAAACTGGGAGATAATTTTATTTATTTATGAAACAGGTAAACTATTAGGGTTACCAACTACCAGCATATGTATTTCTTGCAATGCTGTTTGTTGTTGAGAGAAATTCAAGCCTTTTCTTCCTTTCCCAGTTTTTTTTTTATGCCAGCAGCAACTGCACATCTAAAGATGAGTGCAAAGAATAGAGGTGAGCACTCATCATTCTCCCCTGGGTTGCACAGCCGTGGATCTAGGAGAAGCTTCATTAAACTGAGTAGGGGCCGCCCGTGTGATTGAGAGCTGAATTGAATCAGACAGGTGATATCTAGAGGTGATATGTGGTTTTAGTAAGGCACAGACATTATACTGTCCGAAGGATTCAAGCAGCTGTTGGAAGTCTGCACTGCAATAACGTGCTGCGATGCACCAATGCATTCAAATTTCAGTCTGCTCTCCAGATGACATTGAAATTCAGAGCTGGATGAGTGCCAGTGTTAGCACTTGTGTCCGTGTGCACTAAGGATTTTCTGCTTTAAAAACAAGCAGTAATGAAGTAAGGGACTCAGCTTGGATCTAGCTCTCTGGAGACCCGAGTTTGTGATTGTGCTTATTTCCAAAACAAAACAAAGCTGCATAAACAGGTTGGCTTACATCAGTGTCAGAGGTATGGCTCACAGATTGCACTTGGCCCACACAGTGCATGAACAGCCATTCTGATGGGTATCATCTTTCCTGTTTTAGAGAAGTTTAGAGCTGCAGTGTGTAATCAGTGGAGCACTGCTGACCTCAGTCCATGTACAGCCACTGACAACCAGTGGTTTTCAATATCCTTCAGCGTTTACCTGAATATCACCCTTAGGGTCCCCTCACATTGGGGGTAGGAGCAATCTTAGCTAGCTTTGGACACCTGCACTGTGGTTTTCTACTTGAAAACTGTCCACTTCACACACCCCTTTAGGTCAGCATCATCTGACCTAGTTTAATCACCTTCTTTATGCAGAGGTGACCAGTGAAGTGCCTCTTTCTTTCCCTTGAATGTAGACTAGGCCATACTAGACTATTTCAGTTCAAAGGGACCTACAATGATCATCTAGTAAAGATCTGAATGTCTTGCTCAGAGGTGGACACATGCACTGGGTTAGTTGAGTCCCACCTGACCTGTTTTGCTGAATAACTCAGCTTTTCAGTGATGGCTACAAAACAACCAGCTCAGGAACTCTTCCTCAGCCCTGGAAGAGTCTGGTATATTTTCTTTGGGTCTGAAAAACAGGCTTGGGCAAGTAAACCCAAGCTTACATTATATTAGGTGGCTCGTCGGCTGTGAGGGTGGTTCCTGCAAGTGGTATTTCCCTTTTTTTTGCCATCAGTGAGGTCCACACCACCATGGAAGCACTTAACAGGAGGTCATGTCTCAGCAGCAGCATAAACCTATTGCCTGGGTCACATCAGTTCCTTAGGATAAGTATTTGCCCCTTAGTGTGCATGTGCTCAAAGTGTGTCACAGCAGGACCTTGTTCTCATCTGTGCCTGCTGCAGCTGAGGTATAGTAAATCATCAGATCAGGGTTCAGCATAGCTCTTTGGGCTCATGCTTCTATCTCTGCAATGAGGAGTCTAATGTTACCCTGGGGAGCTGTAATTTAAACCGGATGGTATTGCTGACAGGCTGCCAGCCAGCTAAAGGTTTGTTTTCCTCCATCGTGTCCCTCCCCTTATTGTCCTAAGCGTGTTTATTTGTTTCCCACATTAGGCATAGCACGTTCCCTTAGAAAAAGTATGTTGATAGGAGGCTTAATGCTGTTGCTCTGCCCCTTGGTGCATACAGAAGGGAGGCTGGTTTCCAAGCTGGGCCATCCCTTCAGAGGGATGGGATTTCCTGTTTCCAGGAGCCAGCATGTTCAGGCCATTCAGACAGACAGCACTGCAAACGCCAAGTGGCTGTGCCTGACACACGTGACGGTCGAGCAAGTCCCCAGTAAGCCTCTTGCTTGCAGAGGAGCAATGCAAAAAATATGCAATGGAAGGAAATGTGTGGAATTACAGACCTTCAGCTGCCCCAGCATCTGGGAAAAATGAGCGCACTCATGTAATAGGACTGCAGAGGCTGGATTCAGCCCGCTGGGCTTCCATCTCTGCTTTGTTCCAAGGATAACATAGGCCATTCCACTCCTCTGCTCCTTAGTTTATTGTTTATCAGCCCACAGAGATTCACAGCCTCAGAAATATGGTACAGAGTGTAGCTGAACAGTGAGCGTAAAGTCTGCTCAGTGCACAGTGACATTGGCTGCTCTTTCTCAGATCTGCTCCAGTTACCGTGGTGTGGCAGTGAGGAAAAGTGTGCTGATGAGCATAGAGCACCTGTAGCACCCAGCTCAAAACCAAAGAGCCCACTCCATGGGTCCCTTTATATACATTTATTCAGTCCTTTCTTCCATGTGCATCTTGTCATCGATTATTAGTTTTTATTGGACATCTATCTTGTACTTTCTAGGGGAGCAAAAATGCAGTCAATTACAGCACTGTGTGTTCAGGTCATGCTGGAGGTAGACATGTCCCATGAGGTTGCTACAGTTGATCTGTCTCCTAGTTCTTGCATTACTGTTGCATCTCAAGTACGTTTTTGCTTGGTCCTTTGGTAGTCATCCAGCTCATTAATCTCTCACCTGGTTTCTTATCAATGAGATTTGGCCTCTTTCTTACTTAAAATAGTGATAAATGAGAATGGCATGGAAAGCTTAGCAGCTGCACCTCCATCTAGTCATGCATTGCTCTGGTCTGCACAAATGATGCTGAGTTAGATTGAAAATTTCCACGGAAGAGTCTCTAAATGAGCAGATGAAAATCTAGGAAATCTGGAAAAATCTAGAGAAATCTCAAGTGTATCTGAGACAAGACAGAAAAAAGTAAATCGAGGGTGAGCGTGAAATGTGTAGGCCAGGATTCCTGATTAGTCCTTACTAGAACTGTCATCCCTATACACATGGAGAGCTTGCAGAAGTGGATCTGTAGAGCAGCTAGGTGTAGAGTCAGTGCAACCTCCTCATCTCCATGATCCTCATGTTCAGTACATTTTCACCCACAGCCTAGGCTGTCCTCTCACATATAGGCACAGAAGCTGTGCTGCTCTGAACACCTTCCACTCAATTATTTAAAATTCAGTTGCTATGTATCTGCTCAAGGCGATCAGTTTAAAGAAAATGCAGATGGCCTCTGGTTTTGAGTTCCCACTGTGCTTTGGTTAATTTGGTATGTAAAGGTATTAGGTTAATTAAATACCATGTGTTGCATGGGGACTGACTGCATTTGTGGATTAATAAGTACCTGAGTGTGTTCAGTGCTGGAAGTCCTCAAGCTGGCAGATGATTATTTTGCTAAGAAGGGAAGGTAACAGAGAGAAGTCGCAGGGAAATGAAGAGCTTTGCTGTTAATCCTGCTGTCGTTTTTGCGGAATGACCAGTTGCAGTGTCCCTCAGGTCTCTGACCAAGTATCACCCCTTACTGGAGAGACTGGAAGAAATTAAGTGAAGAGGAGCAAAGTTGTTGAGTTTGTTTTGAAAATCCTGCGTAGCCAGTAGTACGGAGTGAGCATTTAGCTGGCCAGCGGAGAACCATGGCTGGTGTATGGAAATTTTTCTGCTAAGAGAAGATCTTTACCAAGAGCCATATTGTGAATTGAGCAGCAGGCATGGTCACACTGGAGGTCTAAAGCAAACTGGCCACAGCTCTCTGGCATTCATGGTGGAATATATATAGAAAGCAGAGAGAGGAACAAATACCACTGTAAGATTTTGGAGATGTTGAAGAGGAAGAAAGTTGTTTTTATGCAGCCATGCCCTGAGGTGGTGGAAGATCAGGAGAGAGACCAGGGCAAATGGACTCTACTCCGCAACGTCAACCAGGCCCTGAAGCCCACAACCATTTTAGCGGTAAGAGAAGGGGTCCCAAGCTCTGAGAATGGCTGGAACCTTTCAGGATACTTTGAAATTGGTCTTGCTGTTTGATAGGATCCTCCTACTGCTTGTGCCAACCGCTTTCACCTTCCTACTGAGTTTTTGTTCCCCCACAAGCACTGCAGCTCCCCTGTGGTGCAAACTTCTTGCTCTTTGCATTTGGAAGCTCCTTCTAAAGATGCTCTTCATGAATTGTTTTGATCTGTGTGTACACTCATCATGTTGTTTCCTCCTCCTGCACTGCTGTTTGGTTGTCACTGCCCGTGCTTGTGAGGTGCTGAGAGTCTTCCCCAGAGCATTTGGAAGGACGCTTTTAGCACCCAGTGGCTGCATTGAGGAGGAGGCGTTGGACCACGTTGATACTATAAAGTGACTGGCGGTATTCTCACTTCTCCAATACTCTGTCGTGTGTGTTGGAAAATAAACTGCATCAGTCCAGGCATGAGGCTGGTTATGCAACTTATGAGCCAGTCCTCCCAAGTTGGTAAATGCACGAATTGCCCCAATTTGCCCTGAATGTCTGCTGCTTTCTAGGCTGATCCAAAGGTGATTGCATCAGCGGAAGGAGTGTAACTGACTTCCATGGGTTTTAATTCAAGTTGATTAAAGTCAGGGAAGGAAATAAGTTGGCACTCTTAATAAGTGACGTTATTTTTTAACCTCCCAAGTCCTTTCTGAGCTTACCAGCTTAGCCCATCCCAGAAGACTTGCTTTTTTTCACCAGTGTTAAGAACTGCACTTTAGTGACTTCAGAAAGACCATTTTGAGGGGAAGAGCACTCTGTGCATTGGGCACACAAAGCACAGGAGCTGTCTCAGTGACTGTATCAATTTACCTTAGGGATATCAGACTGCCTTTTTATCTCAGCTATGTGGTAACAGAAAGTATAAAGCAGGCTGCTTTTACAGCTGTTCAAAATTAAAGATTTAGAAAAACCAAACCCAGCATTACAATTCTTGTTTTCTTGATCAAAAGCAATTTTTATACAGCTGCTGAGGTATCAGAAAGGCTTTCTACTGGACTGGAACTGAGCAACATGGCTTTTCTTTTGCTGACACCTCGATCAAGTTACCCACCCTGTGCATGAATTTACCCAGCTATGCAGCGAGGATAACAGTGCTGAATACTCTGAAATGCTTTGAGAGTCTTGGATCAAAGGAGCTAAGAAATAAATATTAATATAAGTGGATTTATTATGTATCTGTGCGTGAATTACTGCATTCATTAGGGTTTTTTTTTCCTTTTTAACTGAGACATGAGGGTAAGGCAGTTAATCAGAAAAAGATCTAAATATTATATTATGAGCTGGGTAAAAATACAACAGTGCTGTAGCACAACCCCCTGAGGAAAAGGAAAAACAAACAAAGGGCTGGATCCTCAGTTCCATGTAAGCAGGATGTCTTTGTTAATATCCTAGGTGAAACTAGCAAGCAGCTAGGGTGGAGTCTACCATGAAATGGCTGGGGACTCCTCATGTGTAGCATTTCTCCATCTGTGGGTCCCTGAGTATAGCCTTGCATTCCTGTGGCCTCTCAGAAGTCCTGCTGAGCAATAACTTGGCTGGTGGGTGTTTCAGCATGTTTTCTATTGCTGGATGTCTCCAGTTTGCACTGCCCAGAGTGGAGCTGAAGATTGTTCCATCAGCCCGTTGGGTCAACCCAAATCTATAAATCCTCTGTCCACAGAAATGGTCAATAGTGGATGCTTAGGAAAAGGTTTATATCAGAGTGATCCCTCCTGTCTTCACTTACCCTTCTCCCAGCAGTTTTTCAGGACTTCAAAAGATAGATATTGCATTTGCATCATGCTTAAAAGGTACAAGTGGAGCTGGCCTCCAAGAATGTGGCGTTAGGTTGTGGTACAGGTTCACAACATTAAGTCAGATGCATAAAGATGTACATTTGCATGCCTGATGCAAACATGCCTGACAATAATTTAACTAGATAGCTCCCAATTTTAGCATCTCTTCACACTGAAAATAGGAGTGAGAAATAATTCTGCCTTGTTTTGTACAGTGTACGTACTGCTTGGGAGTTTTGGATTATTTTGGGGGTTGGTTTTGTATTGAGGAAAACAGCTTCTTTAAAAGTCTGTTTACATTCCTGTAATTTAATATCCACAGAGTCCTGCCCAGCAGGACTGACAAGAGGTCTATAGGATCACCACTGACATGGAGTGAGTAGATAGGGGTCAACTGCTTGTTGTGTCTTCCAAAACAAAAAACAAAGAGGTCACAAATGAAAGAGGTGACACATGTGAAACGTGCAAAAGGACACAGCTTTTCATGCTATTTGTAGTTAAACTCTTCCTTTGAGGTTATGGAAGCCAAAACTTTGCACAACTTCAAGAAGGAACTAGATTTGCTCACTGAGGAGCATTAAATGCAAAGAGCCCACCTAACAAATTGCTGTAGCTGGGAGACCTCCTGAAGAAGTATATCTATCTAACTCTGTGGCACCTTCTTGACCCTTCTTTAGTCGTCCCCTTTTCACCAATCTCCAAGAAAGGAGAATGTATAGTGGTTACCTGCAAGGAAAAAAATGTGCCACAAGCCTCCAGAGAAGGCTTTTTCTGAGCTCAAAACCATCTTCAAGACGTGACTGTCTAGGCTTGTATGTTGCACAGAGGGAAACTTCTACCCCAGTGGGCTTTTCTATCTGTATCTCTGCTTTATAACCTTTTTGCTGGATGCAGTGTGTCACAGGCTCATGAAATGGAGAGGTAGTGCAGTGGTGTATGCTGTGTGGGGAATACCCCACTGCTATTACCTTGCAGGGGATTTCCTGAGCATGAAAAGGGATACCCTGTGAAAACGAGATGATTTGTAGATTGCAAAGAAATTCATTCAACTCATAACAATGATATGCGAACAAAATATCAGCAACTTGTATCCCAAGGGATACTGAATGTCCTGTAGCCCTGAGTGTAGCTGTCCTCTCTTTGTTTCCAGGGGGATTATGTGTGGATGGACCTCAAAACCGGACGAGAATTCGATGTCCCCATTGGAGCGGTGGTTAAACTGTGTGACTCTGGACAGATCCAGGTTGTGGATGATGAAGGCAATGTACGTACAAAAGGTTGTAACGACCCTTCTGCTGCTCTGCGGGTTTGGCTAGGCCAGGGGTCATGGGGTCATCATAACTGACTTTGTCATGGGCTTCTCATGTGTTCTTGGGAATGAACTGTACCAGAGTTTGCTATTTGTAAGGACAAGATAATGTTGTGTCCCTACTTTTGTGGTGGTACTGGGAATGAAAAGTTGGAAATTTCTTGAGTACAATGATAACAGAGGCCTCAAAAGTACCTTTAAATGGTGCTTTGAGCAAACCATCCTTGACCTGCTGTTCCTCTGCTGCTGTCCAATCCTTCTTGACCTTCTACCAATACAGGATGCGACCAAACGCTGGTCCTTCTTCAACTTCTCACTTCTACTTCTTGCAGTGGTGGCTATTTTAGAGGAATATCTATATTACAAACAGAGAAGGTTCTCCAACTTTTATAGTGTTTCTTCCAGCCTGAAATAGCTGTGAATGCTCTCCTTCCCTTTAAGGGTGGCATAAAGAGATTTGGCTCAGCTGGGTCCTTGTGTCCAATTTGTAGTAGCTTTTAAGGCCTTTTAGAAATGATCCGTCTAAATGAGGCTCTGCCAATAAAAGTGTGATTTTCCCACCCCTTGCATTCCTCTCTCCTCTTCTAAATAATGTTTTATCTACTCACTAGTATTTTGTGGCAGAGTGTTAACCAGTGATGTGAAAATGTGGTTGTGTGAAAGGAAGAGCAAATCTGCTGTTTGCTAGAGACACCCTTGGTGTGCTGGGTGTCTATGTCCATGCTGCCCTGGATGATGCTTCTGCCAGGATGTTTTTTGTCTGTTGATGCTCCAATAAAACAAAAGATGTTTACCTTCTTCTGCTAGGAATCTTTGGAATTAGTCACTGCCACGTCACAGGAATAGAAGCTGTAGCCTGTCTGCTAATGCTTTCACATGTATTTTCTTCCATCTAGTCCTTCTCTCTGGGGTGGGCTGTTTCTGTCTCTCAACCCAGTGATCTCCCATTTGACTTATCTTTCTTTGTCCTCACGATCTTCCCAGGAGCATTGGATTTCACCACAGAATGCCAGCCACATCAAACCCATGCACCCCACCTCTATCCATGGAGTGGAGGACATGATCCGCCTGGGGGACCTGAACGAGGCAGGAATCCTCAGGAACCTGCTTATCCGCTATCGGGAGCACCTCATCTACGTGAGTGTCCTCTCCCTCCCCTCCTCTTGCTCTGCGCTGTGCCCCCTGCTCTCCTTAGCTCTGGGGAGCCCACACGGGGGAGAGCCTGACTCAACTGTAGAGGACACATTGCAGAGTCCCCAGTGAAAGACCCCATATGTAATTACTGAAGTTCATGCAACGTTGTTGTGCAGCCCCTGTAGAAGTTTTGGGGGTGTGCATTAACTTCCTGCACACACAGTAACCAGTTAAACCCAGACTGTGTGCGTGCTGTAGTAATCCCAAAGCAAAAGCCTTTGGCAACTGCACACTGTATGTAGCCCTTCAGCCTTCTCCCTCTGAACCATCACCTCCTTTAACCCAAGTGGGTGAGGACAACAATTGCTGGAGGTGCAAGGGATGGAGGAAGGATGAGGATGTGCCTACATGAAATAAATGGGAACAATGAAGTATGCAACTCCTACAACAGCTCTAAATTACCTCCCTCATCTGTTTTTACAACTTATTAGCTCTGAGTTGCCCTGACAGCTCATCTCTGGGGACAGCAGCGTCCTTCCTTAGGTCAGCTCAGTCATGTCATGCCCAGTAGACCCAGTGCAGCCTTGCCAACCCAACCAGATACTCAGAAATTGAGGGGTTTACAGGGAACCAGCCAGGACTGCATCTCATTTCTGCAATAACATCACAAAGGCCATTTCCCCAGCAGGACAAGGGTCAGCATTCAGGTCTCTGTGGTGGTTTTATCAGTGGTTTTATGCTGTGTAGCCTGATGCACATTCTCGCAGCCGAAGTGCGGAGTGTGTGTGTGTTTGCTGCTATACCTAATGTATTCAAACAGCCTGTGCAAATATGGAAAATTAGTATTGCTCTCAAATCCTACAGTTTTCAGTTACTCAGATGAGAGTCTGCTGTGCCTTTGATGGTCTTTTCAAAGCCACTTGGGTATCTAATTTTTAAAAGGCTCTGGAGACTGCTAGATTTTCAGTCTGATCTCCCAGATAGCATAAGCTAGCAGACTATATCCAGAATCTTCTCTATCAAGCCTGCTTGTTCTGCTTGATGTCCACTGTCCTTTGAAAGGGTGGGTTTGGATTAGAGCTGAACAACGATGGAGAACACACCACTCTCTCGTGTAGGCGGTTCATACAGTTGACAGCCCTCTGCCCCCAGCTCTGGAAGATATCTATCTCTTCTTTCAGAGATGAATTTCAATACTAGAGGAAGAGGATATAGCTGCTGAAAAGGCACCTCTAATTCTTCAAAGCTTGGAGGAGAATTGAGATCCCCAGATTCATCTCTCACTGAGAAATGCCTAGGTCCCCTGTGTTGTCTGTTTAGGGAAGAAGCCGTGACCAGAAGATGATTCAGCTCTTATATGATCTGAGTAACTCGGTAGAGCTCCCTTTAGGGAGCCTTAGCTGTTTGTAATGCTAAACTAGAAGAAGTTAGCAGGGCCAAATTCCTACTTGAGGTTCTGTCTTCACATGCAGTAAGCACTCATGGCAGTCACTATAGTGTCAATAGAGCCAAGACTGCCTGTGCAAAAATAAAGTGCCTGTCAGACGAGGTGATTGCTTTAGAGCTGGCTGGAGCTTGATTATCATGGAAGAGTTTATGATGAAGGGAAGTTCACACTGGAGGTCTATGGTACAGCATCCTCTGGCTCAAAGCACATCCATCTTCAAAGTCAGATGTAGTACTCTTGTGGATAACTACATTCAAGCAACCTGAATACCACTCAAGAAGCATAGATAGCCCATAATTTGTAGCTGACCAGGTCATTCAGGGAACATTTGCCCATTGAGCACTGCCTCTTTTTCTCCTGTTTGTGGGCACTCTGCAGTGGTGCCAAGTGGATCCCTCCAACTCTCTCTTGTTCTCTGAGAAAGCTGGGATCAAGCTGGATATTTTTTCAGTGGTGCCCACAGATCTTTCCCAAGGTCCTATGTCATCAGGCAAATGCACATTGCCTTATTAAGTGAGCAGAGATCCTCAGATAAGATTTCCTGAGATTGTCCTTGAATAAAGGAAGTGCCTTCAGTATAGCTCTGCCTCCGAGTTCCCTCACCAAGCTATTCACAGGCATCTGAGGGATTATGAACACAAACGAGCAGTGGACAGAGAGTTATTTGGCAACATCATACTAATAAAGTCTAATGCAACTTCTAACCTGGAGGTAAGCGTGGGCAGTGATTTGGGCTGAAGTGACTCAGTAACCATGTGATTTCTCCATGAGTTCCTTGTATCTGATGGTGACAGAGCCATATGTCTTACAGAGCTACTGCATAAGGGATGGCTACATCCCACGAAGAGCTTTGCATCATAGAGGTTCCAGGTTATTGTGCCTTGATTCCTCCACACCACTAGCAGCTTTGGAATGCCAGCTCATGATCCTGGGCACAACACAGCAATTCGTGTAGTCTCAGAACCAGTGTGAAACTCTCAAAATGACATAAAGTGCATAGCTTGATAAAAGGGCACATAAACCACCTCTGGCTACACATCTGTTGTTGAAGGCTCGGGAACTCAACTTTAGATCTCATCTTTTAAGAATGGTGGCATTGGAAGGAGTAGATTTGTGGCAAATATGGTAAATATTGATGGCAGTTTGCCAAAGCCAAGGTACTGTATGGATGCTGTATGGGTAGGGGATACCCAGTCTCCCAAGGTGTTTTTTTCTGTCTTAAAGATTGTGAAGCTCAGCGTGACTATTCCTTCGCTGTTTGAAAGCATTTCTAAGCCTGCTGAGTAAGGGGTGGCTTTTTCAACTGGACTTCATTTGCTCTTGATTCTTCATCTCCTTACCTTTGTGGAGGATGTAATTCTGCTCCAATAAAATCTAATTTTCCATTTTTCTTCCCCCCCACATTTTCCTCATAAGACAAACTGCGGCGGGAGGGTAAGTATGACTCTTGGCCTATCATTTGCAATCGCTGTCATGCCTTCCACTGGATCACTTGTTTTTGTTCACCATTGTGGCATTCTCATTTACTTTACACCACCATTGCTACTGCTTCACAAATGCATGGAGAGCATCATCCCCTTTGCTGCAGAGCTTGTCCCTCGTGGTGAATTTGTGACACCTTCTCAGGGCTGAAAAGTCTCCAACCTGTGAATGCAGTTAAAGCTATAAGTGCTTCTCAGTAATGACCTCAACTTGAAGGAATATGATTCTGCAGCAACATGAGAAAAGCTTCAACAAGGGCTCATTGCCCATGGTTTGTCAGAAAAACTACCAAAAAGAGTAACTGTGCTGAGTAGCAAGAGTGTCTGGTGGGGAGTCTGGACTCCTGAGTAATGGTAAATCTCTGTATCTGGAGACAAAAGCAATGCCTGCTGGTGCTCTCTAAGGTTTGCCAAAAGTGCAGTAATGTTTGGTAGAGGTTTAACCCCATAAAAATCCAGATGAAGTCAGCCATGGTGCTCTGGATAGTGAGGGAAGCAAGCTCAGAAAGAATTTGTTTGGGGCCAATTAAAATGTAGGTCATGCAGGCAGTAACTAATTTGCACAAAGATATGGTTCCTGTGGTCAGCTATGGCAGAGCTTCTGCCTGTTGGTAAAGGTTTATTTTCCTAAGAGAGGAGTGCTTTGCCTTCACCCAGCAATAGAAACCAGAGAGATAATATTCCCTTGGAGATACCCTTTGGCCCCTTATTAGCAAAGTGGACAGTTTTGCATGTCACGAGCTGTGAGAATCAGGCAAATTGTATTTATCAACTAGGAACGACCTACAAAAACAGGCCATGTCCAAGAGTTCATGCTGACAAGGTATTTTGTGGGTCACAAGGGAAGCATCAGTGAAAACATCCAGAAAGCATTCCTGCAACTAATGGTTAACTCCTTTAAAAGTCTACTTTAAAATGCCTGCCTCATTCGGGTCAGAGCAGACCGACATGTCTGGAACAGAGGTTTCAGAGACCTCTGCAGAGAGTCATTCTTTTTGAGAAGGGACTCAAGGAAGATTAGAAATGTCCCTAAAATTAACCTGTTGATAAACTATGAAAACAGTCTTATAAATATTTCACCCAGGATAGATAGGAGTCTTGGTCTTCATTTGGAATCTTGATGACAATCCCATTCGGACACTGAATTCACTCCTCGTCTGAGCACTAAGCTTACCTGTTTTGTCCCTATTGAAGGCTTCTCTGGGACTCCTCTGCTCCCTTATTTCAATGCTGCCTTCTTCTAACATTGAGTCTACCTGATTTCAAAGCCAATTTCTACCCTTTGGATTTCTGACAACTTTGTTCTTGAGCTTAAAGAGCTTTTTTTCCTTTACTGGCATATAGACCCCTACTGCAGAGAAGATTATCATCTCCCTTCTCAGTTACCACTGTAAAGTTAAATCTCCCCTGGGACTGGACAGAAGGTTTTTCTCTGGTGTTGGCTGTGAGGCTATAAAGTGAGAAGGCCCTAAGGACTTTCAGCATCCCTACTACAGGGCACAATTGCCACCTACTGGCTGCTTTCAGGAAGCCTGAGCTGGTGGGAAGTGTTGCATAGATGGTGGCAAACAAATTATCATCTCACTCTGCTCGAGCCCTTTCCTTCATAATGGAGGGATAC
The DNA here is from genome assembly GCA_033558185.1 of Dromococcyx pavoninus. Taxonomy (NCBI): domain Eukaryota; kingdom Metazoa; phylum Chordata; class Aves; order Cuculiformes; family Neomorphidae; genus Dromococcyx; species Dromococcyx pavoninus. The sequence goes on along the minus strand of JAUMJL010000286.1, from coordinate 397,217 downwards.
TGGGCTTGATGGGAGAAACTCGACTGTGCCTCTAAGTCTCCCTTTCCACTCATCTCACCAACAGTAGCAGCTATTTTGCTGCCTTGAGGAATGAAGAACAGCTCAGGCTTGTTTCTTCATCAGCTGGTTTGCAACATGCCCAAAAAAAAGAGGAGAACCAGCAGAACATGGAGAGATTTTCTTCTTGATTCCCAAACATCCTTGCCTGTGCCACTTCGCTGCTTTGTGCCAAAGGCTTATTGTTGGTTTTAGACCACACAAATAAAACCCATAAGGTGTATTTTTATGTTGAAATTATTTTTTTCCCCTGGAAATAATATATGCAACACTGGGGGCACTTTCACAGCTGGTCTCACAATTTAAAATGTGAGATTAATCTTAGAACTTCACTTGCCAAAAGTTAACCTTGAGAAGGCAACTTAGCTCCTTTCAAGTCATGGAGTGAAAGTAGCCTTTATCTCATGCCCCTGGCTTAGCCCAAGATGGAGCCCCGTTGACTTGCTCTAGACACTAACTTTTAAACAGCTGAGGTAGGAGAAGGAGCTCCTTGAGCTTGGGATGTGGTCGAACCTCCTAACCTCAGAGCTGCATCTGAGTAAGATGACAAAAGTCATGAGTCCTTTGGTGAGAGGCTTAAGAGAAATGTCTCCTGGAAGGGCAAGACACCACAAAAGGGTTCACTGCCTAAGGCCCAGGACAGCTTTGTTTGTTCAAGTGCCACAGAGAGCATGGTACAGAAAAAAGATCATTTCCAAAATTTCAGAAACAACTGAGAAGGGCAAGACTTTGTGGGCCATAGCCATGTGCACAGGTTGAAACTGCAACATGGAGAGGCTTGGTTAGGCAGAGATGGCAGAGAAGAATATATTACACAGGGAGACTTAGCAGTTCTGTTGTGGATTTATAAAAACAGGTTAGACAGACATCTGTCAGGAGTGGTTTGGATCCAGCTGATCCTGCTTTGAAACATGGCAATGGTCTTCAGGTTCCTTTCATCTCTAGTTTCTCTTAATTTGTACGATGCAATAGGTATGTATGGATATGTGCTGGCTCTGGTGATATTTTTGCAAAGAGCTTAACTTGAAATTCTGAATCTTAACTCAGGAGCATCCAAAGTACGGTTAAGGCTTGAATCCATCCTGTGCGTGAGCAGGGCTGAGTATAAACTGATTTAGATAGTTTGAGACTTTTGGTCCAGTTTTGGTCCAGACTCCACTCTGGAAGCATCTTTGATTTGATCATAATTTTTCATACAGCTTTTGAAAAGTCTTTTTTTTTTTTCCTGGCCTCTGCACTCCATTCAGACTACTAAAGTCTCTCAGCTATATCTCACCCTCCCCATAAACCTTCATGTGCTTCTCCTCCAGACTTACACTGGTTCAATACTGGTGGCAGTAAACCCGTACCAGCTCCTACCCATCTACTCACCTGAGCAGATACGCCTGTACACCAACAAAAAGATTGGTGAGATGCCACCACACATCTTTGCAATTGCTGACAACTGCTACTTCAACATGCAGCGCAACAACAAGGACCAGTGTTGTATCATCAGGTGAGTTGGTGAATTTCCAAATGGGCTATATCCTGAACACGGATGCTGATCACCTTCAGTGTGTTTAAGGGAACAGCTTATCAAATAGAATCAGAAGTTTGAATGACCTACTACATGTGCCATCCACATATTCCCAGTGCAGAAGTGGTCACTGTTCCTAGTAAAGTTGCTTTATTGATCCTTTGGTACTTACCCTACAACCCAATAGATCTCATATGCATCTTTAACCTCCCCTTTTAAATTTAAATTCAGTACTGCTACAGATATCAAAGATGCAGAGATCTGTACATTCTACACAAGGAAGGGCCAGATACAAGCTTGAGCATTGGAACTGTGGTTGTTCACACTGCTGAACTGATGTCTCCCTGCTGCATGGCTCTGCTCCCTGCTCAGGACTGGTCAACCTTGAGAACCAAGGAATGCCCGCCCGGTCACTCCAGTGTCTGTCCCAAATGGTCATATGAAACAGATTTTGTTCCCTCAGCCCTCCAATGCTACCCTGACAAATTTTGAACCCTCAGACTGTCTTTATGCTTTCAGAGCACCACCTGTCTCCAAGGCATGCCTACTGTAAGATTTGTTGCATAAAACCAAAACCCTGGAGCACCCTATCCACAGTATTTCAGATATGTGGGACTGAAAAGGCCACGTAGTAATAATTAATTTGTAGGGCTGGAAAAATATCAAATGGGGTCTAAAGAAAAGTCCAGGTCAGGCATGATGTAGTGTGCCAGTGGCCAGCCCACCCTGACAAGTGAGGTACTTCAGCCATGGGGTCAGGGCTCAGACCCTGGTGCTCTTTAATTTAACACCATGAAGGTCCATTTCAACTACTTATGCTGGCTACCGCATGTATTGGACAGGCCACAGACTCACAGCAAGGGATTTCTGCCCAGCCCTTCCACTTGTACTATCAGAGGGCCCCTACTGAGTGTGGTGCCCTACCCCAGAACTGCCACCATCAGTGTGACAACCTGCATTCAGACCCTGCGTGGTATGTTGACAAGGGCAGGGCTTAAACAGGGGCGTGCGAGATAACAGAAGTCAGAGTTCTGTGGAGAAAAAGCTTTGAGGAGTAACTCTTGCTTCCTGCCTCTTGATCTTCTCCTCTCCAAACTGTCCCTCACCTGTGAAAGTACCTGCCTCTATTTTGCTTGTCTGCCTTCTAGAGTATTTTGGCAGCTCAAGACTGACAGTAAAGCTGCTCCATGGGACCAGCCAGCCTCTGGACCACAGGCTCATGGTCTGGTGATCATACCTGTAAAAGCACTGTCTGAAAGTGCTTCATGACCTTCTTAGTGCTAATTGAATGATGTTATTTGCTGAAGACACCCAAACCCAAGCAACAGCTTGGGCCGAATGGACTGTAAACCAAGTTTGGATGTTGGCTGGAAGCTCTCTGTTACTGTGTCCTACCATTTCTCCTACAACCAGTCCATGGGATGCTGGAAACCCATCCTTGGCGGCCTCGTACTGCTTGTGCAGAAGAGGCAGAGAGAGCAGTCCCTTGAAGACAGAGAGAGGGGCATTGGCAGGGGGCAGCAGGACTTTGACTGACCTCAGTTCTTGTCATTGCAGTGGTGAATCTGGAGCAGGGAAGACTGAAAGCACAAAACTGATTTTGCAGTTCCTGGCAGCAATCAGCGGTCAGCACTCCTGGATTGAACAGCAGGTCCTGGAGGCAAATCCCATCTTGGAAGGTGAGACCTCAGATGACAGAGGAATCTTTTCTTCTAGCAAAAAAAAATCAGATTCAGGAAACACAAAATATGGCCAAATATGACACTTTGTTGTATTTTGAGTTTAAAAAGTGACAAAATTTAAAAAAATATCAAAAGTGATGATGTAAACATTTGTTTAAAAGTATATTCAGTTTCTTTTCATCTGAGTTTATTTTTCACAAGACAAATGTTCTCCAATTTGGGCTCTGAAATTTTCCATTAATATTTTTGACAACTGTTGTTGAAAGCAACATAATTCAGCTGACCTGAAAAAAATTATGATTGTTTTTTCCCCTTAAAATTGAAAAATATATTTTTTCCACTTAAAGCAGTTCAGGAAAGAAACAGATAATGAGAATCAGCTCATGGCCTTAATAGCTTCATTGGCAAGCTGTTACTGTGATCAGCCCCACTGTTTTAATTGGATGTCTGTAAATTAAATAGATGATCTGACCCTCTGGCCCAAATATGGTGCCAGATGGACTTTTTACACTTATGTAGAAAAATAATATTTTCCTTAAAGAACAACATTATTTTTATGTCCCCTGCTACTCGCAGAGAGCAGGTTGTTTTCTTGCTAAATAACCCCCAAGGAATCAACAGAAATGCGAATATCCCAACAGCTTTCCATGTCTGATGTTAGCAGAGCAGACAAGGAGGTCACTTGACTGAGCTTGCTTTCTCTGTGCTCTGTTGGAGCTTTCTTAAGTCATGGCATGAAGATGCAATGTGGCTCTCAGGGAACTGTGGGGCTGCCTGACTACTGGCAGGATGGCTTTGAACATGTACATCATCACTGCTAGGATTGAAAAGAAGAGAGGCTTTGTGTTACAAATGTATCTCCATCACCTGCCAGCAATCCTGGAGCATAAATTCCAGGGCATGCTGGCCAAGGTGCTGATGTCAACGGTCTACGTCCACGCAAAGGATGGACATGGTTACCTTTGTCTGCACAGGGTCTGTTTGCAGAGCAAAGTCTCCCTCTGGAGGTTGGCTTAGTCCCTCTCTATTTCCCTAAAGGACGAGCTCTTTACTTTCCCTCTCAATCACCGCATCACTCACCAGCAGCTCTGTCACTTCCTGCACAGCATCACCTCGCACACTGCAGCATCCTTCTGCCAGCCTTCCTCAGACCCATTGTATTTCATCAGCTGCTGCCAAAATCCTGCTCTCCTAGCCCTTCTTCCTGGATAAGGTCACTCTATTCCCATAGCTCATTCTCTGTGCTTCTCTTTATTTCCAAGGACAGTCATCTGTGGTATATCCTGTTTCTCCATGCAGATGAAATTGAGCCAGCCAAATTTACAGCAAAGACTTTGGGGCTGATTTTACCCTCTCAGCTGCTCTCTTTTGATAATTTTTTTTTGTCCCTGAGACTAGATCCATGATCTTCACCGTGCCAGGTCCTGTCTGCAACTCTTTCCACTGCAATTCTTCCCCACAGCTTTTGGGAACGCAAAGACGATCCGTAATGACAACTCCAGCCGATTCGGGAAGTACATTGACATCCACTTCAACAAAAGGGGAGCCATCGAGGGGGCAAAGATTGAGCAGTACCTGCTGGAGAAGTCCCGGGTCTGCAGGCAGGTAAGGTAACATATCTGCAAGTCGTGGGAGCGAGCACTTCATTGGTTGATCTTTGTGGTGCTTTTCTCCTCGCAGAGCTGACACTTGCTCTTCTACTGCAGGCCCAGGACGAGAGGAATTACCACGTGTTTTATTGCATGCTGAAAGGAATGACGATAGAGCAGAAGAAGAAGCTGGGTCTTGGGAAAGCCACAGACTACAACTACCTTGCAATGGTGAGAGCATGGTGAAGAAGAGGTTTGGTGAGGTGTTGTGGTGAAAGCTTCTTATCAAGGGGGAGAGAAGTGAGAGGTGCTTTCTCCGCAGCCCAAGGGTTGTTTTGCTGTTTGTGACCTTCTTGAGCCTTAACTACAGGATTCATGGGACTTCTTTGTCCCACTGTCACAATCCTAACAGTCTTAGTGCAAACTCTTAACCCCTGTGTTTAGATAAGTTTATTTCCACTCTTCCCTTGCTGAGCTATCTCTGCTCCACGTGTCCAACAGAGGCAGCAAATTCCAACCCCGCTCCCTACAAATCAGCGTTGCAGTCTAGAGGAAGTGGTAGAAGCAGATGTGATTAAGGCTGGCCCATCATCAGCGAGGCTGGGACACAGAATTCTGGCTGAATCAGTGGGAGCTTGCAGCATGGTTCCTTCTTGCTCTGCATCTCCACTCAGGAGCTTTTTCTCCTCTGCTGATTGCAGCCAGGCACAGTGTAGCTGGGGACAGAGGGTAAGTGCAGGTCACGAAGCTAAGCACCGATTCATAGTATAACCAAAGGCCAGAGCCAGATCCACAGGGTGAATAGCTTAGGGTTACACCCATCCATGCCAAACACCCTCTGCTTTACCCCATGCACTGTGTGGCCTCTTTGCCTCCCCAGGGTAACTGCACAACTTGCGATGGCAGAGATGATAGCAAGGAGTACGCCAATATCCGCTCGGCAATGAAGGTCCTTATGTTCACCGACACGGAGAACTGGGAAATCTCCAAGCTGCTGGCTGCCATTCTGCACATGGGGAACCTGCAGTATGAAGGTAAAAGGGCAAAATGCAGGAATGTGGTCCAGCACACTGACTTCTTATTCTGCATGGTGAGAGGGAGTCAAACTTAGGGACAGAGGGCTGTATACAGACCACCTGCCGTGGTGCCCTGCCAGGTGCTTAAGTGCTTAGAGTGGTCTGTAAGGATAATAAAAGAGGAATAAATCCACCTGCCCACGCTGCAGAGCTGCCAGACTCCAGTATGCTCAGTGACATCCACCTTTCCTGAATTTAAAGAGGTTGAATACGGCCACAGGACACTCGGTAGACTCAGGTTTTGCAAGGAGAGACTACTGGAGCATTTGACAAGTGCCTGTGTGACTGGATATGCCTTTGTAACGGTACCAAACCACCCTGTTCTCACAAGTGACACAGTGATTTAAAAAGCCTCTTTGGAAGACAGAAGCCTAAACCACTTCAATGCTAGAAACATATTTACCCCATCAGTCACTTAGGGTGGCTGTCCAAACACAGTGTAAGTCCCTTGCAGCCAGGAGCAGGCTTCCAGCATCTGCATGAATTTTTTTCTCCCTTCTGATGGCCAGATGTTGCCTGACCATCACATGGAGCCAGTGGAGAAAGCCCCTTTTCTTCACCCCACCTACCTTCTGCAAAGCCTCATCCCTTGCTGATTCCTTTCCCTCTTCCTCGCTTCCCCCAGCTCGGACTTATGACAACCTGGATGCCTGTGAAGTTGTTCAGTCGGCGTCGCTGATCACTGCGGCATCGTTGCTGGAGGTCAGTGGCTCTGCAGTGCTGCTGTCCCCTTTCTGGTTTATTCTCTTATTCCCAGTATTTTGGCAAAGCTTCATCTGAGCCAGGCTCTCCTTGCACCACCAGCTCTAGGAGGCTGGAGAGGCCCAAGTAAGCCATACTTTGCCCTGCAGTGAGGCTGGGTATCTGAGCTTCCCTTCATGCTAGTGGACAGAAACAGACACTTTGGTGGCACGTCGTCCTAAAAAGGACATCCAAAATAGTTCACTCCCTAAAACAGAGTGTTTCTCTCATTGATATAAAGAGAGTTCAGTACAATTGCTGAGGCAGAGATGTCACTTATACTGTGTGTATCCGAAGTGAGGTGAGATGACCCTTGCCCAAACCATCTGTGGAGTGGCTGGAGCATTCTTCAGTGACCTCCCCAGCAGGCCCAGCAGGTAACAGGGTTCTCTCAAGGACACCATCTCACCTTCATAGGCACCGCTGGTCCTGGGCTGCTTTCATGTGCTATAGGGGTGGTCATTTCCCTGGCTTGATCTCTGAAGTATGAAAAGAGGTCAAGGGGTTGGAAAGCTACATTCATGCTGGTAGGATACAGATTTGCAGGCTGTGCTTTTTCATCTTCTCTCCCCACACCTCATTAACATCTCACACTAAGTCACAAGAGCACTTTTCATAGTAAAACACAGTATGAAAGTGTTAATTAGTCTCTCTGAAAATGCCTGTGACATCATTTGAGATATTTGCCCCCTACAGGTAAGAATAGCCACTTGCCTCCAGCCATGGGGGGCTGCACTGTTCCTCTCTTGCCATGAATGTTCAGGCCATTGTAAGGACACCTTGTGTTATAAAATCAGCAGCTGTGTTTGATGGTGTCCTTGCCAGGTTGACCCTCAGGACGTGATGAACTGCCTTACCAGTCGGACTATAATCACCAGGGGTGAGACTGTCTCCACCCCTCTCAGCATGGAACAAGCACTGGATGTGAGGGACGCTTTTGTAAAGGTAAATCTTAGGGCATTCCCTTCTGCTCCTGTTGATAAGCTAAAGATATCTGCCACTTTTAAGACCAGAACATCCACCACCCAGGGAAAGTGTCTCACTTGGTACCCATGTGAGCTCAGACCAGCAGATGGCCTTGAAACTATATTCACACTGTGATGCACAAAGAGTCAAGATAGAAGCAGTCTAGATTGCAATCTGGACTTGAGACTGTCTATACTCAAAGGTGACCTATGGATGGAGCCAGAATTCTGAAATTGCTTCACCTCAACTTCAGGACAACAATGCAGCCTGAGCCCCAGGGCTACATCCTCAGCTCATATAAATCAAGACTGTAACACCCATGCCTGGGTTTCAGGATTTGGCTATGTCTGCAAGCAGTAAATAAAGCCAAATATCACAGCAATAGGGATAGAGCAGTTGAGCAGCTGTCAGAGCACTTAGGGAGAGCACCACCTGAGGCTTTGGGGTGATGAAGGTTGATAGAGTGGGTGTGCTTCACTGCTGTGCAGTTTGCAGCCCCAAGTAAGGCTGCAAAACAAGCGTCAGTGTATACTTTGGCCAACTTGGATCCCCTACTCTCTCTGTGGGGAACTGGTAGATCATGCTAGCTGGTTTGGCAAATCCAGACAGTGCTTTCTCCAGTGGTGATGAGCCTTTGAATCAGGCTCCCCTCCTGGTAGCACTGCTGTAGCTTATACAAAAGAAATTAATAACACTGTAAAACATGCAGTTCTGGAATTACTGAAGCAGCAACAGCTGTTCTGTTAAATCAGCAAACGATTCAGCCAGTGCTGCAATATTTAAGTCAGCACCTTGTCCAGGTGAGATGTCTTTGGCTTGTTTAGCAGTGTAACATGGCTCTGTTACATCTGAGAGATGTTTAGAAACCAAGTAAAGGACTGTCTTGCTTAAGAGCAAGCCCATAGAACCAAAATTTAGGGATTTTCCTTTCAGTAGTCTTTTATCTAGGCTTTCAGGTCTGTTTTCCTTGATCTACAAGATGGCTCTTGAAGATTTAAACCATACCAAGAGTCTGGCATAAATGTCAGTGAGCTGTTCAGTTGCTGGCCATGCTTTAGAGGAGCCTGTGCCACCTAAATGGTGCTGCAGTCTAGCAGGTTGAACTGGTAGTGAGTTTCATCTTTTGAATGTTGCAGGGAATTTATGGGCGGCTTTTTGTGTGGATCGTGGAGAAGATCAACGCTGCAATTTACAGACCTCCTTCCCAGGAACTAAAAAGTGTCAGGAGATCCATTGGCCTCCTTGACATCTTTGGCTTTGAGAACTTCACTGTCAACAGGTATGGAGCCTGCGAAAGGAGAACCAGGTCTTAACCCTCCTTCACTACCCACAAGCTCAAGGTCTTGCGGATCTTTCACCTCTACTGAGATGAAGCGGACTGGGTCAGGCCAAGCCTTTTTGCGTATGGGAGATTATCAGAGCTAATCACTCCTATGTTGTAGCCAAAAAAGTGCTTCCTAAACTGATTAGTTGAGGCTACTCATGTACAGTAGCTATAGCATTGTTTTGGTTATCTGAACTGATAAGGAAATTCTCAGCCAGCAGTAAATTTACTGAGTGGTTGATATTGTCTGAGAGTATTGCTTGAAGCATGGAGAGAGAGGGAGAAAGATAGACCATGATGGATCTAAAGTGGCCTTTCCTTGACCTTCCCTCCACAGTTTTGAGCAGCTTTGCATTAACTTTGCAAATGAAAACCTGCAGCAGTTTTTCGTGCGCCATGTGTTCAAACTAGAGCAGGAGGAGTACAACCTGGAGAACATCAACTGGCAGCACATCGAGTTCACTGATAACCAGGATGCCTTGGACATGATTGCCATCAAGCCCATGAACATCATCTCCCTCATTGACGAGGAGAGCAAGTTCCCCAAGGTGTGTTTTGGGCTCAGCCCTGCTGCCAGCGGCTCTCCTGTTTTTACCCCCTTTGCGCTTGCATGTTGGCATCCTATGAGAAGCCTGAGCAGCCCCAAATACACCTTCACCAGTGGGTTGCTTATTCATGCTTTTTATTGCTCTGTCACGTTTTCTTCCATGAGTGCCACAGCCATGCTAAAAACAATGTATTATTTCTGATAGAAGGATATACCTGCAAGAGACTCAAGACAAAAAAAAATGCACTATTGACTGGAAAATTATTTTAAGGGGACAGACACTGTGTAAATGTTAGATCTTTTCCTGTTTGCACAGGGTACAGATGCCACCATGTTACACAAGCTGAACTCCCAGCACAAGCTTAACACCAACTACATTCCTCCGAAGAATAACTATGAAACCCAATTTGGCATTAACCACTTTGCTGGAATTGTTTACTATGAAACAAAAGGTAAGGGGCAGCTCCTGGGACACCGCAGGTGTGAGGGATGCTTGGGTGAAGGTGAGCTGGTGTTGAGCTGGAGAAGAGCAGGGTGGTAGACCATAGTGGTGTTACTGTGTTTGTTTGGCAGTGTAAGGTTTATGGTTGGACTTGCTGATCTTAAAAGGTCTTTTCCAACCTAAATGATTCAATGATTCTGTGATTCACTGTACTCCTTTTCTGGATGCAATGACTCAGCCCTTCAGCAGTGCCCATGGGCTGCAGAGTTCGGTGCTCTTCTGCTTGTGTGTGTCCATGACAGAATTTCAGTGCTTTGCACCACAAGTATAGTTGATCCAGTCTCAAGATGCAGCTCTGTCTTCCTACTTTCTCTCCCCGTTCATTACCCCCATTACCTCCCAAAGAACCGCCAGTAGTCCAGCAACCCAGAGGCTGTTTACAGGGAACATCCTGGACATGTTGCATTGTGTTATCTATCTGTATGTGTGTTGTCCCATTATTCCTCTAGGCTTCTTGGAGAAAAACAGGGATACGCTGCATGGAGACATCATTCAGCTGGTGCATTCCTCAAAAAACAAATTCATCAAGCAGATCTTCCAAGCAGATGTAGCAATGGTAATGCAAGCGAGAGAAGATTTTTATTCACGGGGTGGGGATAGGGGGGTGTTTCTTGAAGGGGTAGAAGATGTGCAAAGAGCCATATTGCTCACTCTGAGGCTGTTTGGGGTGTTTCAAACCTGTTAGTGTGAGCCAGCCATCAGAAGGTATTTGTGTGGTGTTGCAAGTACATCCGCCTTACAGACCCGGCTCTCTGCGTTCAGTTCATCTAAAGTTATTTTGTGCTGTGATTGCTCCTCTCCTTACTGTGTAGAGAAGGGAAGAGTAAGGTTTGTGACTGTAGAAATCTGAGAGAGAAAAAACTAGCCCCTCCAGCTGAGTAGTCCTGATCTGTGTGGGAGGGAGAAGTGAAAACCAATTACTTGTAGACCGGAGCAGAGCAAAGGGCCAGGCTGCTTGGCATTTAAGCACCGCAGCAGGACTGGGAGGGACCAGCCAACAATCACATTTTGCTGTTAGGATAGCAGAGAGAGGGGCCACAACGTGTGAAAGCTTAAGCTTAGGGGACCTCTGTTGCAACCTCAGCTCTTCCCCCCACGCAAGAGCATTTATCACTGGGATACCAGCTTAAATACTGAGGTTGGTGACTATTTCACCATCAATAACACAAATATATGGTGTTTTCCTGAATAAGTTGAACACCTACATCTCTCTACTAAGACATCATCGACCCTGCTCCCAGAATGAAAGGGGAAACAGTTTTAAAGTCAGTCTTTCAGAACCCAGAAGTCCACACGAGAGATCACTATGCCCAAATCCTCCAGACTTTCCCTAGAAAAAGCCACAGGAGTGCAGAGAGTTTGGGGATAAAGTTTTCTGAAGCAACTAAGTTGTTTTTAGAAGTTGAAGTCTTGTTTCCAAATTCCAGCCAATGCCACTGATAGTCCAAGGGACTTAGGGATTTTCAGGCATGCCAAACAGATTTGTTATGAATTCCTTTGCCTGCTGAGGGAAATAAATGTTTGAATTCCCAAGAAATTTATTTAAATAGGCTACAGACACTTTCAGAAGCCTTTTTCATAACCCTTAGCCACTCAGTTTTGCTCCTGCTGAAAAGAATGATCAGTATTTTTTTTTTACTTCATTGGGAACAGGATAACATTTATCAGCCTCAATTAACCTTCCAATTGGCATCATGCTCCTAGTGGGTTCAGAGCTCTCCTCAGATGTGAATGCTCCTGCTGAAGTAGACGCTAACTCCCGTAGCATCAGTGCTGCCATTCACTTTGCTTTTTATTGCTTGTTCCTCACTGCTTTTTGTTTTCGGTGCTAGATTTACAGAACGGCTTGGAAATTATTTCTTGCTTCTTTGGACAGAGCAGAGATACATTCTGAGGAAATCATGAGAGGGAGCTCTTAGGTTTACACAGTCATGCAGACTTTTTCACAGGAACACCTACCAAGCATCTTTAAAAGGTGCTGGAAGTAAATGACAGCAAAATCGGGAATTTCACCTGGGCATTGTCTGGGACCTGAGAACTGAGACCTTTTAAAGAATCAGAGCACTTTTCTTGAAATAAACCTTTTCTTTTATACTTCCATTAAACATCTTCAGAGTCTGTCCTGAGTGGTGATCCCTGTGCTTTGATACTTTAATGATCTCTGCTTTTGTTTTTGAATGAGAGATTTGTAACCTGACTGGCATGGAACTGCAAGAGGAGCAAACATTGTGTACTAGGCTCCTGTAGTCATGCACAATATTAGTGTGAACTGGGAGAGCACAAATCCCCTAAACACCATGCAAACAAAACTTCTCAGACAAGCAGGATCCAACATGGGGCAGAGATTATTCTGCCAATGCTTTCCACTGAAATTCAATAATCTTTGCAGCCCCTTTCTTAAAACACATTCCCCAAAAGAAGGAGCAGGTGAGCATGGGTCATGGGAATTGACTGCATGGAGCAAAGAGCTGGGTCAAAGGCCCTTCTTGGAAGTGTGCACACCTTCCCTGAGGATCAGTGAGACGATCTGTGGAGAAACCTTGCAGAGACACTTAGATCAGGTCAGTTACATCTAGCATCTTCCCTTAATAAGAGACAAGTGGCTGCTCTGCTAAGGACTGTATCAAATAATGAGGCATTTTGCCCAACAACTTCCAGCCTTCAGTCCTCAGGAGTTTATCAATGAGTTTGTAGGGTTTTGTGAGTCTCTGAAAAGCAAGTCCATATCTGCTTTGCATTCAGTCTTTCAAATGGGATCCTTATATGCCAGAAACTTGAGAAAGCCACACATCAGAGACGTTTGAAAAGTAGTCGAGAGTGTATATTTGAATATTGTAGTAATTGTTTCATCCCTGAAACAACTACTGTTTGTGCACAGCAAAACCTGTGGTGACCTGGGTATTGTATGCCCGTCACAGAGGAGGGCTATCTGCATGTGTTTGCTCAATCAGAGCATTGCTTTGAGCAGTGCCAGGTGAAATGATGGATTCAGTGGAAATTGTACACCGTTCCTCTGAGGAATTCAGCCAGTGTGGTCCGATGGTGCTTCTTGCTCAAAGAATAGGTAGAAGGAGCAGTGAAGGATGGAAACAGTGAAGGGAAAAACAAATAGAAAATCTAGGGGCTTTCCACTTGATAAAAATTTCAGTACTATAGAAAACATCTGATTTGGATTAATAATTAGGGAAGAAGAGAGGAATTTCTTTAGAATTTTTCTGAAAATTTGGGTGTTTTTCCATGGCACCTTCCCAAGAGCTGTGTATTGAGATCACTGGTCACAGGAGAGCAGGGATGTGTGAGGTGGGGAGGGGGGCACTTAAACTGGATGTGTAATGAGTGAGATTAAAAGATGTAGACAAGTTGTTTCCAAGAGGCAAGAAATGGACACAAATAGTTCCCTGAGCTTCGGGGATGTGAGCATGGAGACAAAGGGGAAAAGCCAGAGAGGGACAGACAAAAATCTAATAATGAATGCATTTTGTTCATGAGATGTTTTAACAGCTGGACCTCCAAGCCTAACAATGTCAGGCTCCCATTTCGATTATTCCTTCTTTTCACTGTTTGCTCTTCTCTGTCTCTGTTTTGTTTTGTTTTTTGTTTTGTTTTTTTTCACCTGTGCTTCATGTAGTTTCTCTGTGGCTATGCATCCAGCACATTTGGCCAGTCGCCCACACCCACACCAAAGGTAAACTGAATACATGAGTTCCTCTGTTGTATATTCACCTCTCCTTGGAAAGGATTGTGCTTTACTCTTGTCAGTTTATTCCTCTTCCTTCACTATCTATGGAGAATTCATTTCAAGTGACCGATGTGATGGAGAGCATTTTTACAGCTTGTTGAGCAGTGTATGGGTGTATGACTGTGTCATTTATTTCTAGGACTCAACTCAGAAGAGCTTTGTAATGATGGGAATTTGGTTTGGATAAAATCAGAACCAGCCCAAGCCAAAGTTTGGGGGATTTTTTATGATAATTGAAGCATTTTAATTAACTTCAGAGGTATCATCAGTGGGATTTAGCTGTTGTTATCATGGTGCCACCATTGGCTTCAATGGGACATTATTCCTCCATGACACTGAAAATCTGGCCCTGTTTTGCCCTTTTTGGAGCGGGAAGATGACAGTTCACGTGTGAAGAGAGACTCTTGGATTGCATTTCTGGATCAGTTGGAAATGCCATCACTCTAGGAGGGGGTTAGGTCTTGCTCAGGAAAGAGCTGAAATCCAAGCCTTCAAAGGCACAGCTAATATTGAACTTTGCCATGATCATCAAAACAGGCTCTTGGCACCTTTCTAGGTCTTTTCTGTTGCATCTTCTGACTGGTTCTGATGGCTTCCCAAACCTTTCTTGCTAGATATTTGGCCAAAGGGTAATATAACATGTACTAAATGTTCTGTGACATTAGCTTTGCAACTGTGCTCACATTTCTGTGACAATCTTTTGATAGCCAGAGGATTATGTTAGAGATAGACTTGACTTTCAAAATTCAGATCCTTGCATGGGGCTGAATTTCAACTTTCTCACCTCTGAAGTGTCTCGGGATGTTTGGACTTGGAATTCCAATGAGGGGGATCTGACCTAAAATGACTCAAAGCTCTTCATTACAGAGCTGGGCTCCTTTCCCTTAGTATCATGATTGAAAATACAATTGCAAATTTTTTGGATGGCGACGTCTCGTTGGGCCCTGCTGTAGAGTTATAGCAGTGACACATGCCACAAAAATAATCCTTCCTGAGTTAGGATATGGTGACATTAACTTCAGGAAATACAGGGAAAAGGGAGAAATAACACTGATGATTTCTTTGAATTTTGTTCTTGCCACGGTTGTTCTTATAATATAGCCTCATGTTTTGGAGGTTTTCTGACGAATATTAAGATTGTATTTGTAAGGCACTGAGAGAGGTGTGGAGCAGCCAAGCCAAAAAAAGATTTTCCAAATGTATCAACATTAGCAATTTTTATAAAATGTAGTTTAGTTCAAAACAGTGATACCCAGCACTGTTATGTAGTCTATGCCAACTTTGCATCTGAAGGCACTTTCCAGATTGCACAGCCTTTAGGAGAGAGACTGTCTCTTTACTGTGTGCCACTGCAGAAACTGCTATGAGGAGAGCTCAACTTTCAGTGGTCATCTGAGGCCTCCCCAGTGACATTTCATATAACAAAATTAATAAACAACAAAAATAATTTGTCTCAGACTTCAGAAAAAAGGCTGAGAAATAGTGTGTCGTTTTGGCACGAGCCAGTTTAGTGACATTATAATCCTAAAGAGATGGGAAGATGGTCCTGTGTCAAGAACCTTTCCACAAAGTAGTGCTGGTGGTTCATGCTTCTCTCTTCTTCCCTAACTCACCTTAAGTAATTCATCTTTCTGCATTTCCACTGAAGCAGGTCACCATCCGCCCTGGCAGACCTAGTGCTGAGCACAGTAATCCTGGTGCATCAGGCAGCCTTCTCCTCAAAGAAGAAGGTGCAGAGTGATAGCATGAGTAGCCATTTCTGGCTCAGTGACATTTCTCCTTGTACTTACTGTTCTCCTTGCTTTTGTTTACTTGGTTTAACCATTACAAAGAAAAATACCTTGTGATTGCCCTAGGTGGAAGGCCATCCTATTTATAATTTTGTGTCCATCTTAATCCACTGAACCCACAGGGTACATGTAGACTGAACTGATTATTGCTTTCTCAGCCCTGGGCACAAAATCAGTACATAAATGTGTCCAAGACACCAAAGGAAAGAGTTTGAATAAGCCCCTAGAGATTTTACAGCTTCACAGAGATGCCGGAAAATGTCCTGATGCTGCAGCAGTGCCACTGGGGATCTCAGACACCCCATGTAGGCAGGACATCCCCTTGTGTCCCGGTGATGATATTCTGTCTTGACTTTTGTCTGTAAGTTACCACAAGCAGCCACACACATCTCTGCATCTCTAAAGCCAAACTGGCTTGATGTGGCTGAAAGAGGTGGCAATGAAGCATGTCCGAATGTAATGCTGGTCTGCACATCTTTTTAATTTCTCTTTCAAGAGTGTGCTTCTCTGTAAATCATGTAGTTCTCTTATTTTTCATATTCTTCTGCTTTTTTTTTCCTTTGATGCTGAGCTCAGACTGAGTGATTATTCAGTGCCCCAGTCTGGGCTACAGCACCTGTGAATCCTGCTCGTTCTTCCCCCATGACTCACAGGTCATATCCTCCTGTGTGCTGGTCTCTTTATGGGCACCACTGAAGAGATAGTCTGTGTCCCAAAGCTGCTACAGTCTGAGACTGAAAGCTGAGACATGTCTGGTCAAGAGAAAGGTAGAATGTATTAATCTCTTTCTCCTTCAGACTGTGGGGACTGGGTATGTTTTGAGCTCAAAAACATGCCCTCTCTGCAGTAAAACCTGTCTTTTCAGTGCCTCAATAGGCTGTGTTGGCAGGCTGCTCCATTCATTTTTTGGTCCATTTTGCTGGATTGAGGGAAGAGGTGTGATTCTCCCCTTGCTGATGTTTAGGTGAGGCAGGAGGAACCACAGTGACTGCAGTGGCTCTGCGGGAGGAAGCTGATACAAAGCACTCACCTGAGGGGTTTTTGTGTATCTGGGGAGCCCAGTTATTGCCTGTAGGGTTGGCGCCCACCATGGGGAGGGATCCGTGCACAATTGTCAAGCCCAGGAAGTATGTGAATAAGTGGGATGGTGCAGTCTTGACAGGAGGAGTTCATACTGCTCTGACAATTTGAAGATAGCGAGACAAGCTGCTTTCTGGCTGCTCTCCCTTTCCTCCAACCCCTCCCAGCAAAACGCTTTCAGGTGTGAGGATGGAGATGGCAGCAGTGCTTTTTAGCAGAGTTGGATGCATGTAAGGAAGAATTGCGAGGCATAAGCAACCTAGAGAGGAAGGTCTTGCTATCTGAGAGCAAACTAGACATGCATTCCTTTGTAGACCATTATACAAAGTCTTGCACCCTTCTTCCCACCACAGCTGAAAAATGACCTCTCCCAGCCAAGCCAAAATTACAAACCTGGCTAACATGCAGTTGCTTCCAACTACCAGCCCTGCTCCTGCATCTGTTGCTATTTCTAACCACTGTGGCTGTCCTTTCAAATTGCACAGAGGTGACCCCTTGCACATAATTACCAAAGTGATAAGAAAACATTAATCAAAGCTATCCAAATCAGGATTCTTGCTGAAACAGCCTATTTCTCATCAAATCTGTGACAGAATGTAAGCACCAGACTCTGCAGTGCTCTGCAGGTAGCAACTGCATCCATTAATTACTCTAGATTTGTTGACAGTTTGTCCTTTGAGGGAGGATTCTTCTGAGAGAGATCACTGATAGCTGCCTGCCAAGCTCTTCTGGACAAACAGACCAGGTTTTTCTGTGTGTGCATGAGCTGGGTTTTCTCTTGTTGGAATTCCATAATGACTTTCTGCTTGTGTTAATTGGGTTTGTCTCGTCATCACATCCAACCTGAGCTGTGCAAATTCCCTACCCGTAGCAGGGGGCTTGGACTACATGATCAGTAAAGTCCCTTCCAACCCAAACCATTCTGTGATTCTATTAAATTCATCAGTTTTGGGTGGTGGGGATGTTTTCTGACAGGTTACTAGTGCTGCACAATGAAGTGCACGTAAGATCTTAGCAAAAGTGGGATTAAAGCTCACTACCTTGCAAAACAGCAGCAAGGCCAGTGCAAATGGGGACTTTGTGACTCCGTGCATGGCTTGACCACCTACAAAGAAGAGCCCACTTGGAGAAAAGGTGCTTTAAAATCCTGCTGGAATCCTCCCTTTGGGAAATCACTGGTCACCGGGTCATGTCACGACTCATGTCACAATTTGCCCTATTTTCAGTTCGGAGGGAGTTGCATCCTGGTGCCCGAGTCTTCCTCCAACCCACCAGTAGTACTTGCAGCCCCACAAAGGCTCCCTGAACACCAGACCCTACAAGACATGTAGCACCACTGTGACTGATGTGTATTGAACCCAGGTAATAGTGCTTGACACCTAAAATGAGCTGGGAACATCGTTTAGTTTGAAACTGGTTTCACAAGGTTCTCCCAGTGCAGAGAGAAGGGGCTATTAAGGGAAGCCTCTCCATTCTGCTTTAGAAAAACTTGCCCCAGACTACAGATTGGATTATTAATTTAACCAAGGGATCTAAACCAAGAAAACTACTCAAAATCATCCTGATTCACCCTAAGAACCCACCTCATTGGGTCTAGTTAATATTCTTTTCCAAACACAACTCCAGTCTTCCCTGTAGTACAGGCTGGGGAATACAGACCAGCAGTTTCTGGAGCTGCTGCAGACTGAAAGTGCCCTTGGCTTGTTTTTCACCCTACGTGGGTCTCTGTTCCTATACCCCGGGGAGCAGAAGAGACTCAGCCTGACATGAGGAATCACGTCAGTAGGGTTGGCCTGACCGTGCTGCAATCCATGGGGACAGTAGGGGCCGAGCTGTTTCTGAGGAGCAGCCCTGGCTAAATGCATTGCCACAAGCTGCAACACAGCGATTTTTGGTGACGTGGAAGGGACTCTTTGTTGTCATGAGCAGATCTTCCTCACAGCTTTGCATAGGGCAGTTTGGATTGCCAGTCACACAGGGAAGCTCAAGTAGGAGAAATTATGGCACTTTTCCTCCCTGGGTAGAGACATATGGAGCAGGTTGCCAGAGTCCAGCCATCGCAAGATCACCAGCTCTACCCTGCCCCTCTTCCTGTTGCAACACTCAGCCACCTCCATCCCTGCTCCCCCCTCTGGCCTCAGCAGCCACAGGAGGTTCAGGGACGCAGCCAGAGGGGAAAGGCACTGTTATCCTTTCATTTCCTGAGCCCACTCCGCTGCGGTTTTGCAGGGAGTGGAGACAAGGAAGCGCTCGCCAACGCTCAGCAGCCAGTTCAAGCGGTCTCTGGAGCTGTTGATGAGGACCCTCAGCGTGTGTCAGCCCTTTTTTGTCCGCTGCATCAAGCCCAATGAGTACAAGAAGCCCATGGTAAGTCTTGATGTTCTCTCCTGGTTGCTTTTTGTACAGGAATGCCTGCAGGGTCACTGTGCCTGGAGCTGTTGGCAAAACTCAGGAGTCAATGAAGCTGCTTAGAAAATCAACCTGTAGCCCCTTCTGCAAGCAAGGGAGTAACCAAAGGGTTGGCAAAACCAGACATTTCCTTTGTGATCCAACAGCACTGCAAAACATTTTGCAGAGGGGAGGCTCCTGCCCTTGCCTTTCTTCCCAAGGACAACCTCGAGTAAATCACCCTGCAGCCCTTTCTCCTGTAGGAAATGCCTTTGAATTTCCATGGAGGGTGGGCACCTCCCTACTAGAGACTGAGGCTGAGCTGAAGCACCCTGGGTTCAGTGCTCTTGCAGGGTTCAGTACTTCCTAAAAGTGATCCCCTTCCCATGGGCGTTTTCTACAAAATGCTTTCGTCCAAGGGATCTCATTCGGTTTCACTCCCATTAGATCCTCTCAACTGTGTTTTTGCACCGATTGTGAAAGCACAATTCTAAAAGCATTAAAAAAAAGAAAAAGAAAAATGCTTCAGAGGAAAGGGAAGAGGAAATATTTTGCTCTGATTCCCAAAGAGTTGCTTCAAAAGCTGCAAAATACTCTAAGGAAAGGGAAAGAGGTGGCTGTAAGTCCCCCTGACCACAAACTGCTCACAGAAAGGACTCCAACTTTTGTAGTGAAAGGTAGATGATGAGGCGGGTGCTGATTGTCCCAATCCCACTGTAATTCCCTTGCAGGATTGGACCCTGGTGCTGTTAGCTGCTCACCCCTCTGAATAGTGATGTTACTTTGGGAGGAAGAGCTTTTTTTAATAATAATTTCAGTTTTTTGTTTCTGTGAGTCATTTTGCCTGTATCTTTGCACTTCAGTAGCAGTTGATTTAGCCAGAGCTGGACCTTTATCTAAAGTCAGTGTGTGTTATCAAAGCTTAACTGAGTGCAAAAAAGCATAAAATACTGAATTTCAGAGCTTTTATATACAAGTAGCATTTATTTGAAACTTCTTTTTGCTGTTCAATGAACCTCATATAATGTGAGGTGGAAGACTTGGTGGCACTCTCAGAGCAGTTTACTGTGCAGTTATCCTGGTTTTGGTGAGCATAAAAAGCAGTCTAATAGCATGTTAATGGAATCTTTAGGGTTAATATTTAACAATATGTATGATCTGAGATTATATTCTGAATTGAGATGAGAAAAAAGACCTTCTTTAGGAATGTGGGTGATGTTGAGAAACAGATGCACATCCTGACTCGTTTTTAACAAATTATTCCCAATGCCCTGACTTTGAGTTACTTTTATGCCTGGAAGTCTGCGATTCAGTCTGGCATTTTGTCTCCTGTATAACAAGTCACGAGCTCTTGCAAGTTCTAAGCCAAAAGTCTCTGTCCAACCCCTTTATTTACAAAACTTTAAGTCAGACCTACAAAAAGATGTAAGTTTGAAAGAATCAGACAAAGAGGAATTAATCTCCCCATTAAAGTAATGAGTTGATGAGCTAACACTGAAGTGTAGTGCTAGAAGATAAGAAATGTGATTTCTTGCTAAATTTATTTTTGGCCTTGGTTTAACAAAACAAAGTGGAAAAAAAATCCTGGCTAATGGTACACAGAGCTGTGCAGGGTGACTGCAAAAGAAGACAATTTCTCGGAATTCATTTTGTGTCCCTGGCTTTGAAGGAAAGTGTACTGATAGTGATAGGAAATGGAATAGTGGGAAGTGAAAGGTCAGTGGAAAGTTCTGATGGTTTGTTACTTTATGTTATTTAGAACTTTGCTTCCTTCTAAAATATGCTGTGGCAGGGGGGGTTGTTTGCATCAGGATGTTGACTGGAGTTCTCCAAGTCTGTACATCATCCCATGTTGGTGTTTCTGAGCGTTGCACTCTTTTTCTGGCTAGTCCAAGAGAAATGCATGGGGTGAATTAGGTAACAAACCATGCAAACAAAGTCAAAACAGTCTCTAGCAGTCTGTGTAACATGAACACCTCATCCAGCCCTGATGCCAGGAAGCACATAGCTGCCCATAAGCGCAGTGACCCAGCCCTGCACACTCTGGAGGGTTATTTGCTCACATATCTGCTTCATGGTAAGGGGCTATAGGGGAACACAAACGTTTTTCCTCTGCACCTTTCTTGTCCCACTCCCCAGTACCCACTGTAGGTAAAGACAGCTTGAGACCAAATTTGGATGATGCTACTTTTCCACCTTTTCTGTGTTCATTCATTGTCTTCTCCTGAGATCAGGATTTGTCATACTTCGCTCCAGCTCTTTCATGGTTAAATGGCTGCTACAAGCTAGTCAAAAAACTTCTTCCAGGGATGAGGAGGTGGGTACATTCACAAAACAGATCCACTGGTCCCAGGAGATAACAAGGATAACTAAGATATAGATACATTCCCAGTCTCTCCTCCCTTACTTCAGGGGAAGCTCAGGTGACTTACAGGTGCTCATATCTATACCTGCACAGATGCTCACATTTTAGACAGCTAAAGGGAGGGCAGATGAATGACATCGTGGCAGTAATTCTTTGGCCCAGGGATTTACTCTCCCAACTTTCTGTGGTGTGCCAGCACCACACTATGTCTGCCTTTATTTTACACTTGAGTGGAACACTTTTTGGATGCTTGCACTAGGTTGCAGGAGTGTGTTGTCAGGGGCTCCAGGATCCTCCTCGATGCACTGAAGTACCAAGCCAATGGCAGGGATTTTCCTGAACCTTTTTTTGCTTCAGCAGATTTGCACATCTAGCAGCACACATTCACTATCTACGCAGAGGTGCCCAAAGCAAGTGAGAGAAGCCAGACTTACTAGCAAACATCTGCAAGGACTGAACTACTTAAATCTGCTATTTGGCCTTCAAACTGTCTGTTGCTTGCCACAGCAGCCGTGGATGGTCTGAGATTTGTCCTTTCCCCCAAACCATCATCTGGTCTTGTTTCTGACCTGTTCTTTTTATCTCCTTGCATGTCCTCCTGAGCGCAGAGTGATTTGATGATAACAGACTTATCTCAGGGCTTAGCCTTCTCCAAGGCTGCAGTCTTCCTTTCTGTGACTTCAGGGTTTCACCTACCCTAAGATGAACTGGTATAGGCACCCTAAGACCTCAAGTGTCTGAGCCTTTGCTGATGTGGTCTTCTGCTCCCTCTGCCTGCAAAATGGTACAGCCCTGCCCTTACAGGAGTGCTGTGATCACATCAGAAAAGCTCAGAGTGGCAGTCAGAGGTTAATGACCATGAGTGTTCATTGTGAGAGGGACTGTACAGTTTCATTTTTGTAGATGTGGCATCACTGCCTGTTTTCCCAAGGTAAAGTTCACCGTTGTGTCATGCTTTGCAGTTCTCCTCTCAGTCCTTTGTGTAGTGCATAGGACACATCTAGTCTTACAAGCAATAACTGAAGAAATTGAGTGAGTCAAACACACTCAGCACTTCATAGGATCAGGCCCGTGACAGCCAACAGTCCTTGGGTCCACCATGTGACAGGTTTGGGTGGGTGCCTGACTTGACTGCTCCATACATCTTCAGAGTTACCACTCTGTTATGGCCAGTCCAGGCCAGGATGTGCAATCAAAGCACTGTGTCTTATAACTTCCCCAGCTGTTTGACCGTGAGCTGTGCGTCCGTCAGCTGAGGTACTCAGGGATGATGGAGACCATCCGGATCCGCCGGGCTGGCTACCCCATTCGCTACACGTTTGTGGAATTCGTGGACCGGTACCGGGTGCTCATGCCTGGTGTGAAGCCAGCATACAAGCAGGTGAGCATCTTCTTCCACAGGTAATGATTGCTCTCTGCTAGACTCTCCAGAAATATTTACAGGGTGTGCATCCTCTCCAAAACCAAGTATGCAACATTTGATTCCCAGATTTTATGTTGGTGCTCTGGGCTTTCAAAGTGAAGGAAAAACTGTTACAGGCTTTCAGAGACAGGGAGCTGAGCATGAAGGGGCCATGCTCAGTCTGTCCTGCTCACTCGCCTTAAATGTGGTGACAGTAAAACCCTGGGAACCTCATTAGCAGAAAACTGCTGGAATTGGGACCAGAAATGGTCATTGTTGGGCTTGGGAGGAGCAGTGGGTGAAGCTAGTCCTGATGAATCCCACCTCCTCTTCTACCAGGGTGACCTGCGTGGAACGTGCCAGCGCATTGCTGAAGCTGTGCTTGGAAAGGATGATGACTGGCAGATTGGCAAGACAAAGATATTCCTGAAGGTAGGTGGCTCTCCGTGCCCCCCCTGCTGTCTGGGACCCTTACATGTGAAGGGGTCTCCTACCATTCCTTTTTCATTGCCAGACATGAGCCTTTCCCATGGTTTCTGGGCTGACATGGCAGTGGGTAGAACCTGGGCCAAGGCAGGATATTTGAGGCCAGTTTAGAAGGTGGCAGCAGGAGGAAGTCCTGACAATCTGCCAGCACTGCTGCCTGCGCATACCCGTACGAAGGCAGAAATGGTCACATACCGTGCATGACCTTTTCCCTCCTGGGCTAAACTGCTCAAACTCATCTCCTGCCTTCACCCAAAAAGCAGAGCAGCAGGAGGAATGTCCATGCAGAGCCCTGCAGAGAGTGGGACCAAATGCACAACAGGCTCGCTTGGTTTCGGCGTGTCCTTGCATGACCCAAGACATGCCTACAACATCCCTCTCTGCACTGGTCCAGCTGACACAGAACAGCCCAGTGCTGCAGGACTCTTGCATCACCATTCACACTTGCTCTCCTTACAAACCCATTCATGTGTTGTTTTGGGAAGACGAGGCTGAGCTGGCCAGAAAGCAGGCTGGAAGCAAAGGTTTCTCTGAAGCAAAAATCTCAGCATTAAACCCTGACGTGTTCTATCTAAATTCAACCCCAGCTTCATTGCCACTGCAAACACTCCCATCTTTTCCCTAAAATCTGTTCCCACTAGTCACTCTTTTCAGAGCCCCTTATCAAGATCTCACAGCTGTCAGGGCAGGAAACAGAGAAATCAGGAGGCCCCAAGGGGCCATGTGAGGTCGAGCAAAGCAGGAAATGTGTGGAGCTGCCTCCGCTGTGTAGAGGCATTGCAGCCTTGGCTGGAGGGAGTGATGGGACCCAGGCAGCCTGGAGTTTGTTCCCAAACTTCTCCAACGCTCCCGAGAACTGCTCCCATGTCTGACTGTAATAGCAGTGAGTTCTGCATGGAAAGGAAGCATAATTTGGTCATTCTCAGACTATAAATAATTGGATGTACAGCTTCTGGATGCTCTGGTTCATTTGGGAATGAAGGTAGCAGATCAGTAGGGCTAATGTTAGGATTTTCCTAGTGAGTAGGTGGCATGATACTTGGGATGTAAAATGTGTGAAGAGTTTATTTTGGACATCTCTGCTGGAGAATGACCTCCTACCCATCCCTCCTGCCACGTGTCAGGCAGATGGAGAGCTTCAGACGTGAGTGCTGTGTCATTTCCTCCCACAGGACCATCATGACATGCTGCTGGAGATTGAGAGAGACAAGGCTATCACAGACAAAGTCATTCTCATCCAGAAGGTGGTCCGTGGGTTTAAAGACAGGTAGGTGTGAGCCCAGCTGCCTGATGGGAGGTGGGCTATGTGGGATGCTTCACCCAGCAAACAACTCCTGGGGGATGCATCACTCCTTTGTGCCTATCTGACCTGTCTTGCCTGCAGCCTGCAGGGAGGGGGGAGTCCTGATATGTTGGCATTCAGGTGCAGCAAGTATAGGGGGAAAACAGTGGAGGAAACAAGGAAAACTGTATTATCTGCCTCAAGCATAAATAGACGAGGACCTTCTGACACGGCTGTCTTCAGGGGACCTGGTGTTTATTATGGCAACAGAACAGCAGGACTCAACCTGCTGAAGGCAATGCGAAGCCTCCAGTCTATGGGGATCCCCACAAGACTGCAGCGAGGCCGTAGGGTTCTCCACTGTAACTAACATTACTCTCCCCAAAGCCCAAGGGCTTCAGGACTCTTCCTTTTGTAACCCCTTTGCCACAGACCTGGGAGGAAGACAGGTGCCATGGGGAACTCATGACACAGTTATAGAGGACAAGGGGAAGCCCCAGCTGATGTCAAACTTCAGCCACAGAGGCGGGACAGCTCCTGGGGCTTCATGCTTAGAGCCAAGGCTGTGCCTCAGGTTGTGCCTTAGGCTTTGCAGAAAGGGCACATGCCAAGTAACTCTGTAATCCTTCCCACAGTTATACTAGCAAGACCCCCAAGTCCTCACAATGCAATTGTCCCTAACGTGTCAATATACATGATTAGAACAGCATAAGCAGGATGGGAGAAGAAGATGAGGGTAAGCAGGGTGGTGTTGCTGAAGTTTGCTCTTGATCGTTTGGTTAAGACTGAATCTGTTCTCAGATGGCTGGGCTTGAAGCAAGGACAGAAGGCAAGGAGGATGTTTCAGATAAGAGATGAGGATGCAAGGGGAGGAAGGAAGGAGGGGACTATTCCCAGCATCTCCTGCTCTACCTATTCTCAGAACATGGCAGGATCAACTTGTGGAGGCTTATCAGAAAGAGTCCCTACAAACATGTTCATAAAAACAAAGAGAGCTTAGGGAGGAGTCATTTTCAGGCCAAAAATACAGTGTTTACTCCACTTGGTTGCTCAGTTTCAAATCTCCAAAGAACGAAGCCCAGGAGATGATAACTCGCAGCCAAACCACAGAGGCAAGTGGTTGAAATGCCTTTGCAGGTCCAATTTCCTGAAAGTGAGAAATTCAGCCCTGATGATTCAGAGATACTGGCGTGGACATAACTGCAGGAAGAACTACGGTGCTGTAAGTACAGGGGTTCTTCCTCACACCTCTGCCTTCCGAACTCTTTCAGCTGGGATTTTCCTGGCTCAGTATGCATCACGGAGTGTAGGAAGGGATGGAGTTGGCTTTTTATCAGCAATGAATGGATATCTGCTCTTGTTGCTTTGCCTTCTCATTGAAGAAAGTTGCCTGACCACCTTCTAGCTCTCCTTTTCCCTTGTGAGTTAGATGTCCAACTGATTAGTTAGTTGCACCAACTGATCACTGGGGGTTTATAAAACTCTTTCCTCAAGAGCAGCTTCTCCTAAAAGACCGACTTCGTCTCCAGATGTTACCGTATCTAGGTTTCTCTTGGCTTCTCTTCAACTGAGTCCATGGCCCTCTTCTCTCCCTGTTCCATCTTGCTCTGATGCAACAGTGGGTCACTTGGGAAGTGTGTTCGGGTCAAAGTGTCTCAATGCCATTCTCCAAGCCTGCAATTTGATAGGAATAGCCACTTCTAGTCTAGTCAGGATGCTGCCTCCTGCCATGAAATAGTATCTTGGCTGTCAGGCAGGAGGTCTGCAGGTACTGGACCTCCATGGGAGCACCCCTCGTGGCTTGTGGCTACCTTGAGGCGAGCAACCAGACCTCCTGAGGCCTCTCAAGGGCAGAAAACTCTGTAGGACTCAGTGGGAAAGAAACTGCCTTTGTCCTTCCTGGGTTTTGAATCAGTGCAGCTGCCTGAGGGCTTAATTTCTCCACCTCCTTCCCAAAGGCTTGTCCTAGTGGGGGCTGATTTCAGCAGCTCTTTATAGCCGTGAGAGAAGGAGATTAGCAATGGAAATCTGCTTAGGGTGGGCAAACCCCTGGGCAGTGGGGTGGTTTCATCCTGCTCCCTCTTACAGATGCGGATTGGCTTCCTGAGACTGCAGGCCCTCTACCGATCCCGCAAGCTCCACAAGCAGTACCACATGGCTCGGCGGCGGATCATTGAGTTTCAGGCACGGTGCCGGGGCTTCCTGGTCCGGAGGGCTTTCCGCCACCGCCTCTGGGCTGTCCTCACCGTCCAGGCTTACGCTCGGGGCATGATTGCCCGAAGGCTGTATAAGCGCCTCAGAGGGGAAGTAAGTACCATGGAGCAGAGGCTGGTCGTAGGAAGGAGAGGTGGGGAGATAGGAAATAAACATGCTTCTGCATCACGTGCTCGTGGGTCCAGTTTTGAATGAGCAGAAAATTAATTCCAAAAATAAGCAGATGCCTTTTCAGAAGGGCTCTTGTGTTTATTCCCCCAGTATCATCGACGCTTGGAAGCAGAGAAACTTCGTCTGGCAGAAGAGGAACGACTCCGAAAGGAGATGAGTGCCAAGAAAGCCAAAGAGGAAGCAGAAAAGAAGCACCAAGTATGCAGGGTTTGATCTCTTTCAGGGGTTCTGTCTCTGTTTTCCAGAGACCAATTTTATTCCTTTTCGGGGGAATGCCAAAAATATCTAAGGGATTTCTGCCGTGCTTGAGCGGTTTGTATTTAATTCACTAAGGTACTTTGTGCTCTAGTTTGAAGCTGCTCCAGAATTTCTGATCTACTGCACAGGAATTCCAGAGATTACGGTTACTATTCACTTTCTTTTTCTATTGTGTAAAGGCTGAAGGGTGAACTGGGACACTGTGTGTGTATGCAAATAGATGGTTGCTGTATAAAAGAAAAATAGGAGGTCAGAGAGAGTCTCTATTTTTTGACCAGACCCTCTAACCAGGCACTAAGGAAGGAGAAAATGCTATTGCTTTGTGTTTTTGCAGTTAGAAAACTGAGACGTGGGCATTTTACTGATTTGGTCCAAGTCATTTTTCTGGGATAGCGCCCCAAGCATTGGACAGTCTGCCTTTGAAAAGCAAGACCAGGCAGAACTTAGCACCAGGTCTTCAGAGGGAGCAGTTCAGACATTGTATTTGTCCTCCTCCAGGTACGCTTGGCCCAGCTGGCACGGGAAGATGCAGAGAGAGAAGTAAAGGAGAAGGAAGAAGCACGTCGGAAGAAAGAACTCTTAGAAAAAATGGAGAAAGCTCGCAATGAGCCAGTGAATGACTCGGAAATGGTAGACAAAATGTTTGGATTCCTGGGCACGACGTCTTCCCTGCCTGGCCAGGAAGGACAGGCACCCAATGGCTTTGAGGTACTGGAGACATACAGGAGCCTGGCTATCACATGAAAGGCTTTAGCGACTCATTAGTGAACCAGGGGAGAGCACGGCAATCCAAAAAGGGGTCTCTGAAGGCTTCCTTCAAGACTAGACTTTTTTGCATGGCTCCACATGGTGTCCATGCTGTGGTTGGGGACAGTCAGAAGCCTGCAGGCATTCTCTGGATCTGCCCCATGGAAGGGAGCAGTATCACTGTAAGCTCATTGAGGTCTTGTGGCCTTTGAGATACTCTCCTTTGTGATTCATCATGGCTTATGGCATTTAGCTTTTGGACATCATTTCCCTGTGCTAGGAGTGGGGCTATGTTTGGTGCTTCTCCTGTTACTCTGGAGACATTACTGGGCACAGGCATGTCCTTCAGGGTTTAGGGCTCCAGAGTTATATTTCAAGGTTTTCCCTCCGGCTGGATTTTCTTTTAAGATGGAAATCAGATGGACAGAAAAGTCAGGCCCAAGGGGAAAGGGTAGTTCAGTATCCAAAGTCATGCTGAATGCTTGACATGTCCTTCCCCACCAGGATCTTGAGCGCGTTCAGAAGGAGCTGGAGGAAGAGGACCTTGATGCAGCATTGCCTCTCCCTGAGGAAGAGGAAGAAGACCTCTCAGAGTATAAATTTGCCAAGTTTGCCGCCACGTATTTCCAGGGCACAACAACACACACCTACATTCGCCGGCCTCTCAAGCAGCCTCTCTTGTACCATGAAGATGAAGGAGACCAGTTGGTGAGGCGGGGGATGAAATCCCTTGAGCAGGGCAGGGTGGGTTGAAGCAAGCCTGGGGAATCCTCCAGCCAAAGGGCACCAGTTGCTTCCCTTTGGGATACACCGCTGTGCTCGTGGTTCAGTGAAGAGCACAGCCATCATCTGCTGCATATGTGTCAGTAGACACTGTCCCACCCCAAGCTTTGAGCACTAACAAGACAATGAATGTTAGAGGGTTGTAGTGGTGAGTCCATCTTTATACCTTGATATTTGTGTTATGACAATTAAGTGCTTCTTGCAAAGCTGCTACTCAGCAGCTGAAAAAGTTGCTTCTTACCTTCTCGTATGCACCAGTGAAGAAGAAATCTTTGTCCTACAGCCATCAGTACAAGAGCAGAACTGTATTGAACTTGTGTGGCTATAGTGAACATTACATTGGCCAGGAACTTGCCTTTGCTGTGGTCCTCCTGCCCCTCTGCAGTAGGTCAGGAGCTGACAGTCACTGCCTCTCTATAAGGCTGGCATCTCCTAGCCAAGAAGCAAACTTGTAGGGTGTACAAACACCCTCATGATGGCACGAACACAGAGCCTGAGCTTGTGGTCCAGCAGCCTGTCCAGCTTGCTCAGATGGGTTGTATGCTGCAGGCAAAACTATTATGTGATTCAGGAAAGCTGTTTGCCTCCTGAATATATACAGAGAGACCACCATGGTAATCCTGATGGATTCAGCACGGCTTCACCGCATCCTCCACTTCCCTAATGGACTTTAACTTTCCTTTCAAATAGGCAGCACTTGCTGTATGGATCACTATCCTCCGCTTCATGGGAGACCTCCCTGAACCAAAATATCATACAGCCATGAGTGATGGTGGTGAGAAGATACCAGTCATGACAAAAATCTATGAGACTCTTGGGAAGAAGACCTATAAGAAAGAACTGCAGGCTCTGCAGGGAGAAGGAGAGGTAACTGCCATGGCTGTTATTCAGTGTTGAGTAGTGAAATGTGTTGGAAAGAAACAACTTGTGGACTTTGCTGCAGGCAGTCAGTTTGTTGCTTTTATTTTCAATTATGCTGCAAAGGGAGAATTGCCTACATGTCACATGTTGGGCCTGTCCTTTCCTCTTCACAGAATGTGAATGCTGAATGCACCCAGCAACACAGTAAAGAAAGTGCCCTGGTGTCTCTCATGGGGCAGTGACCTCTCCCCTCCTCCTTGTAGGGCAGAAATAGATGGGGAGAGCACCATGTCCTGTGTCATTGGTCTCTCATTTGGGGATTTCTTTTTGATCTGCCCTGAGTCAGAAGAGACTAAATTAAAAATGTGCCCTTAATCTTGAAGCAGGAAGTAAAGAGTTACCAGGGGATTAAGCTGTGGAAATCCAAGAAAAATCCCTATTGTATCATTAGTGCATTCTGGGATGTCACTGGAGGACTTTATCTTAGGACCCCTCCCATGTAAGACATTGTTCTGCATAAATCACTGTCCATAGCACTGGTATGGTTTCATCTTTGGCAATCATTTTATTCACTAGAACAAGATATCACCTGATACTGGGATTACCTAGGTGGCAAAGTTGCTTTGCAGTAAGTTTTCTCTAGTGTGATCTAAACAAGCCCCTGTGGAATTTGCAGATGTAAAGATCTTAGAGACGGTGATACAATTTGACACTATCAGTGAATTACCTGAGAAGGGGAGTAGCCTCATCTGTATTGTAATTCTGGAAAAATATACATCAGAGTTACCTTTCACTCCTTCTATCTATCATTTCATGCTTGTTTATTACAAAAAGGGCACATTTTGGCCAATTGAGACATCAGGTAGTACAGAAGAGAAGGAAAATCTGAGCTGCTGTTTTCATCTGCTCTGCAGTGTGCACAGTGGTGCAGAGAGGTGTCTGACTGCCCCTGAGCATGATGATATGCAAATCCAGGTTTACAGTAACAACTTTGCTTTATAGTTAATATAAACCATCACAGCTTCAGGACTCAGAGTTGATCTGGTGTAAATTACAGTCTTTTCAACATTTTTTAAATGTGAAGAGGTTAACTGTGTCAAAAAGTGATTATCCATGCCATTTTAATCCCACAGCTAGCGTAAATTTGATATGGAAGTAGAAAGCCAACAGTAACTTGATGGTGAGTTATCAATGCCTGGGTCTGTCCCACATCAAATTTATTCTTCTGGGAAGTCAGATAGAGCACAGACCTGGTTAATGGTTATGAAACCACAGTGGTAACTGTAACTACCTGTCCATGAATCTCTGGCTGTGTAACTTCCATCTCACGGTGCTCTGCCCATGGCTCAACTCAGGGTGGTCTTTCTCATCTCATTTGCAGTGTAGGAACAAGGCTGAATGGCATACGGCAGAGCTGGGTGAGCTGAGGTTGCGAAGGAGTCAGCCATATGTTGAGCATAACTTTGTTCAGACTTTCCCAATGCGTAAATTTGATCTGGGAAGGCTCATTTATTAGAGAGTATCTGGAAAATTCAGAGCCAAACCTGTGTTTTTGGGAGCACAGGAATATGGATTCAGACTCAGGCTTCCCAGCAACCTCTGAAGTATCTCACGCCCTGCCCAGTATTAACAGTCTTTTGCAAAGCCAAGGGGAGGCAGGGAGACCATGTACTCAATAGGGCTCTCAGCACATTGTATCCGTGCCTCTTGCTTTACAGAGTACTCACATTGATGGGCACAAGAAGAACAGCGTGCGGCACAAACTGGTCTCCTTAACACTCAAGAAGAAATCCAAACTGACAGAAGAGGTGAGAGGAGACGCTTGGCCGCCTGGCAACACAAGTGCCGTTGGATTGTCTGCAGCCCTCTCTGACTCTCTTCTGCTTTTCCCTAGACAACATAGAACCAGCCCTCCTCTGGGTTTGGCGCTACCTGTCTCTCTGCCTGAAAGATTTAAGGAGTGTTTAAGGGGAAAGGTTGGCTTCCCGTGTCTCCTTGAGTCATTCTGCACCTCGCGCCGGCCTCCCCTCGGCTACTGTTCTCCATCCATCCAGCACCTCCCCTTCCCTCTTTCACAGCCCTCCATCCAGCTGCCGATACCTCCCACCACTTTGTGATGGTCTGAATGTTATCCCTGCTTTTAGTTTCCTGCCCTCCGCCGTGGCGTAGGTAGCAGAGGTGGGGTCTCCAAATGCACTCACCGACCGTCTGTGCCAGGAGCAAAACTCCCTATGGGGGCAGTTAGCCCAAGCTGAGAGTTTTTGAAAATCCCATCTCAAAAGAGTGAGGAGAAATAAATATTTGGGGGAAGGTGAAAGCAATGCAGAGACATGGATTCAGTCTTCTTTTGCGCGCTGCCATGTCCACTTCCAGAGCAGGCACTATCTCACCTGCTGTTGAGAGCATGAAGATTGCTCTCTGAGATAGTCACCCACCTTCTCTTTAGGGTCAGTGGAAAGAAATAGAACC
Source organism: Dromococcyx pavoninus (assembly GCA_033558185.1). Classification (NCBI taxonomy): domain Eukaryota; kingdom Metazoa; phylum Chordata; class Aves; order Cuculiformes; family Neomorphidae; genus Dromococcyx; species Dromococcyx pavoninus. The sequence goes on along the minus strand of JAUMJL010000286.1, from coordinate 365,182 downwards.
CAATCCATCTTACCCTAAAATGGCTCTGAACACACTCTAGAAATGCCTCTCTCTCTCCAGAGGCTTTAAATGGTGACTGTGTTGACTATCTGAGACAGAGACCTGGTGGGCAGATGGATGCCATTCCTGTGTTCACAAATAGCACCATGCTTTTATGCTTTTGGCTGCGTCATTAGCATGGGGAGTGGGTCCATTCTGCCAGTGTTCTGATATTTTTTTGATGTAACTGAGTTAAAGGGACAGGTCTTCCTTGGCAATAAGCTGGGGTTATTCCAGAGATCCTCAGTGGCCCTTTCCCAGCTGCAGAACCAGATCAGATCTGGGATGCAAGTGTGCCATGGTGGAAACGCTGGGCATAGGCGAAGCAGGTGGGAGGTAACTAGACAGGACCATTTTCAGCTTCATCCACACATGATTAAAGCCAACAAAGTCACACCCTCCCATCACTGATTAAGTGCTGGATTGAAGAAATTCTGAGAGCCTTCCTGGCTGGTGGAGGATTTCTCCTGGGGGAGCACTACTGGTTTGGGATGGGGTGGGGGGGGGACATTGTAACTGGCTGTACTGAAAGAGAGCAATGTGTCTGGTTGACAGGTGACAAAGAGACTTCACGATGGTGAGTCCACGCTCCAGGGTAACAGCATGCTTGAAGACCGACCCACCTCCAACCTGGAGAAGCTCCATTTCATTATTGGTAATGGCATCCTGAGGCCAGCCTTAAGGTTAGAAATCAAGACAAAGGCGTAAACATGCCATTCTTTTCATTCTTTCTTCCTTGAGCTGTTCCCATCTAATTGATTTGCTATTGTGTGCAGCTTTACAGAGCTCTCATTGTATCATGTTTCTGGTCGTGTTTTAAAATATGGGTTGGGCTGGATCACGTTCCTTACATAAGGCCTGATGGAAATACCAGGCAGAGCAACTCACACACTTCTGAAAGTGCTAGTGGGTGCTGGTTTGTTTTTTTAACGCTCACTCTTTGCTGTTCACTACCATTTATTTTCTATTTGACCATTTAGATCCATTTTCTTTCTGTGAATATTTTTAATGGTATACTTTTGAAAAATTCAAACTCATTTCTGTTGCTAAATTAAACATTCAAAAATTAGAAGGCCAACTGTACATCTCTGGTTTAGCCAGTTTATGTCTGTGTGTTATAATTCAGTCCTTGTTTTTGTAGTCTCGTGTTTTTCTCACTCACACCTGTCTGCTTACTCCAGGAACAGGGGGGTCATCCTCACCTGGTGACCAGCTTCTCTAATTTTTATTTTACCCTCCCAGTTCACAATGAACCCTTTGGCCTTACTTTTCTGCAAAAGTCTGCTGTGAAGGCAGATGTAGCAGTGTCCCATGGGCTCTCCTATGGGATCTGTCAGTGTAGCAGATTGGTTAATGTTTTTGCTGCCTCCTGCGTAGATGAAGAGGTACTGTTATCCCTCATTTTGCATGTAAAGAGCTAAGGTTAAAGTCAAAAATGGACATTACTTCTCAAATTGAGACACCTGTCAATGTACATGCCTGTTTGTATGTAAGAGCTGAACAAAAATTGACCTCCATTGGAGCTTCCAGAAAACAAATTGAGGTGTCTCAAGAGGAACAGTCAGCAAATGAGGGCTCCCATCTGATGGCCTTCTATGAAAATTAGTTTAGGAGACTCTCTTTGTATCACTGGGAAGAATTTGTGAGAAACCAGAGTACACTCCATCATCTAGAGGTGACATTCAGCTGCCTGAACTTTGAGACTCCCCTTTGTTTCCCTTTTTCTCTAAGCTGTATCAGTCAACTGAGGGAAATCTCAGCTGAAACATAGGGAAGACTCAGTGGCAGTTAAATGAATATCCTTGTGCTTTTAGAAGGAACTTTTCACTTTCAACCACATACAGACAGCGTCTGTCTCTGTTCATGTTGAAAAACATCACCTCATTAACTCTAATTTTTTTTTAATTCCTATTGCAGGGATGAAATCTATTGTCAGATCTGCAAGCAGCTGACCCAGAACCCATCCAAAAGCAGCCACGCCAGGGGTTGGATTCTGATGTCTCTCTGTGTGGGATGTTTTGCTCCTTCTGAGAAGTTTGTGAAGGTAAATTGTAGATGATACTTGTCTAGAATTCTCTGCCAATACCTTTTCATTTCCATCTGTGAGACCAGTTTTTCTCTTGGGATTCACAGTAGAAGGAATCCTGGTCTCTATCTCTGCCAGGAATGATAGTGACATAAAGTTCCTAATGAGAAAGAAAAGAGTGTGTGATCTCAAGCTCAGTGACTGAAGTGGATCAGATGAGTTGCTCCTGAGCAGTGTCTCTCTTTCCTGTGACTCTAAAGGGAGCATAAACAACCAATTCAGGTGATGCCTCCTGCATGTGTGAAAATGTGATTAAGTGACTTCTGGCAGGAAACTTGTTCGTGGAAGACTGTAAAGGGAATCTGGACACCCAGGATGGCCCACGTTTCTCCCCTGTTTCTCACATGCAAAAGTCTATGCATTCATTGAAGCATCTGTTGGCTCTGATAATATGACCTCAGGCACATACTCTAACAAATTTGAGAAGGAATAGTACTACACAGCTGATCATAAATATAAGTTAATATAGAATATTCTACATAGAATGGGAGAGGTTTAATTTACCCGGAAGTATGTTTGCACAGTTGCTCTCTACATGCTGCAACTTGCCCTACCGGGTGTCATACTGAAAACATCCAACTCTAAATAGCCCCATGAGAGATGATACATAATTTATCTTTAGAAGCACTGTGGAACAGCATGATTGAAGTCAGTGGGAGATACTAAGTGTTGACACTCTTGAAAATCAGGTTGTTCTTAAGGATTTTCTTTTTTTCCTGGGAAAAGTCTATGTTTTGTTGCCTAGACTTGAAAAACCTGCCTTCCAAATTAGTTACATACCTAGGGGCTGACTAAAAAACCACAGGGCTCCTCATATTAGTTCTATACCTAAGAATTTCACTGACACAGGGCAAAGGGATCAACACTATATCTTTGCTACAACATGACAAGACCTCCTTTGTTGCTCTCAAATCTTCAAATGTTGGAGCCTGGACCTGCTCCCAAGCCTGCTGGAGATAAAGATGTTCCATTAATTCATACAGATATCAAATCAGGTACTTGGTGCTCAGTACTGAAAGAGCTGAAGCCAAGAATAGAAATCCTTCCTTCATCCCCAGTATGAAATCAAATAAAGCAGATAAATCACTGGCAAAGTGGCAAAAATTAAATTATGCCTGGAAATGAGATCTGAGAAAGAATTCCGCAGGAGCTTGTGTGGTTTTAAAACTTTAATAGCAGATTATTTTAGGTGAGTGAAGGAGTTCTCAGAAATAATTTATGGGTAGCTCTGGAGACTCAGATATAGAATCATAGAATAGTTTGTATTGGAAGGGCCCTTTGGAGTTCACCTAGTCCAACTCTCACTGCAGTGAGCAGGGAAATCTTCAACCAGATCAGATTACTCAGAGCCCCATCCAACCTGATCTTGAATGTTTCCAGAGATGGGGTGTCCACCACTTCTCTGGGCAACCTGTGCCAATGTTTCCCATGTACCTCTGGCCAAAGTTATGGCCCAGTATTCCCAACAGCATTGGAGAGATTTTATACTAATTTTGCCCTTATTTATCCCTCATTCGTGCCTTATCACCTCTCCGAGGGGAGGTTCAGATTAGACATTAGGAAAAATTTCTTCACTGAAAGGGCTGTCAGACACTGGCACAGCTGTCACCATCCCTGTAGACATTCAAAAGACAAACAGATGAAGGGCTTGGGGATATGTTTTAGTAGTGGACAGGTACGATTGGACTCAATAATCTCAAAAGTCTTTTCCAACCAAGTGATTCTATGATCACCGTTTTTGCACTTTGGGCTGTTGGAGAGGATGGGCAGCGTATGGTGAATGAAAATCCTTGAGTACAAGTGCAAATAATCCTTTCAACAGCTCATACTGTGGTTACCTTCCAAGGCCCCAATCTCACAAACATGAGCAAAGAGACAGTGACTTGGGCAATGTCTCAGAGCTCCTCTAAAGACAGTGTAGTTATCCATAGGGACATCACTGACACCTTCCAGCTTAAAGTGTTATCTTTTGAGAAAAAGTATTTTTGTGGTGAAATGTTAACTCTGCCTCCAAACCACCTGTGTACCCATGCAGACTCTCTTTTTTGTTTTGTGAAAACCAGAGGAATTTTCAAAGTTTGTTGAAGTTCAGTGAATGCTTCTGTTTTGAAGCTACACTAACCCAGGCCACGTGGTCCAGTCTGTTCTGGATTGGGAGATAAACTCCACGTCAGTGCCAGACCTTACTCTCAGACTTTTAATCTATCAGTACCAGGTTTTCAGGAATTAGTAGTCAGCCAGAAACTGATTTACTATGATTTTGCTGACTACTGCTTTAACCATGCAATAGTTACCATTGAATGTAAGACAGCCACGTGTTGGCTCTTAGCCAGTCAGCTGGATGACACTTTGTTAACCTCATGTTTTTTTCAACTGATGCCCTAGCTTCTCGTTTAGCTGTAATTATCTACCATTTTAGTAGAAGGAAAAGCATGCATGGGTAAATATCTCCTAGCATTTCTTTCCTGTACTCCTCCATGTAATGAATGTTGTATCAGATTCCTGGTTACTTTTCTTCTGAAACCTCTAGGCTTGAAATTTAATAACAGCAATATTATGGAAAAAAAAAGATGAGGAATTTTCAGGAAACTGTTCTGCCTGGAAGTTATTCTGCAACCTTCACAAGTGCCAGTTAGAACTGAGCATTCTAAGAAGGATTTACCTGATAATGAGGCAGTTTTCAATTTGTTTTCCTGCTCCCAAATATGAAGGTGGTGCTTTGGATGCTGTTAGACACCTTTATGGCATATGCTTAGTGTGGGTCAAGACACATTAGCACTCCTGTACTTTGTATCTTTCTTTCAACTAATATTGGACCTCAGAGGGAAGGTTTAGTCAAGAGGAGGGAGAAATACAAAAGATTTGTAATTACCTAGTTCATTATTAACAACATAATTAAAACCACATGTTGCAACAGCAAATAATATAACCCAATTGTATTATCTAGTTATTTCAGAGTACCCCTAGAAGATATGATTGACAGAGATGTCTGTCTGTCTACCCATGTTATTTATGAAATGACAGTGTTATAGAACAGTCTGTGTTACTGAGGAAACAGCTATGTGTTATCATTCAGAGAGCTCTTTACCAATCTGTAAGGCCTCTCTGAAAAATAGGATTTATAGAACTATTAGTCTTAGCTACCATTTTCACCAAGCTATGTTATATTTTTAAATGTATTTTCTTTCATATTGTGGAAGTCCTGGATTTCATTCTCTCTACAATTATGTGGTTATATTTTTAACATAAGGTAAAGCGCTTCAAATCCTGGTCTAGGATCCTCTAAAATGCAATTTAAAACCTGACTAAAGAAACATCTGTTTACTATAATTGTGTGGAATCTTTTGTACTGGCAGCTAAATCTTCTGACTGACTTTTGCTTACAGTTCCCTTGGATCATTACTTATAGGTCTTTTTCATTCACTCCCATCTTTTTGGACAACAGTCAATGACATTCTATAATACATCTTTAAAATATGGATATAGAAATCAGTGGCAGCAACAGCAGGAACACAAAAGCTGCTGCACTGACTTCAATCAAAGGCCTGTCTAGGCTTGTGTCTTGTCTTCACTGAGGCCAGAAATGCACAGTATGAGAACAAGGCAAGGATGCAGGTTGTTCTGCTCTCTCTTAGCTTCCAGCAATGTGGTGTAGGAACATCCTGAGCCTGGGTGGTACCACTGCCATTGGGTGTCCCTGAGGGCTTTTCTCCAATAAATCATTGCTTTTTAATCTTTGCAAATGTTTGGCCTCTAGAGCTGTTGGTCTAACCAGTGTGTTCCCTGCTGCCACCAGTATTTAAGGAACTTTATCAATGGAGGACCCCCGGGTTACGCACCCTATTGCGAAGAGAGGCTGAGGCGTACGTTTGCCAACGGGACAAGGACGCAGCCACCCAGCTGGCTGGAGCTTCAGGTATGAGCCCCTGCATCTCCTCCCCAGGCTGCTGGGGCTCAGGGTTTGAACCTTTCAGTATTAGAGCAACCACATTTCTGGCAGGATAGAAAGTAGTGTGACAAAATGCCTATTTTTCTCAAGAATTTACAGCTATTTCCAAGACACTGCATTCCACATGCATCCTGGCTTTGCTCCAGAGTATGTTGAAGATCAATCCGTTTGACTGCTTCAGTACCTGTAAATTAAATATGCTCAAGAGTGGTCTTGGGCATTAAGGCCAGCTGGCATGAAGCAAGCTGTATTTATGCTAGGAAACTGCCTTCTAGATGAAGGTGGTTCCAAGCAAGCTTCCAACTGAGAATGGTTCCTGGGACTTGTTTGGGGATGGCCGTAACTAGGACAGGCACAGTTTATGCAAAAATTGCTCAGTTTCTTTACTGTTTCCTAGCATAGACAGCTGTGCTCCAGTGCCCAGGAACATTCCCAGGCTTGCTTGGATTTACTGGATTAGACCCTTTGATGACTGAATGTATTGAATAAAAATACCTGGGACATGCAAGGGCTTCCCGTGGCTGACCATATATTATCCTCTTGAGAAGCGTATTACAGTAATATTGCAAAGCAGCCAGTCAGAGGAATCAAGAATTAGAAAACGGTTACCACAGTTGGGTGGAAGAGTATATAGGTAAATAGTCTTGATGAGATTGAAATACATATGCCTGTATAAAGTTTGTCTTTGGTCCATTAGGCAACCAAGTCCAAGAAACCAATCATGCTACCTGTCACATTCATGGATGGGACAACAAAAACACTGCTAACTGACTCTGCGACGACCGCTAAAGAGCTCTGTAATTCTTTGGCCGACAAAATCAGTCTGAAGGACCGATTCGGCTTTTCACTTTACATTGCACTTTTTGACAAGGTATGTGTTAGGATATATTCCTGATTAGCTCTGTGAAAGAAGAGGGAGGTCCTCCTTGCTGTCACATATCTTCCAGAGGGCAGAAGGACACTGTACTCTGAGCAAATGGCCAGCCTTGAGTTCAAGAAGGAACATTTCTGCAGTGTAAGTGCCAGCACAATCACAATAAGAGTAGTCAAACACTGGAGCAGACTGGCATAAACATAGAAATCTCACTTCTTGGAGGCATTTGGAATTTAACAGAAGACATGGAGCAACTTGATCAAAGATTGGGATAGGTTGACCCTGACTGGATGCCAGGTGCCTACCAGGCTGCTGTTCTCATCGGGACAGGGAAGAGAAAATGTAACAAAAAGCTTGTGGGTCAAGATAAGGACAGGGAAGGGTCACTCACTCATTTCCATCTAGGGCAAAACTTGACTTGGGGAAAGTGAATTTAGTTTATTACCAATCAAGTCAGAGTAGGAGAATGAGAAATGAAACTGAACCTTAAAACATCTTATCCCCACCCATCTCTTCTTCCTGGCCTTAACTTTACTGCCAGATTCTCTTAACTCCTCTCCCTGAGTGGTTCAGGGGAATTGGAAATAGGAGTTGCAGTCAGTTCATCACACGTTGTCTCCTGCTCAGGGGGAGGACTCCTCACACTCTCCCCCAGCTCCAGCAAGGGATCCTCCCCACAGAAGACAGTCCTCCATAAACTTTTCCTGCGTGTTTTCTTCCCACAGGCAGTAGTTCTTCATGAACAGCTCTAGTATGGGTCCCCTCCACAGGGTGCAGTCCTTCAAGAACAGACTGCTCCAGTGTGAGTCCCCCACAGGGTCACAAGTCCTGCCATCAAACCTACTCCAGCATGGGCTTCTCTCTCCAGGGTTCCACAAATCCTGCCAGGATCCTGCTCCTGCTAGGTTGCTGGGTTTCTCCCACAACAACCTTCCTAAATATGTTATCTCAGAAGTGCTAACACTGTTGCTGATGGATTTGGCCTTGGCCAGTGACAGGTCCATCTTGGAACTGTCTGGCATTGGCTTTATCAGACACAAGGGGAAGCTTCTAGCAGCTTCTCACAGAAGACACCCCCGTACCCTCCCGGCTACCAAAACCTTGCCCTGTAAACCCAGTACAAAGATTCCCCTGCTCTGACCAGCGATACAGAGAAGAAACCACCAGAAGGGCCTTTCTACCTACATTATTCTGTAATGCTGTACACTTACTCAATCAAGCTACTTTGAGTTGAGTTTCCAGTAAAACAAACAACCTGGATTTTTATGCAAGGGAGCAACTACATTTAATTGGAAAGCTGGTAGTTGAAATGAAGCCTGCAAAATGAGCTAAAATCTGAACTGCTATACCTGTGTCAGTGTTTAACCCAACTTATTTAGCCTGAAAACATTTTTTTCCCTAGAAATTGCATAAAAATAAAGGTGAGTGTAAATGAGAAGGGTAAAATTTGATCAGGGGAGACAACAGCTGCAAGCCAATAAAGCAAATTATTTGTACATCTGCTGTATAAGGGGATGAAGTATAGTCTCATCTCCATATGTGGCCACCTCTGCCTGTAGGTGGAGAAGAAAGTGGTTTATACTCCATCTTCTTGGCCTTTTTTTGAGGAGATATTCATCCAGGGATGTTCACTCTGAGTGCTTTAGAGCCACATACCAGACCACAGTGAGAAACGAGAGGTGGTGAATCTCATGTAACAGGACAGGCTTTTATTCCGGGTTTGTCTGATGCTTAGCATGGTTGGATCTGAGTCCATGACTTTGAAACAGAGTGTTTCAAAGAAGAGTATGAATAAAAAATACTTATAATGGAACCACTGGTTTTGCTAATTCATGATGATGCTCTCCTTTCATTCTGGGTGGGAAATTTGGACCAAAACAAAATGACTCATCCAGCTGTGCTGTAGACCTCTTCAATCTAGGCTGGCTAGTAGCAGTAAATACTTTTATTTCTTTAGATTATAAAGGAAGTCTGTATGAGTGACTCAGAGATCTCTCTAGCTAGAGAGGTGAGCATTTAGTTGGGTGAGTGCCACACTCTCCTCTGCCCTAACTAGGTCTCTTCGCTGGGGAGCGGCAATGACCATGTGATGGATGCTGTGTCTCAGTGTGAGCAGTATGCCAAAGAGCAGGGAGCGCAGGAGCGCAACGCGCCGTGGCGACTCTTCTTCAGGAAAGAGATCTTTACTCCTTGGCACAACCCAAGTGAGGACAACGTGGCCACCAATCTCATTTACCAACAGATTGTGCGAGGGGTGAAGTTTGGGGAGTACCGGTGTGACAAGGTATGTGACCTCAGCAGCTACTGGTCAGGTTCAACATACATCCTTGATATGGTGAAGCAGGTTTCACCAAAGGAGATGAGAGGGCTTCCTCCCTGAACACCTACTAGCTTGAGGATTATGGTATTCACTTGGGAAACAGTAGCAACATGAATCAGATCCACTTGTCTGGGGACAGACTGGATGCTCCCAGGTGCTGCATGAGCACTCTGTCCTGGTGAATTGTGGGTGGGAGAGTAAATGGCCTCTTCGTCCATCAGCCTCAGTCTGGAGGGCCACAGGTTGTCTCTAACCAGACCACCATATCTGGAGTTCACAGCAGGATCCATTTTTGTGAATCCTGCTAAACCTCAGACATAAGAGATGCTTTTCAGGTTCTCCAGATCGTTGCCGTGCAATACAAACCCAGTAACACTGCCATATGATGAAGGAGTATTGGCAGCAGAAACCTATGCCTCTAGAGTCTCTGGGAGCTTGTAGAATTATTCCAGTGCCACTGAAACAAACATCTCAAGAAACATCAAAATCTCTGACAATGTCCATCATGGGTTGGGGTTTTATTTTTGCTTGTGTTTAAAATCATCTAGGTGTCAAATTGAAGTTACCTGTCTTCCCCAACACCTAATCATTCTCCTGTTGCCCAGTGTAGTCCAGTCACTTTGGGAACTAAATCACCTTTTCCCATCTATATTGCATTAATTGCAGCTCTTTCAACCTATCAGAAGTCCTGCCCTTTCTTCTTCCCCTTGTTTTGCTCCTGGTATCCTTGTGCTATTGTCATCTCCGTATCTCTATTATTCTGCCCCAAAGTGCTTGGAATGTAGCTGCACCAAAGGACTTTTTACAGTTCTGCATTATGCAGAAGTAGTTCACTTGCTTGGCTCCTCAAGTATAAGAAATGGTGGATATTTGCAATTTGCAACTCATTAAACTCTGATGCTGTGGCAGAATCGCCCACTTCTGGCCGCAGCCATCAGAAGCAGAACTGAATTGCAAGGAAAAACTGGGGCAAACAGAATCAAAGGGTTGCATGGTGCTGGTCACTGAGCATGTTAAGGCTTAGTCATAACTTTTAGTGGTCAATCCCCTGACCTTTGGATGTGCAAAAAGCACTGGTGAAGTTCTGTTGAAAGAAACCATCTCCACACCAATCTGAAGCAGCCTCCACAAAGAGCTCTTTGAGTGATGGAGGATGGATGTTCAGGTGATGGTCTGGTAACAGCTTTCAATTGGCTTTTTTTGTCTTACACAGGAGGAAGATCTGGCAGAACTGGCTTCTCAGCAGTACTATGTGGACTATGGGTCAGAAATGGTACTGGAAAGGCTGCTAAATCTAATTCCATCCTACATCCCTGACAGAGAGATCACAGCTTCAAAAACAGTGGAAAAATGGGCTCAGCTCATTATAGCTGCACATAAAAAGGTGGGGACAATAGATCATCTTGCCAGGACCAAGTCATGCTTCAGTAGCTCTGTTTGCCTTTAAGCGTGTGTCAGACGTCGGAGCTCACCTCGTAGCCTGCCCTGAAGCTAAATTAAAGAGAAAGGGCAGGTTTTGTACTAGTCATATGCACCTTTACCACTGGTTTTGAGGCAAGATCTGACAGAAGAAAGCAACCTGCAGAGATTCACTGTGAGAAGCAAAATGCCATCTCTGGGGTATCATTCCTGGTAGAGAGGATTGTAGTGGTTTTGGTTGTGGCGATTCATGTCTCCAGGCAATGCCAGGACCTTATCAAGCCAGGCGTTGTGTGAAACCTCCCTGACTTCCATAACAACATTTGTGAAACCCTCCCACAGTGATACCTTCCATAACTCATTACCTATAACTTATGACCCACCGTGAGGACTGGTCATCCAGGTGTGAGAATTGGCATTCATTTAACAGCAGGATCCAGCTTTAGGTTAAGACACTAAAATGTAAGCATATTCATGTGTCCTAGGAATCTCACTTCCCATTACTGTCAGTGGACACCCAAGTATGCAATTCAGTTGGATCTTATAGGTCCCCATCAGTCTGTCAGCTACATAGAGAACTCCCAGCTATCTGAGGATGTCATAAATGAAGCAACATGACTGTGATTAAGGCCTATTGAGTGCCTGTTGGCAGCTAAAGGACTGTCAAGTTGAAAGGTGGACACCTACCCACCTCAGGGAAATCCAAAGTTAGCCAAGATGAGTCCCACCCAGACTGGTCACTCTAGATGTTTGCCCAGCCTTCTCTGCATTTCTGAGTTGCCTTATTCCCTGAAGTGGGAACCAAAATTTTGCCAGGATGTTGTCCAACCTCTCACCTGTTCCTGTAGGACTTTGGCCCATAGCCTTATTGAGACCTAAATTAATTCCATGATCTTCAGGTGACATGTATTGGTTTTGTTTGCTCTCTTGCTAGCTGTAGCTGAGTTTGTGCTTCGTATTAGTTGTAATCTGTTCTGTCTATAGGGAATTTATACCCAGAAGAGGACAGACCCAAAAAAAGTCAAGGAAGAGGTAGTGGATTTTGCACGTTTCAAGTGGCCTTTGCTGTTTTCTCGGTTTTACGAAGCCTTCAAATTCTCAGGTGAGTCAGAAGAGTACATCCCCGGAGCACAGGATGCTCCAAAGCAAAAGGTAGGAGAGATAGGGACTCTACAGACAACAAGACTTAGTGGATCATCTAGCTCTTCTTTTTTAGATACATTGGGTTTTGGTGCATCCTGATTAGCAATGGCTCAAGCTGTAAGCCTGCCACTGTTTCTCTTACTGAAAATGACATGGATTTTTTTTACTGTTGCATCCTCCTCTGAAATTTTCTATATCATAAGACCCTTCATGAACAGACTGTGTGTCTTGTCTCTAACCCAGGTCCAAGCCTGCCTAAAAATGATGTGATTGTAGCTGTCAACTGGACAGGGGTGTACTTTGTGGATGAACAGGAACAGGTTCTTTTAGAGCTCTCTTTCCCAGAGATCACAGCTGTGTCAAGCAGCAGGTAAGGAGGAATAGACTTAGCTGGTGATCTCACCCTAAAACAGTCTCTTTCCAGGCTTTGGCTCTTGATGCCATTATCTCTCCTGTTTATGTCTCTAATAAAAATATATCCCAGAGGGGGAAAGCTGCAAGGGCAGAGTTTCACCTTGGCCACCATTAAAGGCGATGAATATACTTTCACCTCCAACAATGCAGAGGATATCCGGGACCTGGTGGTGACCTTCCTTGAAGGACTAAGGAGAAGATCCAAGTATGTGGTCACTCTCCAAGATAACCCAAACCCTGGTAAGCAAATGGCCGAGACCAGTGGCAAATATATAGATTAATTACTCCAAAGGGATTTGGGGGGAAAAATCAAAATAATGGTTGTTCTTCTTGCAGTGGGAGAAGAATCTGGATTCCTCAGCTTCCTCAAAGGAGACCTCATAGTTCTGGACCAGGACACAGGAGAACATGTGATGAACTCGGGGTGGGCTAATGGGTTCAATGAACGTACCAAGCAGAGAGGGGATTTCCCAACCGATTCCGTCTACGTCTTGCCTACAGTCACCATGCCTCCGCTGGAGATAGTGGTAAGCTGTCTTACAGAATGGCACAACTTAATACAAAGCCCAAGGAGAGCCAAGGAGGTCAAAGCCCTCCTGGAGAGCTTAACCCTGGCCAGAGTCTCCCTGACAATTAGGTGAAAACCAAAGCGTCTGAGAGAGGTGACCATTTGTACAAGGCAGAAGTAATCTCTTCTTCTTCTCATCTTGTCTTTTTTGAACACCACAAGCTTGGGACTTGGAATATACATCAATTACACTAAATCACTCCAGCTGGCCTGATTACTTGAAGGTGTTTTGGGGGTTGGAGGGAACCACTACATTTGTGCATGGAGCTGTAGGATCCAAAGAACATTATCTTCATTAGGAAATGATCCACACTGCAGAAACATTTATTATTCCGTGCATTAGTGACTGAGAATGGCACAGAGAAATGACAGTTGCACAGTTCTTGCTGACTATTAACTGGAATTAAAGAATTACTCTTATTCACTCACTGTTCCTATTTTCATTTTGTATCTACTTCCTCTGAATGCTTCAATATATGTTATATCAAATATACTGGATGACAGAGACCTTTTCATCCCACAGGCACTGGTCACGATGACCCCTGACCAACGACAAGATGTTATCAGAACCTCTCAGCTGGCAATTTCAGACAGTGAAGAGAGAGTAAAGCCATACACCTTGGAGGAGTTTTCCTATGATTATTTTAGGTGACTTTTTAAACCATCCTCAAAAAGTTATAGGAATAGGAATCAATCTCCAGGTAGCTTAGGAATCAGGAAATTTTTGACTTCTGGAAAAGATTCTGAATATCTCTTGGTGTGACTTTGTACAACTGCAACCTCCAGTTTAGGTGATGGCATTTGATCTGTAGGTTTTCCACAGTTTTATGAAGGATTTCTTCAGATTGTCTCAGCATAGGCGTAACAGTGTGGAATTTAGGATTATGTGGGAGGCTGTGCTTAGTGGTCTGATATTCCCTTCCTGTGATCTTGCACACAGCCTCAGACCACATAGGCAGCAGCTGAATTAGGTGCAGGCATTGTCATCTCTGCTCCAAGGATTTAAGTGTGGAACACTGCTGAATGCAGCTGACTAGACTGATCCCTGTTCAGGTGGGCTGGCAGTCCAAACAGACAAACTGGATCCTGTGGGATGTCTTTGCCCTGGGAGGCTTGTTCTGCTGGGCAGTATTCTTTCAGTGTTGCTGTCCTGACCATCTATTGTCATCATCCTTCCTCTTGTGGTTAGAAGCTTTTGGGGGCAGAGAAGGTTGTTTTCGTGTCAGTACTTGGGTAGATTCCTTAAGAGACTTTTCTGAGCCCTAGGAAAGTACAAATGGTTATCTTTGAGCAGAAGTGGAGCTGGATGCTTGCTAACCTGTGAAGTCCCATTTGGTGTAAGAGTACATTAGCTAGGTGCTGTGAGCAACCTTCTGAGGTGAAACATTGGCCACAAGCTGTCCCTTTTGCCCCCATAACCTCTCCACCTTTTCTCTTGCTTTGCCTTTGCCACCAGGCCACCTCCCAAGCACACCCTCAGCCGGGTCATGATCACCAAGAGCCGTGGGAAGGACAAGCTGTGGTGTTACACCCGTGAACCCATCAAACAGCCATTGCTGAAGAAGATCCTGGGCAGTGAGGAGCTGTCCCAAGAAGCCTGCATGGCCTTCATTGATATCCTTCTACTGTCTGGGGGAGCCCTTGGGCAACAGGACTGACAGGGAAAGGGGTGTGCATGCTCTCTAGGGCCCCAAGCAAAGCCCATGGAAAGGTTTGCGGTCCCTCTTAAAGTCTGCAGGACCATGTCACAGACTTGGAGATGAGTCTGACCCTGAAATCTGTACTCTGGCATTCTTGAGATCTGAGAGGTATCTACTTGTTATAAATGAGGGCCAAGGAACAACTTCTTGAGTCCTGTTGGTCCACACTGCTTAGTGGTTAACTCAGTGGCTCTATTCTGGCTTGCTTCAGCTGTGTCTCTCCAAAATGCACCTGCTATGGAAAGCTGTAGCCCTAATCAGAGTGGATGCAAACCATCCCACAGCTGAGTGCAGACATAAGACCAGCCTGTTCAAGTAGCCTTTATTTTTTGGAGGGGCTTTTCTCTGGGATCCAAACTTCATGATTTGAACAGCTCTGTTGGTGTAAGTCTGTTACTGATTAATGTTACATTACTGCTGCTACTACTGGTTTCCCCTTACTAGTAAATAATGACAAGAATTAAAAGAGCTGGCAAAAAGTAAGAGGACATTTGAAATTTTATCCTTTTCCTCTCGCTGTGCCGTATGTGTTAATTCAGAAAATCATTGGCTGTTCTCATGCAGAATAATTACAATATGGCATGATAGTGAAGGTTGGCAATTGGTTTATGTTACTGCAACTTCACTGGTGTCTGACACCAGCTGAAAATCTGGTCTTTTACAGTGTTACCATTGTGTGTGATCAGGTACCACTCAGGTAACACTTGATCTCACGCACCTTTCTTAGGTCTAAATATCCTGACCCCAGAGCAATTCTTTCAACCTGAGTTGACACATGATTAAGGAGGAGAGCTCGCTGGACATCTCTTAAAGCAATTTAAAGCCTTTACTGTACACTGTACCCCCTCCACCAACTTGAAGCCACTTCTGTAGTCATGCATAAGATGTCTTTAATCATATTGTCAACAGAAGGGCTTCCCTAAACATCCCGGTGAGCTGATCCTTGACTCCTGCCTCCCACCAGTGCTGAAATATATGGGTGACTACCCATCCAAAAGGACCCGCTCGGTTAATGAGCTGACAGATCAGATATTTGAAGGTGCCTTGAAAGCCGAACCGCTGAAGGATGAAATCTACTGCCAGACCCTCAAGCAGCTCACGGACAACCACATCAAGTATGAGCTGTTCATTCCCCTTGGCCTAAGCAGTGGCCTGCATTGGGCAAAGCAGATCTGAAGGATCCATGCCATGAGTGACTTTTTTCTCCTTCTGGGTCTCTCATTGTGTAGGTACAGTGAAGAGAAAGGCTGGGAGCTGTTGTGGTTGTGTACAGGCCTTTTCCCTCCAAGTAACATCCTCCTGCCCCATGTCCAGAGGTTTCTGCAGTCCCGGAAACATCACCCTTTGGCAGCAGACTGCATCCAGAGACTCCAGAAAGCCCTGAGGTATGGCATCTCCTAGTCCTGACTGTGCTGCAGCATCCAAATATGTGTGAGAAAATACAAGCAGGAGATACTGGGTGTTGCAGGCACAGTGAAAGCTCCCAGCTTTTCTCTGCATTCAACCAAGATGAACAAAAGGGACGTTGGGTGGAGGATGTCGCTGGTAAACTGTGGGAAAACAATGATTAATTAAGTTGGCCTTGTTCAGGTCCACTTAAGTCACCTACAATCTAAGCAAACACACATTCCACATTCCCCATTTCTTCTTTTTTAGGAGGGAAAAGCCCTAATATTAAGAAAGTATCTGAAGTTACTTTAAAAATAAAATGTATTAAAATGGAAGACTTAAACAAAGGATTCTTGCTCTGATACTACGGCACTTGCCACCTCCTGTTTTGCAGGAATGGATCCAGGAAGTATCCGCCCCATCTGGTAGAAGTTGAAGCCATTCAACACAAAACCACCCAAATTTTCCACAAGGTTTACTTCCCTGATGACACTGATGAGGTAAACATGGAAGAAGGACATTCTGTCAGGATGGCTCTCAGTTTTCTTATTAAAATATTCAAAGAGGCTAATATTGATTCTGATTTGGAAAAAAAAATCTGCCTTCACAGAAGACTCTGGACCACAACCAGAGAAGTGTAAGGAAAAGCTATCCTTATCTACCCTGACCTTATCTACCCTGACCAGCTCAGGGGTTTGATTTACTACAATTCACATTTTTCAAGGTGTGGGTGCTCTGTGCTAGTGTCTCCTGGAGGCTTTATAGTATGACCCCAGTAAGAAGGAAAAGGTGGGTTCATTTCCGTTCACTCTCAGTGGTTCACAACCCTTGGATATCAATTATTTGCAACATAGACCAACAGATATTGTTCACCCAACTATACCCAGCTAGGTACTATGATGGGACTCCCTGGGGACTGGGCAGACTCTGGCAGCACAGGCAAGTACTGACAGAAATTATACCTTCTGACCTGAGATGACACAGAAATCATACCTGCACTTGGGAACCTCTAATTAAGCGTCTTACATGCTAAAAAGGCAGTTGTTTATATTGATGCCAGAGCAGATAAGCATGTCCTTGCAGATACTGCTGTCTCATGCTACTGATTAGTCTTCCTGTGAGGCTCACATCTCTCTCTGCCCTCATCCCCTTGGGCACAGCTAAATTCCTGTATTTCCAAGTGGGTTTATATGTAAAAGTATAAAGCAGTGCACATCCATGGAAGGAAAAGGGTGGTTCCTCTCCAGCAGCTGTGCATGCCCTTGTTTATCTGTAATGAAGAGTTGAGAGAAATGCTGGGATTTCTCATTGCTTTGAGTATTTTAATATATGACCAGCAATAAGCATCACGGTGCTTTATACGTGTGCATCCATGTGAGAGCCAGTAGAAGGAGGCAGTGGGGACTTCTGCACTGGGATGGGTTAGTTGTGGTCCTTTTGGCCATGAAAGTCACCCAGGTGGACTAGGAATCATCATTCCAGTACAACACACATCTGCACTGAAGTGCTGCGGGTGTTCAGCTCCAGGCCAGTCTCTCATGGGATGTGGAACTCCTGGTAGTTTGCTGGTTCCGGCTAACTCAGTCATGCATGTGGTGGTCAGAACCTAAATTCCTTAAACTGCTACAAGCTGAATCTCTTTTAAGTGAGTAGAGCAAAGCTGAGCACAGCTCAAAAGGCAAAACTGGGAATGAGACCTGCATGGAGGTGGGACAGTCCTTTAGAAATCCCATCCACACGTAAAGCAGGTGTCATGTCCTCTCTTTTCAGCTATCTAGAACTTAGGCATTTGGTCTAAGCCAAGCATCTGACCTCATCAGTGTAGAGACAGCTGGGACAAATCATCTTGATGTCTCTCTATGCCTCCTAGAGAAATAGTACTGAGACCTAAATCTTACCATTAGAAGAATGTCTTGCCTTGCCTGGGGAGCCCTGGATAAGTCAGCATGGAATACTGATAGAGAATCATGAAGCACAGGGGTACAGCAGTAGCATGGCTGAGCTTCTGCAAACATCCTTTCCCACACTCAGAGCCACAATCCGCAGTATCACTGATTTCATTGGCAGTGAGCACTAAATCCCTTTGTGCCTCTGAACCTAGAGTTCCTCAAAGAGAGTATAAAGTGGAAATTAACCTGGAGGTAGCAGTGTTGAGGATCTTCCCTTTCTTTGCAGGCATTTGAGGTGGAGTCCAGCACGAAAGCCAAGGACTTTTGCCAGAACATCTCCAACAGGCTGCTCCTAAAGTCCTCTGAGGGCTTCAGCCTCTTCGTCAAAATCTCTGACAAGGTAAGTGACCGACCCAGAGGCCCAAGGTACTCAGGGTGACCCATCTGCCAGTGAGTATGCATTGATGGAGCCAGAGCTATCTGCACCCTTATAGGTGAGATGCATTTCTCTGCAAGCAGAGTGGTGTTTCCAAATCAGAGCCAACGTGCTACAGGTGAGATTTGTAGTCCCAGAGCCCTGACTTAGAGCAATCATCTTAAAGGGCTTAAAACACAGACAGGCAAACCTCTCCTAGCCTGTTGCTGAGTTGGATCTATGAGAAAGGACTAAGTAAGAAAAATGTGCTGCTCTGAGCTGCCTCAGGCAACTGGGAGAAATCTATGAAGATAGACATAGCAAGAGGAAATTAATTGCTGCAGTGAAACAGGAAGCTGCAATAAGGAGTAATGGGTAAAATTAGAGACGGAGCCTGCAGCAAGGTGCTCTGGTGGCTTTCTCATGTCAACAGTTTATAACACATCAGTGTGTCCAAGACAAAGCAGTGAGCAACAATAGGAGATTTGGCAATGGCCAGCCCTGCCTGTGGCCTCTTGTCACTTGCTCAGCCTTTGTAACCCTGTGCTGTGTCCTCCAGGTCATCAGTGTGCCTGAGGGAGATTTCTTCTTTGACTTCGTGAGACACCTGACAGACTGGATAAAGAAAGCAAGACCAGCGAAAGATGGTAACAGTGACTTTTCTCTATGTGGGCCACACAGAGTCTTCCTAGAACCCTCCAGCCCTTTCAGACAAGATTGACCACACAGACTGCCATGCCTATTAGGCCACTCTGCTGTGGGTGTTCTGTCTGCACCACCCCTGGGGACATCACCTGGGAGATGATCTGTCCAGGAGAAGTAAGACCTCTGCTCCAGAACTAGATCTGACCCCTACAAGAAGCACCTGCTGGCAGGCAGCTCTCCAGGGCCAGGCCATGGGAAGGTTTCAGTGGTGGGATTCGTCTTGCCTTGCTGCCCATGTTCACAGCAAATCTGTCTGCAGACATAGGTGTCTCTTGGGTGCAGTTCCTGTGCTGCATTAGGCATGAGCATTATCGTTGAACTACATGCAAATGACTCCAGACAGTCTTTCCATTTCAGGAAAGCTTTGCAAGGGAAAGATATGGTTTTCTTTGCAAGGTCAGAGTCTTGCCAGTACCCCTGTCTCTGCAGGCTGTGAGGGCACATAGGCACCACTGGCTTGCAGAGACAGTGATTGATGCTCACAGCACTGCCTTTACATATCTGATCCCTGATTCCTTTGCACAGGTATAGTGCCTTCCCTCACCTACCAAGTGTTCTTCATGAAGAAGCTGTGGACCAACACAATGCCTGGAAAGGACTCAATGGCAGACTCAATCTTCCACTATTACCAGGTACTCTAGGAGCTCGCAATAGCAGTGGAGACTTGGGAGAAGTTAGAAATGGGTTAGAAAGATTTATTCCATCTGCAGATGGACAAAGTCTTGCATAGAATAAAAAGAAGTCCTGCCTTAAATAAAGCACTATAAAGAGCGCTGTTGGGTTGCATAGCAAGGAGCAGCCCTCACACACTTCAGGGTAATCAGCTCAGCTGGGATTTGGGCCAGCTGTTCTTGGGTGAGCAGGAGATGCTGATTCAGAATGGAGAGGCTGATTCAGAAGCATTGTGAGGGTTTTCAGCCACCTCTGTTCATGGAGGTGAGCTGGGATGGTGCCAGCAGTCAGGTAAGAAGTTACAGTTCTTCTGCTCTTGTTTCTTCTGGGGGTGGAAGAGATGCCTTCATATCCCAAAGTGCACTCTCACTGTGCCTGGATAAAACAGTTATTCCAATAAGACTATCTCTTAATGCTTGGGTTAGTCACTTGACACATTTTAAGGCACTTTTTGTAATAAAGGAATATTTTTTTAAAATGTAAAGAAAAAAAAGACAGAAAACCTGTTCAATTCCAAGTGGCTGTTACTACGAGGGGACATTTCTGGATGAAGGGATTGAGTGCACCCTCAGTATGTTTGCAGGTGACACTAAGCTGGGCAGAAGTGTCGATCTGCTTGAGGGTAGGGTGGGCCTTCAGAGGGATCTGGACAGGCTGGATCGATGGGCTGAGACCAACGGGATGAGGTTCAACGAGACCAAGTGCCGAGTCGTGTGCTTGGGACACAACAACCCCATGCAGCGTTACAGGCTTGGGGAAGAGTGGCTGGAGAGCTGCCTGGAGGAGAAGGACCTGGGAGTGCTGGTTGACAACAGCTGATCATGAGCCAGCAGTGTGCCCAGGTGGCCAAGAAGGCCAATGGCATCTTGGCCTGTATCAGAAACGACGTGGCCAGCAGGACCAGGGCAGTGATTTTGCCCCTGTACTCGGCGCTGATGAGTCCTGTGTTCAGTTTTGGGCCCCTTGCTACAAGAAGGACATTGAGGTGCATCCAGAGAAGGGCAATGAGGCTGTTGAAGGGGCTGGAGAGCAAGCCTTAGGAGAAATGGCTGAGGGAACTGGGGTCATTTAGCCTGGAGAAAAGGAAGCTGAGGGGAGACCTTATCACTGTCTATAACTCCCTGAAAGGAGGTTGTAGCAAGGTGAGTGTTGGTCTCTTCTCCCAAGTGACAGGTGATAGGACAAGAGTAAATGGTCTCAAGTTGCACCAAGGGAGGTTCAGATTAGACATGAAGAAAAATTGCTTCACCAAAGGAGCGTTCAGGCACTGGTACAGATGCCCAGGGATGTGCTTGAGTCACCATCCCTGGAGGTGTTTAAAAGATGGATGAAGTGCTCAGGAATATGGTTCAGTAATGGACAGATAACGGTTGGACTCTGTGATCTCAAAGGTCTTTTCCAACCAAGTGATTCTATGATTCTGTGATTCTATGGGTGGATTTCCTGGCTTGAGAAAGGGTGAACAAGACTGTAAGTTCACACACTTGGTAGCTAACACAGGGACCTGTTCCATGTAACAGGAGACTGTTTTAGACCAGAGAGGATATTTAAACATCTGGTGTGGTGTCAGCTGAGCAGCTACCTCTCCACCACACTTAGCACAGTTGCTGTGAGTGTTCCCAGGGCAGAGCATCTTAACCAGGGCCTGGAGACCTCCGTAAATGCCATTTAACATCCGAGGATGAAGATCTGTGGTCATCTCTTCTCTTTCTGAATTATTCTTTCCCCCATTCAGGAGTTACCAAAGTATCTCCGTGGCTACCACAAGTGCACACGCGAAGAGGTCCTGCAGCTCGCAGCTCTTATCTACCGGGTGAAGTTTGAGGATGACAAATCCTATTTCCCCAGCATCCCCAAGCTCCTGAAGGAGCTGGTGCCTCAGGACCTCGTCCGACAGCTGTCTCCAGATGACTGGAAAAGGGTAAAACCAGCAGTTTGATTCATATGCCAGGTCTGCCTGGGGGAAGCCCAGCCTCTCAAGTGACTTGTCTAGCATTCAGCAACAAAGTGGGTCTGCAGTAATGAGTGACCCATGGTCCCTCTTGAGCCTTAGCAGAGCTGCAGCATTCCCAGCATCACCAAGAGAAGGAATTGTATGTGTGTGTTCATCCATGCATGCCTTGCAGTGGGTGGTGTTTGTGCTGTGTGTGGCTGTAGGGGTAGATGCGATGCTATACGGACACATGTTGGGAGACAGTCTCATGTAAAGGTCTGTTGTTTAAGGCAGACTACTGAGTAGAGGGATAATTCTCCCTGCAGGAGAGAGCTGCAGGCACAGGTACAAACAGGTCTAGAGCCATAAAGTAATGTAGGTGTCTCACTGCCAAGAAACAGTCTTGTAAGTCCTTCCTGTTTCCTGGGACTTGAACTCAGGCACATGCCCAACCAGCAAGCTATCAGCTGCTCTGGGTTGAAGATCTCTCAGTCTCTTCTGCTGCATAAATTGGAGAATCAAAGCTTATAATCAGCGTAGCTCCTCTAAGAAAGAAAGACATGCTTTGGTTCCAGGCACCACTCCAGTGACCAGCCAGCACTTGAGTGAAGAGTTCATCGGGGCAGAGATTAGAACTGCTCATCTTTGTGGGACTGATGCTCCTGCCCTGCAGACAAGCCTGGTGCTAGGTTGTGCAAACCCTCCAGCTCTGTTGTGTTCTCTGTTGCAGTCCATCGTGGCATACTACAATAAGCATGCAGGCAAAACAAGAGAAGAAGCCAAGCTTGCCTTTCTAAAGATTATCTTCAAGTGGCCTACATTTGGATCAGCATTCTTTGAAGTAAAGGTACTTGCCCTACATGGGGGTTCTCTGGCAACTTTTAGCCAAGGTCAGAACTCCTGTGCCACAGAGGAGTTCCAGGTATGCAGGGTTGTGGCAGTGTCTGGACCAGACTGGGACAATCCTAATGAAGCAAGGAAAGGGTGTGAGATTCTCCATCAGTCAAAGGCCAATACACTCAATTATTGCTGCCCTGTCTCTTTACACAGACAGAGGCATTGTAGAGATTTGTCATGTCTCAGTCATGGGATCTACACTTGTAGCTGTGTTGCTGAAGAGCTGAGAGCCATTTTCTGTTTTTCCAAGGCAAAGAGGAACATGTGATTTTCCAAGGGACATATCTACCCACCACAAACCAAATCCAGACCACCCACCAGGCTCCCATCAAAGATAGTAGAGGCCAGCAGTCGTGAAGTCTGTCCAAGTACTCTGGACGCCGTATCGCAACTCCCTCTTCCCAGTGACCACACAATGAGCCTGGTCTGGTCTAGAAACAGATTGTTGAAATTACTCATCAGTTCCTTGAACTTGGGCACCCCGTTTTCTGTTATGTCTGTCTTAGATGGCATAAGGGATCTGAATATATCCTGTGATTTTTCCACCAAAAGTGACTTGGTAGCCAAGAAATCTCTGGCAGGGCCAGGAGCTAAGCCCCCACCCTCTTGTGCTCTGTCTCATCAGTTGAAAAAATTGAAGGTCCTTATGGTACAGGACTTGGAGAAGGGTTTACCAGCAGAAACAAAACTAAATGTAGAGATGAGACTACAAAGCAGTGTAGTCTTGGCTTGGAGGACCACAGCAATAGGCATGAGAAGGAACAGGGGGACTGGCAGGGAAAGGAGGTGTCCGGCATTTGCCAGCTGTTCATTGCTAGTGATAAGTAACTTAAATGCTGTCAGCAACTCACACACTGGTTATCACTCATTTAGGAGACCTGTAGTTAAGTAGGCAGCCCTGAGTTACTGCTGATACCTGAATAAGCTCTATATTTATCTTTAAAAGATAAACTGAATAGCAGTTATTGGGCCACCAAGTGCAGACAGGAGAAGACAGGGAGAGAGGAAATAAGATGAGCTCTGATTCTGCATGACACATGCCCTAACCAATTCATCTCATGTCCAACAGCAAACTACGGAGCCAAATTATCCAGAAATCCTTCTAATTGCCATCAATAAGCATGGAGTCAGCCTCATTGATCCCAAAACCAAGGTAAGCAAAAATAAGGTCTTCACCAGATGTTTATGAGTCCACTCTCCAACACCTCACAGAGGTCATCTCAAAGGCCATGTTGTTTAGAACTTCAGGAATTCTAATTAAGCCTGGTTAGAAAGGCTGGGTAGCCAGAAAGGTTTCTGGAGGCAGAAATTCACTGTGGCACAGAGTCAGCCCAGTCTTTTACAACAGGAGACAGATTGGGAGCATTGACTGTTAGGTCTCTGTAAGTAACTGGAGGATACACACTCTCTTTCCTTAATCCTTTCACAGATATCAAGACAGGAGCTGGAGTAAATGAGCTCCTCCTAGTTACTTCCACCAGGCACATGGTCATTCTAGTATGACAGTCCTCCACAAGCACTGGAGGATCCAGAGTCTTGCATCTCACTGCCATTTCCACAAGGCCATGGTACAGTCTCATCTCCGTAGTCATCCTTGGTCTACTTTGATGGAAAGCAAACAGGGATATGAAAGGTCCTCACAGCCCTTTGTGGAAGTTGAAACTCTTCTGTGTTGAGTGTCAATCTTGTGTTCCCACTAGGATATTCTCATCACTCACCCCTTCACTAAGATCTCCAACTGGAGCAGTGGCAACACATACTTCCATATAACCATTGGCAATCTGGTGAGAGGAAGCAAGCTGCTCTGCGAGACCTCTCTGGTAAGGACTGTTGAAGATTATTGGACATAGTTAGACCAAATCTTGACTTTGGCAGGCAAAATTAAATGCTTCCAGCAATTTGTGTCTCAGGAATTGTCTGGGCTGTAAGTGGTCTCTTAGGAGAGCCTCCAATGTGTTCTGTTTCTTCTGGATTTCCCATGAGAGGGAAACGTTCCTGCTGTATTAGTTGTTACCAGTTTGAGGCATTCAGGGTTTTGTTGGCCATTTGAAAATCCTGGTGCCATCCAAAGCTCTCTACATCCTTAGCCTCAACATCATCCTGGGGTAGTGAGTTCCTTCATGTCAACACTTTATTATTATATTTGGACTGTGTTCCTTGTGGTAGTGTTATTTCACGCAAGGACATTAGTGGAACAGTTTGAAATGTACCTGAAAACTTCTAAGTCAACAACTGGCAGCCTATTTGTTCAGGAGGCACAAGCCAAAGACTGTAAACTGTGCTCTAAAGGCAGGTAACATCTTCTTTCTCCTCCTCAGGGGTACAAGATGGATGATCTTTTGACCTCATACATCAGCCAGATGCTAACAGCCATGAGCAAACAGAGGAGTGCAAAGGGTAGCAAGTGAACTGCAGGAAGCCACTGGCAGGTGGCCATGGGGCTAATTCGCCAGCTGAGGTCTGTGGGATACCCATGCAGCTGGGGGAGAACTTTTGCCTCCCAGATGTGGAAGATGAGCCGAACACCATCAGAGAGTTCGCTGGACTCTGACCTTGAGGGCTCAAATCCCACCTCCCCTTCCAGTGAAGATGACTATCTCTGACCTCCCATTCTCCTTCCCTACCCTGCACTCCAACTCTGTCTTACATCTCAAAGATTTCCGGGGGACACCACCGCTCTCAGGCAGTGACTGAGCAAAGACACTCCGGCAGGAGTTTTGCCTGAACCCCATGGATGGCATCGCAAAGGCTCTTGGAAGAGGATTTGTGTGTGTGGTGTGTGTGTGCGCACGCGTGTGCATATGGCTTGTTTTCATTTGGTTTGTTTTTTGCTTAAGTAAGAGAGAGCTATTGGGATATTAATGGATTTTCAGTGAGATTATGAGCATTTCAGCTTTGAAGAGGAAGAACACAGTCCTGACCCATGCAGGGCTTGGTTTTTTAACATTACAAGAGGATACATTGTGTGCTTAAGAACGACAGAAAGAAAAAGCAGGTTGGGAGGAGCACATTTTAGCTAGGACTCAGAATAAACAAACTACTGATCGAACAGGATAGAGTACTGAAATGCTGTCTGTGCAATGCTGGAAATATTTAAAGAACAAATTTTAAGTTTTGTTTCTTCTTTTATTTATTTTTTAAAATATTAAAAAGGAAAAAAAAAAATCCTGCATCTCGTGCCGGTATCTGGATGCTGACTCGGGACTGAGGGTCACCTGCAGGACAATCCCTCACCCAGGGATCTCCCCAGACTCAGGATTACCGGAGGCTGAGTAAGGCACATCTTTCCCAGCTTACGGGTGTAGCTGGAGGTGAAGCTTGGAAGATGAAGTATTTCCTTTCCGCCCCTGTGCCCGACAAATTACCCTTGGGAGAACCTTTACTGCAACCTTCAATATGGATATATAGGGATATTGAAGTCCCCATGGTTGGAAGATTGAGGCCAAGCCTGTGTTGAGCTGTAATTCAAATATGGACTTTGCCATCACAGTTGGAAACAGCTAAAGATTTTCTTGTGCTTTTGTGTTTGTTGCTGTATAAAATGGCTCTTTACAAGTCCCAACTGGACCTGAACCACTCTCAGTGAGGGTAAGCCCTTGGTTTTGATGAGCTTTTCTCCGTCTTTGCTTGGCTGTACTAATCTGCAGCCTGGTTGTCTCATGTTCCACCCAATGCCACGCAGTGTGGACCAGCTTGCTTTGGAGCAAAGACAGAATCTGCCAGCAGAGAGGAGGCTCTAAACGTGTTGTGTCTGGGGACGGAGTCTGGGGTGCCCTTCCAAAACCCAGGCTTCAAAGGAGCACGTGTCTGCCTTTGTTGGCAACAGGAGGGGTGAGAATTGTCCACCAACACCTGGTGCTGGCATCACTAACTCTGAGTGGATCTCAGTAGATGCCAGAGACCTCTCTTGGTTCATGCATTAGGCTGAGTTTGGCTGCTTTCATAAAAGCCCGTGTTGTAAGGTGTCAGGTGTTAAGCTCAGCTGGGCTCAGTTCCCATGGCATGCTATGCAGAGCTGGCAGCACCTCAAGAATTACGACGTCTGACTGGGATACAACAGTGACTTTGGATCTTGGTTGCTCTACCAAAGCAAATGAGATGCTACATGGTAATATCCACAAGCCAGACAGGGTTGCTAGGAGATCCTTTTCCTCCACCAGCCCCCTACCCAAGGCACTCTGGTGATGGGAGCATAGTTATACCAGCCAAGGCTACACTGGAAACCAAGCTGCCTTCTCACCATCCATCTCTGATACTTTACTCCTCTCCTGAGCTGCCACGATCAAGCTGTTTGAGAGATTCCACCTGTCCTTAGACACGTTCCCATTATCCCCACCGTGGCTTTTCGTGAGTCTCCAGCCATCTTTGCCTCCCATAGCACGCTAAGTAGGCAATGCAACACAGCAACATTTTCCAGCGCTGTCCTGGGCCAGCTTTCCCCGCCAGCACTCTCATCCTTCCACTCACAGCTCTGTCAGCCCCTCATGCACCCCACTGTTTTGGAGGGTGCCAGGACTCTGTGTGCGTGTGCCTGTCTGTCATATATATTAGCATCTGCTGGCCTCTTTGTATTCACACTAAAAGTGATGTTACATGAAAAACCTCTGTCCAAGCAAAATACTCTTAATTAAAAAGCATCAAGTGGTTTGTGGGAGGCTGTTCTGCACTGTGCAATTGTGGGAGTGTCTCCATGGGGAAGAATGGGCTCAGGGCTCTCAGGTCCTCATTGGGGACAATACTTCTTGGAGAGTGGAACTCCTGGTGAGACTGTCCAGCAACAGGGAGCAAATCACCAGTGTGCCCAGGCTGGAAATTAAGTGAAATCTTGGGAAGTCTCCATTGCTTATTATCTAAGACAAGGGGGGGTTCCATCACAAAGGCCAAGTTTGAGCTGAATCACTGAATGTAGGAAGTACTGTGTGAAAAGTTTGCATGTGGGAATTAGAATACCAGCCACATGCTTAATGGCATTGCCAGACCCTGCTAGCTGTGAAATAACAAAAATCATACCTGAGAAGTGACAGGGCATAAGGCATTTCTGGAGATCACAGGTCTAATTGGACAGGCTCTGCCTGGACAAGGCTACTGAGGACAGAGAAGGTGAGTACCCACAGACATCACTGCTTAATGGCCAAATACATGGATGAAGGCACATTGAGGTGGCTTTTCCTAACACATATTAAAAGCTGTGATCAGGGGACCACAGCTTGTCCCAGCCAAGTCCCACACACTCCCCGCATCCTATTTTTGCTGCTCACGTATCTCCACATGAGTGGTACCCACAAAAATTCTGAACCAGCTATGGTTCCAGGGTATGGAGAGGGGCTTTAACACCATTAGTAGCATCACCTCCCCATGCTTCATAGATGTGGAGCTATTCTACACCAGTGGGGAAAAGGAAAACCTAAGCTGTCCCTGCCTCCATAATAGAAAATTACAATTCCTAGTGACCCAGCCAGTAGCACTTGACCACAGTGGTGGGGCTGATGTGTTCTTGGGGATGGAGAAGACCTGCAAAGAGGGAAGAAGGGAGGGAGGGAGGGTGTGGAGAAGAGTTTGGTCTGATGGGAGAAATGTGGGCAGTTGAGACTGAGGATTACTGCAGAATGCTCAGATGTATGCAACGTGTAAAATACAGCTGTAGAAAGAAGGCTCGGTGCTCATTTCTGTCAGGGTCAGATAGGCAAATGACTGTTCTTCACCAGGTGGATGTGAGCTCAGCCAAACCTCTTGGAAGATTGGTGTTCACATTGCAGGATGTGACAGCATGGGAGGGTTTGTTCTCCAGTCATCAAGACGGCAGCTCTGTGTCCCCTCCCTGCCCGTCAGGTCACGACGACAGGCATGTCACTGAGCTCTGGAAAAGGAGACACACAGTGAGCTACCAAAACACCTGCAGTCGTTTTGCCAGCCATCATAAGAAAACAGAAAATGCTGAAAATGCATGCAGCCCACGTTGGGTCATTTTGTCTGGATGCCAGAGTTCCATGGGTGCAGAAACCTGGAGGGTTCCCAGCCGATCCCACCCTGCCTTGCAGACCCAAGAGTGTTCAGTGCCTCTGGGCTCTCTTTTCACAGCATCATAGGGTAATGCATGTTGGAGGGGACATCTCCCACAACCTGTACTTGAAGCAGGGCCAATTAGATCAGGCTGCTCAGGGCTCTGATATTCCCCACCTGTCTGGGCCCCTGTTCCAGTATCTGACCAACCTCAAGGAGATTTTTTTTTTCTTTTTATATCTAGTCAAAATTTCCAAGACTTCAGCGTGTGCTGTTGTCACTGCACATCCAAGAATCATCTAGCTCCATCTTCTCTACACTCTCCCATTAGATGGTTGCAGACAGTGATAAGATGTCCCTTGACCTTTTCTCCCACTATGCAAACGCAGATCTCAAATGCCCCATCCTCCAGCTTATTGGCCCCTCTGAGCTCACTCCCGTCTGTCACCACCTGTTTGGTACTGGGGAGCCTGAACTGCACCCAGTGACTAGACATGGCCTCACCAGTGCTGAACAGAGGAGAGGAATCACTGCCACCTTCACACTTTCTGTGACAACTCTGGATGTCTCCATCCTTCACCAGAGCATGGACACTCATCATCAACCCATCCATCAGAACCTCAGTGCCCCCACAGAAATGGCCTGAGCAGGATGCAACTCCTGGCTTTCCTCGCCCTCCTCACCTGTCCTGAACTTGTTGTAGGTGCCACTCTCCAGCATCAGGCCAGCGTCGTGGGCGCAGCAGGAGAAACTCCGCTCTCGCCACCTGCATGGGGCAAAGCACCTGGGTCAGACCACCATTTGCTGTGGTTCCCCTTGCAGCTCCCTGGTGCACTGGACACCTTTTTTTTCAACTTTGACAGGGCAGGAACTGCCCTGGGATTTTGGGATTCACACAGGTCCTTGCCAAGAAGGGACTTCAGAGCATGACCGCTGTGTCTAAGCATCCTCATTTCATATGTGCAATAGCATTTTGAAGGCTACTTTGTGACTAAGCCTTGCTTTCTAAGAAATATTAAGAGCTCAAAAAGCCTGGAAATTTTGCAGACACCAGTTCCTAAGCAACCAGGGAATTTTTAAAATAATGATTTTTGGTACTTTCATAAACCTGACAAGACCACAGAGCACTCTCAGGCACCACTGATGGTAGGGCTGGGAATGCCCTTGCAGCGATGCCAGCCCAGAAGAGGTGCTATTTGGCTGGATCAGAAGCATCTGGAGGACCCTGGGAAACACACACACAACATGAACAGGAGCCTGGAGGAGACAGGCATGGGAAGGTCTGGCAGAGGTGGTGATGCATTGCAGGGTTGATTGCACCACTGTGCAACCTGTAGCCCTGAAAGCAGGGTGAAAGCCACTAAAGCAGGACCTCAGGAAGGACTCCTGAGAGAGGGAGCCAGGGAAGGAGCCACTTTGCCTTGGAAAGAGCAAAATTACAGCTTCCACCCTTTTCAATGCCAAAGCAATCTAGACTGCTCACCCAGGAATTCCCTGAAGTTTCCCTTTGCTGTCACCTGCAGCACAATTGTGCTGTCAGCCCCCCACAGAAAACACCTCTGGGCTGCCTGGCTGGTCTTCCACTCATCCACAGGCAGCTGGCTGAAGAGCTGAGCCCCGTACCTCCTGCTTTCCTTGGTCACCATTGAACAAGAATACAGGCAAGTTCCTCATCCAGACATGGCAGAGCAGAGCACCCAGCTGCCCAAGCCAACCTTCTGAAGGGAGCTTGTCCCATGAACCCTAGATTTCCCAATTATCAACCAGAAGCAACGCCTCTGACACTGTAGGAGGAAACATAATGCAGTGTCTGTGACACACTCGGGCATTTTCATCTGGGAGGATGGATTTCCTCAGGACTCTGGCATATGCAAACACAGACATGGATTGCTCAAATACCAACATTGAGAGCTTTCTTCCTAATCAGTCCAATGTAACAGTCCCTAGATAGTAATAACAGAAAATTTAGTTCCTTTCTCAGCCCATTAGTTTGATAACTGAGTTATGTTGCTACTGTATATCCACCAGGTCTCCAGTGAATCCTGAGGGTACACAATGCCTGAACTGCCAAAATGAAAAGGGAAGATGAAAGCAAGCTGGAGAAACAGAGAGGCTGTTGGAGACTTTCAAGGCTTTCTTCTGTTTCCTGAAGGGAAAGGTAATGTTCTCAAGACTAATTTCATCCCTTCAGATCACCTGATCATCCCTCCTTCCCTCTACCTGGCCCAAAAGGAAGGCTATTAGCAACTTGGCACTTACCAGTGCAGAGTAAAGATGAGTGCAATGAGAAGCACAGAGGTCAGATCTGTCAGGATCCACATGGTGTTGTACTGCTGTGGAGTCTGTAGGAGAAAAACAGAGGACTTGTCCACCCCCAAGGACCCAAATATATGCATGAAAGTTGCTCAAGTTCTTTCTTATTGCTCAAATATGGCCATTCAACTGCCTGGTTTTCATATGCAGTAGCATCCCTCATGTGTTTAAAGCATTTGGTGCCAAATCAGACTTCATAAAAACAGGTCTGTTATGTGGCCAAAAAGATTGTAGCACATCACAGTGAATATAATAGGGACCACTTGGTCGTATAGGCAGTCCCTGTAGTTCTCTATGCTCCCCTCCAACATTAACATCAACTGGTGGCATTTCATTTCCTCTGGCAAAATTGTCCTTTAATGAACATCACAGAGGGTCTGAGATGGCCCCTGCTTTAAGTTTAAGAGCATCTGAAGATTCATCACAGTATCACACAGTATCACAGTATCACAAGGTTGGAAAGGACCTCCGAGATCATCAAGTCCAACCTATAACCCAACACTAACACCAACCATCATCTAGACCATGGCACTCAGTGCCTCACCCAGTCTCCTCTTAAACACCTCCAGGGTCGGTGACTCCACCCCCTCCCTGGGCAGCGCATTCCAATGGCCAATCACCCTTTCAGTGAAGAACTTCTTCCTAAGATCAAGCCTAAACTTTCCCTGTCGAAGCTTGAGTCCATGCCCTCTGGTTCTGTCACTGGTCACCTGAGAGAAGAGACCAACCCCTGCCCGACTACAACCTCCTTTTAGGTAGTTGTAGAGAGCAATGAGGTCTCCCCTGAGCCTCCTCTTCCCCAGGCTAAACAACCCCAGCTCCCTCAGTCGCTCCTCATAGGGCTTGTGCTCCAGCCCCTTCACCATCTTCGTTGCCCTCCTCTGAACACATTCCAGTATCCTGACATCTTTCCCAAACTGAGGGGCCCAGAACTGTACACAATATTCAAGATGAGGCCTGACCAGTGCCGAGTACAGGGGGACAATAACTTCTCTGGTCCTGCTCACTACACTATTCCTGATGCAGGCCAGAATGCCATTGGCCTTCTTGGCCACCTGGGCACACTGCTGGCTCATGTTGAGCTTCCTGTCAACCAGCACTCCCAGGTCCTTTTCTGCCTGACTACTCTCCAGCCACTCTGTCCCCAGTCTGTAGCTCTGCATGGGATTGTTGTGTCCAAAATGAAGTACCCGACATTTGGACTTATTAAACATCATCCCATTGGAATCAGCCCATCTCTCCAGTCTGTCCAGGTCCCTCTGCAGGGCCATCCTACCCTCTAACAGATCAACCCTTCTTCCCAGCTTGGTATCATCTGCAAACTTGCTGATGATGGACTCAATCCCCTCATCCAGATCATCTATAAAGATATTAAACAGGACCGGACCCAACACCGATCCCTGGGAGACACCACTGGTGACCGGCCGCCAACTGGATGAGACACCATTCACCACCACTCTCTGGGCTCGGCCATCCAGCCAATTCCTAACCCAGCACAGAGTGCTCCCCTCTAAGCCACAGGCTGACAGCTTCCCTAGGAGTCTACTGTAGGGGACAGTGTCAAAGGCCTTGCTAAAGTCCAGGTATACCACATCCACAGCTCTCATCCACCAGGCGAGTCACATGGTCATAAAAGGAGATCAGGTTGGTCAGGCAGGACCTACCCCTCCTAAACCCATCCTTAGACTGGACTTCCACCCACCCTCAGAATGGACTCAAACACTGCAGTTGTCTGAATGGGAGTGTCATAAAATCTGCTTCAAGAGTGTGAAGCCAGTTTTTTAAAGTAGTAACCTTTAAACTGCAGGGACTCTGACTGAACCAGGGTCCCAGGTGCTGTTTAGCCCTATAGGTTGTCAAAGGCAGAATACAGAATAGACAAATTATGTGAAAAAATTGCTCCCACCAAGAAAGGGTTACTTTTATGATTCTTTCCCTCAGGCTTGTGAACGAGACCAAGTTTGAGAAGGGCAGTGGGAAGTCAGGTTTCAGCTTAGGTCCTTTTCAAGTAAAGGATCCTTTATCCAACACAAACTGGCCCATGGTTTCCAAAGGTAACCGTAAAGACCCTAACCCTACTTCCTGCCTCTTGGAGTAGGGAGGATTTTTGCTTACCATGAGGAAGAGTGGCTGCCTGAGATTCTTCAGTATGTGGACAGTATTGGTTGTCACGGAGTGTGCACCGGAGCACCATGCCAGGGAGAAAAGCCATGGCTCATTGACCACATAGAGGTTGGTGGTGATGTTTGCCTCAGCATATTTCCTTGAAAAAACCAAAAGGCAACAGTCTTCATTAAGCAAGGACTAAGTTAGTACTTCCTTTGAATTAAGGAGAGATGGAAATTTTCTGTAGGGAAGATTTGCTTCAGAACCTAAATAAGGAACAGAAAGAGAAGCCAACAACCAAGAATCAATTGTTCACAACTGGTCAAAACAAAAGAACTGATCTGATGGAAGCAAACGCAGTTAAAATGTCCAAAAGGTCAAAACTTTGCTTGTCCTTCTTCCGTACGGATCAATGTAATGATGTGTTTGTAATCTCCCACTAGTATTCAAAACCACCTCAGAGGCAATTGTTTTGTTCACTGCATCAACTCCTCATTTTTCAAGTTCATATATGCTGTTGAAATTTAGTGTGAACTAAGACCATACTCTCTATAATGGTAAAAGAATGTATCATCAGTATCAGCATCTGTAAATCTACCTAGGGCCTACCCAGGGTTTATCGAAACAGATCTACCTAGGATTTTACATCATGTGAAAATTATCATTGAGAAAATATGAACATTACTGTCATCCAAAGGATTAAAATTTTCTTTTCTTATTTTAATTAGATTTCAATGATTTTGTGCACAGGAAAGTGAAAAAAAATCCTATTCACAAAAGAAGAACCAACTGTTAAGATTGGTTTCTTTTCTTTGTTGCCTTTTCTTTTTTCTTGTTTGTTTTTTTTTTCCATGTAAGAGAACTATTTTGGAAAATCCTACAATGAAAGTGGAGCCTTCTATTGAAGAGATGACCTTATCAGTGTGTCACAAGCAACAGAGTACTGGTAGCCACAGAGACAAGAAATGAAGTCTCCAAAACACCACCTACAAGAGGATGATTGTCTCTCACCACAGCATTGTGCACTCACGGTGATGCTTGTGGAGGAGTCGTGGTAGGTTAAATAGTTGTTCAGTCTCCATCATTCAGTGTTGGTGGGGCTGGGGATGGCATCAATAGAAAGTCAAGAAGTCAGGAGGCAGCTGTGTTATTCTACCCAGAAGATCCTCAGATCCTGGTCATGTAAAATTGGGGGCAAGGTGATGTAATTACATACGCCACCTCTTGGCCACGCACAGAGTCCACACTGGGAATGAACTACAGTCTTGCACAAACAAAACGTAACAGGGATGGCCGCTTGATCTAAAGGAGCTCTTCTCAAAATGCTGGGAGTTGGTCACTGGAGGGAGACATTGCCACACATACGAGGCAAACACAGTCCAGAGGCAGTCGACCGACTGTGCTTGGGGCTGAAACTCCAACCTACCGGATATCTTCACTGGACATTCCAGCATAGGGCAGATTGAGTTTGACAATATTGTCCATTAATAGGTCTTCAACTGGGGCCTTTCTGCCCTTTGTCTGCTGAAACCCAGGAGCAACAGACTGAACATAGGACCTCATTCTGTTGTCCAGCCATAGGACCTGCAGGCAACAAGAGGACCCAGTGAATTCACAGCAGACCTACTAACACGTCCTGCCCTTCACACAAACCCAGAAAGGATAAGGTCTTGAAGAGCTTAACCCTGCCTGTCAAATGATGTATTTCTTACAACCATCAAAGAGCATTTGAATGCAGGGTTCAAACTTGGAAGTCACTTTCATCAAGAAATGTGTATTCACTGCTCCCTGCTTATCAACTTGAAATCAGTGAGTACATTTCACACAGCCCAACAGAAGACGTAGTGTTTGAAATGGATGAAAAGATTGCTTTGGTTTATGGGAAAGGCAACTTAAAATATTCTCTTCTCCCATTCTCCCAGCATGGGAGAAGAGAACTTCAGCAGATACAAATCACGTAACTCCCTAGACATCAATAGATTCATTACGTGATCCACATGGGTTTGGCATCCATTCCAAGCAGGGAATTGTCTGGGGAAGGATGAAGGTAATGAAGGCTCCTGGCTTCCTGTCCTTTGATTTAAGCCAGGAATTTCTATACAATATATAAAACAAGCATGTTTGACAGGGAGTATCCTGCCAATAATTACAGTGATGAAAGGATGTAATTTTGGAGCTAAGGCATCAGCTGGCATATATACTGCATTATTTCTCTCTCCTGCTGTAGTGTTACACTATTTTATACCTGCTGAGGAATCAGCAGGAGGAATATACTCCAAGAGAAGCCTGCTGGGGCCAGACTTTATTCAGGTGAAATCATGCAGGGTATGATCCCAAGGTCCCAATCCAGAGAGCAAGAAAAAGGGATATGGAGGAGTGAGGCAACCCTACCAGATTGTGTCTAATCCCGGACTCGTTGATGACTTCCAGGGTTCTCTTGATCCATGTGTTCCTGTAAGGATGTTTCTTTGGAGGTCGGTAGAGATCAAATATCACAACTTTATTCTGACTGTCTGCGAGCTGCAAGAAATCACTTAGCTTGTAAATGGACTGATTCATTGCCTCGTTTTTATCTGCCCTTGACAGTGAGCCCATGAATGAAAATGGTTTGTCCTAGAAATAAACAGATACAAAAAGGTCATCGATCGGGCAGTTACCTCTTGGAGTCAGCTGCAAGAAAAAAACACTTATATTTGTAAAAGGGGGAGAAGTTAGACTTCAGTAGGTGAGGATATTTTATTTTGCTTAACTTTTTTACCAGAGAAACCCAGGTTGTGATGATGATGCTTCTGGGACTTAAATTACACACTTCACAGCTAGCTCTGCGTCCTCTGCTAGCTGTGTCCAACCATGTTAGCTGTGACTATTACACACAGCATCTTGTACAGGTAGCTCTTCCCTGTTCCTCTAGTCGATCTATTCTGCTGCTGCCATCATAAGGAGCCACAAGAACACCTACCAGCTAATTGTTATATAAGTCTCCTAAACCGAAAGACCAACTGGACAAAGCAAGGAGACCCTAGCTGAAGGATTTCTATTGACTTCTTTTGAGTTTTGGCTCAACCAGGTTCTTCTCCTAACATTCATGCCATTAAATAGTAGCCAGCTGGTGTCTCTTCTACATCCAGTTGATGATAGTCCTTTATGCCACTTACTTACCTTAAGGAACCATGCTCCAGCATTCAACTCCTTTAGGGTATCCCAGGAGAACAATGCAGCATTTTGAGCAGTGTCATTGGGATAGACTTCCTTAATGTTAGTTGTCCTCCTCAAGGTGGTGTCATGCATAAGGAAAGGAACACCATCATAGCTGTTGGAGAGCAAGAGTTCAGGTCACCTAGGGTGCAGGTTTGTTCATGGTACGAGCTGCCTCGCACTAGGTCAGAATATATGGGCCACCATGAATGCAGCAGTATGGCCTCCCTCAGAGTAGAAGGTGAGATAAGGAGGAAGTCTGAGGCTCAAGACACTAGTTTATTTCCAGCTTAAATACTACTGAGTGTCCTTGGAGAAGTCATGCTTGCCTGAGCCTCTGTTTCCTCAGGGAAAAAGTGGAGATGGTGGCATATCTGCCAGCCCTCCCAAAAATCAATAGTAACTTATGGTTGAAATCTCTTTTTGATAACATCAAACTGATTCTATGAGTTTCAGAGGACTGAAGTCTAAATGCAAAATTTTCTCTTATGGAAAGATCTACATTAGTAGAATGCCTAAGCATTAGTGTTTTTCTCATTCAGTGCCTGGAAGGAGCTCATCCTGCACAACATGTTAGCAAGGCATGGCAGTGGGTCCCCCAAACAAAGGCAATGCTTTCACAGGTCTGAAGACAATTTTCTGCTGGTTTGTAGGCCTGATACGGCCCTCGCTGTAGCCTGGAAGTCAGACCAGGATAGGGAATTATCTTTATACTCTGCAAAGCATTTAAAATGTACTGTAGAAATAATGATTATTAAATCAATAGCTACAGCTTATTGACTTTGCCCTACAGCTCCTAGCATTACGCATCAACTGAGGCACCCTGTCCCAGCCATCAGTAAAACCTAATTGCCTGGAGTTACATGTCTCCAAAGGCAACTCTTTGGAGAAGCAGCATATATTCTGTGAGATGCAATGTCTTCCCCTTACCTAATGGTGACATCTGTTTCAAGACCATCCCCACCATGTTCAATTGTCTTTTGAAATGACATCTCGGTGTTTTCTGGTGCGAGCTGAAAAAAAAAAAGCCCATGAGCAGATAATTTTCAACACACTCTGGAGTACTTTCTGTCTCTTCATAAATTCTCTGGTTTTTATTGAGGGAACATCATTATCTTGTTAAAGTCTACTGTTTGTTTTCTTCCACTTTAACCTCCAAACACATCTAGTCCCTCAGAAGTAGTGCTACCCTTGTTAACAAACCCATGCAGTGATGTCTTTGGCTTGCAGTTCCATACAGACATGTCACCCCTTCCACCCTCCATGGATTACATGGAAAAAAAACAAACAGATTATGATGATGAAAGTAGCAAGACAAAGGATGAAGAAATTACGTAAAACAACTTCTCAGACCTACCATTGGTGCTCCACGGTGTCCAATGAGGGCTGGCTTTGGTCCAAGTGTCCCCATCTCTCTGATGCAAGGAGAGTACATCCCCAGAGGTATCAAGAACAGAAAGAGAAGGATAGCCAGGTACGGGCCAACAATTATCACCTGAACAACTGAAAGAATGTGAAGGAAGAGGGCTTGGAGTTAATCCATGTGGTAATGTACACATTGGCTTTGCCGCCTGACTTTTAATAGAAGCCTGCAGCTAAGCAGCTGTTAGGCTTTTTCCCAACTGTTTTTTCACCCCTTCTTCCCCTGATCTTCACCTTCTGTCCAAACAATGCAACCCAGGAAAACAAACTTGTTGAAGCAAGGGCATGGGCTAAGTTAGGACTGCAGGTTTTGTGCTTTAATTACATCTCACTATGTCTTACGGGAAGATGCGGCCTTAATTTCTTTTTCTTTAGAGGTGAGGCAATTAAATATCCTTCATCTGCAGAAAAAAAATCCTCAACAGAACCTGTTTTTTTTCTTATTCAGATAATAACAAGTAACATCTTGAAGTTTCATTCACAATGAAAAAGAGGAGGAACCTTTCTCCTTCAATTCTGTTACATCACCTTAAGGTGAATACTTCCCCGGGAGCCTCAGTGAGCCTTAATCTCAGGGAACACAACTGTTCCTCCAAGGAATGAGCACCTATGCACCAGCATCTCTTTCTTGAATGGGTACCACCATCTCTATGCACGTTGTGCCAGTGGCTCTGAAGAAACCTGGTCTTACACCAAGCTGATGTGTTGAGCAGAGAGTGTATGGTGAACTGTAGAGTCTGGGATCCCAGCGTGTTCCTCCCAAAATCCCCAGCTGTAGTTCAGTAAGAAAAATCATGGTCAGGGAAAGAAAATGCTTTCACCAACCCATTCTACCTTTGATTTTCATTACAAATCAGCATCTGCAGATGGATGTCACATAGGGAGTTCTGGCTATATGGAGAGACTAGGTCAGAGAAAAACAGCTAGTCCCAGAGCCAGGCTCTTCTGCAGCTGTTCCTGGCATCTGGCCACTACTTGGTCACACTTCTTGGAAGCAGACAGAACTTGTCATGGGATAAGCACTAGGAACTGATAAAAAAGATTTTTCCCCTGTTTTACTGACTTCTCCTGAAATGCACTGCTCTGAAATGGATTGACTGGACTAGAAATCACTTCTGAGACAGTGAAGCTGAGCATAGCAAGAAAACATCAACCAAGAGAGCTGCCACTGGTTGCTTTCCCCTACAGATTGACTGAATTTTCATGTGTGACTCCACACATGGGCACTTCTGCTGATATCCACCACCACAAGGCAGGTCATTGTCTTGGTATAGGTCAATACTGTGCAGGGGAACATGCAATGTAGTAACACATTTGGACAGTCACAGGACAGTGCGCAGCCCAAGCCCCAGCCCCTCTAATTTCCCTGGGATACACAGAGGCTAACTTTCTCCTCCAGCTGGAGCACAGGTGTGGGAGGAATGGGCTCCTGCATGCCTGTTTTCCCACACTGATACACATCTTTTCTCATACAGGGAGTAGGAAACAGAGCTACTGTACCTTTCTTATCTGCTCTGACGGCATGAAGAGCCACAGGCCAGGACAGGAGGACCATGATGGCTATTGCCCCTACGTGGAGATAGGGAGCTGTGATCTGGCAAAGAGAGAAAAGCATTTTAGCCAAAGGATGAAGTGTTGAAACGGATGGAAGCAAACCCCAACATAGCTGCAGCCTTCCATCTGCATGGCCTCCTGCTGTAGAAACCAGCAGTTCAACATCTCTCCCTCCCCTGTGCTGCATCCACCAAACAGCCCTGGAGCTGAGGGAGAGGCATGTGTCCCCAGTCAGGTCAGCCACCTAGGCCGAGGAGTATGCAGCTGTCCTTCCTCCAAAGTCAGCTGAAGGGGACAAGACTGTCCTTATCCACGAGGATGCAATCACCACTACTGCTATCCCATAATTCATGAGCATCTTCCAGACATCAATCTAACCCAATCCAATCTCATCCAGGTAATAGCCACCTCCATACCACACTGCAGTTAAATCATTGAACTGACATCAACAAATCTAAGTAATAATACGTGGTGTTTACACCTGTATGGAACTAACTGTTGTATAAGAGAAGGTATAAGAGAAGTAGTTAATCTGGTACGTGTCTGAACATGGACTTTCTTAGACTCATATACGTCCTGCAGCACCTGATCTCACATATTACTAATATATTCCAGAAAAATAATTAATTTCCATCCATTTCAAAGCATTTAATTCACTTGCTTTAGGCCTAATTGCATTTATTGCATTTTTCTCTTTTTTTTTTACTTTAACTCAATGGATAGATGTTTTTCTTTGTTTACTAATATCTTCATTTAATGCTCATGACACATCAGATAATACATATTGCTGGACAGATATGGTAATTGGACTTGTTTTCTTTTATGCTAAAGATTACACAAGAAGATCGGATGCTAAGAATCACTTCTGTACTTATAATGATGCATGAGCAGAGCTGGAAACCAAACAGAAATAGTTTGGCACTAGCACTAACATTTACTGGGTGCTCTTTACTCTGGTAATGTTGGTACAGAACACCTTTCATAAGATAAAGGAAATCTGTCAAAGAAATTAATCCATCATTTTCTCATGCTTTTCAGAATCCCATGGTTTCTCCTCCAGCTAGGACTGAGATATATTAAGATAAGTGCCAGGAAAAAAAGGGCTATCCAGATGCAAGCCTTTCCTATTGCTTAGTCTACCCTTGGTTCTCTAAGCTGGAAGGGTTGAAGAAGGCAGCTGTCACTGAGAGATGTCATTGCCTGAGATACTGTCTGCCTCAGATACCTGATACCAACATCTTTTGATCAGAAGCAGAATTCAATTGCATAAACAGAAGTGTCATCTGAGATGTCCAGGATATTTGAGATAGCTTTGCAGGGCTGATGGACATGACACAGGATCTACAAGAGATTCATGTCCTTTGGGAACAGCAGTAGGAGTCGACGTGAAGCATCTCAAAGAGCATGAACCCTCTAAATCAAGGACACCAGTGGGGA
This sequence comes from Dromococcyx pavoninus, assembly GCA_033558185.1. Lineage (NCBI taxonomy): Eukaryota > Metazoa > Chordata > Aves > Cuculiformes > Neomorphidae > Dromococcyx > Dromococcyx pavoninus. The sequence continues at coordinate 324,743 of JAUMJL010000286.1, read as the reverse complement.
ACCTAAAGGCTCTTGTGCCTCCTTCCCCTCCTCCTCCTCCCCTGGAGCCTGTAAGGGGGAGAGGAAGCTGCTGGTTTCTCATCACCTTTGCCAGTGTGTAGCTCAAGGATTACAAAACTCCATGGAGCAGAAATGTGCAACTAGCCACACCCTACAAACATCACATCACTGATTCCTCTGCCAGTCCATATGCATTGCTCTTCCAATAGTCACGAACTGCAAGTCATATGGAGGAGAGGTGATACGCCCAAATAACATCTACAAGTCAGCTGTACAGTGGAAGGCTGCATGCTTCCTCCTTCCCAATACACGTGGGGACAAGGATGCTCCATCACAAAACAGCACTGGGCAGTTCTTGCCTCCATCTGCTGATAGTTGAGGAAGCCAGCAGACAATGCCCTCTGACCTCCTGCAACCCACAGGTTGCCCCACCTGTCACCAGTGTTCCCCACCGGCTCCCCAAAAACTCGTGCTCTCCTGCCCTCAGGAGATGAAGCACCTCCGGGAAACAGGAGACTGAGACTGAAACTGTACTAATGCTAAAACTGCTAACTGATAGATGCTGAGTAGAGGGCAAGGTCTTGCTCCAGTATCCCTGCTAGCCAAAGGAATATGATTTACAACTGCAACATTTTTCCCAAAAAGCTAAGAAAAAAAAAAGAAAGGATGTAAATTCTCAAATTGAGACATGTTACATCAAACAGATAGCTTGAAACTCAATGTCATGGAATATTTTCCACCACCTCCCACAAAATACTTCTATTAAAAAGTTATTTTTTCAAGCAGGCCTCCCAGACCCTCTTACCTGGAATGACAGGCGGACAGTTTTCCATTGATCTCCCCAGAGTACCAATAATGCGAAGAGGCATGCGATAGAGAAGCACAGGACAAGAAAAGTCCCAATCTGGGGAGACAAAGAAGGCATAAGTCAGTTTCAGCATTTCTGCACAGGGTGTGCCATCTATTTGCCTCACAGGCTCATTTAATCAGCTTGAACTCCATAAATTTGGGATGCATGAGCTTGGCTATGCCAGTTCAGAGGCAGAGAGATACAACAGGAACAACGGCAGTGCTATCAATTGGATTTTCTGTATGACCAGAGTGATCTTGAGAGTCAGGTACTCAACTAAGTCAGCTCTAAAGGCTCCCTCTATAATCATTGGAGAAAGAAAGGAATTTCCAGAGGTGATCCATTCCCAATCTATTCATTACAATAGAGATCCCTCTCTCTCTCTCTCTGTTGATGTAGATGAAGCCTAGTTGATCAGCTTACATTAAATACCCAACCTGCAGATGGCTAAATTCAGAAGTAAATAAACCTACCCAAAAGAGAGAAAAATACAGCTTCCTTATTCTATGAGCTGCTTTGCAACAGGCTTCAGCAACAACAAACACTCTCACAGTTAAGAGATGACAGTTAACTTTTTAACCAAAACAGTAAGGAGAGAGCTCAGTTTGTTCTTTGGTTTCTTAAACTGTTTGGGACCAGCACGGTTGTGATGACAGCTTCTTCTTGCTACATCATCTCTCTATTCAGAAGTAAATGTAAGTAGAAATTGGACCAACGACCTTACCACCTCCAGGAGGACCCTACAGAACAGCACCTTAATAATCCATTCCTAATTTCTTCCACCCTAGGAGGTAGTCATAACTTTTTTTTTTTACAAATTGTTACGTATTTTTCTGGTTCTTCTGGAAGCCAATTTTCAATAGCAAAGATGACTATGTTTCCATTACTCATAGAATCATAGAACAATGGAATCATAGAATGGCTTGGGTTGGAAGGGACCTTAAAAAATCATCTAGCTCCAACTCCCCTGCCATGGACAGGGACACCTTCCACTAGATCAGGTTGCTCAAAACCCAGTCCAACCCGGTTTTGAACACTTACAGGCATGGAGCAACAACTACCTCTCTGGGCAACCTGTGCCAGTGTCTCACCACCCTCACAGTAAGGAATTTCTTCCTAATATCTGATCTAAATCTCAACTCTTTCAGCTTAAAACCATTACCCCTCATAGTATCACTATACTCCCTGACAAAGAGCGCCTCCTCAGCTTTCCTATAGGTCCTCTTTAAGTACTAGGAGGATTCTGTAAGATCTCCCTGGAGCCTTCTATTCTCCACACTGAACAATCCCAACTCTCTCAACCTGCCCCTATATGGGAGGTGCTCCAGCCCTCGGATCATCTTTCTGGCCCTCCTCTGGGCTCACTCCATGTCTTTCCCATGCTGAGGACTCCAGAAATGAACACAATACTCCAGGTGAGGTCTCATGAGAGCAGAGTAGAAGGGGAGAATCACCTCCCTCGACTTGCTGGTTACACTTCCGATGCAGTGCAGGATACGATTGGCTCTCTGGTCTGCAAGCACACATTGCCAACTTGTGTTGAGCTTCTCATCCACCAGTACCCCCAAGCACCCCACTCAAATGAAGAAACACAGGATCAAGTATCTACACATTCAGCTACTCTCTTCCCCGGGGAGATCTGCAATCACATTACGTTCTCCTCTATACTGCAGGGTTGGAGGCTCATTCTTTTAAATGCCTCACATAGCCTGAAGAGTTTCTTAAGGAAAGTGATTCTAATTCATCATTTTGCAGCAACAACTCTCTAAGGATTTGTTTCTGCACCTTCAAAACTCCAGGTGACATTTCACAAACCACTCAAAGACCAAAAGGTGTAAGGCACTGGGATGCCTTGGAAAAGCCAGCTTTCTCTTCTGCAGACATAGCAGCCACTTTTTTCACTGCTGTTGGAGTCTGCTACAGAAAATTATGCTGTGCTTCTCATGAGAACATTCCTTTTGCCTTCATGGTACCACATGTACACATGTCAAATACAGACGTCTTCACCTGAATGAGTCACTGCAGGCTCCTTTTAGAGTCAGTGGTGGAAAAAAAGGTACTTAAGTACAATTCATCTCATCTTCATTTAGATGCCTATGACCTGATGGATGAATTGCACTCTCAGAGGGTTCATCTCGCTCCACCAACTGCAAAGGGAGTCTGGGTGATGAGCTCAGGTAGAGACATCATCCTCATGGGTATCTAAAAATTAACCTCTTCCCTCTTCTCTTTCTCTCCCATAATCAAAGATGGTTTTAATGCAGAGAAACACCACAGACTTAATTGGTTTAAAGCACCCATTAGAGTTACCAGAATGCCCTGACTTTCCCCACCTTGTGACTCCAGTGTAGGTACAGCTGCTGACCTTCTGCAAGCAAACATATCGCTAGGACCTGGGAAATCAAGAAGAAATTGTTTGCATCCTGGTAGAAGATGGTGACGTGTGTTCATGAGGTACTTCTGGAATAACTTTTGCTTTGGGAAGTTACTTTACACTAGGTCTTCCTACACAATGTCAAGGCTCTCAGCAGAACTGGTTTAGCAGGAGAGAAGTGTTTATTGCTACATTAAAAACGCCTCCGAAACACATATAAAGACTGCCTTGCAGGATCAAAGCCCTTTCATGGGTGACAGATAATTGGGTTCTTTGGGGTGCACAATTCTAGTTAGTTTTCTTCTGTGAGTACAAACCCTGAAAAAGCATTTGTGGCCAGGATCAACTGTTATGGTATGAACCAATACAGCCCTAACTTTGCCTACTTTCTGTGCCTATGTTGTGATTAGTGGCATATCAACTATGGAAGAGAGGTCAGGGACTAAAAATTTCCCCCACAGCACAGACACCACAGGAGACAACACTTCCACAATAATCACTGGAAATGCAAGAAATGGTAAGTACATTTCAGAATAGGGAAAACTACCTTGGAGAGTAAAAAAACCTCTAGTTTTCAGTGGCTGTCTCTTTCCTTCCCCCCAATGGCAAGTAGCAGCCCTTGGGGAGGGTTCCTGTGAAGCACAGAGCAAACCTAGAACAGGACTGGGGACAAAGCGAGAAGCCTTGAAAATCAAGAAGAAAAGGATGAGGAAAGCAAGTCTACAGCTTTGATGAAGAGTGTCTACAAGTTGTGTCAGACCTAAGCAACCAGTGAATTTGGTGATGTATTTCACCAGGAGAAGTATCTTGCTGTCACGAAAACACACAGTCTGTGTTCAGGAATCTAAGTGTCTGGGGCAAACTTCCCAACAAACTTAAGGGACAGTTCAGGGACCAGTAGAGCAAATATCAGGTTTTAAAGATAAGAAAATGTTAGTAGACATCAGTGTTCCACTGAGAAGGATCATTTATGGTCCAGGTCCCTCCAGACTGTAACACAGCGGGACTGTGTGAAAGCAGGACATATGGATCCAGGGGAAAGGGCTCCACTTTCTCAAAACACAACTACAAAGTAATGTAAGCTGTATCCCATCCAGCTACAAACACACTCTCTTTCCAGGATCATGCTGATTTGAAGCAAGGTATAAGCTCAGCAGAGAGTACAGATCAGCTTTAAGTGCTTCTTGACATGTTAGACTCCTTTAATTGAATCGTACACCAAGTACATGATGAGTAACCATGAGAGCAGTTTGGAGAGAACTGAATTACTGCTGAAGGTCTTAAGTCAGCCCCATTTAAATAAGACATTTCAGAGAAAGGAAGAAAAAAGACACTTCGTCCCTTTTCGGCAAGCGTTAGGAAAACCTGCTCCTTGCCTAAGATACCGCCAAGCATTTCACAGGTGATGCGCTACTGGATTCTGCCCTGCTACTGCAGTACAACTTTTAAAGGAATGATGCAACACATCTGGGAATGCCATTGGAGGGAAGCTCATTTTTATGGAGGGAAACAACACCTCATTATGAGCTTACAAGAAGTATAATCTAAGGTTTCATCCTTAGAGGGTGAAGAAGCAAGTCTTGCAGTTGCACCACTTGACATTGTGGGAGAACGCATCTTGATGGGCCAGTGAGCTTATGTGATCATGGAATCATAGAATGGTTTGAGTTGGAAGGGACCTTAAAAATCATCCAGTTCTGACTCCTCTGTCATGGACAGGGACACCTTCCACTAGATCAAGTTGCTCAAAACCATATTCAACCTGGTTTTGAACACTTACAGGGATGGAGCATCAACATCTCTGGGCAACAAGTTGCAGTGCCTCACCACCCTCACAGTAAAAACTTTCTTCCTAATATCTAATCTAAGACCCAACTCTCTCAGCTTAAAACCATTGCCCTTCATCCTATCACTACACTCCCTGACACAGAGCCCCTTCCCAGCTTTCCTATAGGTCCTCTTTAAGTACTGGAATGCTGCTTTAAAGTCTCCCTGGAGCCTTCTTTTCTCCATGCTGAACAATCCCAATTCTCTCAACCTGTCCCTGTATGGGAGGTGCTCCAGCCCTCGAATCATCTTTCTGGCCTCCTCTGGACTCGATCCAACAGATCTATGTCTTTCCTACGTTGAGGACTCCAGAAATGAACACGATACTCCAGGTGAGGTCTCATGAGAGCACAGTAGAGGGGGAGAATCACCTCCCTCAACTTGCTGGTTGCACTTAGGATGCACCCCAGGACACATTTTGGCTGCAAGTGCACGTTGCCTGCTCATGTTGAGCTTCTCATCCACCACTACCCCCATGCCCTTCTCTTCAGGGCTGCTCTCCATCCATTCTCCGCTCAGCCTGCATTTGTGCTTGGGATTGCCCCAACCCAGCTGCAGGACCTCGCGCTTTGCCTTGTTGAACTTCATGAGGTCAGCACAGACCCACCTCTCAAGCCTGTCAAGGTGCATCTGGATGACATCCCTTCCCTCCAGCACGTCAACCACATCACAGTTTGGTGTCATCAGCAAACTTGCTGAGGGTGCACTCAATCCCATTGTCCATGTTTGCAACAATGATATTAAACAACACCAGTCCCAGTACTGAGCCCACTGGTCTCCACTTGGACACTGAGCCATTGGAACAGCCCTCAGAACTTCTCAGGTACCCTTTCTTAAGGACAGAGGTTTGACATCACTTTTTGAACTTCAATGCCAAGGTACCATTCTGAGTTTTTTCTTAGCCTACCACAGCAGAAGACACAACACACCTGAAACTGTTTCTATTATACAGTCACAAGACACCTGCCCAAAACCCTTAGAACAACCACGGTTGAACCGCAGAGATGAAAATATTATGTCAGTGTTTAAAGACTGAACAAGAAAAGTCTTTTCTTCTCCACTAGGCATCAACTGTTCAGCAAATAGACCCCTTGGCATAACCTTTTAGCTCTAATAAGAATGAGAAAATTGCCTCATGGAGTGATAACAATTGAATTAATTGAAACTGATTGTCTGAAAAAATTACAATGATGCATGTGGACGGAGAGCATCTTTGTACAGAGAGCAAGTGCTTTGTTGTGCAACATTTTGTTCAGCTGCTGGTGGCCAGTGGGCAAAAGAATGTTTGCTTCAGTGGATCACAATAACGTCATGGAAGCAGGTTTGCAGGCTCCAGTTGGGGGCCATCATTAAGGAAGCTGGTGTGGTGCTCACAAACAAAACCAGACCAGCCACTGGTTACTATAAAATCCCTCTGCTCCAACAAGGGCATCAGTGTGCTCAGTTTTCTGATGTGATGGGCTGTTGATGTAAAGCACAAGGAAACATTGCCTGGGTGAAATTCTCCAGTTCTTCCTGCCTCACTTGTGGGGATAGTCTCTATCCAACACTGTTCAACTAGAACGTGGGATATAATTCACCAGGGGGGCAACACATTCGGCCAGCAGTTGTCTGAAATGTATTAGAGAAATCCAGCTATTGTATAGTATCCACACTGATGAATTTACTTAGGTGTGGAAGGGCTGATTTGTACTAATCTGTGAGGTGCTAGTATTTTGCTGGGTAGTTCATCAAAGGCTAGAGTGAAAGGCCAGACACTGTGAGGGGGAAGTTCTGCGAACAGTGATGGAAGGATGATTCCTGACACAGTCCTTCTCTGAAAGGATGGGATGAACATGGCCAAGCCACCTGATCAGAAGATCCTACATGCAGGTGTGTGACCATCACATGACTCTGCATGCTTTGAGATAGTGGGAACATGAATGGTGGTGGTGGTTACTTTCCTTTGTCCCCTTTCCTTCAAGACCTAATCCTATTTAGGTCACAGCTGTGGAGACACGAGGCCTCATGTCTTCTAATGCTCACTGCTCAATATGCAACAATCTTGCCAAACGAGATAAGATGATGTGGTGGTCCAAATGGATCTTCAGAGCTGTCAGAAGAGCAGTTCTTATCTTCTCATAAGTCTAGATCCAGCCCTGATGGTACATTTTCTCTTGGGTTCAGGGAGACACTGGACAAATGCACCCGAGGGAAATCATTGCAAATAATCATAGAAACTACATCTAGCTCATACACTTCCAGGATGAAACTGGTCAAACAAGTGAAAATGGTGACAAAGTATGATAAACCTTCCTGTTCCAAATCTTCCCCAGGTCTCTGCTCTCTAGGGATCATCCACAGGGTTAGGCTGAGCTTTGGTCTGACACTTTAAATCCATTCTTACGTTTAGTTTTCAGGACTTATAAATCATGGTCAACTTACAAGGATCCTTACTTACCAATAACAGTGTGATGTATATGAACAGGACTGCAGCAACAATCAGGAGAACAAGAGACCAGAGAAACCAGAAGCCCAGGTTCCCGTAGTTAAACCTGAAAAGCAAGAAAAATATTACAAAATTGTTTGTGTTTAGTGCATGGAATGGAGGGGAAAAACAGCCCTGAAATTTTGAAATTTTCAAAGCAATAAAACAAGGAGGGAGGAAAAACCTACCCTGTAACATGCAAAAGCAGTTAAAAGCCTCTTTCCCTAAATCTATGATTTCATTAGCCACCAGACCAATATCCCAATGTGCTGGGTTGGTAAAATACAGGACCAAATTGATGGCCTTGCTCCAGAAATCTCCCAGGCTGCCTGTAATATACAGCCCCGGGAATTTCAGACCAACAGCCCATCTTGTCTACTTGTAGTTGAGCAGAATTCTGCAGCAGAAAGAAGAGTTGAGTCAGAATTTGGAGGAGCAGAGAGGGAAGCTTTACTTTTTACTCAAAGACTCAATAAGGATGAATCACATTATTTCACCTTTCCTCCCATAATGTTTGAGCCGGTTTAATTTCATTTTAGGGGGGCAGATTTGCATAACTGTTGCCTATGAACTACAGAAGGAAATAATTTACATAAATCCCTGCCAGTTATTTCTTACTTTTGAGCCTGGGAACATGCAATTCTCTTTGCAGTGATATAGCTGGTACAACACCTCTGATGCCAGTGACTACACCTCTTCAGAGGGAAAAGGGAGTAAAAAAAAGACTTGGGGAAGGTAAGAAAAGATCTATTTCGTCCCCTTTACTCACAATTTTTGTGATGATGATCTTTCCCTTTGTCCCAAATTCACACTTACACCTAAAAACTGTAGCCAGGCACAGAGCAGAGGCCTCAGCACCTCTGAAGTCACTGGACATTCAATTTGGATGCTGCAACCACAAGTTTAAGGTGCCAAATCTTTGGCTCATGGCCAAAGTGCCCTACTGCAAGACAGCTGCTGGGGAGCATGCTGATCTCTTCCCAGACACCCTGGGTGACCTGCCTGAGGAGCAGGGGAGGAGGAGGAAAGGATGGTACTTACCAGTCAAAGCTATTGTAGTCATTTTTCGCTTGACCCCACATGTACAGAAAGACCAGAGAAAAGCAGAAAGCACCAACAAGTAATGGGAAAAACAAGCATTCCCGCTGGAGAGGGAGAGGAAGGACAAGTGGTCAGAGCTTTCTCTACTCTAAAACAATCCGAGCAAATGGCAGGTACTTTTACACTATCCCTACACCACATGGCTTAGTGCTGGACCTTCAGAAGCAGAGATGGAGATGACTTCCCTCTCTGTCCCTTATAAGCAGTGAAAAGTCTTCAAAAACATACTCTGTGGTGTTTATCTTTGGGGAAATCAGATCCCATGATTTTGCAAATAAACAGGATTTTAACCACATCACATGGCAGGCAACTGCACTAGGCAGCAGCCCTCATTGCAATTCTTACTGCATACTCATGCCAAATTTTCTTTCTTTATTTTGATCCTATGGCTTTGAGAAGTTTCACTGGGCTGGAGGGTTTGGTGCAAGGTCCTTTCCTGTGACCACACGTTTGTTAACTGCATGGCAGCACTGACAAATCAAGTTTATAACAAAAACATAGCAATTTATCAAGCAATTGGACCAAAGTGTAACACCCCAACAGATCTCAGAGGCATTCAAATGAAGCTGGGCAGAGGTGCCTTTGGCCCATTATATCAAGCACTAATTGGCTTGGACTGACCTGTCCATACACAGAAATGAATGACTGTGCTGATTTTGAGCTGATTTACCGTCTTGCAGCAGCATTTCCCAGGTTCAGTCCTTCTGCGTTGGTACCGCTTCCACCGACAGCTGTAGAAACCAGCCAGGCAGGAGATGAAGGGCTGATGCTCGTACCTCTGCAGCAAGCGCCGACGTATCACCTTCAGCTTCCCAAACTTGAGCTTCTTGAGGCTGGTGGAACTGGTCTCCATCTGAGTGCCTTTATCTCATCTTCCTCCTGAAACAAGATCATGTTTTGTGGGAAGACTGTAACCGTCCTTTCACTTTTGGTAAGCTTCTCATATCAGAAATAAAGTTTTCTGAAGAAGATGCTGAGACCAGAAGAAAAGGGTGCTGAGGATACCCCACCTGACTTTATATAGAGATGTCTAACAGAAAAGTATGATCATTGCAAGTGTCCTCAGCACTCAGCACTTGCTCCTGGTTGTAGCTTAGATGCTCTGAGTCACCACCAAGGGAACATCCACCTGCTTGTGACTGCACAAGGAAAATGAAATCGCTAACTTAAGCACTCCACGCAGATTCTCAAATTATGAACTTGAGCATAGGCTTAGCCATGGGAATTGGTTCAACATCACAGTGACCTGTCTGCAATTTAGTATTGGTTTAACCAGCTTGTGTAGGAAAGGGACTAAAAATCTCCAGGTACACAGGTCTCCTATTCTGGCAAAACTGCAGCACTACAGAGACTGATCCCTTAAGAAAAAAAGTGTTTCCTGAGTGAAATAGCTTTACTTGGCAAAGTTTTTTGAGAGTAGACAAAGCAGCTGTGAAGATGTAAACATGGAAGATCTATTCATAGTAAGATTTTAAACAAAGAACTCGGTGGTAAATTGCAACCAATGATGTAGTTAACAGCAAAGCAAACAGTGCAGGCTTTTCTGACAGCAAAGAACATTTCACCCAGCAGGGCACTATAAAGACAGCAAGGAAAAATTTAGGAAAAAAGCCATCTTGCACTGACATACAATGAATCACCATTATCCAGCATTTCTCTAGAGTACAAAGATAGCCAGAGATGTTCTCCTGTTGCATTAAAAAGTGCCTTGTCCAAATCCAGGCATGTGTGCTGCTGATTCCCAGCCTAGAACTCCAATTATGCTGATTTATCTGATGCAATAACAGTCATTTAAGAAGACGAATAAACAATTTGCTGCGCTGTACACATGAACACGTAAATTGTTTGCAAACAAATTAGAGCCCTGTGTGTATCTTTGCAGTAATTACTGGATAAATCCTTGCAAATTAACACTTCCAAAAACTGATAAGCTTGCAGAAGACACAAACAAACCAAAGACAAGACACAAGTTAAAACTGAAATGATGCATCCCTGGTACCCTTGCCAAATGACCTATGAGAGCTGGTGTGCAATGAGAGAGGATGAAAATGAAAGAAAAGGGGGCTCAGTTGGGACCACAACAACTTGAGCAGTGCCCAAGTGTGCCATGCCCTGAGAATGTCTTCCTGGGACAGACATGACTGCTCAGCCAGGGCAGTCACAGGCAATAACAGACTGTTGGCTATGGTGGGGTCGAGCCATCCGTAGAAGTCCAGCAGTATCGGATCTGGGCACTGGTAGGTCACCTCATAGTAAAAAATTGATGGCAATCTCATGTGGCAAGATAGTGATCCTGCTCTTGGGTTACCCAGAGCACAGATGGGAGGATGTGGGCATTCTGCCACCAGTGAGTCCTGCAGACAACAGCTGATCCTGCTGTCTTCATCAGCTGGCCTAAAGCACACCTGGCATAAACCCAGCAATTACCCAGTTACTCCAGCTACATCTTTTGAATATATTTGAATCCTCAGAGCTCTTGCCGGAAGGGTGTCACATGCCATGGGACTGCAGTATTTGTTACCTCCTACAAGGATCTCTAAACCACGAGTTCCCTGGTCACCACAGCATCAGTTCTTGTCCAGCCCTCCTCCTTCAGCAACAGGAATGCTGGACACTGGACCAAAACCATTGGTTTTGCTGAGAGGGCCATGATGTTTGTTACTCACATTCCTGGTGTGAGCACGAGGCTCACACATTAATATTTAGCTACGAACACATAGGATTTAACAGGAAAACTCTGTAATCTCTTACAGACCTCAAAACTCTGGTCACTCCATCTGGCTGGCTACAGCAGTATGTCAGGTGTTAAATCTAGCTGTTAGTCTAATATAAAAACTGGCAGTGATGGAGATACCACCAGCCCAAGACAGGTTAATTTACCCCTAATTAGATTTACTATTAAAAGGTGGAGGTTTTTTCCAATGTCTAAGTCTCCTGTGGCACATTTTAAGCACATTGTTTCATGCCCTGTTCAAGGTGGATATCAAAAACAACTCGAGCTTTTCCTCTGTTATCTATTTCACATATTTACATTTAGGTGTCTACCCCTAAGCCTTCCCCAGCCCGAACAATGTCAGCTTTTCTGGTCTTTTCTTGACTTTTCTTGTAGTTCATGTTTTCTCCTACTCAGAGTATCCTTGTATGGAGACCACAGTCAACTATTGAACAGTCACCTGCTATTTGGGATTTTCCTTGCATTTCCAGGGGGGTTTTACACATGGTAGCCGTAACAGGACATGGTGAACACAGCAAAAGGAATGCACGGTGAACATGATGCAACCCCTTTCCTTCCTAGTCCAGGGCTAGATATTCATCAAAGGCTTAGATCTCAGAGACCTCAGTGCTCAAAGGGAACACCCTGTCCAAGAGCTGACCCCAAACAAAGTCTTCAGGGCACGGTGGCCCCCAGCCCTTGTCAAACCTTGGGTAATGGCTTAAGTTTGGGTATCTGAGTTCTCAAATTCTGCACCCAGGAAAACGATTCTTCAAAGCTGTTTTTAAGAAGGAGCCCATCACTCTTTCCCATCCTTTGCCAGTATCTGTTCTTCCTCTCCAACAAGAGCTGACTAGGGGATGAGAGCTACTGTGGCTGAAATCTTCCTTTGCTCAGAAGATAAATTGCTATGCACAGAAGACCTTGCAGTCTTGCACCTATCAGACCCAGAAATACAATCAGAGACTGACAGAGTCTAAAGACCAGGGAAGACAATAAACTTATTATAAAGGGATCAGCAAACTCTCATTCAAAGTAGAAACCATTCTGCCACACCCCAGATCAGGGGTGTCAAACTCACGGCTCCAGCCGTTCTCCTGCTCTTGCATCACACACACGGCACACGTGACCAGCGCTGACAGGAGCGTAGAGACAAGGAGCTCAGCACTGCCACCGGGTAGAAATAAGATGCTGGGATGGATAAAACAAGGTGGAGGGCCGGATTTGGCCCATGGGCTGTATGTTTGATACCCCTGCTCCAGATTATGGTTTGACCAAAGACTGCTTCTGCTTTTTCTGGGCATAAAAGGGCTCACCTAGCAAATGGGAGTCCTCAGGCTGTAAGAGACTGCTGGGTCTCTGCTGAGGAATGAAGCACAAGACATATCCAAAAGAAAGAGTTGACAGGGATCAGGAAGAACATGGGACAACTCACAGAAGATCTCATTTCCCTCCATAGCTCTGCAAGATGCAAGTTATCTGCAGTGCATTTACACTGTGCTGTTGCTGCTATCACCAAATGCTCCAGTGGCGACTCAGAAGTTCCAGGAGAAACCTCTCTTCGCAGTGACAAATCCCATGTGAGGATGAAGAAGACAAAGACAAACAAGGGCAGCTAGAAAGGTTTTTCTCAGCTCAAAATGTACTCAGATCTCCAGGCACTCCTTTCTTCTTTCTTTGTGACCTTCCACACAAGCATCACTCCTTCCTTTTTACCTTCACACCTTCTCCTAGGTTCCTGCCCTCAGATGCACCTCCACATGCTCAGATACTGTGTTTAACCTAATGCAAGCTCCTTCCTTACGTCAGCCACCCTTCAGGTTCTCCATGAGCATCCATCCAGCAGTTTCATCCTTGCTCAGGAATTACCAGCCTAATGTTACAGATTTATTGGGCATTCAGAAGCTGTAACATCTGTCCCAAGGTCTGCCTGGATGTGAAATTCCTCAGATCACATCAGGCATTGAACCATTTGAATTCACAAACATTTGATCCTAACAAAGATAATACCCCAGCATCTGGACCCAGCAGCCACTTAAGGGGCAAACAATACCACAATATGCAGTAGATGCAGAGGCCAAAAGGCAGAGGATATGTATTTGTTACGATCTGAAGCGGCTCAGCCATTGTCAGAGGATGTAGTAAAAGGCCTTACAATGCTTGAACCAGAACACTCCTGAAATATAGAGGTTGTCTGCAATGCCTACCCATCTCTGCCAGGTAAAGGAGGGAAAGAGCAAATCTGAACCCACTTGGTGGGAAAGTCAAGGGAACAAAGAGCAAGCAGCAAAACCTGCATCAGTAGGGGACCAAAGTTTAGACCCCCTCAGCAAGTGAGCCATGAAAGCAATAACACATGTTTCTCAACTCCATAAACCCAAGAATCTCATGTTTTTCCCTTGCAAACAGAGACTTTGTTTGCTCACTGATAAGAGTCCCTGTAATCACAAGCAATTGAACAGGGCTGCTTGTTTCCTGTTGCTTGACAGAGGGTGAGGAAAAGCATGAGAAATAGGGGGGTGTGGGGGGGGGAGGATAAAAGAAGGAGCAAGGGAGAAAAAGTAGAAAATGTATTCAACTATATGGGCTGAATGAAGAAGGTACTGCAAGAGGAGATTTCTTGAGAGGCCAGTGCACAAGCAAAGAGTGACTATCCTTGTCTTTTTTGGCTCTGTAGAGTTGGACCATCCATCTTTTGAGGGGTAAACAAGTACATCAGCCAAATTTGGCATTGTCTTACAGCTTTTTCCTTGAACCTTTTAGGTCTTTCTCTTTTTTTTCCCCTGTATCTAACCATCTTTCTCCAACACAATATCCTACAACATGTGGGCAGGTAGGTACAGGGCTCTTTTCAGATATTGCAAACACACTTCCCAGTCAGCTGCAAGAAGACAACTGAAAAAAATCTATGTGGGTACTGGCAGACATGTGAAGGACATGGAGATGGTCGTTTCTCAACACCTGAACATGGCCAACTTGCCCTGAGCATCTTGATGACATAGAAAAACAGCAGACAGGAGTGATGCCCACTTTGCCCATGCCACCTTTTCCAAGAGATTTGGAGAAAAATTGAACTCTACCACCATCACCATGAGCTGCACACAGACCTTGCCACCAGTCAGAAAATCTCAGCAAAGAGCACCTCTTAAAGTTGCATTTCTGCCCAAGGCTCTGAATCACAGTCTAGGATCTTTTTATTTCACCATCATCTGCCTTCACTTTCTTTTCAGGGAATTAATGTTTAACACAGGAAAAGAAAAAGGATCAAATAAAACAAAGCCAGTCATAATCTCCCTATGACAGGGAATATGCTCCATATCTATTCCTTTCCCTGGCGGTTGGTAATTATAATTTATCACTAAGACTTTCAGCAGTTTATCTACAAGCCCTAATTATACCTTTCTTCTGTGAGGGATCCCAGGGAGTATATGCAGCCTGGGCCAAACACATACAAATATGTCTCATGAATTGATTAGCTGTTGGCTTTGAGGTGGAAGATCACAGCCATGAGCACAAAGGCATAACACAAGAAATAAAGAATGAATGTGAAAGCAGAAGGGGTTAACAAGGACTAACTGTGCCTGTGACTGTAGTAACAATATTTCTCCATTTCATTTGCTGTGGTACATCTCTAACATGCAGCAGCTGTGGTTTTCAAAGCTACAAAGAGGTTTTCACCAAGTTAATGCCCTGGTTTTTGTAATATGCCACCACACTTTGAACAGACACAAATAATATCAAATGCATTTCTACCAAATTAACCTACAAGTACAGCTGAAATCCTCCATCTATTAGGATTGTACAGGGACCTCTCCCCACCACAGAGGACTCTTTCACTACTGTCTAAAGATCAGACAGCCAGCAGGAGCTGTGATGGAAATGGTTGGCATGGCCTGTTAAATTTTCAGTCACTGTGTCTTCTGAGGTCAGTATCCATCTGTGGTTGCAGGCAAATGTTTCAAGGCAAGGTATTTTGAGGTAACCCATCAATTTTCTGAGGTAAGTTTGACAAGCCCTTAGGAACCTCCATTGCTGGGAATGAGTGATATGGGTTTATTAACACTGCTGCCAGCCTCAAACTTCTACACATACCCCTGTATGATGAAACAAGTCGCACTCCAAAGTGGGATCTATTCACCTTAAAACAAAACATTATTTTGTTTGGACATTTGCCATGAGACTTTAGGGTAGAAAAGGCAACCTTAATCCCAGCTTTATTCCAGAGTGACCATCATAGCAAATAAAGCTCCAAATTTGAACCACGTTTCCGCACAGATCACTTTGTGCTCTCCTCCAATCCGCTCCTAAAATTTTTCAGTGTCCATCATCTCCTTCAAAGTACCTCTTTCAATAGTCTCTCATGTTTGGAGTAGATTTGTCTCCAGTGTCCAGTTGCTGAAGATGATTCATTATCCACAATCACTTGCAGAAACCTTGTTTAATCATAACCATCATCGTTAGAAATTACAGCTGGTTTTCTTCATTTTCAAAGACTTTGCAGGCTTTGTTAAAAAATGTGTCCCCAGAAAATTATTGGCCAAGTCTCAGAGCATTTACAATGGGTTTTATACAAATGCTGCCGGCTTCATGTGGAAACAGGCAAGGGGAAATCATCATGTTTGTCAAAGGGTCTCACAGTACTACAATAGATTTGCCCTCTCGCCTGCTAGGAGCAAAATGAATGTTTTAAATAAAACTGATGAATAGTAACTTTTAAAAAAAAGGAAGAAAAAGAAGGGGTGGAGAAAGACCTTTCACAAATGCCACATCTTTGGCTGGACTTAAGCTCATTGCGTCCTTACTGTTACTCAGAAACCTCACAGAAGTGCCGGGTGTTTTTTGTTATGCAGAGGTTTACACACCACTGGCATCCCTTCATTCCAAGGAGCAAAAGCATGGATCTGGCACAGATGGGGACAGTTTCAGCTAAGGAAGCTTGCTTTGGGAGGGGGGGAGCAGGAAGTTATCCTCAGAACAGCTCCTGGGTGGGGTCTGGGTTTAAATTATTTTTGACTGATTGTTCTTTCTAAGAGGTCCACCCCACCTACATTCTAGAGAGGTCCCTCCAGCCCATTCTGCTTTTCTTCTGAAAGGTCTTGCCCACCCCAGCCTTCCTTGTAGAATGTTGCATCCCCTCTTCCTCCTAGACAGTCTCAAAAGCCCCAACAGTCCTTCTTAAGAGGTCCTAAGGACTAAAGCTGCAGCTGCTCCATTGTGGTGTGTCCAGGTGATGAGTAGGAAAAGGCTCACCAGTACTCACTGCTCCAGGGCGGGGATACTCCAGCCCTAAGGGAAGGAAAGGGAGACTTACGTCCAACCAAAGGTGCTGTCCTAGCCCCAGCTGGCAGCAATTGCTCTCAGCTTTATTGATGGTAATGGGGAAAAGGATAGAAAAGCAGCCCCAAAAATCTAGAAACAAATGCCCAAAAAAAAAAGAATTCTGTACTCTCACATCTGTTTACCTTTGTAGTAAAATGTGGCTAGAGCCAAATTTGGCCATGGAAGGGCCTGAAACCTTCGGTACGTCAGTAATTTTACTTTTAAAAAGTGGATATTCACCTCTATGACACAGATCAGATGATACCTTTTTCAAGAATTGCTTTCCCAGGATGTATTTGCGTGGCTCCTGGTGCAAGAAAGCTCTGAAGCAAGAACAGGGTCTATGGGCACTTTCCCAGGATAACATAAATTGGCAAAACGTACAAGTAGCTTCGTCCTTGTTGATGCCAGACCCATCAGCAGTGCCTTCGCTCCTTGACTCCTTTATATAGCTGATATATAACCCATAAACTTGCTATAGCCCCCCTTAGCTCAGTCTTGGGCATCTCCTGTAAAAGGATGGCCAACCCTTTGGGGAAGGTCGCATCTCTTCTTGGGCAAGTACAGGTGGGAGGAGGTAAAATTTAGTGCAAAAGTGGTCAGGAGCAGTGACTTTCCAGTGGTGACCACACAAAGACCTTCCACCATCCAGACAGATGTTGGTCCCAGCTGGAAGCAGCAAGATGTCCTTGTTCAGGCATCATTTTTCTCACCCGAAGAGGGAATCAGAAACATCAGTGAGTTCACATGTCCAGGTCAAGCCTGAAAATGGAAACTCAGCACGACCAGTCTGGGGTGAAACGCAGCTCCCCACACTTCAGCATGGTCAACAGAAGGCAAGAGTTTTGTCCTCACTGTGCTTGTGGTCACGCAACATTGCCAGCAGCCGTGCGTGCCGCCGTGCTCAGGTCATCCCTGTGCAGTACATGGGGCACAGCCCCAGGCTTTGCCCTTGGGTGGCCCGTGGCTTGCTAAGAAGTCGCTCTTCTATCATTGAAAAGCCCCCACGGGGTGGTAAAAAGTGCTTCCACGGCTCCTGTCTGGGAGGGAGGAGGAATAAATCCCTTGGAAAAAAAAATAAAGGAGCTGAGAAAGGGAGGAAATATTTCTTTGAAGATATATCCCACTTTATGCAGTTCAGCGTGCCCTGGCTTGAGTCCCTCTACGCTCCTGTGAATACCTAAGCGGTTCTTTGTGCCCCGCTGTTAAGGAGAGACAAGGAAACTGGGACGCAGCGTGGGGGACCCTCTCGAGCCCCACAGCCCCACCAAGGGCAGCACGCAGCCATGAGCATCATCTCCAAAGGAAGACTTTTTCTGTCAGCCAAGAGGGGAAAAGAAGAGAGTTTTGCAGCTCTGCCCAGTGCTATTCAGCCCAGACAAAGGGGGGCCCTGGACAGCCACCACTCAGAAGACCCCAGTGCTGGCCCTCTCCCAAGCTGCAGCTGTTAAAGTTCAGATCTTGGAGTAAAACATCCCCCCAAGGAGGGGAGGAAAATGGAGGATAGGACACTTTCCATGACACCAGCAAGAGGTTTCTCCAAATGCATCAAGACTGACCCATTTTTGTACCATAAGAATGTGGTTCTGCGGCTCCCAGAGGAAAATCATTTCTAGCTAATTAAACACTACCACATTTGTGCATAAGCCATCTCAGAAACCTTTTGAACTCACTTCAGAGAAAAACCGTAGTCTGACATACAAACTCCCTGACCTAACACCAACCAGTGGAGCTGTCACCCAGAGCCTCAGTTTCTCAACTTAGGGTTGCAGCAAGAGCAATAGTTGAAGACTGTACAGCTCATTTGATTTCCAATCATCTGCTTGTGTAAGCCATGAAGCGAGGCAAGAAGATCATTGTGAGTCAGGTTTCATTATGTAGGCATCACCCCACGCAGACAAACCATGGGCAGGACCTTAATGGACCTCCTCAGGGCCTAGGACACCCAGAATGGTCAGCTCTGCTGGATCAGCACCCAGTAGCACTCACATCCCAGTATCCTGGAGGAAGGGAACAATTAACTTAGTTGCAGAGCTTGGGGTGGGAATTTTCATTCCTCCCTTGGTCTTACTGGAAGAGTGCTTGGACTCATCTCTTCTGTGTTAGAGTGGTCACCCCGGGTCCCTGGTACAGTCAGTGAAGAGAAACAGGCCCCACTCAACTCATCCAAGAGCAGATGTCTAAATAGGCCAAATGAACTATCCCACACGTGCCCAGGGCATGGACCCATCCCAGGTTGAAGAGGCATTTGTCACTCAAACCCAGCAAGCCCAGTTCAACGCTGTGACCCTTACAGCTCAGAGTCAAGGAACTTCTGCATCCTGGGCTTCACAAGGTGCCTTGGTACGGGCACCACAGCTCGTGGCTACCTGGAAGATACCCCCATAGGAAAGCTCAAATGAGGCAGTTGTTAGTTACTGAGATAAGGGAAGTGCTCACTAGGATCTGGGAGAGTCAGGCACCATCAAGCAGATAACGGCCCTTGCCCTGCTGTTTTTCCCTCTCAGTTTAGCTCCTTCAGTGCTGCAAGCCGGCCCTGGATGTCTGTGCCTGGGTCAAGGCACAAGGGCTGTGCAGTTACAGCTGGCAGCAATAGAAATGCACAGGTTTGGTGTCAGGACCCAGCAAGAGGAGTCTCTGACGTCCCATCCTGACACCAGCCCTGATGGTGCTTTCATATGGCAATGTTTCCTGGATCTTTGTTAAAGCCCTTCTCACCTGTAAATCATGTTTCACTTCCTTCCCATCCACCAAGCACCTCTTTCCAAACAGCAGTTTCTGCCACTTGCAACTCACCCCCAGCTCCACAGGGACAGAGGTGGATGGGGCCACCTGTTGTCACCCAACCAGCAGCAATGGCAAGCCTGAGGAGACCCCAGTGCCAATGGTTTGTCTCCCCCTTGGTTGTTGGTTTATCTCTGCTGCCATACAAAGGGCAGCCACAGACATTCTCCATGCAAGGTTACCTGAAGCAGCCATGGGGACCACAGATGGTCCCATGGATAGGACCACAAGGAAAATACAAGCAATAGGCTTATTGAGGGCAGTAGTTCCCAACCTTACAGTTCCTCATTCTTACATAAAGGCCAAAAAATCATCCACCAAAACAGTATTTACCGTGAATTGCAGAGAATATGGGACAGGCTCAGCTTGGTAGCAGGTTGCCAGATGGCAGCAGTGGTAGGCAGATGACATCACAGAGGTAAAGAACTAAGATGGCAGCTGGAAAATCTGGGGGATGGAGAAGGTAAAGGGGTTGGTGTCATTCCCCTGCATTTCTTCCAAGAACTGGGTTTTGCGCAACCAAAAATTCTTAAAAGATTTGCAGGGAAAGAGAGCACTGTGGAGAAAGCCACCATGACCCCACAGAACCTTTCTGACTGCTTTAAGGCATGAATCAATTAAAGCAATCACGGAGCAAAGGTTAATCAGTAGCAAGTACATCTTAAGAAACAAGTAGTCTTTTAAAAAGCAATTGCTCTTGCCAATTTCCCCCCCTCTCCCCTTTTCTAAAGTGTCTCTTATTTCTCCGACTCTGGAGAACTTCCAAAATAAGTTCAGCGATTAAGAGCAGCTGTCGAAAGGACCAGACTGAATCGGTGGTGGCAGCCAGGGCCACAGAAGGAGAGAGGACTGGACCCGTTATTGTCACAGAGGCTCAGCGCCGTACAAATGTCTCGGGGATTGAAAACCTTCCAGGGGTTTCCAGCCTCATTAGAGCAGATGGAGCCTGGAGAAACAAGGAATTGCTCACAGTTGCATTGGAGAATAGAGGAAACGAAACGGGAGAGTAAAGAAGGGACTGATTCCAAAGCATTTCTACACAAGCGATGAGTCTCCAGCCTGAGTGTGCAGGCACACAGCGATGCTTCGAGCTGCTCCTGTGCTGTGCCCTGCTCACACGTACATTCTTCCTTCTTGCACCTAGTGGTGGAGTTGAGTTGACATTGAAACTGCCCTCAGGGGCAGCAGCCACGACCCTCTCCTAATTCACACATGTAAACACCCTCCCCACCCGACTCTGCCCTCTCTCCCTGCCTGCTGCCAGTGCACCACCATCATGGTTAACTTCTTACCCTTGTCACCTTCCTGTGTAAGGGTTGACTAAAGAAAAGAACTGGTGTGCTGTGATGGCCCCAAGAGCCTTCCCCTCAGCACCAGACATGCAGAGGACAAGTCACAGGGCAGGGTTTCTCACCTGTCTTTCTTACTACAGCACCACTTGCATTCACATAGACTACAACTGCCCGACTACCAGGAAGAACCTGGGCCAGGGGCATGCAGAGTCCACCCTGACCCTGATAGCAGGTCCTCATCATGCTCAACACAGCATCTTCCCTGGTAACAGCACAAAGACTTGGAAGGCAAACAATGACAGTAGAATAGGATCAATATGAGATCAGGACATGGGCATGTTCAATCTGTTCAGCCCTCTGAAGTATCACTGGAGAGGACAAGAAACATAAGAGATGCAAATGTTGTGTGGGTGAGGAGAGTCATAGTGAACATGAGCCAAGGCCACCCTCTGTTTACTGGGATCTCATCAACCCTTCAGTCACCAAAAAGCAGCCAGTCATGGCTCCTTCTTGAACGCTGCTGGGAGAGCAGGGACCAGCGTATGAAGAGCAGGATGAAGACAAGAGGCTGAAGAGAGGAGCTCCTGTAGGCAACCTGCTCAGCTCTTTTGCATAAGGTGTCTGGAGCTGCAGTAGAGGTTGCGTTGTGAAGCTGAGCCCGTGCTGCCCTCAAGATTCAGCCTGCCATGGAGATATGGTCCAGGGTGTATCACAAGTTGTGCTTCCAGACTGTTCTATCCACGCTGCCTTCTGTTCTTTCCTTTAAGTAAGGTCTGGAGCCCAGAACATCTTCCCAAATTCTTTCCTATCTCCTCTTTTTAAAAACAGTCCAACACACTCATTTTCACACACCACAGAGGTCTCTGGGCAGCCCTACAAGCCAGATCATAAATTGTCACCTTCTGCCTGAAGGAGGGTTTCTGGGATCTTGCACAGCAAGGAAATTAAGTGCATATTGTCAAAGGGCCATAATTTTTTTTTTAAAAATGCTTTCTCTTGTATTTTAGTTGATGCTTTATCACAATAAGCATCACTGTGTGATATCAACTTGCACAGAGGCAGTCGTTAAGCTTCAGGTAGTCTCGCAACAAACCACAACCCCCAAGTTTAAAGAACTGCATTTTCATCACTAGAAATGACACATAAGGCTCAAAAGACACCACTCGATCATCTTCTCAGTCCAATGTCATGGTATAAGAATGTCACAGGACCTTTTGTGAAACCCAGCTTTGTATTTCTCTGCAAAGTTTTCAAATTTCTCTGGAAATCTTGCACACCTTTTAAATATTTCAACAGCAAAGTTGGAAAGGAAGTGACAGCTTTGGCTCCCTTCACATTCAGAACATTTTTTTAATTAAAATCCAGCTGATCCCTCAGTACACTGGTTTTTTTGTTGTTGTTAAATGCAGCTTAAAAGCTTTGTGCAGCTGTAGGAAATTATTTCCGTTCTTTCTTGCCCTCCACCTGGTATCACGTGCTGGAGGATAAGTCCTGAGAGATGCTATACTCTGAAATCAGGATTCCCAAAGAAAGTATATAAGTGTAAAGGAGGTGATGTACACCACAGACTGGACTTCCAGCTCCTCAAAATCTGTGTTATCCTACCCCCACTGGCCTGGTGCCAATCCCCAGGTTCATGTCAGCTGAGCACCCAACTCTGAATTAGAAATCAGTCTTTCCTAGAAGTGAAAATTCCCCTATTTCACTGCTAGTTATGGTTATGCCTGCAAATGATGTGGAAGTATTCAGACAGCAAGAGCAGACTAAGTCCAGGGCCAAATCCTGCTTTCAGCTGCAAACCAAGCTGCTCTCAAACAGGTGCCCATCAAAACTCCCAGAGCGACGTGCAGCGGCGGGGCAAGCGTTGGACCAGACGGTTGCTTCCAGCCTTTCCAACCAGGTCCTGATTATCCACAGCTGTTCCCAGATGTTACCGTTTCACGGGTTGTTTGTTCTCGAGCCAGCCTCCCTGTTCACACGCTAGGCAAGCTCAGGGGAAGAAAGAGAGAGGCTCCTTTCTCCCTTTTACTATGGAAACAGTCCTTTATCCCAAGCATTGTAAATGCTCCACCGCCGTTTCTCTCCCACTGCTGTCCCGGCTCCAGCAGCCCCACGAGCCACCCAGCGCTCACGTCTCATCCCAGATCTCATGTCTCCCCCCAACAAGTCACAGTCAACTCATCCTGCATGGAACCTGACAGTGAAGCCAGACTGCTGAGCACCTTCTCCTCTCCAGCCAGCAATCAGAACCCCCCCCCATTCACAAATCACCCCTTTCACTCCCCTTTTGTTACCAGTTCTCCCTATTCTCCAGCGCTTGGGGCTTTTTTTTCCCACTGCAGTCCAGGCAGGAGCAGGGTCAATCACCCACTGTCGCATCCCAACAAACACTCAGAACTCCAAAGGAAAAAAGGAAAAGTCAAAGAAATCTGACCTTGCTAACTTTTAGGGGAGGCAGGAAAAAGCTGGCAGGGATGTATTTCGCCGGGCAGGAGCACCTTTAAGAGTTAGGAGGAAACTTACCTCACAGGGATGCACGTGGAGGGGTTCTTTTTGCTTTCTGCTGCACTTGGGTTGCTGTGTCCTTCGCTTGTGACACCCTGGGACCCGAATGGTGGCATCGCCGTGTGACACCCAGTATTAGAGCGGCTGCTGGAGCTGTCCCTCCCACGGTAGGAGGGGCCACACGGGGCTTAATAAATTCAGTCCTCATGGCTGGAAAAATTAAAATCTCAACATCGGATGTGGGCAGCTGTTCCCTGCATGGCTCTGGGAGACACCAGGGTCTTACAGGCAAACCTGGAATTGATTCATCCCTCACC
This sequence comes from Dromococcyx pavoninus, assembly GCA_033558185.1. Taxonomy (NCBI): domain Eukaryota; kingdom Metazoa; phylum Chordata; class Aves; order Cuculiformes; family Neomorphidae; genus Dromococcyx; species Dromococcyx pavoninus. The sequence continues at coordinate 301,194 of JAUMJL010000286.1, read as the reverse complement.
CACCCAGAACAGGAGAGGTTGTTATGCAAATTCTGCCTTGGCAGAATTAGGTGTCCAAAGAATAGGGTCTGAGGAAATATCCCAAAGGAGATTTGGGCAAGGTGTGTTATTGCTGACCCTCAGAATTAAAACTCCCAAATCTCCTCTGTGAAAATGTTTCCCATGGCCATAAGCCCCAGGCAGGAATTTGTTGTAACAGATTTCTCAGCTACCCCAGATGCAAAACCTGCTTATTTTCCTTATTTTTTGCAACAGTTCGGGGCTCTAATATCTAAATCTTATTAGAGACATAACTTCCTTTGGAGGGAGAGAGGGGGAAGGTCAGTACAACAAAAGCAGTTTGTGAGGTTGTATTTTATAACTTCCAATGTGCTCTGGACTTTTAGAAAGGCAAAATCCCATTGTAAATTTTCTCAGTCTAGGAAGCTGCACAAACTCACGCAGTTCCTCCTGCAGCTAAAAAGCTCTTTGCTGTGTGAGAGGCTAAAGAAACATGCCCTCCACCTCTGGAGGGCTCTCTGAAACACCAGTGGTGCAGGTTTCTTTCAGTTTCTGTGGTCTCTCACATTGGGATTTTTTATTGTTGGTCAATAAGATGGATCAGAGGGTCCCTCAAAAGCAAAATCAGGAAACTGTCCTTGCAAAAAGAGAGGGGAAGAACGTGGCTGAAATGATGGACCAGCAGCTTTTTGGGCAGCTCACATTACAAACAGAAACTTTCAATTAGAAGATGAGCTTCGGAGGTGACAGCCTGGTTCACTCTGAAACCTAATGACAAAGAGAAGGCACATAAGCGTTTCACTTCAATAGCAGTGTTGCTAACCCTCACTTAGCACTGGGTCCTAAAATACCATGATCTCCCTTTGGAATTGGAATATTAATTAAATAATGGAACCTCAAGAGATGAAATTAGAAGCAGCTGTTCTTATTGCTCATCATCTTCCAGCTAACACTCAGCTGGAGTAAAGAGGAATGGGATTGTGTGTGAACCTCTAGAAATATTACTTGTTTTACGGTCTGATTCCTGGGAACCTGATAGATAGGGCAGGAAATTGTGAGGTGAAGAAGGCTGATGACACTGATGAGAGGCAGGGAGCAGCAACAGCAGCTTTTCCGGGTACCTTGCAGTTTTAATCTCTCAAATTCATCCACTGGATTTTTCTCCTTGTGTATTTGTGGCTGTGTTGAGTCCAGCTTTGTCATGAAGCCATGCTAAGGTCTTGAAGGTCCATGCCCAGGGAAGACACAGCATGGGGGTGGCCCAGCAGGTCTGAGGTGTGGTGGAGAGCCCAGAGAGCCTGACAGCTTTGCTCTGCCTTTGAAGTGAGAAACAGGATCCCTGTTTCAGTGCTCCCTGAAATACCTCTGAAGGGGCTTCACCAACATCCTGGCCCAGACTGCCTTTCTTCCAGCTGCTTCATCCTCATCCCACGGATGGACTCCAAGGCATACATGCGAGATAAGGGGACAGGGCTGAGCAACATCATCAGTTGCAAAAAAAGCTCCCTGCAGTGGAGGGCTCTTCCCTCTCCTGAAAAATGAAAAAGGTATTTAAAATACAACCATAGTCCTGTCTCTAAGAAGCAAAGAAAACGCCAAATACACAATTCTCTGCCCTAAAATAACACCATGTTTTTCTTTTTTCTGGGTTTAGAGAGACAAAGCCTTAATTGGCACAGTTTGCTCTGCAAACACCTGGCAAGGCATTTGCTCTGCAAACTCAGTGGCCAGGCAGAGGCTGCTCTGGCTTCAGTATCTTCAGCTCAGAGTTCACCAGCTTATCTCAATTGCAGAATCCTTGCCCGGTGTTCCAGTCAGAGTCCTGACTCTGCTGACAATGAAGGTAGGAGAGATTCTGCTGGAGCCCTGCCACAACGATCCCAGCCTCAGAGTTTATGAGCCTATAAAGAATATGCCTGCAGGGGACTGGTGCTGTGTAAACCCACTCCGAGGACATCAGTGGGGCAGGTCAGCCTTGAACCCCAGCGAGCTTTGTCTCTGGTTGTGTCATGAGAAGATAAAACCAGGGGGAAGATGGCACAAACAGGGAGTGGGGACAGTCTCCCTTCCCAGCTGCCAGCAGTAACGTGAAGTATTTTGTTGGGAAATACATATGTTCACGTTCTCCCACCTTACCTCCTATCCTGTTTAGGACATTTTTCCTCTTGCAATGCCCTGCCTTGGCAGCACAAAGGGGCTGATGTGTGTCCCTCTCCCCGGGCCATGCTTGGGTGTCCCCTTGCCACCACGTTGTTGCACAAGCTGCTGCAGGGCCTTGAGAGCAGGTGACTCATCCAGGTAATGACATCCCTGCAGGATTAATTACAGAAACGGCGCCGTTTATGGCATTGACATCTCCTGGAAAGATAAGGGAGATGGAAAGAGAAGGAGGAGGTGACCTGAACTGGTCCAAACTTCAGCCCTCGTTCTCGCAGTGGATGGCAGGATGCTGGCACAGACCCTGCAGCCATGGGTGAGCAGCAAGTGGTAACCCACCAAGAAAGCAGAAGCATCAGTCAGTGGAAGCACAGAGGATGGAATGGGGGCAGAAAGGGACCTTGGGTGGCTCCAAGCCCCATCATAATAGAGCAGACATGCCACCAGATCTACAGCTTATGGCATGTCCAAGTATAAAAACAGTGACAATCAGCTTCACCCTGAGCCCCGGGGACAAGGCTGCACAGGGGTGGTGGTGGTGGGGGGTGTCTCTCTCCCCATTTCCCAGCCTGAATCCTTTGACACATGGCTCTGAACATCAAAAATCAAGAAGAGTATCAACTTCTTGAAGCATCAGTGCAGGAAAAATCAGGGCAAAGCAAAGGTATCATGTAAATGAGGAGCAGCAGCTTTCACAAGGTGCTGCAAGCCTCTGGGGAAGCCAGGCCCTGACCCCACTACTGCATCCACTACTTTCACCATCATTTCTCAGGCTGCTTGGGTTGATTAGAGTTATTTCTAAGCTTGCTTGCTTCCAAGAAATGCTGCTGTCCCTGCCCAAGGGGTGGCAGTGGCTGTGAATTACACTGCAAAGCCTGTTGAGACATAACAAAGACCCAGCGGTTTCTTCTGGAGAGTGCAACTAACCAGGTGCAAAACTTACCCCAAGTATTGGAATTTGAAGTGAGAAAATCAGCTTCATGCAGCCAAAATTACCAGGTAGATACTGCTGAGTCCTGGGGCTCAGAGAGGGGATCTGAACATTGTCTCCAAGTGAGCTGCATCTGCTGCAAGCAGTGAGGGGGGACCAGACAGATTCACTGTGCAGCCCAAAACTGTGGGGAATGGGCCCCCAGCACAAATACAAGCTGTGCTGTGTGGATGATAGAGGGTGGTGGTGAGGGCTTCACATTGCTCTTCGAAGTGGCTGGCAGTGACAAACTACTTTGCCTCTCACAGCCGTTGCTGCAGCAACTCCGCCGCCCTCTCTCCCACGGCGGGGCTGGCCAATGCTGGCGCCATGGACTGGCTGATACAGAGTTGTGAAAAGAAGGGAAGAGGAGGTCCTCACCCTTCTTCTTCCATATTTTATAGCTGTCCTTTATGAAACAACATCATTTTGTTCTTTCCTGGCAGAAATCAAAAGGCTGCAATGCACTTAGGACAATGCAACTTGAGTTACCCCGAAGAGTCAAGGGAATCTCAGAGAGGAAAAGCAGATGCAACAACTGATGAGGAAGAAGAGGGTCTGATACAGCACCCCTCGCCCAAATGTTTCTGCACCCAAGCAATGTAATGCAGCAAAGGGTGCAAGGTGACCATGATGGATGTAAGGAGTGAAGCAGGTCAGGATTTTGTTTCATGCTCATCTTTGGTGGGTGAATTTGGAGGACCATGTTAGCCCCTTCCCTTATGGTCTCCCCTCAGGTGGTGGGGACACCCTGCTGCTCCTCAGCAGAGATGTCAAAGCGAGGTCTTCCTCTACCACTGGGCTACAACCCACATGAATCGGCCTTCTGGGAACCAAGCGCTGTGTGATGCTCCTGAGGCCTGATTAATTTTGTGGAGGCTCAGCCTTGATGCTTCATTTTGGGTCAGCAAAGGTGTTTTCCACTGCTCAGGCTCTTAAACCTATGCTGTGCCCCAAGTCTCCCAGCCTGGGCCATGATGTTTGTACTGCAGCTTTGTCACCATAGAGCCTGTTCGGTGACAATTTTCATCAGTAGTTTGAGCCCAGAGACCACACCAGGTGCTCCTCACCCTTCAGACAGGTGGGTGGCCCAGGCAAGCAGAACCAGCCTTGCCAGAGGGAGCCACCATCAACGAGATATCCCTTCCCCAGCACACGACTGCAGCAAGGGAATAGCAGAGGTGGATGGTACCCAGTGCGGGCACAGCACGGTCTGTCTCTGCCCCAGCATAGCCACTGACCTTGCACTGGTCCTCCTTGGAGGTAAAGGAGATGGAATAACTTAAAGTGTTCCTGGGTTAGGTCTTTCCCAAAACCTGGGGTCCTTTGGGCTGCCTACAAAACACAAAGCTGAGAGTTGGAGTGAGAGCCCAATGTGTTTGGCAAACATGGGGAATAGAATAAATAGAATAAAGCAGTGGATGCTTCCCACCTGAGGGACCATCATCCATGCAATCATGAGCTTGGGGAATGAAAAGGAGCAGTCCTAAACTCCATTACAGCTGCACGTGTGGCCAGCGGGACCCTGACCTTGCTTGCCAGCATAGCTGCTAGCCCAGATCCATGCAGGTTAGTGATTTGGGGGCACATGGTGTGGCATGAGGGATAGGTCCTAGTTCACTTCACAGATGGCTGTGTCCAGAGGTGCTGAGCCTTTGCTCAGCAGTGCCTTGCAGCCTCTTTCAACCTCGCAAGCTGTCATGGCACGGTGGTGAGATGTCCATTCTCCCTTATCAGGCTTAACCAGTACATCATCAGCATGGGGCTTGGCCCACCAGAAAGCCCCTGAGACCTAGGGGAAGCACAGGGGTGTCTGCAAAAGCACAAGCTGCTGGTGCAGACAACAGACCCAGCATAAGGGACCTGTACTGTGATGGCAGCAGAGGGCCTGCCCTGCATGGCTCACACCTAATCATCGGCCTGGGAGGAATCTATTTGCCTTAAGAGGCTGCCTCAACATGTTAAATGCAAATAACTTAGAAATGAGACAGGAACAAAGCTGGAGATGGGGTGATTGCAGGGGAATGGACATACTAGGTAATCGAATCCTGTGTCACGACCATCTCGTTATCCCTGCTGGTGCGTGCCAGCTGTCTTCAGCCTGCATCCTCCAAAAGAAACATTAAAAGCTTCTTTTAATGTTGCTCATGAAAACTGAGCAGTACCAAAGGAAACGAACCCCCAGCGCAGCTGCCGGGAGAGGGCATTGCAGCCCCAGGAATGAGCAAGGACCTGCCAGGAAAAGCCGACAAGTTCACTCACCGTGTTCAAGCTACAGATCCCTCTAAAAAAAAACGATCTTAGCATTTGGAAATCTTTTGGGCGCTGCTAAAAAGCGAATGACCCAATAAAAGCGTCATCTGCATGGGGTTCTGCAGTTTTCCCTGCAGCTGCACGTGGAATAACTATTCCCACTAAGATTTCGCTGCAGCTCGCTGTCTGGCTCAGACCTGAAGCTGTGAGTTCGCCAAAGCTGCTTCTGATGTTTTGTCCCCTTCTCCTTCTTCATTATCAACTAGTCTGACACAAGGTGTCGCCCCTCCCTGTAAACCTTACCCCAAGTCACGCAGGAGCTATAAGGATAAGGTACTAAATTTAGGAATGAAGTAAGACTTCAAAGATCTGGGGGAGGTGCCACAGAAATAGCAATAATTGCACCTGTAGCCTCAGGACATCCCTCCGAGATCATCACGCAGGGTTTCCTTCCTATACAGATGGAAGAAAATGAGGCATTGGGAACACAGAGCCAGGACTGGGATGTATTTTGCAGCCAGGACATCTTGACCAGGACTGCTGCAGGAGCTGATCTCCTTTGTCATGTGTCTGCCTTTCCACACACAGCTGAGTAGGTCCTTCTTTTTCCCTATTTAAAATGTGCAATCACAAACCTGCTGTGCACACATGAGCAGTTGATGACAGCACGGCAAAGAGTAAATTCTCCTCATCTAGACCACAATGAACACACACCAAAGTCTGAAAGGGGGACCCATGCCCGGGACAACTTCATTAGAGGTTCCTAAGTGGAAATGTGTTGAGACCTCAATGTCACAGATATGTTTAGTTAAAGGCTGGAATGCTCAGAATTATTTATCTGATTCTCCCAAACTTATTAACCTATCAAAAAAAACAACCCAGCCCACTAATTTTTTTAAGTTTGGTTAGGAATTCACCTTTGAGGAAAGCTCACTAGAACTTTGAAGAGCATTCAAATGAGTTATACTTCACTAAAATCAACGTAAATCATTTCTTAAAGCCTTGAAATCATTCACTGTCCAACATCTCTCTCCCGCAGCAACTGCTGGGCAATTCAACCATATTCATCTCAAGGGAAGAGGCCTCCAAGACAAAGTTCCCCCAAAAATCCTGGAAAATGGTAGCTAGCTAGAGATAGTTTGTGTATCCTCCACAGGGCAGGAAGCAGAGCCATCAAACACCAAGCCAGTAACATTTTTAGGGGCACTTTCAGGGGGATGTTACCACAATCATAAGCTTGCCTGATGCCCTGTTTTGTGAAGCAAAAGGAGGAGGCAGAGGTGGTCCAGTCAGGCTTCCTTTCTCTAATGGGACAAGGACATCCAAGAAGGGATGCTACCACATCACGGCAAAGAGAATCACTCATATTCTCAGCCAGCTGCAATGGTACTCTTGCTTAAGTGATGAGAACTCCTATTTTCACAAAAAAAAACCCTGAAAAATGGGTCTCTCCTCTGGCTTTGCTGAAAAATAGCTGTTAGAAAGCAGTCTTCAACCACAGCAACTGTTCTGGGCAGAGGGGATTTTACAAAGTAACATCAATTGCCTTATTCTATTTGGTTAAGTTCCCTGTTCAAGGTGTTCCTTTTCTTCTAGCACTCTCTCTAAAATCTGGCTTAGCACCCTGCTGACTCACGAGAGCTTGGGAGAGCTTCTTGCTGCTTCTCACTCCCACGTTCCCCAGAGGTTGACCTTAGACGGTACTCTTGCACTTCGGAGTAAAATATGCAGGTCAGATGTTTCATAAGCAGGAGATAAACAGCAGAATGGGTGATGTGTCGGTACAGGCATCCTCCCCAAATCATGATGTAACTGCTCCCTTCTGCAATAAGGCACTTGTGCAAACAGGTTGATAGGATGATAAACTTCTGCTTTTGTCACCAGTCTCATCCTGAGAGCGATGCTGGGGAAAGTGGCTGTGGGTACCTATCCCAAACCTTCCTCTGATTTCCTCCTCCATACAAGGAGTTCTAGTCATCAAGCTCTACCACAAACACCCAGGAGGCAAAAACTTCCCCTCACTCTTCACATTCTCCTCAAGCCATGGTCTAGATGCTGCTTCTACACTGATGTTTATCAAGAGCGTTAAATATATCCAAGTGGTAAAATCACACTTAAGAGAATCATAGAATGGTTTGTGTTGGAAGGAACCTTAAAGACCATCCAGTTCCAACCCCCCTGCCATGGGCAGGGACACCTCCCACCAGACCAGGCTGCTCAAGGCCCCATCCAACCTCGCCTTGAACACTTCCAGGGAGGGGGCATCCACAACTTCCCTGAGCAACCTGTGCCAGTGTCTCACCACCCTCATTGTGAAGAATTTCTTCCTAAAGTCTAATCTAAAACTTCCTCCTTTCAATTGGAAGCCGCTCCCCCTCATCCTATCACTAACTGCCCTTGTAAAAAGTCCCTCCCCAGCCTTCTTGTAGCCTCCTTCAGGTACTGGAAGGCCACTGTACAGTCTCCCCAAAGCCTTCTCTTCCCCAGGCTGAACAAGCCCAACTCTCTCAGCCTGGCCTCATAGCAGAGGTGCTCCAACCCTCTGAGCATCTTCGTAGCCCTCCATTGGCCCTATTCCAAGTGTTTCACATCTTTCTTATGTTGGGGATTCCAGAACTGGACACAATACTTGAGGTGGGGGTCTCACAAGAGCAGAGTAGAGGGGGAGAATCACCTCCCTTGGCTCACTGACCATGATTCTTTGATGCAGCCCGGGATATAGTTGGCCTTCTGGGCTGCGAGTGCACGTTGCCGAGTCATGTCGAGCACTTGCTGTAACAGCTTTTAGCACAGTCACTTTGCTCAGTCAAATAAGAGCTGATGAATCTAAGATAGATCAGAGAAACACAACCCCTCCTTTAAGCACCTGCACTTAGTTCTACTGTCACTACAAGGGTCACTGAAACAGCAAGCGAAGCAGACCCAAGTAATTAATTCCAGTTTTATTTAAGGTTTCAATTTTATTTTTAAAAGAGCTGGGCTAACCTCACACACTAAACAAAACTGGCACTACAGGAGAGTTATGCCAAGGTAGTATGAAGAGAAACACATTATCTGGCTGATTTTGAAATGGCAACAGCCTCTGTACTTCCAGGTGCGACACAACACAAAGGCATCTGCCAACAGATGAAAGCTGAAGCCAGAAATCAGTAAACGCAGAGCAAAAAGTCTTTTTACAAACATAAGACCAGAGCCTTGTAGCTGCTGACACAATCCCAAAGCAGTGCAGATCACAAAAAGACACTGTACCGACGCTGCAAGGCAACAAGCTGCTTGTCATCCACAGAAGCCCGAGATAAATCTGCTTCTGCTGTTTCACATACCCATGAAATCTGGCCTCCCTCTTCAGTTCCTTGGCACATCAAGGCCATCTCCTCTGCTCTAGCTCCCATGTTCCTGTTGCAGCTGAATTGTCATTTTTTGCAAACCTTCTGGATTATCTCCAGCTCTCTTAGCACAGGCTGTGAGTCAAAGCCTTATTGCTGCTCCAGTCTCCACTTTCAGCACCTTTTTCTTACCCAAGCTTCTTTCTGCTCTCCTCCTTCAGAGACTTTGCTGCCCTGAATTTCCTCAGTAATCGTGTAATTGAAGTTTTAACCTTTACTTCATCCGGCTCCAGCACCCCTTGGATCAACTTCATCATCTTCTGAAGCTCTTCCCACCAGTTCTCTACAGACACCCATTCGGCAGCGAGTTTCTGTCCAGCTCCTATCCGTATTGCAGTTTTGTTACCATTGGCCATTCCCTGTCAAACTTGGCAGCTGTTTCTTCAAGATCCCATCTTTGACATTTAGAGCTGTCATTAACAACAAATTATGAGATCCTACAGCATAAGTTATCCATATACTTGAACCAGTCGGGCTTATGACCACAAAATATATCTACAGGCTCTCTATTACTGTTGAAATAAGCCATTAACAAATCCCATTACTTTACAGTGGGAAGATGAATAGAGAATCAGACTTCACTTTTAAAAATTTTAACACTGAAGATATCATTATGTACTGAACAAATGGATTATGCAAGCTCTTAATTAGGAATGAGGTTCAAACAAATACTTTGGTCTGGACCAATTTTACTGCCAGCCAAGGATGGGGGGCTTTAAGGAAACCAGTAGCTACTTACTTACAGCCCATTGCAATCCATTCCTGCACAGCACATCCCACATGTCCTACTTACACCAACCTGCAGCATTTTGAGAGACAGATGGATTAGGATACTAACAGCCAGCTCAGCTAAGATGCAACAGCCTTTTATATGCCTCACACTTCTGACCAAGCAACATATTTGGCACTTTCTCACAACCAGGCCCCTCAAAAGGTTCATCAAGTTGGGAACAAAAGAACTGCAGCAACCCCAATTGCTTTGCAGAACAGAGGGGTTTATATCGATGTGGTGTTTATCCCCCAAGCTTCTTCTCAAGACCTAACCAGATCATTTAAGTCAAGTAAGTGTCTCCATGGAAACCTCCTTTCTCAAGGAGTCTCCTTGTCAGAGAAAACCATGCACCCCTTTTGTTCAAAAGGGGAACACAGTTTGGTAGGAGCATAATGCCTGTCTAGACAATAGCCTGTGATGACTCATTAGCCAGATTTATCCTTTAAAAACATGTCCATTCAATTAAGACATTTTAGGAATGGCTAAAGGTGTGATAATGCTGCTGCAACTAAATTAGCAAGTTCTGCCATTCCCTCCATCCCTGCCCCACTCCTCGCTCTCAGCATCACCACTTGCCTTCTTCAAGGCACGCAGGGATCTGTGTTCACCTCTCTCACAAACTCTTAGCCCTGGTGAAATACAACATCAATCATTTGTTTAAAGAAAACCTAGGGGTAAAGTACACAAATCAACACCAGTTGCTGAAATACAGGAAGAATCTTGTCCAAGTTACTACTTGCTTCTTGAATAAGACAATCTTCTGTGTTTTCGAAATGAAGAGATGAGTTTTACCCTCTCCCTCCACCAAGCCCTTTGTAAGATGTAGCAGGTTATATCATTTTTGGTATAGGATTGCTTGAGATCCCTCAAAAAGGAAGGCAATTTTCTGAAAGGATACTGAAACCATTGAATATTTCATGGTCTAATACAGAATAGAGACTTTAATATTAACCGACACATAAATAATTAAGAGGTTTGATTAAAAATGGTTTCATCCCAGGCAAATCAGTTTAGTGCATGTAAAAAAAAATCCAAAGCCACTGGAGAAGTTCTCCAGTAGGAGTTGCTTTCAAATCACAGCAGTCAAGATGTTCTCAGAAAAATAAGCCCCAGAGGTTAATTTTTAAGTCAGAGAGTCGCTATTTAAACCCTCCTGTAGACAGGAAGGTGCCATAAATGACTACTCCAAAGCTTACATTAATGCTGATGTTGGGCAATTCACAGATAGAGAGAGAGTGGAGGAAAGGATGTATCTCGGAACAACAACAAAAATTCCAGTCTCCTAAGCTTTAGCTAGTCAGTAATTTTTAAGATTTTTCTGAGAACATGATGTGCCTGTTAACTTGAAACTAGGTCCAGGCACATTGTAGCCCGGGACAAGACAACACACACCTGTGGTCATCACAGTCTTGCAGCTCCCCAGCAGAGAAAGAAAGGCTTTTGACAAACCCTCTCTCTCAAGCAGCAAACAGAACCCAGGCAATGGAAACAGAAACCAGGCAATTCAAAATGGGAGACAATTAGACAGAAGCACATCATTAGCATAATAGAAGGGATAAACAGTCATTCATGTCGATCCCTGTCCATTACGCAGAGAATCCAGAAGAGTGACTTAAAGATACACAAATAACTTTTTACCTTCTTTGGGAAAATTTAGTAGAAGTCTTCCTGCAGAAAAATAAGCTCACGTGTGCTTGCAGATAGGGTGTATCTGCATTAAGGTTCTCATGTCAATGGGATGCAGAGGATGGAATGGAGAAAGGAGTTAAAGAGAAATCAGAGACATTAAACACATTTGTAAATCAGATTTAATACTGTGCTGTCAAAAAGTCAATTGCCAAATCTGCAAGACCAGAGCTATATGAGATTTTAGATCAAGTAAGATCTAGCCCCCAATTCCTTTCTTCCCATGTACACCATGTTCAGTTTTCCAGAGGAAATATAAACAAAGCCCCTATCAAAGGGAATTATTCAAAGGTACTGGCCTTCCATTTCACAATCTCCACCACAGCTACAAGCAAAGGGGTTCATCAATAGATCATATCCCTCTCCAGGCTGGCAGCTTTACTGTTTTGCCCAAGGAGATTACCCTTGGATACAAGCTTTGTGAGGGGAAACTCTTAATACTACAAGAAGATGAAATATATATACACAAAGGGAGAGGGGCTCCAGATTTTGGCAATGGACTTCAGACTTCTGTCAAATAGTGACCACCCTGAAGCACAAACGACAGGAGAAGGCACCACAGAAGTAAAAGACCTCACAAACTCTTATCTGCACCAAATGAAACAAGTGTAAAAGATGTCAAATATTGTGGAGCAAATAGGAGAAATATATTTGAATTAAAACCCAGGTGCAGGGAAGAAAGGGCTGAGCCAGCAGCAGGTCTCTACAAGAAGCAGGGATGAGTTTCTGTGCAACATGAGTGCTTTGGAAAGAGATGAGGTTACTCCAGAATAGGCTTAAACTCATCCCGTGAATGACCAAAGCAGCAATTATCTTCTATCAATCTTCTCTATGCATAAAGTCACTCCCTTGAGAGCCACTTGCTCTTGCAAAGGACTGGTGAAGAAGGGGCAAGATACAAAGTTATATATTACTTCATACAACATCCAAGCAACCGGTGACAACACAAACAATAATCTCATCCAACAGACTTGTCCGATGACAGTGAATTCTCCGATCTTCCATCAGCCCCAAGTTAAGAAACTCAGCAGTCCTTTTATTAAAAATCAGTATACAGTCAAACATAAGCCCAGTGTTTACAACCAATCCCTCTAGAGGTTCCAGGTTTCCTGTTGTTTTACAGACTATAAGGAACCAAAGGCATCAGTAGCATAAAGAAACTACTATCGTTTAAAAAAATTAACGTCCCCACGTCTTCAGGAAAGCAGCATCCACGATCAGTTTTTTCCATTAGACTTGCTCTAAGAAACAGGAGTTTTCAACATCATTTTGCAGGTGAATCTTATCTTTATAACAGTAATTGCTCTGTTTGCTTTATCAATACAGGGCAAGGGTCTCTAAGAAGCTTCACAACGCTGATAAAATAACGCTACAAGAGCATTCTGTCATTTTTTTTCCTGTGATTTACCTCTTAGAACATCAGAAATGCTTGAGACTGGTTTCACTAGCTGAATTGAAACTAAAGGGGGGGAAGCCCTCAATTCACAAAATTTGGCAAAAAGATCATCCATGAATTAAGCTCTCCAGTGGGTGCAGGAAGCACAGAGGCTTTCTCCGTGCTCCCTCGAAGCATCCAGCAGTGCTGTAGGAGGGACATGTATTCACACCCTCATTCCCTTTCAGTTGATACAGCTGTTCACATTTCTGCTGTCTGCTTGCTTCCCCTCCTCAAGTCATCCAAAGCACAGAGCAGTCTCAGTGGTGTAGTAGCAGCTTGGCAGAAGCAGGGAAAATCCAGCCAGCAAAAGATTTAATTTATTAAGATAAACATGGTCTAAGGCTCCACATTATTTTTAAAAATAAACACAGTAAGAAATATGAAAACAAACTGGCTTCACTACGTGTAGGTCAAGTTCAGACATTCTCAGAAAGACCTTCTCAACCATACAAAACACTCTTCCTCTCTTACCCCCATCACAAGGATGGAAAGACAGCTTGCTATGTAAGACCAGCAATGTCCCTGCTGTGTGCCCTTCCACATTCAGTGAACAATACACCTGCCACCCTCCAGGGCAGATCAAAGTTTTAAGAACACCCCTGTGAAGAAGGAGCAGAAGGGGAGAGGGGCAATTCACTCTCTGAAATGAACATCTAAAAGTCTTGACACGACGACTGCTTTGGCCCCACCACATTAATGGTTGTTCTTGGCTGCCTCTTTAGCTGCAATAATCAGAGGAGTGAGGCTGGATAGAGGCTTTGCAATTTTCAGGAACTGGTGCTAGGAAGAAGAAAAAGAAGAAGGATTAAACTTTTCAGAACATGCCCCAGGAGTCTGGTGACTACTGTAAATATTGGTTTAGACCCATATAAAGTCTGACAACCTAACTGAATCTCTGAACAGGTGAAAGCAAAATATGAGACAGAAGCCATGTAGAGCAAGTTCACAAGCTCTTCTGAAAACAAAAAGGAACTATATGCCACAGGACTTCCGAGCATCAGAAAGGATCAATCATCCAAGGAAATGAGCTTTGGAGATGGGGAAATTAAAAAAAAAAGGCTAAAAGACAGTTAAAACCAGGCAGATATTTTACAGTCAAAATGTCCTCCTTATCCAAGAAATAGACAATTATGGTTTTCTGACATTTTGAGGCTGGGAAGTCCAGGAGAAAAAGTGCCATTTCAACTACTGCCATTCTGCCAGTGATTAATGCTTTGTTACAGTCTCAGAAGGCAGTAACATATCCAAAACTCAATCCAGTAGACAAACTAAGGGGAAAAAAAGGAAAATTCAAAGGGAACTGTCTCACATTTGAGGTCTGACTGCCCCTGATCACAGATTTATTTTACAAGGAGGTACATTTTCCATCCTCATGGAAAACTTGACAGAAGAAACATTCAAACCAAACCTCTCATCCATGTTGATAAAAAGCCTGGCAGCTTGGCCCTTCCCTTTCACCAGGAGTTCAGACTAAGATACCAGGTTTTGAGTGAAATAACTGATGACAGGGTGATGATACCCTGCCACAGGTAGTTCAGAGAAGGTGTGGATACCCCGTCGTTGGAAGTGTTCAAGGTCAGGTCAGAGAGGGCTTCGAGCAACCTGGTCTAGTGAAATATGTACCTGCCCACAGCAGGGTGGGTGGGATTAGAGGATCTTTAAAGGTCCTCTAACCCAAACCATTCCATGATTAAGATAGCTCACAAGCTTTGTCCTATCACCTTTATAAGGGGTAGTATATGGCAAAATGTGATAACACCAAACTGTTCCAGTTAATGCAAACCACACACATATTCCAGAGTTTTGTGATCCCTCTACCAGAGCGGAGACAACCAGAGCATCTGATAGCTAGAAGCCCTCCTGCTGTCCAAATCAGAACAAGCCTGGCAAGACCATGACAACACATACAGATGTTACAGCCAGCTGTGTGAAGAATCCACAGGAGTTAAGTGGTTCAGCATTTAGCCAGCTTGGGGCACAGCTATTATTTAAGGCTGGTTACAGAACTGTTGCACAGCTGCTGGTAATAGCAAGTATAGCATAAAAAGGGAGTAGTCTGTTAACACTTTATTACAGATTTAGATTTTGGGGTTGTGGGTTGTTTTTTTTTCTGCTATGTTACCTTAGCTGTGTTTGTGCCTTCAGCTGATGCAGTATTTAAGACCCAAACAATATCTCACCGTAAGCCTGGCCTCACTTGCATGATTATTATTGATTCAGCTCTCTTCCCCATCACCTACCTGCAGCAGCTCTTTTGCAGAACCTCTCTTTTCCACATCCATTTCAAGACAGCGATTCAAGAAGTCTCGGAATATGGGTGAAAGCTTTTCTGGATTCTGCAGCTCTGGAGTCCCATTAGTAGCAATAAGATACAGGGCCTGAAGCAAAAACAAGCACCAGAGAAACAGGAGGTTATGAAGGTTAGATTCCATCTCTGGATTACAGAGACACCCATTCCTCCTCTCCCTTCCCTCAGTTCAATGGGGAGGAAAAAAACCCACCTTATCAGGGTGACTAATCAATGCTTAAGTTTCAGCAAGCAGAATAGCTGCCAAGTGGATAGGATCCAATTTTTTATTGTTTTACTCTCATAATCTGGGTTTGGATCCTGCAGCCCTCTCCAGGGATTGGAAGGACAAACACAACATTCCAGACTGTGTTTTCATAGGGAAGTTAACTGGCATGACTTTACCAAGTGCAATAACTATACCCTTATGGGAAGGTACCCCTGAATAAATACATTTTTTTTCTGTCAGTGCTTTGCCTGAGTGCACAAGGCCTAAAAAGTCAATATGATAAAGATGCAGTTGGCTCCCCATAAGAGATGTCCAGCAGACCCTCAAGCAGCTTTTAACATCCTGCAGAAACAAGCAGTTTTGCTCCTGCTTAGGGATGAAGTATTCACACACATCCCTCTGAGAATCAAGGGACCAAAAATTCATCCATTTCAGAATTTCACACAAGAAACTTCCTGGATGAATTTTCAAAGGAAAGAGAAATCTGTCAGAGACTTGTTAATATGCAAGCCCTTTGAGCACATCACTCAGCACATCCCATGGGTGCAATCTGGGAATTGGCACAGAGTTAAAGGAGGCCAAACTACTGTTACTTAACCACCCTTGTTTAACTCAACTACTCAGTTTCTTTCCTTTCACTCTTCTTTGCTGCTCCCTAAAAAGTGAAACAGAATTCTTCTAGATCCCCTCATCCTGTGAAGCTGTGGGAAGAGCCATAAACCTGGCTTATAGTAAGAGCAGCTATGTCCTTACAAATAGACAGCATCTCCCCTTTCATTAAAAACTAAATAATGGGAAGACATCAGGAGGCTTAAGCCCTGTCTAAAGACTTAAGTTTGTATTTAGAGCGTGCAAGGAGGAATAATCCACCAAGTAGAAAAAAAAATTCAGTGTATAGAATAGCAACATGTCATGTTTTTGACCTTAAGGAGAACTCTTCCCCACTCACAGGGCACAAGGATTCATGAAGTTGGCTACTTTGGTGCTATCAGGTACTGTTGCTGCCTCTGTCAGCATTTCCAGAAAGTGTGACATTATGAATGTGCATGATCTAACTCTTCAGAGCCGACCGGAGGAGCCGTAGAGGAAGAACCCACAACTCTGCCACCCAGAGCCAACTGTGGCTTTTAACTAAAACCATCTCAGTCTTCTCATTACGAGATCTAAGGAGACACAGGGCTGCAAGTGGTGAAGCTGCACTGGAGGATGCACCTGCCTCCTTCAAAGCCTAGTTTCACCAGCAGACTTAGCGAAGACCTAAGGGCAAAAGATGCTCGCTTACTCTCAGGGGGTTCTCATTGAGGTAGGGAGGCTCTCCTTCGATCATCTCGATGGCCATTATCCCCAGTGACCAGATATCCACTTTGGGCCCATATGCCTTCCGTGTTACCACTTCAGGTGCCATCCAGTACGGGGTCCCCACCATGGTGCTGCGTTTGCTCTGCTCAGGAGTGATCTGAGCACAGAAACCGAAGTCAGCTAGAAAATTAAAGAGAGGGGAAAAGAAACAGACTTAGAAATCAGCAAGTTTCTCCAAAACCAATGCCTACTGATGCCAGAGCTGCAGTGCAAGTTACCCTGCTGCACTGCCCAGTGCATTGCTGCTGCAATTGTGAAAAGAAGGATGGTTTTCTGGCCAATAGAGAATACTGTGTTCAGAGGTAAGCTTCTAAATTAACTCGTTGAGGCCATGAGGATTACACAGCTCTTGACTTGTCTATGTGAACGATGGCGATCGGTAAATAACTGTATATGGATGTTGAGGCACTTCACTGTGTGTGCAGCATTATGCAGCTGTAATACACTATGTAATATATGGTCTAAAGGCTATTCCTGGGTATTTGGAAATATAAATTAATGCACAGACTGATCTAGATACACCCCCCAACACACACACTGCATTGTCTGGTGATATTTTCAGTCCCAGAGACATCACTTCCTCAGCAGACATATGATCCCTCAAACAGAATACACCTTACAGACAAATCTGCATTCAGAATAAATTTAAAGTACCTACATTTGTACTGATTATTTTCTTCAAATAGACAGGCTTCACACAAAGACTGCTGGGTCCTATGTGTTATTTGTATCTGACTTACGGAAAGAAAATCAATTCTGCTCTTGCAAGCCCAGCAGAACAAACACAGCAAGATGCACTGCCCACCCTGACCCCCTGTGGCACCACAGGTCTAATTTTAGGCAGAATTATGAAAACTAAGCTGATCCCTAGCTGAGTTTTCATCAAAGGTAATGACCAAGAAAGGTACATATGGTTCACAAAGAGAGCAAACGTCCAGTAGAGCCAATAAGCTGCTCACATCCAGAAGGTTACTGCATCCAGTAACCTTCCACAGGGACTTTTCTAACTTTAAACCACAGCCCAGGACCTGCATACTCTCCTCAAAGATGTTATTCCATGAGAACAGAGCACTTTGGCCCTGATCAGCTATTCATCACTAACACTCCAGAGATCCAATTTTAGTCTAAAAAGCAATTATGTGCAAAAAAAAGTCCACCTTCTTACTCAGCATTTCTGCACTGTGTGAATTTTGAGTCATATCTGCTGTCACTGTTGACAAAAATAGATTTATTTATGCCTGTTGGGTGCTAGCCAACAGAACTGAGAGGAAAAGAAATGGAGCACAATTGTGTTAAAGCTATAGGTGGAAGATAATTATTCACTGGTTCCCGGCCTTCTCTCTGCATGGGCAATGACAAGCACAACAGCTACCTCAGTGCCCGGGGGCCAGAACAGTCTCAAGGTCTTCATTACTGGTGATAACATAAGGAGGAAACAATGTTCAGATTGCAGTCTGGGTTGGTGTTTTAAGATTAAATATTTTCTAGTTACACACTTTTCAGTTCTCCCTCCATTGCACCCTGCTCCAAGTACCTCCAGTATTTTCCAGAGATCGCTCACAAAGACTTCTGGCCCTACACCTTCAAACCCAGCTTTCTAGACTAGAGTAGCATTAAAATACTGTTATTTTAGTCTACAAAAACAGATGGCCCTAGGCTAAATAAACCTCAACCCTCACTTCGAGTCTGCTATGAGTTCACAAGGATTCATGTTTGCCAACCTCCATTAAAACCAGTGCCACAAAAGTACCGAAAAGAGCATTTCTACAGCCCCTTCCACCGCTACAGCCTCAAGTATCTCAAACACCCATGTCCCCAACAGGCCTGGCCTGCAGCAGATAACAGGCCTGGGTTGATAACTCAAGTCATCACCAGTAATGTTCCTCACATACTTAGTTTGACAGAGCCATCCATTCCCAGCAGGATATTGTCACTCTTGATGTCTCTGTGAATAACTTGATTTGAATGGAGGAATTCCAGAGCTTGAAGACACTGAAAAAAAACCCAACCAAAATTGAGATATTCTTACTGGATATGAAATTACTCACCAGTCACAATTAGCTAACTAATAAACTCTAATACAGCACATTTTGAGCAGCAAGGGCTTAGTGTCTTAAAGTCTTTCCTACATCCTGTATGTGCAGGGCTACAAAGAGATATCCCATTGGAATCAGTAGGTCCTAGAAGGACACGTTAGTCTCAAAATACCTGGAAAACAGGCACAACAAATAGGATTCCAACTCCATTTTGCACTCAGTCCTTCCTCTAGGGTGAAATCTATTGGGGTTGCATTAGGATCATACGCTGCAACCTCCCAGATGAAATCTACCCTCTGAAAGAACGGCTGTGGCATTACAGAAGCTGGACACAGCTATTACTGTGGAGCCAGTGACAGGTGGTGGAAAACCTGTGTCCCCTTCCCAATCACAGCTCCCTCTGAGGGCGAGTGCTGCCTTACCTCTCGGCACACAGCTGCGATTTGTCCTTCATCCATGCAGGTCTCTGTCACAACATCTGTGAGGGAGCCTCCTGCCAAGTACTCCATGACCACCCAGAGCTCTTCTCCTACAAGGTAACTGAACAGCCAAAAATAGGTTTTAAAATCAGCAAGTTTGAGCATGTCACCGTTTACCGAGCCAGAATGCACTGGGTTTTAAAGCTGTCTTAGAAGTGCAGAGAAACCGTAAGTCTTCAGCAGCATATTTAACAGTGCTGGGGCACCAGGTACTCCTGGTACTTTCTGTGCACAGGAGGACCTGACCACAACCTGAATGAGCAGACAGAGGGTGCATGCAGAAAGTTGAGGAGGGAGGTAATGGCAAAACAGGTTATGCATTTCCTGCCATAAACACAAGGCTGAATTTTTCTGCCATTAAAAGGGCCTAGACTAAGATGGAGACCCAACCTTACAGCTCCTGCTGCTGCTGGGAGAGAAGGAAAAGAGCTACTAGTCACAGAATGACCTGAGTTGGAAGGGACCCAAAAGGATCATCAAGTCCAACTCCTATCCCTGCGCAGGAGAACCTCAAAATTCACACCATTTGTCTGAGTACATTGTCCCAGTGCTTCCTGAATGAATATTGTCAGGCTTGGCACTGTGACTGCTTCCCTGGGAAGCTATTCCAGTGCTTCACCACCCTCTGAGTGAAGAACCTTTTCCTAATATCCAACCTAACACTTCCCTGGCACATCTTTCTGCCACCCCCTCAGGACAAGGAAGGGTCCAAGTGTGCAGCCAGTATTTAGCGTACAGAATGACTTTTAAGGACTCCTGCATCTGACAAGTGGCTGAGGGCTGCTTCATTACTACTGGCATCCTGCTGTCATAAGCAACTGCCTACTTCGCCTAGGTCCAGAGACACTCCTGGGTGACACGATGGATGGCTGCCCACAAACAACACAGAAAGAATACCCTTTATTTGTTTGGTTTATTTAAAAAAAAAAGCATCATGCATTTGAAAAATCACCTTAATGTTTTTATGCTACCAAACCAGTTTGGGATTTTGTCCGAAAAAGTCAGAACATTTCATAAGGGCAAACAAGAAGATCTTGCTGGATGCGACAGCGATTCCAAAGATTTAAAATAAAAAAAAAAGGAAAGCCCCAAAGGGCAGGGCTTGTCCAAACAGGCCTGCAACAAGATGGAGAGGAGACAGCTGAGATGAGGGAGTTTTCTCCACCATTTGGGATGCTCTGCTCTGCAGAGAGTATGTACTCACGTCTAAAGGCAGAAGACCTGGGATGAAGACTTCAGCATTAACTTGTTTGAAAAAAAAAAAACAAAACCAACAAACCTAAACCACCAACCACTTCTGCCTTTTTGGGCCATCTAGAAAACATCAACACAATCTTCAATGACAGACACATCAGGATGACATTCCTGAAGGAAGGAATAATCAGCTTGAGACACCACATTACTCAGCCTATCGTCCCATTTTTTAAGTAAATAGATAGATGAGTCAAGAGAGAGGACAGAGAACCCAATTAAAATCTTCTGCTGACAGTGCAGTTCATCAAGCAGATGTTTGCTTTGCTTTGTTTCTTTTGCTTTTTGGCAAAAGAGTGAATAGTTAATTTGCTAGGAGTCAAAGGCAAAAAGCAGGACAGGTTCTAGGGAACAATTAGGGAAGTAAAAAGAAGTTAAGCCCAACTTGGCACGGAAAGCAGAGAGATGAGTGAGGAACCACAGAAGTGGGCAGTAAGGAGGCTTTGACCCCAAAAGGCACACTGCCTACATCTGATCTGAAGAAGGAGCTCCCACAAAATAAGATCCATGGTCTGAGCTGTGCTAGAGAAGCACTACAGTTACAGAGAGCTTTTAATATTGCAGACTAAGAGGGATCTTCATTGGGTGACGCTGAAGACTACGCAGGAAGGCAGAGTATGGAGTTTCTCTCAGGATACAGAGCCCAAGGACACAGGTCTGCGCTCCCATCTCCAGCTGCACTACAGAACAGAAGCCAATACACTGGCAGTTTTCTTTTCCCCAGCAGCACAGACTCCAGCAAAAGCAGTAACACCTGCACAGCAGCCCCTCAAAGTGAGAGAAAAGCAGCAGAATTGCTGTCAGAAGCGCTCCAGCCAACACCGTGGGTCATCTACCACCTAATGCGCTCTGAAAGCCTCTCCATCCACACTTTCCTTCCCGCCCCTGTGCTGTTGCTACTTCGTCATTTCTGCCAAACCAGGCTTTCTCCAGATGTTACCAGCACCCTCTCAACAAATCAGCATCTCCTTGGACATGACAACATTTCCAAGCCATAGCACTCTCTGCAGCCCAAATCCACTTGATGGGGGAAGAACGGGCTCCACTGCTCCTGCGTGACAATTTCAGGTTGCACACGCTGGGAGCAAGATCGTATCTCCTGGCAGCCAAAAGGGATGGAGTAAGCCAAGAATCACACTGTGTGTGTGCCATGAGCAGCCAAAGGCATGTGCCAAGACCCAGGCTCCTCAATAATTGATAGATTTGACACAAAAGGCATAGAGGTGGAATTAATGGTGGCTCTCTGCCAGCTCCCATCAAGTGATTGTAATTTCAGAAGACAGAGTGGTACAGCTTTGGGGATCTTTTCACTCTCTTACCACTGGAGAAGCCAGTTTTAGTTACTGAGCTACCTACTGTAGGCGTGACTCACAATCACTCTCTCAGCACTCCCAGAGACACCACCAGGAAGTCTATACACCTACGTTCTGCTCTCCATGTGACGTCAAGCATAGCATGGTGTCACACCTTGTCATCCACAGTCACCTTCCAAAACAAGGATGGCAGTAAAAACAAGCTATGAACATGCTTGAAGAAGGAGGAGGTGGTCTACAGCTTTCTCTGCAAGAGCAGGTAATGTCTGCTCCTGTAAGGTGTTTCTCAGCTTCCAGTTAGATACCTTAGGAAGGTGTCCACCAAGCCCTTCCTATTACAAACATACACTAGTCAGTCATAGTCCTTTTTTAATGATAAACTTCATAAAATTTGCTTTGCTCAGAAGAGCAAGATCATTCATTACAGTCTTCTGCACCAGTAACATGCGTCCAACATGCAAACATGAGGTTAGTCAGGAAGGAAATCACTGTTTTCTTGTAGCATGATCATCATACAACTTCAGATTTATTCATTGAACTTCCAGTCTTTGTTGAGGATGGGGCTGGGGTGAGGGTAACAGTGAGGATTTGTGGGCTTTATTAGGTTAAGGAGAGTTCTCCAGAAAGAAGGAAAACAAATCTCACACCTATGTTTAGATGACTGAGATGACAACCACAGCTCCAAGGGCTTCTTTCATGCAGTAGGAAGAAACTGGCACCTTCAGAAAGCAGCTCAGCACAAGTGGTTGCTTGTCTGCACAGGAAAACCAGTGTCACTGTCTTCAGAGTTGGATGCTTCTAAATTCACCTCCTAAGTACAGCTGAATTATGCCATGTCATGACCTTAAATGTCACAGCACGTGTCCATGAAACACCAGCCACTTACACTGCAGCAGAAAAGCTGACTGAAGCATAAATGCGCTGTTTGCACAGCAATGTTTGGGGGGACAGTGAACCAGCTAGACCTCTTAACCAGGGGCAATCAGGCCGTGCAGGTACAAAAGAATAAAGCACAGGAGCTGAAGCTAAGAAAGCTGGTTTATATTGATGACTATCTTGCAGATCCCTTTAGGGACTCAGTCAAAAACTACACAACAACATGGAAATCAGGTCCCACAGTGGTAAGCGCATCCTTCCTTCTGTGACTGCAGTAGACAGACACCAGCAAGCAGCTTTCAAGTATTAGATTCTTTCAGTGCTCAGAAAACAAAACAGGCCCATTAGGCCAGGCAGTCAGGACATGGCTCCCCAGCAACAGGATCCTGCAGCTGCAGAGCTGAAGTGGCACAATAGGCACAAGAACCCCTACGTTCATCCTAGTTGCTGCTCTGTCCATTTGCAGCACTCAAGAAAAAGCTAATCCCTCTGAAGAAGATTAGTGAGAGAAAAGTGGAGGACAAAAGCAGCAGCTTTTGTTGCTGGAAGTTTGAACAAGGCAGATCATGCAACCACCCTACAACTGGGATGTACCAGCTAAACAAGGCAAGTGCACGTACTCTGTACTGGGAGGAGTGTATCTCTCAAACAGTTTGGCCAAGACAAAGCCTCAAATCAGCCAAAAGAAACAGTTTCAACCCAGAAGCAATTCTTTACCACTTGTTTCACTTTACACAGGTAATATTCTTCTGCTCTTCGTAAGAAATGGGCAGCTGCCCAGCATTGCTTCTCTTCACACATACCCCTTCCACAAAATTTCAGGAGCAGACTTTCTGTCCCTTCAACAAAGCAGCTCTTTACAGCTACGCATATGACATAGCACCATATAAATTCAGCATCACAACTGATGCTGCCACATACAAGTACTTTTTTTGGTTAAGACATTAAAAGCCTGTTAAATAAACCTATTAAAGAAAGAGCTGATAAGATTTTGATTTGCATGCAGAGCAAAAAAGTGTACAAATACTCTCTCACATTATCAGAAGAGGTTCTAGGTCACATCCTTCCACTGCATCTTCCAAAAAAAAATGAGCTGCCAAGATAAAAACCTGGAGCTCACCCTATCTAGGCTGAATATTCACCCTGAAATAAGCCAAGTTCATCAGGACTGCTGGATTCTGACATGAGTGCAGCAGACTGAAAATCCTCCTGCAGCTCGACTGGAACTGGGTGTATCTGTCACACAACATGAATGACAGAGGCTTGACACAGTGCACCAACTTCAACTCAAGACACTGTGCAATACTTTTGCCTGTTGGGCTTTCACTACACCCCAGATTTCAATGCTGACAGTTTGTGACTGTTTCCTGGAATTCAAACAAGGGAAATGCAAGAATTTCTTGCACTTTCAAACGATGCACCTTTACCAGTTGCTCTTTCTGAAGCAGTCAACCTTCAAACAGCTGATGATGGTGGCACTGCCACTGTAACCCTTATGCAGAGCATTAACATCCTGTGGGGATGTCTGTTTACAGACCTGAGCATTTTACTGCCTTGAGCTACAACGACCAGAACTTTCACAGCTACACACATTTATTTTTAAAAGCTCATGCTCAGCACAGCGGCCACTGTACCGATTACTTCTGCTCTGTTATTGGTCTAGTCCAAGGGACATCAGGTCAAGAACAAGAACAGATCCATACTCAGATAAGACATCAGGTGAAGCTCTTGCAGTAAGGAAAAGGAGGGATTCAAGGTGAAGGGACCTGGAGTTTATGGTCAATGGTGAGTTGAACATGATCCAACAGTGTGCCCTGGCAGCCAAGAGGGCCAATCATGTCCTGGGATGCATCAAGCACGGCATTGCCAGCCAGTGCAGGGAGGCGATTGTCCTGCTCTGTTCTGCACTGGTGAGGCCCCACCTCGAGTACTGTGTGCAGTTTGGGCATCACAGTATAAAAAGGACATCAAACTACTGGAGAGTGTCCAGAGGAGGCCACAAGGCTGGTGAAGGGCCTAGAGGGGAAGTCATATGAAGAGTGGCTGAAGTCACTTGGTCTGTTCAGCCTGGAGAAGAGGAGCCTGGGAGGGGATCTCATAGCTGTTTACTGCCTTCTCTCAAGGAAGGGAGGTGAAACAGGTGCTGATCTCTTCTCTCTTGCAATCTATGATAGAACTAGAGGTAATGGCAGGAAGATGTGCCAAGGGAGGTTTAAGATTGGATATTAGGAAGAGGTTCTTCACCCAGTGGAGGGTGCAGCACTGGAACAGCTCCCCAGGGAAGCAGTCTCGGCACCGAGTCTGCCAGCATTTGAGAAGCATTAGGACAAAGCCCTCAGTCACATGGTGTGAATGTTTGGAGTATCCTGTGTAGGGATAGGAGTTGGACTCGATGATCCTTTTGGTCTCTTCCAACTCAGGTAATTCTATGATTCTATGACTCTAAGGTGGAGCTGTCCCATATGGATGTAACATATCCAAGGTTGAGCAGAAGTGCCACAGCATGCGTATGAGCTCACAAAGCCCAGATCCGTTCTCTCTGTCTTCCAAAGGGTTCTTCCACCTCTGCCAGCTCTCCTTTTCTCGCTTATTCACAGCCACAAGAAAGCAGCCTTACTTGGTTGTGTGTCACATGTCATTCACCCTTGGCACCCTTATGCTACTGTGCAGAAAACCCCATCGGTACAAGACTACCATCTAACTCCATAAGGGGTTTGCTCCTCTGCAAGCAGAATATTGGCATTGCTCAGTGGAAGAGGAAAGCGCATACAAAGAACACAGATGAAACTATTTCTATTTCTCCTCTAGCAGCAAGAAGGAAATAGCTTGTTGTGTCAAATTTGGCAAAAGAGAGCTGAAAAACAGAGTCCCAGCAGCATGCTGTGAATGCTTTTGTTGTCAACTTCTCTAAGAGAACCTAGATATCCCACTAATACTATTTTGGACACCTGTTTCCCCTAGGATATGGAGAGAGACCACCAAGCCACCCACAAACCAACATTTCCACACGCATTAAACAATGCAATTTGTCCTATACCTGCATTAAGCTGAGACAGGATCACTTAAGACAGGATGTGCTTTCCAGAGTCCCTTTATAAACTCTTCAAATCATGACTTACCTGTCCAAGTAGTTGACAATGTTAGGGTTTTTGTTTTCCCTCATCACAAGGATTTCATTTATAATCAGTTCTTTTTTGGGCTGCTGCTGCAGATTCATCTGTTTGATTGCAACCTGCAGTGAAGAAAGACCAAGTAAAGCATTAGTACAGGAGTCCTCTAGAAACCTTCCAGTTCCAGTGTCAATTATTTTAGTCCCATGACAGGCTGCTCAGCCATTTAGTAACTGTGAATTCCTGCAGCCAGTAAATTTCCACACGTGCTGGAGGATATTTCATGCCAAAAAGGACAAAGGAAATCACTATTTTCATACTGAATCTTCATGTCACAGTTGGACAGCCATCTCCATCTACAGCTTCTTGGTAACAAGGAAGACTAGCACAGACTGATATGTCAAACACTATTTATTACAGGATTTTTATTAATTTTATTTTGGATTGGATGTTTCTGGAAGGTTTTTGGCTTTTTTTCTGCTCCCATGAAAATTTCTGCTTCTAGAAATCTACAATGGGGCAGTCATGCATGGAGGGAGTAAATAACATAGTCTAAGCTTGGTAATTCAAGGCCATAGTTCTACTTCTTTCTGTTATTGCAAGACCTGGAAGAAAGAAGCACCAATGCTAAGACAAAAGGCTGAAAATCAGTGAATTGGATTCAGCTTTATCCCCATAACTGAAGGGCAATAGGGATGGATTTGTCAATTGTAGCCCTTTGGCTTAGTAGCTTACTGTGTGCTTCAGGATACCTACTCTGCACATACCTATGAATAAAGCAGGAGGGTACAACACCTTTTGAACTCTTATGTTCAGCTCTCCAAACTACCAGCACTCTGTGAGAGCACCTGGCCCTCAGAAAAGACTTCAAATCAATGATTACTTAGCACAAGAGGAGGCAGAAGCACTTCCGTAGACATTACAACCCAGCTGTATTCAGTGCAATATTTAGGTAAAGGGAATGAAATGTAATTATGCCTTTACAAAGCTGCTACTTGCAGAGAAAGAGGCCTGGGTGAATGGATATGAGCCAAGTAACTGCAGCTCACAAAAGCAAGGATTAAAAGAAACAAGCCACAGAGTGTCAATATAGATGGATGCAATTAGCATTTTGATAGCATAGCAGGGCAGAGAACAGAAAAATCCCTACATGTCAGAAGGCAAGAACAGACACCATGCTGGTTTCCCACAGTATTCGTGAGGGTTGCTAAATAGTACTTAAAGAAGACAAAACCAAACCCCCTATGCTGCTCTTTGGGCAAGACCAGAGAGAAGAACAAAAGATGAAGAGGAGATGGAAGGCATTTGATACAGATGAAGAAATCCCAGATCAATACTGAGGAAACTTCAGGGAGGCTCCTGTACTTCCTCACTCCTGTTCCTAGGCAGACCCATGGTCCAAACACAGACAGGGGCATTCTCCTTATTTAAGACTGTCCCGTGTATTAGGGTAGGAAGCAAACAGCTGTAGTTATTCTAAATAACCATCAGCAGTGAAAATGTTCAACATTCTTAATTCTGGGAGCTGCCCAAGGCTTCAGTGCAATGCAAAATAAAGGAGTTTTATCCAGTGCTTCCAAAATGTGTTGCCATTCACTGAGCTCCTGAGCTCAAAGGATTTGCAGCAGCACACTTCATAGATAGGAACAGGTCAACAGCACATCAAGATTACAGCAATCACAAACAAATTTAAAAATCCAGGGCCCGCTCACACTAGTGTAACAGGAATGATTTACAAGTTTGTTGTAATACAAGGGTTCAAATATTCACATGGGAGTGACTAAAGGGATCTAGGTAGAAAGCAGAAAACCATCAAAGGAGTTTTGCCTCTCCTATAAGATTTCTCATTGCTTAAAAAAAAATGGAGCAGCCCTTCCTCAGAGGCTGCAATTAAACTATATTAATCTTCAGGAACTGGAAAAAAGGGTGAATAATTTTCATCAAAAAGCACAGTTATGAAATCTACTGGTGGATAACCCTGACATTGTACAAATGCAAAGTAGACATGCATCACTGCAGAACTCCACAAATATATTTGGAATAATGCATATACTTTCCTCTTTAGAAATCCTCCATCCAGCAATAACGGTTTCCACAAATGCTGCATAACTGTCACTGCTGGTTCATTATGCATGCATGCAATACACAAGGCATTTTTCAATATTCAGGAAGGGGAAAAAAAAAGACAGACATTCCTTGTCTCTCAATTCAAGGGCAGAAAGCAAGAACACAAGGGGCAAAGGGAGAGGAAAAATTTCTTTGCAAGAATCGGGCAATTGCCAACCACATGACGTTTAACAAGGGCAAGCGCCGGGTTTGGCACCTGGGACACAGCAACCCTGGATACACCTACAGAGTGGGGTCTGAGAGGCTGGAGAGCAGCCCTGAGGAAAGGGACCTGGGGGTTCTGGTCAGCAGCAAGTTGAACATGAGCCAGCAGTGTGCCCTGGCAGCCAAGAGGGCCAACTCTGTCTGGAGGTGCATCCAGCACAGCATTGCCAGCCGGTCGAGGGAGGTGATTGTCCTGCTCTGCTCTGCACTGGTGAGGCCCCACCTCGAGTACTGTGTGCAGTTTGGGTGCCACAGTATAAAAAGGATTGAAGCTACTGAAGAGTGTCCAAAGAAGGCCACAAAGTTGGTGAAGGATTTAGAGGAGAAGTCATATGAGGAGCAGCCAAGGTCACTTGCTG
The DNA here is from genome assembly GCA_033558185.1 of Dromococcyx pavoninus. Lineage (NCBI taxonomy): Eukaryota > Metazoa > Chordata > Aves > Cuculiformes > Neomorphidae > Dromococcyx > Dromococcyx pavoninus. The sequence continues at coordinate 272,902 of JAUMJL010000286.1, read as the reverse complement.
TATTCAGCCTGCAGAAGCAGTGACTGAAGGGAGACGTCTTCACAGTTTACTGCTTCCTCACAAGGGAAGGAGGAGAAGCAGGTGCTGATCTCTCCTCTCTGGTGACCAACGATAGGACACGAGGGGATGGCAGGAACATGTGCCAGGGGAGGATTAGGCTGGACATTAGGAAAAGATTCTTCCCCCAGAGGGTAGCGGAGCACTGGAACACCTCCCTAAGGAAGCAGTCACTACGCCAAGCCTGACAATATTAAAGAAGCATCTGGAAAACACCCCAGGACACATGGTGCAAGTGTTGATATTGTCCTGTGCAGTAATAGGAGCTGGACTTGATCATGCTTGTGGGTCACTTCCAACTTAGGCCATTCTACGACTCAAGTCAACTAGTGTAAGTATAGGAAGCAAAGGGTACATAAAGGAGTTTAAATGGGGACAGGCAGGAATCTTAGAGACGAAGAGATAAACTTCCAGAGATACTAGCCAGACCAAACATTTGCTTCTAGCCTTCATGGTCACTGAAGGACCATTTGACCATCCTTCTTTAGTAAGGAAATAAATACCTCATTAAAAATAAAGTCTCATGAACCCCTGAAAGACTGTCTTTATTTTGTAGCATCAACTTGAGCTTTTAGGACACAATCCCAAATCCACTGCTGTGATATTCTGGTAGCACTTACCTCCTGTCCCGTAGCTACATCCATTGCTGTGTAAACTGTACCTGAGGCTCTAAACAAAAGAGAGAAAAGAAAAAACCCACATATTAGTGCTTTGTCTCTTGAAAGTGCTCTCAGTCCCATTCCTTTTCATACAATAATTCCAGTGGTAAATATGATCTGAAATATTTCTAAGCCAAGATTGCTGTTGGAGCAGAGGCCAGAGAATTTATGTGGAACAAAGCTTCTAATAAGGGACAATGTAGTAGTGCAAATCCTTGCTGCTAAACCAGCAACTTAGCACAGCTTGTAGGACCATGAGTTGATCCCATTTAAACTGGCATGACTGCATTGCCCTGGCTTACAGACTGCCCAACAGGATTACAGAGCAGATAGGATCAGCTAAAGTGAACAAATGTGGCATTTGTAGTGAGGGAAATAGGAGTCTGAACCTCAGCACACGGACCTGATGGCAGATGTCTCAGTGATTTGCAATGATTTGCCTCACTACAGCCTCTCCCCCAACCCTTATTTTACCCCTACCCTGTTAAGAGGGGCACAACACCCATATTGAGGAGAGTTAATTCAGAAAGCAAATCTGTAATTTGAAGATTGCCTTGCATTCTGAAAATAAGCAGTTCCTTCTTTGCTTGCAGCTATATTTAGCAACCTGATCATCTAATGACATATTTTCTTACATTAAAACATAATCACACAAAAAAACCCCAGGCCCCGTGACTCAAGAGTTTGCCAGGAAAGGGAGAATAGCTGGGGTGGAAGGGCTGGGGGTGGGGGTTGTATGTGTATGTGTGGCACTCACCAAAACAACCACAAAAATCCACAAAAAAAACCCCACGAAAGAAAAAGAAAATAAAAGAAAACCACCCAAATAAAACAAACTCTCCAAAGGATCACCAACAACTTTTCCATCAAACTAACTTAGCCTGGTTTCAGCGCTTCCTTCTTAGCATAAGGAAAAGTTTAAGACAGAGAGGAGTGTCTACTAACCCTTGTCCAATCTTCTCAAAACACGTGTACTTCTTTTTCGGATCACCCACACTCACAATACTTCCTACAACAAAGAAAACAAACAACCAAGAGGATTTTATAAGTACTTCTTTGCACAGCTGTAAGAACCAACTGCTGTTTAAGAGCAGCCCCACAGCGGGCTCTGCCAAGCCTTGTGAACCACTTGTCAGAAATGCAGAGGCACACGAACACCAAGTCCTCAGTTATCTACACACATACCAGTTGTGGTGTTCCCCTCTTAGAGGTATTTTCTTTTCAGGAATGGTGGAAAGCAGACATTAAACACATTTAACCTTTATCAGCAGCCGGTGACTGCACACTGCCAGGCACAGGATGGGGATATATGGCCCTCATGTAAATGCACGGAAACCTGGAACTAAAGTGACCGTCAGGTTCAACACACTGGATGATCCAAGACACCTGCACTGCAATGTCCACTGAATTTGGGCTTCATTCACCTTAGAGCCAACAGACAGTTGCAAAGATTTCCCTGCACCATGACAATTTCTGGCAGAACAGAAGTATTTATGACATTTCCATATCAGCACAGCTATAGCCACTATTGACCCAATGACTGGGCTGCAAGAATCAGAGAGAGAGCTGGAGAGACCCTTCAGAGCCAAATCTTGCCTGGCCTGGGCATTGCTCAGCTGCTCTTCTAGGAACCCAACAGTCAGTGCAGGTTTTAGCTGCAGTTACCACTCAGCTGCAGCATTGCTCTGGTTTTGGAGAGCACCCCAAGGCAATCTCAGCTCATTCTCTCTTAACATGGCTGTTCAACCAGAATAAAGTGGTGTTACTGCATCCCCCAGAGAGAAAAGCAGTTTGCCTGGTGTTCTCCAACATGGGGCGGCGAGGGAACGCTCAGGCTCAAGGTGGATTCAGTATCCACTAGGAAGCAAATGTTTTCTGTGCAAGGGGAGGGAGCTCTCAGTGCAAGGAGAGGGGGTGGGCAGGCTGGATAGATGTGTTGGAGTCCTGCAGGTTGCATGGTGGATTGCCAAGGAGTAAACTGGAGAAGCTGACTAAAGTAGGCTCACTCAATGCTACCTGCAAATATTAACAAATATTCATAACACACCTACAGCAGGTAGGTAACACACCTTTTAGGCTGAAGAAATCAGAGCCCACAATTCCTAGAGCTCAGCTGGGAGCAAGTCTCCTCTCTAACAGCTCCAGGGTGGCTAACAGGATCAAGGGATGCAGAGTTGGTGTTTGCGAGTCACTCAAGCTGCCAACATATGGTGTTGCTTTCACAGGGGGTCTAGGGCTGAGCCTAAACAGATGTCTATTGGCAAAGAAACTGTTCATGGTCATCAGGCCAAGAAATCCAGTAGTAAGTAGAGTAAGAGCAGGCTATTTTTAGATGCCAGTGGAGAGCAGCCAAACCCACAGGGTTCAGCGCAGACAGAGGTAAAGGAAGGGAATATGGCCCATGTTTGGAGAGGAGGGCAGGAGAGAAGTCCAACTATATAAAACCCTCTGTACAATTACAGAAGCAATGCTGTTTGTCCTGAGGACAAGTATTTCTGGGTAAGTGGTTGTAAACTTTCCATCAAAGCCTAACTCAGGCTAGAAGTTCAGACTGTTAAACGGTCAAATGCTGCCCCAAGGCAGTGTCAGGACAGAATGCTGCAGTGACAAGAGGCAGTTGCCAGTCTTGCCCTGTTTAATGCCATAAAATGGGGTAACATTTCCTACTTTCCAAAAAGTGAGGTGAAGATTCATTAATGTTTGCACCAATGTTGTGTTAATGCTAAAGAGGTGGAGATTCATCAGCTTCCTTTTAACCTTCAGTATGTGTAAATATATATAAGCCTTAAGATTTTAGTCACTTTATTCACATGTCAAACCAAAGCAAAAAAAAGTTGTGTGTCTTTGCACAAGTACCACTCCACTGCCCTTGGTAGAAAAACATCAGTTTACAAAAGAATTTAAATTTCACTGCATATTTCTGACTTGCCCACATCTAGAAGCTGACACCAACAGCAGCCACTGAACTTCACACACACACACACACATATATTTATAATGCTAAAGAATCAGTTCAGGACTGAACATCACTTGCTGGAGCAAGCAAGGTGTCAGAACATACATCTGCCTTCCAGCTGCCCTAAGAGTGGCACTTGCATTTCTCTTCATTACAGAAGCAAGAGTATTTGTATTAAAATAGCACTTTTTTCCTGCCACAGTCCCTACTTACTCTACCTGATCACAAAAATGGCTCAAATCCTCAACGATACAATTAAAAGCTAATTAAATATCTGAGTGAAGTTGATGTTTTGAAACAACATGTATGAGATTTCCAATAGCAAACAGTTCCAGTTAACACGCTATCAATTCAATTTAGGCTTTATTTAGAGGAATGATGTACTCTGATGCCTTTTTTTAAGTTATGCTCTCAGATTAAGTTTTCCTTCCTCTCGCTGCTAGTCTTTGCTTCATAAAACACTGATCTTTAGAATCATAGAATCATCTGGGTTGGAAGAGACCTCCAAGATCATCAAGTCCAACCCTTAATCCAACACTATCATGATTACATCATGCCACATCCAGTCTTATTTTAAAAACCTCCAGGGATGGTGAATCCACCACCTCTCTGGGCAGGGCATTTCAATGCCTGATTACTCACTCTGTGAATAACTTTTTCCTGATATCCAGCCTAAACCTTCCCTGGCAGAGTCTAAGCTCGTGCCCTCTTGTTCTGTTGCTGGTTGCTTGGGAGAAGAGTCCAACCCCCACCTGTCTACAACCTCCTTTCAGATAGTTGTAGAGAGCAATGAGGTCACCCCTGAGCCTCCTCTTCTCCAGGCTAAACAACCCCAGCTCCCTCAGCCTCTCTTCACAGGACTTGTGCTCAAGTCCCTTTTGTTGCTCTTCTCTGGACCCTCTCCAGCACCTCAATATCTTTCTTGAACTGAGGGGCCCAGAACTGAACACAATACTCAAGGTGTGGCCTCACCAACGCCGAGTACAGGGGAAGGATCACTTCCCTCGTCCTGCTGGCCACACTATTCCTGATACAGGCCAGGATGCCATTGGCCTTCTTGGCCACCTGGGCACACTGCTGGCTCATGTTAGCCTCCTGTCAATCAGCACCCCCAGGTCCCTTTCCACCTGACTGCTCTCCAGCCCCATCTGGTACACCCTCAACTGAGGAGACCAGCCTGACCATAAAAGTGCTAACACAATTCACATCAACTGACAAGCAAGGCCTGTATGTAATCAATACAGCATTAGTAGTTCAAAGAATGACAAATGCTCTACCCTAATAAAAACTGGCCCAGGCTGCAGATAGCAATCAATTGCATAGAAGAGCTGGTTCAGCTGCTGGATATGCCACAGCATAACCCAAACCCACCAGGCAACAGAGGAGCACTTGAACTGAAGGTAGGGACTATTATAACACCAGGATACAGAGAGACATGATGAATTTTTCTCAGAAAGAACCACTAATTTGGGTACCCACACAATGCTAAGGCACTTAAAAATAACCAAGTGACTTTACACCACGGTATTGTGGAAGGTGAACTTGGGGATGCATTCATTTTCTCTCCATCTTTTAGACACCTTATGTCCAACATTTCAATTTAATCACTCACACTCCAGAATATCAAGATGTTGCACAATCTCAGACTTCATAGTCAAGTAGATTTTACTTATTCAGGGCTTGTTTTGCGGAGCCTGAGCATCTATAACTCCCCAAAGACTTCAGTTAGCGTAAGAGGTGCTCAGCTTACATTTATCCTCTCTCCTTACATCTGTCCCCAATTTTGGCACACAGTCACAACACAATGTCTTTGGTAAGTGATCTCAAAATGGGAATGTCAAAACATTTCAGCTCATTAATACTTTGAGGAACCAATACAGTGCAACCTGGAATTTAGTTTTTTTTTAAAAGGACATACTTAATTTTTCCAAGATCTCTTCATCTGACATTTTTGGCTTTTTCTTTTGTTTCTCCATGTTCCTGATCAGCATGTCAGGTGCTGTTGTGCTGTTCTCCGTGGGGGAAGAGATAGGAGAGGTCGCCACATCTCTGGTAGGAGGAGGAAGGGGGTCTATCACGGAGCGAGTGTATATCTAATTTTGTTGAGAAAAACATACATATTAATGAAAACCAGATACAGACTCAAACACTTCTATTCATCTTTTTATCGTTCTTGTTGTTGCCAGGGATGCATTTCTATAGCTACTTTGTTAACAGGTAACATTGCTAAGCAAGGACTCTCTGGTTCTCCTCCTAAACCAGGCAGGTGATAATACAGAAGTCCTATTCCAGAAGGACTGGCTCCCACCGTGCCATGCAGTGTGGATAACGAGCCACAGTCAAGACCCAACTGTGACTGCAGCAGTAGGGGCTGAAGGAAGTATTTCTGCTCACAGATTTTGTGTGTTCAGGTCGTGGAGCTATCACAGGGGGTGGAGCTGCATCATCTTCATCATCTTCATCTTCAGACACTGAGGGCACTGCGGGAGTCTCAGAGACAGCCTTTACATTCTGTATGCAGTTACACAAATAGAAAAAACAAAAATTTCATCACTTGCTATAAAAAAAATCACCAACATTGGATGGAGACCTTTACAGAGACTTCACTGAAGCAAGTACCAAAAAATAATAATCAGAACAGTCAACAATATCTGAAAAATTCAAACTCCAAAGATCCTGAGCCTTCACAGGAAATGGAGAGGCAGTCCAGCACTACCTGACACCACTGTTCAGATAGAGCTTGTCATCTGGTTGTGTGACAGCAATCTTCTTCCCAAGGACCTGAGACCCATCTGCACTCTCTCAGTGCCTTCCCAACACTCACATGGGCAGACCCAGCAATTATGGGAACAACATCTGGGTTTGGAAATATCTGTCCCTATTTATGTTGCCTCTTTTTTTTCCTGCTTACTTCAAACCTCGATCATGAAGACTGGAGATTTCAATCTTTAAATGCTTTCATTTGCATCAAAACCTTAATGTTTTCTCTAAAAGCTGGCAGGTCAATTTAACATCAGTTTGGTATTGTGACTGAGAACTAAGTAATGAGAGATTTTGGAAGGAGAATCTAGTAAAACCTTTTCAAACCCCTTTTACAATTGCTTTCTAAGGAAAATGTTGTGAAAAATAAAAACAATTATTATTTTTAAAGGCATTTTATAAGTGAATCTGGAATTTTTTTGCAATACTGTGATTAGGAAATCAAAGTCACTTTCTGCCTTTTAAATTTGAAACTGAATTTGAAGTTCATAGCATCCTTTACTCTATAAATATTTAAAAATAAACTTGGTGAGGTTCTAGACTAGTTGTTCTTCTGCATCCCCAACAGTGGTAGGGGAAAAAACACTCAATTTTCTCTCTGAAAGAGGGGGAAAACAGTGTAATATTTCACTGAACTTGAAATACCTGAAGTCATCAGCATCCTGACATATAATTGCTGAAGTGCACTTGACTAGGCCTGTTAAAAGCAACAAGGAAACACACCCATGCACTGAGAATTTCCTGAATACCCACAAAATTAAAGGTTACCCAGTATCTTCCAAAACCATCAGGCTATCTCAGTAGATTGGTAACCACTGATTTTTCAGTATTTACTTTAAAATCCAACATCATCAGATATTCAAAACTCCTGAGGACTGATGTACAATGACACGTAATAATGAACAATGGCAGAAACGTTCTCCTTTTCGCAGAGAATTATAAATGGTCAGATCTGAATAGGCTGCCTCTGAAAGGAAGCAGAACAAGCCAACTCTAGATAATTACATGGCAGTGAAAAAACAAGAGATGAGGTAATTGTGAGTTTTTTTGAATTATCTTAAATTGAAAGTTTTGTTTCTTCCATTTCACATGCACATTAAGAAATTCTACAAAGTTTTTCAGGTCGTGTCTTCTAAGAAAGCAAACAGGAGTGGTGACTGCCCTGGTGCAGACAGAGTAAAGGTCAAGCAGAGAGGAGCAGAACATTTTACTTCCTTTTCTGCTGGAGATTAGTTTGGTTAATCAACACTAACCTACATTAGTTTTGGTCAATCAGACCTCACAGACTAGTAATTAAACTTTTTTAGATCACAGATGCTTATAGAGATACATAAAACCTGAAAGCAGAGCAGTTATCAAATTCTAGGTACAGGAACAGACCGACTTCTATGAAAACAGAAGTACTTCTACTTATTAATTCACTGATTTCTATTCACTACTTCACTATTCACTAATAAAAGCTTCTTCTGTCTACTTGATTCTCTCCACATTGAAGAAAAAAAGTGAAAGGAGCGTGCCTGTTTTCATAAACATGTATTCATTATACAAATATATCTAAGTTCAGACCTTAAAAAGCTAAGCAAACCAAAAGTTTACATGTAATTAACTACTTTATGCAAGTTTTAAAATGCCCAAACTCAAGGCATTACTATAAGGCTTACCAACGTATTCGATGAATTGTACTCCTCTGCCGATTTATCTGAAAGAGACAGATAGTAATGCAGTTAAAAACAAGCTGTAAATGGGGAGAGGAGAAAGGGACATGGTCCCTTTGGAAGTGGCTGGAAAAAAGGCTGCTCCCAAACCCAGGCATTACCTTCGGTTCCCCAGAACAAGCTGACAACTGGCACATATGGGAACAAAAGATTAAAAAACCTGCATACAGATGCAGGGGCCCCAAATCCTTGTTGCAAGAGGGTGAAATTTCAGAGAGCAACACCCCAATTCATACTGTCCTCTATCCACACAGAAAATATTTCAATGCATTACATCACCAGCAGAAGCACTGCAAGTCTCAGCCACCTAAACACACTGGAACAGCAACAAAAGGCTCCAAGAGTCAACTGGTGGGCTTCTTCTCTGACTATTCATGCACATATGGGGAAGATTTGTGCTTTTATCCCTCCTTGGAGCCTTCCTAATTAATAGCAGTCTGGTGACATGGCTCTAAATCTTTAAAAGAACCAAACCAGCAGTTAATACATAGAAACGGAGGGAGTTACAGTTGAAAGTGAAAACAAATGGTGGTTGCACAAGTTGTCCAGTGGGCAGGTAATCCATACAAAGAAGGCACAAAACCCTGGCAGCTTTCATCTTTTTAGAGGAATTCAGCCACCAGTTGCCAAGCACCTAGCAACTGAGGCATATTCCTCAATCAGAGCACACTGAAACAAAGAAACCTTCAACCCAAGCATGCAGGGAGCATCATTCACACCCACACTGGAAACCGGAAGTGGAACAACATTTAGCTGCCTATTTATCCAGAGCTTTTAATCACTGGGAACCCAGCACCAACACTCCAGGATCTGCCTTCCTGATGCTGGCCGTAAGGTTCAGAAAATCTAGGTGTTTGGGGATTTGGCCAACCTTTGGCTGGCCAACCTCCTCTTTTGCAGCTATGCTGCACATCAGGATTAACAGAAAAGCATTTTAAAGGAAGAGAAGTGATTGAGCAGCCTGAGAATATCATTCACATTTCCCTTGAAAAGACAGATCTGCTTGTTCATTAAATGAAAGAAACCCCACATGTAGTGGCTAATGTTGGACAAAGCAGCTGTATGAGACAATCACCACTTACCTGTGAAACTCATGTACTTCTGGCTGTTGGAGATCTTTTTGGAGTTGTAAAATTCCAACACGTCCAGCACTGCCTGAGGGTTCTTCTTCTGCTCCGACTTGGTGATGTTGGAAGTCTGCAGTAAACGTGCCCATTGCTCTGGCATTCCCTGTGGGGAGATGTACCTCGTTAGATCCCAGTCAGCCTAACGTGGTTCACAGCACACACATCTGCTGCCACAGATCTGCTGCAGAGTTTCTAGGGATTCTCAGTGCTGTGAGGGAATTGGGAGACAAGAGGAGAGGAAAGAAAAGAGGTGGTGGATTGATACCTTCCTAGCCACACATCACACATTCTTAATACGGTCATGCAAACGCCACTCTACTCAAAGGGCTCTAATGAGTCCCATGGCCTTTGAAGACCAAAATTCAAAAGATAGCAAGGAGTAGACCCAAACGCTGCAGTTCAGGGAGAGAACCCTTTAGGCACAGGTATACAGATATTTACATATATCCAAGGAAGACTATCAAACTAACATAGACTGTAAAGCACCAAGCACAATGAACATGCAACATTCATTAGGGTCTTCTTGTAGCACGAGAGTTCTTTGAAAATACTGGTTTGGTGCCTATTGTAATGAGAGCTGGGAAAGCAGAGATGTTAACCTCAGACATGAAGCCCAGAACTTCATTACCAGGACTTCATTCCAGCCAGAAAATAAATACATCTGCAGTACCACCTGACTTGGAGCTTTCACCACCAATGAGACTAATAGTTTGTATTGATGAAGCACCAAGTGACTCGAATCCTTCATCAATAAAGTTATCCTCCCTGTTCAAAAGGATGTCTGGATACACCACTCGGGTAATGTCCTACTAGCATCTAGGTTAACTTGGGCAAGTCTAGAGGCTCTAACATGGAAAACACAAGCATACACACGATTCTACTCAGAAGAACAAAGTCCCTGAAAAAGAAGCATGTTAAAGACAAGTGAAAATGGCTTGCTCACAAACAACTGCTGCTGCTAATAACACTACCTTGGTAACAAAATTAAGAATAATATGATGAAACACAACTCTGTCTTCATGGCATTTTGCATATCTTTTGAAAAAATAACATAAAAGCACCCAACATTGAGCCTTAGGACAGCACACACATATTCTGTCATAAATAGCTAGGCACAGTTGTGCGTCTCCGTAACAGGGAACTCTGAGTCCCACTTGGTGGATACAGACTATGCTGTAGTCTCAATCCAGCTCTAGAAGAGGAGGGGAGGCAAAGGGAGCAGAGATATACCACATTTTGCCATTCACATCAGCCAAAAAGACAGGAAAGGAAAAGTCTGCTGGCAGCCTGGGCTCCTGGAATGCACAAGTTTGACAAACAGTCTCTCAGCAGGAATTAGTGGGGTAACCTCTGAAGATGTGTTTCAAAGGAGATCAAACTCGATGATGGTAATAGCCTTTCCAGCATTATTATATAAAAGATTAATGGGGCCTGGCTCCCCCCAGCAATAAGCCAAACCACGTAATTTTCTTTTCCTCTAGATTCACTTACTGTGAATTCTCCCGTGACTGCATCAAACCCCACATGAATCGTGTGTTCAAAGTCTGAAGGGAGGGAGATCTCCGGCCGTTCTTTCTCTTTCTTTTTATTGGCTGGAAGACAATAACAAAAAAGATCCTTAAGTCGATCAAGAACTAGCACGTCCCCAGTAGCTTCCAATCTACCTACCCAACCATACCCCGCTTTTGCTAGTTATAGGATTTTGATCTGGGACAGACAAACAACAAGTTTAAAAAACCCTGTTGCCTCACTTAAGAGCCATCACAGTGAGAGGACAATAATAAAAATCAAAGTCCTCCTACAGGACATGCATCAGACAAGGAAACTGATATTTTGGGTATGTCAAGTATCAACCGGTAAGGCTAAACTCAATAGCACAAGAGCTATTTACCTAAAATATGCACTCAGACTTACACAGGTCAGAGTTAAAAGCACTACAGTGGCAGTAAGTTGGAGCCATGCAGCTTTGAACATTTCTATTTGTTGTTTGAAGCAACTTAAAAAAAATGTGCTGTTAAATATATACTTGACTCTCATATTTAGACAGGGACAAAATTAACTACAAATGCTGCTTATAAATGATTTCCTTCATCCTACATACTCAAAACAGAGTTTATGATGAAAACCAAATATAACATGCATGCTTCTGCTACAAAATCTTATATGACCAAAACCATTTATATTCGCATGGTCAAAAAATGAACTAAATGTGGTTTTAATAATAAGCTTTGAACACACAGAACAAGAGGGCAGAATCTGGCAGGTGAGGAGCAGAAGTCACAAGAAACAGGAAAGGAAATAAATCAAAGCAGATGAACCCTGCAAATTTTCAAGTTAGGTCTTCAAACAAGATTGTCATTATGCCTTGGACAAGTTAATCAATATTCATGACTTATTAAAGACTCCATCTTCCTTTCAGTATTTACTGTACTCCAAAAATAGAGATAATTTCAAGGAAGAACCATGTTCCACTTGGATTTGCTGCTGCTTGCAGTTATAAAGTAAGCAGAGCCAAGAGAAGGCGACTAAACCACTTACGTTCCCCAGCTGCTACCTTTTGTATCTAAAGCCAAATAGAATTTGTTTCATGGCTGACATTCCCCAGTGCATTTTTGGCAACATGAATGCCAACCCCCAGGTATTTCAAAAATCTGTGAGGTTAATGCTCAATATTGAAATTATTTAGGACACTGGTGGTGCTTAGCTGTGTAGAGATGGTCAGAGCTTGCCCCAAAGGACCAAATCCTTTTTCCTTCAGTGCCAGCTCTGGCGGAGTTCTCTGCGTCATTACAGAGTTACTGTTGCACAGAGTAATTATGGAGAAAGAAGAAGATCAGATGCTCCATTTGGGACATGAAGATGGAACAGACTGTTTTCGAGCCCTCTTTCAAACAAAGGGGATGTGGGAAGCTCAGTCACAGAAGGATGACATAGTTGCCAAGGGGAAGCAGGAGAGAAAGCTGCAGTGCTGTGGAGGAACCGTCACAGAGGGGGCCAGAAGCAGCTGCTGGTTAGCAGATGGTGAGCATCTGCAGCACAGAGGACTGCCAAAGAGGGAACAAGCAGCTGCATCCAGCAGGTATAAGGGAAAAGCTGCATGCATTTAGTGGTGGGTGGAAAGCAAGAGGAAAAGAGAAGCAGAAAGAGCCATCAGAGGCACCACATTCTACAGGCCTTTCTGCAGGATCAATCCATTCCTCCGAGCCGCTCAGCCTAGAAGCCCATCACTCAGGTGAGGGAAAAAGAGGACACCTGCATTAGCACCACTATGCAGGAGCACTGCACGTGTGACACACACCCACACATGCTCCACGATGACTGCCACGGTGGATTTGAACGTACCCCTAAGAAAAGCTTAAGGACTTTTAAGTTGCTATCCAGAAGTGAGTACACTTAAGTGCTTTTATTTCATTTCTGCATTCAGACAGATAGAGCTCCCTGCTGCACACCCAAATCCCAACAAAGTTCTCTGCAACCAACCATTCCAGCGTCCACCCAACCAGCAAACTGAGATGACGGCTGAGTGCCGACTTATCCAACACAACAATCAATGGTCTCATTGAGCCTCACCTACTCAGAGCAGTAACATCCGTCCTGGCAGAATTGATTAAATAATGAAATGGCCTCTGCCACATCAACATTTCATCTCTCTGTTCACATTCCACAGATAGACAGAGAGTTTCAGTACAGCTACACTGCAATATAAGAACCAGGAAGAAATTATTTTGCATTTATGACTTATGTTGCTTTCATACCCCTAAAGTAGTTAATGTTCTCCAAATTATCTTAGTTTCCTAAGCAACCGTTTCTTACAGCATCTCAACCCTTTGCATTCTCCCTGACTCTGAACAACTCTTTGGACAGCCACCACAAACTCATGCTACAATTACTTTGCCTTAGTGATAAAGTTACAGCAGGTGAAATCATAATTGCTCTGCACACATTTTTAAATCTTCCTGCCTGCCCCACTCAGGATTTTATAAGCACCCAGACTGAATTTAGCATCTGTTCATGCACATGAAGTTGACATACGAATTCAGAGACTTTCCTCCAGCAGTCTCAGAGGACAATGAACTTCAGAAGCTTTTGATTCAAAATCTGACAGCCTAAACATATTAAGCCATTAATAACCTAATTGATTTTTGTACCAGATATTTGTCATAACAGGAGATGTAAGACAAAAAGAATTAGAGACACTCTCCATCTTGCTAAATGCTTCATCACCCCTCTACAGGGATCATATTATCCTTGCAATAAGTCAAAAGCCTTAAATAATCTTAAATAAAGTACGCTCTAAAATTTGCAGACAGAGCATGACACCTCTAGAGCAGCCTTGCAAGAGGATATAGCTCAATGAAAGGGTGCAAACATGAATAAGGCTCAGGATTTAAGCACCACGTGTCCTTTACACCACAGCTCTGTTCATGCAATGGAAAAGACACCTTTCAAAGCACCTTCAGCTAGAACTGTCCTTCTTTATCCAGTGACCTTTAAAAGACACCCTCAAGAACTCCCCCATTATTGGTCTCCCCTCTGATCTGGAACCACAAGCTCTTGACAGGTCTGTCACCTGCACCACAGCAGGACTTCACATGTTTGAGCTGCACCTTTGTATAAAGCACAATTCTTTCACCATTGCTTGCTCCAGTACTGTTCCCTGCCCTGAATAAAAAGCTACCACCTCTCCAAAGGGATTGACAGCATCAATTTCAGCAGCTCCCAGGCTACAGCACAAATGCCCATGTCTGTATTTGCTAGCAAAATTAAATGCCAAGTATTTCATATCTTTGCAGGGTCTTTGCAACCCCAGCAGAGGCTAAGCACAAATCACTGGCTTCCCTGGGTAAGGATCCAAAGGTCTGAATGGAAACCAACTCCCCATTTAGTTCAGCCAAGATAACAAATAACACCCAAATTATTTCAGGCACAAACCAAAGAGACTGAACACCCAAGAGTTTCATTAACATTTAAGCAGCAGGATGCACTGGGAATTTAGTTGTTATTACGAGACCAGAAGTAGTTTTCATAAGATAAAAATTAACCAATCTGAAGTGAAAGTGACACTGTTAAAGGTCTTTTTTGCTCAACAGGAATTTGAGGACATAAGTAACCATTCTCGTTCAGGCAGGTATCTATAACAGAAGGCTCTGCTGGGCTTGGATAAACAAAAATCTCTCATGTCTTGATGCATCTGCCACATTGGCCAGTTTTCAGTAAATGCAGGCATCTTCAGATCAGTGGCAGCCTGTCTGCTGATTTTATCCAAACTGTTCACTTTTGCAGCTCTGTTTTAAAACCTAGTTCAAACTAGTATTTTAGGTTGTATTTCTTCCACTCTCTCATATTCAGGTGATTTATTTGTTCTCTGCAACTGTTGACCCTAGAGATTTAAAAGACCCACTCCCTTAAGTAAACTGACACAAAAATCCTGCAGCTCTTTGGGATTAATGATCATAATGGCAAGTTCTAACCAAGATCAGGCAAACTTTTAACTTGGAGTTGAAAGGGTTTCTGGATTGCAAAATCAAAAATCCATGTTTGTAAAAGAATCCAAAGTTGCTCCAAAGGTATCAGATAACATCAATAATGACTGCCGCAATATTTGGTAGAAAATAAACCTGCATCTTATTTAAAATAGTGGAAGTATCACTCCAATTAGTTGTTTCACTAACAAAAAATAAGGAGGCAGCCTCCCTCTTGAAGCTCAGGAAGCTGAAGATACCTAGGCTTGAATTTAGTTATCCAGTGTCCAGATACCTTTGCAATGTACAGTAAAAAAAAAAATCAGAAAAATAGAAAGAGGAACTCCAAAAAAATAGGTCATCTATAAAAAGAAACCAGAATGCATAAGGGGATGGAGATTTTTTTTTCTTACACCACTTCAAAAGATTCATGAGAGAGAGGTTTTAAAAATATCCTGATCTTAAAAAATTAGAATTTCATGTACAGTTCACAGTTCCTATCTCCATTTCCATCTGTTACAGTCCCTACAAAAGAAAATTCCTTCAGTTCACAAGAAATGTGCAGTAACAGATTATTCTTAATAGCAAGTAGACAATATCTGACTCTAACCTAGCTAGTCCTAGTTTTCAGGGACACTGTTCTCATAATTTAAGGGGAGGGGGGAGAAAGCACAAAACAGAGAAAGTGGGATGGTTTAAATGCAGCAGGATCCATCATTAGAAAAAGCAGATCTACAGCCAGCACCTTATGTACCCCAAAAAGAACAAGAGAAACAAATACACAACGTTTTCTAAAACTTAAACCATCCCTAAGTATCAGGTGCTCAACTAAGGTTATTCAGAGCAACATCCACACAGAATGTTTATAAGAAGAGATATAAAATACCGTACTTTTATCTCCTGGTAAAATAGCTCGGTAAAATCGGTCCTTCCTTTTCTTTTCTTCTGGGTTGGGAGGTAAAGGTTTTGAGCCATGGTTTAAAGTCCCAGCATCTTTGCTTCCCGATCCAATCATAGTGCTGGTATTTCTCATTGGAGGAGCTGGCGGTTTGTCTTCTGTTTCAACTCCATTGTTAGACATCTTCAGTTGGTGAGGCTGTTACTAGGAATAGGAAAAAGAAAAAACACGAGGCCTTATTTATTTATTTATTGTAAAGTAGACTCACACATTGCCAAATAAACCACAGGCAGGTACTTGCAGACAAGCCTTTAACCTCGTATCAATCCAGACCCAGTATCAGTGCAAGAAATTCTAGTCAAGCCCCAACTTCTTTCTGTTAACAAAACTATCTTTGAGTCATTGACCATTAAGAAAAGCCTGTTTGAGGATACAGACAATTCTCAAGCAAACCATGGAGAAAAGTGTAGGGTGCAGAGGTAGAGTGATAAATATGAGGTAGCAAAGAGCTAGGATACTTGAGAGGAGCCAACAAGTTGTTGAGCTCATAAGAGCTCTCAGAGACATGCTAGTCCCGCTAAAAACTACATCAAAAGGTTCGCGTCAGACTCCAGCACAGCCACAATACAGAGAGACTGAAGGTCACACTCGAAGAGTTTTCATGCAGCTTTTCAGGTTCTCTTTTGCTAAAAAGCTGCTGAACTGTTTCAGAGACAGAGATGGCTGGGAAAGCGCAGAGCTGTACCCACGTCATCTCAGACGCAGTGCCGTGGCCCTCGCTGGTCCCAGGCCAGCCCTGGCCCTTCTGCGGTAGCAGCACACTTCAGGCACAATTCAAATCGACAGAAAGTTGACTGCATTTTGTTCTGTGGAAGGGTCAAACAAAACTAGATCCTCAATACACACAGAAATCCTTAAGTAAATAATCCCTGCCGTGCAGATTTAAAGACGGAAGCTTTCGAAGAGGGTAATAGATTATTCTGCAACAACTAGCGTGTTCCACCCAAATGAGATCATTATTACTCCAGTCACAGCCTGGCTGCTGTGACATCCTTCTGGAAACTGGAATTCACCTGCATTATGTTCTCAAAAGAAAGTCAGGGGCTAACTACAGAACAAAGACCAAGGCAGGAACAACTTCGCTTTGGGTGGAAAACGCAGTTCAACAGCTTTACAAATTTCACAAGCAGTAAGGGAAGATGTTTCACTCAGAGAGAATTACTGGATGGCAGAAAGTCTAAAGCTATTTGCTTTCTGCAAGTGAGAAGTCCGTTTTCAAAGCCGAGATCACTGCTGGCTTCCAGGAAGCTGCTTTTCCATTCGCTGGACTCAGAGGAACCACTCTGGGTCACGCTCCAAACGAGTCCCACAACCACACAACAGTCCTATGATTGCACAACACCGTCCTGCCAGTCTTCAAAGTCATCTTTGGCCCAGGTACTGATGCTCATTAACTGGAAAGAACTAGACCCAGGGCACACTTCTCTCACAGCTGCAGGGTGTTAGGAAGAGCAGCTGCTGCCCACAGAAAGCATTCAACTGCAACATGTTACACTGGTGAAAGCAGCGTTCCTAGCTGTCACCTACCAAGCAGCTTTGCAGCTCCACCTTCTCCTCTACTTATGTGATTCCCATTTTCTTCACACTTGCACTTAAATGGGAGTGCTGGCAGCATTGCAGAGGCCATAAGGCTTCAGACAAGCTTTCACAAACTGGGAACTTTGCAAGAGGTTTGACCCCAATCCTGCTTCCACCCACCACAACTGTGCAAAGGAAGTTTAAGTAAGAGATTAGTATTTGTGGTATTGATATGAAGGGTGGGGACAGTTTTGGTGTTTGGGAGGAGTGGGGGGAAATAAGCTGTACATTTGTCTGGACGTGTTGTGGCATGTGCCCTGTGCATCTCCCATCACTCATGCTTCAGCCTCATGCCATTCTACAGTGAAAAGTGGAGCAGAACTAAGTGACAGCTGGAGTGCCAGCCATGAAGTGGCGTAAATGACTACTCTCCCGTCTAAGCAGTGTGAAAAAACTCTAAACTAAAACTCAACTGGCAAATTTGGCAGCCTCTGCTATGCATGTACCTTGTGCAACATGAAGATATTGAAAATTCACTGATGAGCTTTGTACATTGCAGCATCAGTGGTGGTGGTACTGAACTTGCACAACTGAAGCATTTGAAAATACATAAGCAGAAGTGCCACATCCGAACTGCACTCTTTGCACTGAAGTTTATTTAACCACAAGAAAGCAAACTGCTGGGAAGGTGCTAAGAATATGCTGCAAATAGGGAAGCAGAAGTAAAATAAGTATTAGCAGCTCTATGTCTGTCAAACGGCCCTCCCCAGGAGCAGGCACGACATTTGCTGCTGTCACACCTTGGTTTACTCCCCCGGGGGTTTGAACAAAGGTGCATCCAAAGACTCCCCCACTAGCCAGAACTCCTGGAGCTGCAGGCACAGCTGAGATGGCAAGGGAGGTTGCCTCATTGCTGGGTTCCTTTTTCCCCAGGCAGAGAGGGGAGAGCAGGTAAGAATCAGTGCTAGCTATCTGTAGTCAGAGGCACAGGGCTAAGCAGGTGATACAGTAGAATCTACTGTATTGGGGAATAGATGCAACATCAGACTGAAGAGCAAAGGAACAGAAAAAACACATGGCTCCAGACTGGAGAAAAAGAAGTGAGAAGAGGAAGAACCACCCCAGATTACAGGCAACGGCTGGTCTAGTGCTGGGGGAAGGAAAAAGCATAATCAAAAATTTAAAAAAAGACCATAAAAGCATAAGAAAAGCCTCTGGATGTCAGGCATTCTCACTATCAGCTCTACCAGTACAAAACCCCAGTGACATCTGCAGACAGTTTCTGCAGTATAAGAGGGTTTTTCAAAATCCCTCAGCCGGAAAGGATAGAGCAGAAGTCAATTACTGTTTCACCACAGCGCTACCAGCACTGGTAGTACAAACTCTTATTTACTTTACATGATTCCCTGAATAAGCAAGTAACTGCTGAGAAGCGACATAGTTTATCAACCAATACTGTTTTACACCTACTTGGCAACTGCAACTTTCATGTGGGTAAAGCCTACCGGACACCCTCTCATTTCTTCTCCATCACTCAAGCTCCCAGATCTTTCTCCTCATCAAAGTCTTAGGTTTGGAGCTTCAAGAGCTAGGTTATCCGTTTGGAGCTGCAGAGGGTGGTGAGAGAAATCCTTCAACCCACAAAATTAAGAGACTGGTTCTACAGAAGTTATCCCCTGTAACAGCAGCACTATCCTAGAGGGTTCCCAAAAGCCTTTTCCCACCACATATGTAAAGAGAAAACCAAAAACCTGCTTACGTGAGTCCTACCACTGCGATACAGAGACACGGTGTATCCCCAAACTCAACACTGTTACACTTTAAACTTCTGGTGGCTTCACAGCATGTGGATGAAATCCTGCCCTGACAGAATTATACCCAACTCTCCAGGGCTTTAGGGCACAGTGGAGAGCCCAGAGCCATACCAAGTGTTTACAGAGGTGGCCATCTCCCTCACCGCAGCCTAGCTGACTACGCAAATTTTCTTCTTACTAAAATAACCTTTTGTGAATTCACATGTAAGTAGCCTTTAAACAACCCCCCTTGTGTAGGCCCTGCTCAAATTCAGAGCACCAGGCAATTGCTTCTCCAGCCAGTGTAACATCAGTACTACGCCACCGAAATGAGTCACTCCGCTCCGAGTGATCCATCCTAAGAGGAATGCAAAGCGTCACCACCACCGAGTTACTTCCTTATTCACACCAGTGTGTCTCTGCTTTAAGAAATTCATCTTATGTTTCCACAATATGATTAAGTGAACAGTGGAAGCAATGAAACAGCACATGAACTTTTCAGCCTGAGCCAGATGAGGGAATACATTTCAGCTGCAGACACAATTACTCTCAACCTCAACTACTACATATATGAAAATAACTGCATTCAACCCAGCCCCCCCTCAGACACCACTAGGAAGGTACAGTCACAGTGCAGGACTATTGTTTCTGCAGCCATTTGAGAGTACTGAAAGTTCAGGTTGTTTCAACACACTACTTATGAAAATAAAAGTTTTATTACATAATGCAAACTATGAACGCCCTAAGTCAAGTTACAGTGGCCTTCAAATGCTCCCTGCCTCTCCCCATCAACTTTTGAAGCCCATTAGCTAAATTAGATCATCCCAGCCTTAACAGACTCAAACAGCAGATCTGACAAACTCCTTTCACACCTACAGAACACTTCTGCAGGCAGGAAGGAGTGAGACAACAACACACAAGTGGATAAGAGACTCAGGAAACCACTTGGCAGCTCAAGACAGACTAAGCAGAAGTACTGAACAGAACACAGCACCCAAAGTGCCAACAGTGGCACCCAAGAGTTCAGAGTACTCAGACCATGGAGGTCTGCTGATCTGCATTAAGTAGATACAGCTCAAAACCATGAAGTTTATGCCTCTAGTTTTCCTGTAATACAGGCATAGGCACCTCAGCTGTTCATCTAGCAGAGTGGGAACCCAAGGCATGTGGAGCCTTCCAGCACTACTACAGACACATACACACAAGAAAAAAATACACGCCAAAACACTTAATGTCAAACCTGATGCTCCATGCTGAACTGTAAGTTTCTATCATGCTGGTCGTGTTTTCTTTGCATTCCTTAGCAAGACAAGCAGATGACTGATTGCTAAAACAGAAAGCAATTAAAAAGTCAGAGTAGCTGAAGCCTACACCACAGTAGACGCCATAAAGATAACTATGTCCAATGCATACTAATTGCTGGAGTCAACATGCAAACTCATAAAAGAGCCATCTATAATTCATGCAGTCTGGCAAGACAGAAGCTGTAAGTTACTCACTGCAACTTACAGATGAATAAACTATATTAAACGTGAGGAAGATGCTCAGCAACTGCTTTTCCCTCTCTTGCCTACTGCCAGAAGGCAATCTCACTTCTTTCCAACATGCTATTTTCCTGTTGTTGCCAGGGTAAGGAAAGGTGTCTCGCTCACAAAAAGGGCAGGAGTCTTGACCTTTCATTGAGTCAATCCTGATCAGTACAAGTGCTTTACCGCTACACCAGTATTCCTGCACCTTTCCACCCCATGGCTAGAGAATGCTCATGCACACACACAGATAAAATCTTTCTTCCTCCTTGTATTGCCAGGTGGAAAAGGAGTAGAGGCTGTCCCCTGCTCTGTGTCCCCTGCTCTGTTCAAACACATCACAAGCAGCAGGCTCCCTCCACACTTTCATCCGAATCCCAGCAGAAAATTAATGGCAGATTTTAGGAGCTGGGTTTCAACACAAGCTGAAAAGACTCATTTGTTTTTTCCTTACTGCTTTACGCGGGACAAAGTCTCAAACAGTCTCACGTTGAAGGAAAGGCACCCCATATATGTTCCACCTGAAAAAGAGACAAGAAGTGTCTTTTTCTTCCACCCAACAGCGGATAGGATCTGGGACGTGTGCTGTCACAGAAAAGGGCAGCAGCAATACACGCACCCTGAGGACACACTGATCGCCTAATTTAGAGGTGATTAAAAAACCTATAAGCTGTACCTTCTAGCTGTCTCCTCAGCCAGTTACTGTGCATCTAAGTGCTGTGCAAGTGTGACAATTAAATAGAAGCCAAGGGGCGATCGATGCCATCAGCCCAGACCCAATATTTACATGGGAATTTAAAAACCCTCCAGGTTTTCATAAAGTTCTAATAAACAAAGAATTACAAAACAGCAGTGTTTGCTCATCCGTCTTTAGCATTTACTTGTTAGACCCCTGCAGGTGCTGCTAATACCTAGAGTTGTAGATGAAATCACTAAATTAAATGGAACAATACTTAAATCACTAAAAATAAGCACACTTTTAGAAAAGAATGTACCCAACGCTACAGCCAGAGTGGGTGGGTGTGAGGAGGGGGAAGGGAGACACCCTCTCATGGCAGATGGCCAGCTACTGGTTGCAGCCTTGCTTCATTGCCTGTGTTATTTCTATAGTGCTAGACATAAAGGATGATTGACCAGTTACAACTCAACAGGAAAGCTGGAGGAGTCGATGGCATGGAATTTTAAAAGCCAAAAGACTGGAGGACCCTTTTAAAGAAAACCTTTAATTCAACCCCAACTGTTCACACTAAATGCAAGAACTGCCAGATGGAATTCCCCAGCCTATATTTTGCAGTAGGGCTTGGAGACCACCACAGCAGGCACTACTTCTGGACAGGATTGCTGCAAAATCTCTTTCTGGGCAGATATAAACGCTAACCCATCGTACCACGCAGACATACTGCTGAAGAAGAACAGACTAATTATAACTGCTTTATTCCTAGCAACAGAGCAGAGTTCCCCTTTCACTCAAGTCAAGGAAGCTTCTTTCTGTTTTGTTTTAACTAATCAAGGCCCAGTTTTCACCAGTCTCCATGGTGTGGGCCCATGCATGACCTCTGTGACAGCAACCCAGACACATGGAGGGTTTGAAGTAGCACCAAGGCAGGTCAAGCCCTTTCCACCTGATTAGGCGTGAATCCAAAACTGCAGAGGCAACACCAGCTTCAACTGCCATGCTTCAACTTAGCTTCGGTTGTTTCATGAATAACTGGTGGTGGCAAACAATAACCGTTTCGCAGTCAGTGCCAGCTATGCCCAAGTAGCAGGAGTACACGATGAACTCACCTTACCTGTGCTCCAGTTGGGTAGCTCGAGCTTTGAGAGAGAACTGCAGAGATCAGCGCCAGCTGCTCCCATCCCCAGGCAGCAGCCTTCTTGTTTTGACCTCGCACTTACCCCACTCTAATAGAGCTTTTAAACAGCCCGAGAGAGAGAAATCACATCCATATTTAAAAAAAAAAGAGAAGAAAAAAAATCCAAGCTGAGACAGAAGGAACCAAGAGCATAATTTTTAAAACTTCTCAGCCCACAAATCATGCTCCTTATTTCCTCACCTCCAGAAGTGCTGTGTCCCCTCCCCCCAGCTACATGCCTGAACAAGCAAGTTCACTGTTGCAGATGTCAGTACAGGCTCCGCTTTCCAGTGCGTTACGGAGCAGCCTTGGCTCTGGTTCCACTTTAGCTCACAGGAAGGCAGGGCTTCAAACACACAAGTCAAAACAGCGACTGGAATCAGAGCTTGCTCAGCAGGGAGGGAAAAAATAAAGGCCTCTTATGTTAAAGCATACCCAAAGCTCATATAAGCAGGTTTCCTGGAGGAAATCTGTGTTCCAGAGGAAATGACTAGAAGCAGCATAAAGAAAATATGTTAACACACACAGTTAAACACACTCTCACTGCTCTCCACGAAAGTTACTTGGCTCTAAG
The DNA here is from genome assembly GCA_033558185.1 of Dromococcyx pavoninus. NCBI lineage: Eukaryota > Metazoa > Chordata > Aves > Cuculiformes > Neomorphidae > Dromococcyx > Dromococcyx pavoninus. The sequence goes on along the minus strand of JAUMJL010000286.1, from coordinate 249,944 downwards.
TCCAGACTGTAACAGCAACCGAAAGCAGCTGAATCATTAATCATTCTTCCATTCAAAAATTTCCATTCTAGAAGATGAACACAGAACACAGGGGTCAGAATTAAGCCAGACAATCCCTGAATGTGGAATGACTCCTAGTACAACATATTCACCTTTTAAATACACATAGGTGTTTCCAAAAAGTCAGTATGCATGTATGCACCATATTAAATGCACACATTTGACATTTAGCAACAGGGATGGGAGTCAGAAGGATGTCAGAAACTAGAACATTGCCAGGTCAAGTCAACAACATCCCACACGCACGGAGGACATCATAATGCAGTGCTGAGCAAAAAGCCATAGTATATAAACAGCAGAAAGTCTGCATTAACCTGTAAGAAGTCAGGTTTTCTGAGGAGAAGGGACACTACAACGAAGACCTGCAAAGAGGAAACCAATGTTCTTAAGCGAGAAACTCATCCAACTCCTTTCCTCCTCTCTCACTGGGAAACTAAAGAGCAAGAAGACAACACTGCTGAAACCATCCAAGAGCCTCAATTAGACTGAGGGGGAAATGCCACAACAGTTCAATGCTAATTGGAAATGCAAACATTTATCATCAGAGTAGCATTAGCTCCTGTGTATGGCTCCATTGTGTTCACTGCCGCTAATGACAGAAGCAAGCCCTGTGCTCTGTAGTATTTATGTAATGACTGGCAAAGCTGTCACATTCCTTTGATTGCTGGCCAGGATCTTCATACTGGCAGTAGTTTTCAATTAAAGGAAATTGCAAAGATTGCTACAGTTTCACATTGCTCTGTTAAAGTTTTTGTTCTTCTTCAAAGACGGGGAAAGGAGACGAATGAATAAGTCTCTCAAGACAGAATGAGCTCTGCAACATGAGGTTTCTGTAGACAAACTGAATTAAGAAAGAAGGAAAGCATGGTCAAATACCCAGAACTGAAATAGCTAATTTAGCATTAATGAAGACCAGCAATTTGAGAACTGCACATAAATCTGCTCCAAGTTTGCAATTATTCCTTCAATTATGATACATGCTGTAATAAGAATTCATTTAAAAAGCAAAATGAAAAAGCCTAAGGTAGTTAGGCTTTTCACCTAAGTGAGCTTTCACAGTAGAGCCTTCTTTGCTGGTAAAGCATCAGTTCTGTGTTCATAATTATATCACATCTAAAATGCCTACTGTACCTGGTTTACAATCCCAGTCAAGTACGGAAGTAAGCGTGGCAATGTTTGGTGTTCCTAGACTTGCTTGTACCAAACGGACTGCAGAGCATTCATCAGTCCATTGAGAATCATCATTGTGTAATTTAACGAGCAGCAGTTTGTTTTCACAAGGTACCATCAGGCCTTTTATCACATCATTTACTCAGATCCCAATCATACTTACTGCAAAAAGAAAAAAGAAAATTCTATAGGACTGGTACAAAAAAATTGCTGTTTCGCAACAGATTATGACACAACTCTGCATTAGCGCTCAGTTTAATAAAGCCAATGAGCCAAGTAAACTATTTTTATGTCTTTGAATAAAAGGAAATGTAAGAGCATCACTTATTACAGTAACAGGCCCATTTTAAGGCACTACATAATCAGGAGTAGGAGTTAATAACAGGACCAAATATAGCAGGCAAGATCTTCGTCAATGTCTTTTGGCAAGTCCTTCTGGGGCATAGACCTTCTTATCGTGTGTTCTTGCTATGACTACCTAAATAGCTTTAAGTAGGGTCTTCACTGCAAACTATTTAAACATCATTCTTTGTTGTGAATCAGCAACATCAGCTGCTGTCACAAAACCCAATCCAGTGGAGACTGATCGAGCTCCAGTACTCAGCCCTGTCAGCATCTGCAGCAAGCTATTTGCTTCGCTCAATCCAATCCCCGGTGGACAAGCATCTACATCATAACATTAGCAACAATATGGACTGCAAATTCAGCAGAATTTGCATTTCACTGATGGATGGACTGCCAGTTTGCATGTTTTATTCATCTCAAGACTGCCTTGTCAGGTTGGTTACATCTCCCCTCTGCACTTTTATCATCACCACTGAGCAGCCAAGAAGCTCTATAGATAGTGCTGTGCCTTTTCTAACTGCTTGCCAAAACTCACTGGATTTCCAAAATGAAGCCAACAACCAAAGACTGATGTTCTAGGAAGCTGCATGAGTCAAGCCATTTTGTCCAGCACAGAATTCCCACCCGCTGCTGTAAGTCACCTTGCTGAAGTCTCATGGCTGCTTCCCACTAAGACCATCAGCATGTGAAACAGCCTCCCTATGAGAGCACGGATGCACCAGATCAAGACGCAGAATATTCTGATTATCCTTCTTCACCTCCAATAATTAAGATTCAAAGATGTTCAATACTACCATAGTTTCACAGAGGTTCCTGCTACCTACTCATAACCCCAAAGTTTCCTCAGTGTTCAGGCACTCAAACCAATCCTCCCTTCAGCATTCACCCCAAGTTACCTGCCCACACTCCCTCTTGTAAATCCACGGCAAGAGAGCATAAAATAAGATATTTTAAATTCCATAGCTAACATAGTACAATTTCACCTTTCACCTTTACAGTAACAGTTCTGTTTGCTATAAAACTCTCGATAAGAACATGGAAATCAGTTTTAGAAACAGCCATTTCACAGCCCAAGAAATCTTAGCATTGGTCCTTGAGCATTCCCAGCAGGAATGCATGGAGCTGCACTTCCCAAACCAATTCTGCCCCATCCACTTTATGGCATTTAGACCTTGCCTCATGTAAGTGCTGTCTCTCTCTTACTGAAGCTCACATTTGTACACCCACTGCTGCACAACCTGCATTAACTTCCCCTTTCTTACACTCCTTGCAAAGGGATGCAGTGATGTGAAAGACGCTGGCTATGGGAAAAGATGCTGCAGATCCATCCAGAGCAGAGCATGACCTGATGGCTTAGCAGAACTGCCATCTTTGCAAATATGAAGTTGCTTCTTCCATTCTCTCCAGTAATTTCCTTTGATCTGCATTTTCCTCCATTCCTGGTTATTCTCATGCTCCTGGTATTTGCAGGTGCTGATTCAGAGCCTCCAAAGATACGCATGTTTGGCTGCCTTTTCTTTTTTTTAAGAAACATCACTTCAGGCTGGAAATAACTGTTGTTTTTCTGTTAACACTCTTCAATGTATATCTAGTTTTATTTGAGGAGCTTAAATATTCTCTTGTAGTTAAAGCCTCAAAGTTTTATAATATTTTAATAGAGTAACAGAGACTGATAAAAGAGATATCCAAATTTGTGGCCTGCTATTGAGTTAGGTCCCTTTTAGCTTTAAAAATGTATGTTGTATTTGAGTTTAATGTATATTCTTTAAACTTCTAACATGGTTCGAAATTACATCGCCATAGTTGAAACTTGCCCTGAGGGTTTCAATCCTTAGTACAATCAAAAATCTGCAAAAACCTAATGCTATGTTTCTGACAAAGCTGAACTTAGATATCTCGAGTAGAAGTGGTCAAATCCCAAACTGAAACTCTTTCAAATGAGTTCCCAAAAAGCAGCCCTGAGCAAGTCAGCCCACAAGTCTGTAATTTTCATATCTTATGTTATCAGCAGACAGCTTCTATCTTAGATCCGCGATGATATATTGTCTCTAGCCCCTGCTTTGCTGGCTGCTAACCTTCTCTCCCCCACAGAGCATCTGTATTCTGGATATGTCCTTGGAGATTCAATAACTGCTCCTTCCTCAAAGGCTGAGATTATTGGCATTTTTCTCAGACTACATTTCTAAGCATTTAAAAGACCCATCAGAACAGAGAAACAAATAAATACAGAAAAATATCAATTCATCATTCTCTCTGTCAAGACACTGCAGGTAAAGAGAAGACCTAAGTTTTGTCTAATGTCTTTAAAGACCATTTTCTGTCTTGCATGCCTGTATATTATTTACATAACATTTCATACGCTCTGTCAATGTCTTCAGAAGGAGAGGGTGAATTACAATATTGGTATCTCTAATTCAGGAGGCAATTAGACCGATAACAAATGCAGAGCCGAATGTATGTTCAAAACAATCTAGTTAGAATTCTATCCTAATTAAAAATCAGTGGAATAATCCTATTCTCCTGACTATTGCTTTAGGCATGGTTCCAATCTAATACATCTTTTTCCAATCTTCTAGTTTCACACCCAGAAAGTGATTGGAAAAAAAAAAACAATCACCGCAAACTACCTGAATCGCCCTTTATGTACAACAAATTCCTCTCCCAACCGGAGAGCCCAGGAAGATAGAAAACTAAATGTTCCAATGTGAGTCAGTTACTTACTAAGTAAACTGCTTAAAAATAGAAATAAAACCAATAAAATAAAGGAAGCATACAACTCAGGTCAAAAATTTTCCTATTCTTTACACCGCTACCTGCACACATCACCTCAAAGAGCACCTCTTATTTCCTCAGATTTGCACCCTTTGCCTCTTTTCTAAAGAAGCACCTCTTCTACAGCTTCACAGTTTATGAGCTTTCATTTAAAAACAAAAAGAGAAAAGAAATATTTCAACAATCACCTTTCATTTCTGGGTTTGCTCTCACATACTCTGTGGGGCCCTGCTGCCTAACAAGCATTTTATCCATAGGGGACAGCGGCAGCACGAGCCAACACAGCTGCCAGAGCCAATTACCTGCATCTGTCACTGAACTGGGGTCCAAAGGAAGGAGCCAGAAGTAGCAGGGCAGAGGGAGTGCATGCAGCACAGTAGAGTGTGCATTTATAAATATATGTATACATACACATATACAGACACACGTGTGTGTATGTAATTTGCTCCACCCAAGTAACTCGCCTATTTTGTTTACTCACAGAGAGTGGGTATGCATTATATGACAAGTTATAAGACATAATTATCCTCAAGTGATGTAAAGTACTAAAACCAAAAAGGCTGTAAAATGCTATAAAGCACAACAGAGAGCTCTGAATTAATCTGATTTGGTATTACACATTGCCCAGTTACTTCCGTAAGCATGCGTACGTCGGATCTTGTTTCTGCCATACCACAATCCATATTAATTTAAAAACCAAATTAAGTGACCTCCCCCAGAAGCATATAAACAAGGTTGTTGCCCAAATCTGTTTGGACCTCATACATACAGGTCATTCAGCCACTACCACTCACTATACAGAAACACACTTAGGAAGAAAATGAGAAAAGAAAACCACAACACTACTTGAGCATGTTGACTCTTCCAAGACACTTATGGAAGGAAGGGCCAGGCAGCTCAGAAAAGGTTAACCTGACAATCTCCTTTCAGACTTGTGCTGAAGAAAGGAGAGATTCAAGGTCTTCCAATTCCAGAAACAGAAATTCTCCTGTGCAGAAGTTTTATTTTACCAGACCACCACGCACAGAAGACAGTGGTGGGTCCCCAGACATCTTCTTCACCACTCCTTATCCTGTGGAGCCCTCAGGTCTGCCAGACTCAAACTCCAAATGCCTCTGGCTTATTGGGAAGTGGAGAAGATGGCAACAAACATCATTAATAAAGACCCTGAACCACTTGGAATATCTTCATGTTAGTTATATTTAGCATTTGAGTGTAGAAGTGCAAGGAACTGGCAGGTAGAAACAGGCTTTACTCATCCTGGTATTTAGTAGTAAGACTAAACTTCAGTTGTGAAGCCCTGTTGCCTCCTCCACTGCCTGCATCCCTCAAATACCATTGGGAAATAAGGTAGGATAGATTCAGCGTGTTGACAGTGTGCGTGATGATGATGAAGTGGGACTATTTTCCTTATCACAGGCTTTCCACAGCTTTAAACTCTGAGAAAGCCTGCCTGAAGAGACAAAAGCTCACTCCCTGCTGCTAGGACAGGAGGTAGACCCAGAGCAGTCTCCATGAATACATACAAGTGGTGGGCAAGCGCTTTGTTTCCCCTCCCCACCACTGTTGGAACAACTTTTAGACCTTCACACTCAAGAAGAAAATCATTACAGAGTAGCAAGGTCTTAGTTTAATGTGGCAATTTTTTTACAGTATCCAGCAAAAAAGCCAGAGCAACTTGGCTTTGTGCACATGCAGGATTAAGCACGGCCATCCAACATCGAACCCTGCCACAGCCTCACCAGGACCGGGATCACTACTGTGCTGTCACTAGAGCCAAACCCCACCTCACCTACACACACAAACCCAGTGCAGAATACTGCTGTGAGAGGCCAAAGGACCATGTCCTCACGTGGCCACGCAAGTATGAAAAGGTAGTATTTGGTTTGAACCTTTTCTATACCATCAGTCCTTGCACTAATTACGATAGCCAACTGCAGTCACTGATGGGAAGGCTGAACAAAAGCAGCACAGCTGCCAACCACATCCAAAGATACCAATCCTTAAGAGTTCATCATTTTGGGGCCAGAACACAATCCATCCAGCAAGATACAGGGGCTTGCAGCTTTTCTAGGGCAGAATGTTCAAGAGAGTAAGTGCAGCTGACAGCAGACGTTAAAAAACTAAGTGTGTTTGCCTGTTTCTCAGGGGGATTTAAACAGCAGGTGAGTGAGGCTGGTCTGTGGGACGTGACCCTTTTTTATGTCAGCTATTTAGATGCAAATTGTTCCCCCTCCCTCCCCCTCTCAACACCATCTGTTAGCCCAGAGGTTTAGACTGTGCCTAGGGTTTAGATTTTGGGGGAGGGGGATACAGATAAAGCACTGAGAAAATTTCAGTTGACACCCTATTTCCTCTGGGGCACAGTTTAGGGGAGGAAAAAAAGTCATTTTGCAATATTTTTAAATTATGACAGGATTCTTCTCTCATTCTACTGCACTTTTCGTACCCGCCCCATGGATTTCTTGCCCTAGAAAGCATTTCTTGTCCATCTTCTGGTTGGAAAAGACCTTCGAGATCATTGAGTCCAACCGCAAAAGAGACATTATTAAGAGACAGCTATAGCAGGTTGCTACGGTGTTAGCATAGGGCATGAAATGGTATTGCATGAAATATCAGAAATTCAAGAAATTGAAGTCCTAAATAATAATGATGAAGTCCTTCACTACAAGGAGCAGTATTTAACATTGGTTTAGTGACAGGGAAGTTACCTCATCTCTGCTGTTCACTGGGGAAAAAATATCAGACAATGTACTTTCAAGAACTGTTGAGAGATTTGATTCATTAAACACTTCACACAGGGCTCTGATTCTTCATAAAAGAAAGATCATGGGTGATGGCACAGAGTGGGAGGGGTGGCTGACTGTCCAGATAGGTGTGCTGCTGCTCAGAGGCATAAGCACAGGCTGGAGAATTGGGCCAACAACAACCTTGTGAAATTCAGCAAAGGAAAATGCAAAGCCCTGCAGCTCGGAAGGAATAACCCCAGAGACCAGTACAGACTGCGAGTCAAAGAGCGGACAAAGACCTTGGAGTCCCAGTTGTCAAGTTTACCACGAACCTCCAAAGTGCCTTTGCAGCAAGGAAGGTCAACAGCATCCAGGCTACGTTAGGAAGGACACTGCCAGAAGGTCAAGGGAGGTGATCCTTCCTCCCACTGCTCACGGCTGGTGAGACACACCTGGAACACCCAGTCAAGGGCTCACCTCCCCAGTACAAAAGAGATGTGGATGTACTGAAGACAGCCTGGCAGTGGGCCACAAAGATGATGAAGGGACTTGAAGCATCTGACACAGGAGAGGCCAAGAGAGCTGGGACTGCTCAGTGTACAGAAGGAAAAGATCAGGGGGTTCTTATCAATGTGCAGAAATACCTGATGGGAGCACAAAGATGGAACCAGGCTCTTCTTGATGGTATCCAGCAACAGGACAAGAGGCAATGGGCACAAACTGAAATATAGGAAATTCCATAAATGTACGAAGGAAGTAGGAAAAAAAACGAAACAAAACAACCCCCCCTTTTTTTCTGAGGGGGAATCAAACCACAGAACAGGCTGCCCAGAAAAATCAAGGAGTTTCCATCTTTGGGGGTGCTCAAAGCCCACTGGACACGCCCCTGACCAAACTGTTCCAGCTGCCACCACTTTAAGTGAGGGGGTTGGACTGGACTATCCCCAGGGGTTCCAGCTAACCTCACCAATTCTGCAATTACAAGCCACAACATCACTCAACCTACTTATTTGAAGAAAATGTTCTTAGTCAACAGCATAGGAGGCCCTAGTTTAGTGATGAAGACCAATTAAAAAAGGTGATAAGTGACAACTTTGAGCAGAAAACAAGTGAAAGAGTTTGGATCAGTACTACAAAACCCTCATTTTGCTTTTTAACATGTGAAATACAGTCCTGGTACTTGGAAGATTCAAGCCCTCCTCCTGGTTCTCACACTGACGTTATTTGTGATCTCATCTCAGAGGCACAAGAGGAAGGAAAAAAAAGTGTTGAGTACTTGTTTGCTCTGCCCTCCTCCAATCCCTCAATCCTCTCTTTAAAGGAAAAGCAATTCAGGTAGCTAGGGAGCACAGAGCATGAAAAAAGAATCCATTCCAGGTGCTTCTGCAACTTCAGTTACCACAAGAAAGAAATTCTCATTAAAAAAAAAAGAAAGGAAAAGAAAGGAAAAAAAAGAGAAAGGGCCTTTTATTTTTTTAATTGTTAGAATATTGGTTTGGGGGTTTGAGTGTTGCTAACACAAACACAACATTTTCCTCTTTCTTACATAGACAGAAAGGCCAGAAGAACATATGATCCCAACTATTTGACAGTTAGGAACTTCAGGTACCTACTTCCAAACTATTACCTTGTAAAATATATGCAATTCAGTTTCTCTTACTGGAAAGCAATATCCTGAAAAAGTTGCAGGCAGTTCACAGAAACATTTTCCAAAAGAAAAAAAATATCTAAATAAATAATATTTCAATACATTTGTGCTGACACTTTGAAAGAATTTAAAGTTTCCATTTTAAAACTAAAATGCTCATATTTTCTCCATTTATGAAAAGTAGATTTTTTAGAACATATTTCCCCTACAGAATGAGTCTTCTTTATGCACTGCTTTAAATCACCAGCTAATTTCTGTTTCCAGATCTCTGGCGTTTCACCAGCATTACTGAGAATCTAAAGAACAGTTACTGGAAATATTTTTATGCAACCAAGTTCTTGTTCACAAATCCAAGTGCATGTATGAATTTTAAGGGCTGCAGTCCTGCAGTTTGATCTGGAATACAAGACACAAGACACTCAGTCTCCGTGACTTTAAAAAGACAAAAAGGTCATCTGTGATAGCTAAGGGGTACCTGGCCTTAACACCAGCAAGCCACCCACTGAAAACAGTGGGAGTTTGGCCCAGATTAGGATATCAGGATTTATCCCATAATTCCCTGTAACACTTCCCACTCAGTACTACCTGACAGCTTCTGAAAACTGGCAAAATGTGAGATGACATCTGAGATGAGGTTTCCAAGGGTGTATTTTGTAACAATTGAATCCAACCAATATGTGTCTGCATATGCACATAGTCTCACAATTCCACATTAAGAAGGGTTTTAGCATGCTGATTTTAAAAGCACAGTGGCTAAAATCACATCTCCAAAGGCTACTCCATGCCAAACAAATCAGAATTTTAAAAACAAAAAGCCCACAAAGCAGGACACCACCTAACTCGTGCAATGATCCCTCACGTTTGGTTCCATGCTGTTATTAGTGATAAGTAACACCAACAACAGACAGATGCTGGTTTAGAACCTCTTCCCAGCATCACCTCCCAAACTGCTGCCTTCTCCCACCGATACCTCTAGAACAGCTCGAGCATAACTACTGCCATACCCAGCACGACCTGGGGCAAGGTGGATGGGTTTACAGCCAGGAAGCATCAAGGTCCAAGAGCCAACTGCTGTCCACACAGTGCCTGTGTGCACAGATCTAATGGCATGGATGCTCAGGAAACCAGTCCACTACTGGCTGATTGTCCATCCCATCCCTGTTCCACACTCTTATCTGGCCAATATTTGCTTAGCTAACTATATGCCGAGTCGAACAACACTGAGGGAAATGCAGCTATCAGTACTGTTCAACCCAAACTGACCTTTATCCTGCAGGGAGCCAGGCAACAGCCAATTCATGTATTCCATGAGCCAAGTACAGCATCCCTGCTCTGAACAGGGGACCTGGAACCTGCCCAAACTGAAGTCAATGACTTCACTGACAACAGCATAGGGTCTGCAGCATCTAATTGTTAAACAGATCCTTTATTTGGATCCCTGGAGCTGGCACACGACAGGATCAACACCCACAGTTCAAGTCAGATCCCTGTAAATAATCAATGCAGCAACTGTGGCATGATATGTAAGGATTTGGTACAGCCTCTTTAACCATCTCACACCAACCAAGAGAAAAAGACACCCCCCCCCCAAAAAAAAGGTGTAAAAGATAGCCAAGGGATCATGAATCTTTCAGGGACTGAAACATGAATCATTTTGGAGCAAGAGTCAAATTAAGCAGAAGCACTGCTGAAAAGACAAGACAGGTTCCAATTTAAATGCAGCACTTGGCTATCAAATGACAAAAAGATTTCCACAGATTAGTTGGCATGCTTGCAATTTATCCTCAAAGTGGTTGATCCAAATGCAGAGGAAAGAAAGAGGACTGGCTTCAAAGTGAAAAAAAAAGATAAGAAAAAAGCAGAAATAAACCCCTCATAGTTGTCACATTTATGATTTCCATTCTCTAGACAGGACATCTTTGGAGGAAGCAGAAGTCTGTCTGCCCTCCACTTCACAAATCCCTGATATCACAATGACATTTTTGTCATTTTGCCTCTTAAATGATGCAAATTAAAAGGCATAAGTAATTCTCTGACATAATATTGAAAATCACACACCAACAAGAAACACCAATTTATTGCATGCAAGTCCATTAAACTATTGCTTACAGAGTAATAAACAGCAGCCACACAGATATATGGCACTGTCACCACAGAACAGAAAACCCAGGAGACTCCTCATCCCTGGCCCCGGGAGTCCAAGTGAGAGAAGCAGAACAGCTCCTGCTTGGAGCAGGGTTTTGCACTCCAGAAAGATCACAGTATTTCAGCTAATTGTCCTGTAATTATCATGCATGCTTTATATTCCATAAAACAAAAGGTATCCTTAACTGCAAAAGTTATTTTTAAGGCAAAAGCAGTGGAAAGTTTTTCAGACAAGGACTGTGAAAGGATAAAGAAAGGAGACTGTGCATTTGTACTGGTCAGTAAGGCACTCATCACGACAATTGTGACTGAGGATGGTCGTGGCAGACCAGGGTTCAGAGGCCACACCGAGAGTGGCTTTATTTTCACAGAGGGAACACAGTTGTTGACCACTCAGAAAGAGCCCCAGCTGAGAAGTGTCTTATGCAGACCTGCCAGCCTGCCAAGAGCTGACTCCTCAGCCTAAACAAAAGCTTGGTTCTCTGAAGCTTTTTAATTTTCCTTTTCTCTTCCAGAGTTAAAATTCAGATGGCAGCAGATCCTCTTTCCCAAATGTAAAGCCCTCTGAAAGCAAACCAGATCTCAAAGCTTTCTAACAACTAAGCACACCACAACAGAGCTTGCTGCTTATGTGCAAGTATCCAAGGCATCTGCAGGGTAGTCTTGGGATCAGAGCAGAGCTACGGTTGGATGTTCTCCAGGGGTATTTTCGGAGAACAGAATCAAATTGCCACACAAACATAATTGCCAAGTTTCAGTCTAATGTTACAGCAATTTGCTTGACACACTTTCTTTCAGAGGACAGACTGGTGGAGTAATATTCTGTTGTTATTAGCGTGTCCAACTCCCTTAACGCAGTGTTCGTATCTCTGGTAAAAGACAGGATTCCTTCTCCTTCTCTCCCAAAAGAAAGCATAAAAATTCTTCACACAGCCTGGAAAAAAGATTTGGATAGACTGAGTTTAAGACTGTCAAGGAGAAAGATGCAAAGCAGTAATCTTAAATGACCTACTCCCTCACAAAGTCCACAAATTCAGAGCAGAGGAAGTTTGGTCCTCTGCTTTCTCTTCCAGGAATCCAATCAGAAAGCCAGCCTACAAGACATTTTCTGAGTATATGGTTGCTGTATTACCCAATGTTTTCAATCTTGCAGTCCACGCAGAGTCGAATCATCTGAAAAATGAGATTTCCAACCCCACAGTATTTGAGAGGTCACATCCTAGCCCCTTATGAAAAGGCTGCCCAGAAAACATGTCCAAGATTAGCATGTTTCTATGCTCCTATAGCCAAATCACTGTCCACCCAGCTCTTGCCCAGTGTAACTCTCCATTTCCAAGCCTTACAGGCATCTTGCAGCATCACAGAAAGAACACTCAGATGATCCGAGTGCATCAATATGCATTCAGACCATCTGTTAAACCCACAAGGCATCTCCTTTCAGAAGATCCATAGAGTGGGGAGTCAGCGTTAAGTATTACTTCCTCCTTACCATTTCTTTTAAAAGATATTTTGGTCCCACTGAAATGGAATGTCACTTAAAGAGGAATTTTTGCTTATAGCGGCTATGTGAGATTTCAGGTTTCAGAGTAAAGCTGAGCTATCTAAAAATCAAGGCACTTACCCATCTTGTTTCCATTACGGAGTAAGGAAATCAAAGAAGCTCTTCCAGCTGGAGGATAGCACCTTCTCCACCTGACAAGGCTTCCTGAACACAGGGCTGAATCTGCCACTACTTGACAGATGTGACTGGGGAATCACCCCCTGCTTTTCATTTGTTCAAGATATTAATTTAATCAAAAGCCACCACCTCTAGGAATAAAGACTGAAAGAATATTTCTGCTTATAGCATAAGAATCCGGTTTAGTAGAATATTGACTTTGCACTAGTATGGGAACTGTGTCTCTTCAAGATGTCACAGCAAACAAACCAGTAAAGTTTTAATCTAGAAAGTGAGAAGAGATTCACTTAAAGAGATTATAGACCCCTAAACCAATTACAAGAGCTATGTCATTCTGTGACGCTGTTACTAAGAACTGAGCTCAACCTTCAGAAGCCTGTTTTAAAACACGCAAGGGCTATATCCCAACACTGAGCTTCAAGCCTAAGAGCATTTTTTATCTGAAGATGATTGACTATAGCAAAAAATAAGCTAAGGAGTGTGAAAAGTTACTTCAGATCTATTTTGCATAGTTCCAAGCACCAGCTTGATAACTAGGTTGACCATCCACAAACACAGGAGGCACAAACCTAAATTCAGAGGAGGGACAAGTGTCAGTCTACAGTCACATGGAAGCATCCAAAATCCTTTTTTTTTCTCCAACTGAAGCTCTCTCTTTTCCTGAATCTCTGGAAGAAGGGCATTGTTTCTGCTCTATTCTACTTTACGTGGTATTCCCTGTAAGTAGGAATTTCCCCTTTCCCCTTACTTTTGGCACAATCTTCATGCAGGAAGATATATTTTAAAGACAGCTTGAGTTTGTAAGAACGGCATCTTCCTGCTCCACAAGTGAGATGAAGTGCTGCAAAGTCACACCAAGTGTAATGACAGTAATAAAGATTTTGCCAGTTTCTTCAGAGCCCTGCAGAGTTTGTGAAAGTCATCAGGTCACAAACACCACTGACCCCACCTGCCTCATGGGCTCGGAGAGGTTGCTGCAGGTGACCTCCTAGCCTTGAGCAAGAATGATATTGTGCCAACACAAAGGCGATGGGTTTACGATACTGTCATTTGAGCAGAATCTGTCCCACGGGACAACAGACACTGCTTATGGATCCCAAGGGAGCTCCACTGGAGATGGAGGAAATATTTTTGCAGAAATCCACTTGTACACACAAAGGCAGAGAAGGAAATGGCACAAAGCTCCCAAAAAACTACTTCACTTGCTCTTATACTAGTTACAGAAAATCCAAACTTTGGCACATTAGCCACTCACGTCCATACCCTGGGCTCCAGGTAGCTTGACGTGCCTTGCCCATGCTCTCAACACATCTCTGATGGCAGTGCAGACTGAGCTAGTAAGACAAGCACAGAGCCAGGTGACAGAGATTTCAACATGACAGCATTCCCTATTTCACCAGAAGCTCAAATGCAGCCCATTTCCTCTAAAAATGAAAGGCTTCAGTGAGACAAATCGTGTGATGAAATCTACACACAGCCTTAAGTCAGTTGGTGGGTCACAATCCAGCTGATTCCAAGAATGTGTATGCAGGCTGCTTACCCAGAAATTAACCTACTGCCTTGGAAAGCGTTGCTTAATTTAGAAGAGTGATTGCTCAGAGCACCTGCTGCCTCCCAGTCTTCAATACACCAGCTTCTCAAAAATTAATGCTAAGTCTTCTAAAATTATTTACATAAGTAATTAAGGAAAGAACTTAAAAAAAAAAAAAGAGAGACTGCTAAATGTGTACCATAACAATCAGCTGGGTTATCGGCAGCAATTCAGACTCTAATTTCCAAAGCAAATAGCACGAGTCAAGGCTGTCTGAGTTGAAGTGGCACAGACGGTCCTTGCAGCAGACTTGCGTTCTCAGCCAGGCATTACAGAAAATACATTGCACAGGTCACACACCCAGTTGTGGATGTGCATGACACCACCACCTTGGGAGAAGCTCCACACAGCAGGAGAACCTTTGCGAGAGAGGTTTCCTGGCTTTAAAGGCACATTACCTGTAGGCTTTAAATCTAAAGCCAAACCCACAGTAGCCCTGTCATGAAAGCATAGTGCCTCTTGCCATAACTGAGTGCTGAGGTCAGCAAGCAAAGGAGGAAGAGAAGGGATGAAAGGAGGACTGACTCAGTTCTTAAGGCCTTAGTCCTTCTCCAGAAGTTTCTGTTCACATTTACATATGGGGACTGAAAGTGAGTCGATAAGCCCTGATGGGAGGCACTCACAAGTGCTGAGGGAGCTGGCAGCATCACTGTGAGACCAGTCTCAATTTTTCATCAATCAAGGCAACTGAGAGAAATCTGCATAGACTGGGGCAAAACAAATGTCACTCTTAATCTTCAAGAAGGAGGACTCAGGGAGCTACAGGTTAGCCAGCTTCACATCGATCACTAGGAAGATGATGAACCAACTAATACTGGAAACCATTTCCAGGCATATTAAGGACAAGAAGATAATCACTAGCAGTCAGCATGGCTTCATCAGGAGGAAGCCATGCCTGACTAACTTGATAAACTTCTGGTAGACTTGAGGAGAGCAGTAGATGTCATCTACCTGGACTTCAGAAAAGCCTTGGACACTGTCTCACATAAGATCCTCACAGACAGAGCAAATAAATAGATAGTGATGTGGATTGAAAACTGCCTGAATGGCCTGGCCCAGGGGATGGTGATGAGTGGTAAGGAGTCTAGTCACTAGCAGTGTACCCAAGGGCAGTCCACAAATTTTCAGATGATATCAAATTGAGAGGACTTGATGATAAGCCAGAGGGTCTTACTGATACACGAGAGGGACCTCTAAAGGCTGGAGACACAGGCCACAAGGAACCCCATGAAGTTCAAGAAGAAGGGCAAAGTCCTACACCTATGCAGGAACAAAGCTGCTGGTCACCCAGCAGGCTGCCAGAAAAGGACCTGGAGGTCCTGGTGGACACCAAGTTGAACACGAGCCAGCAACTGGTCCTTACTTCAAAGGAGACTAATGGTATCCTGGGCTGCATTAGACAAAGTGTCACCAGCAGGTCGAGTGAGGTGATCCTCCCCCTCTACTCGGCACTGGTGAGGCCACACCTGGAGTGTTGGGTGCAGTGCTGTGCTCCCCAGTACAAAAGGGACATGGACATACTGCAGAGTCTGGAAAAGGGCCAGGAAGATGCTGAAGGGAGAGAAACATCTCTCCTATGATGAAAGGTTGACAGAGCTGGCACTGTTCAGCCTAGAGAAGGCTCAGGGAGGGATCTCATCAATGTATACCTGAAGGGAAGGTGCAAGGAAGATAAAGTCAGGCTCTTTTCAGTGGTGCCCAGTGACAGGACCAGAGGCAATGGGCACAGACGGAAACACAAGAGGGTCCTCCTGAGCATCAGGAAACACTTTTTTACTGTGAGAGCACTGGAACAGATTGCCCAGGGAGGCTGTGGAGTCTCCATCCTTGGAGATATTCAAAAGCCATCTGGACCCGGTCCTGGGCAATCGGCTCTGGGTGGCCCCGCTTGAGCACAGGGGCTTGGACCAGAAAACCTCTGGAGGTCCCTTCCGACCTTAACTAGCTTGATTCTGTGAAATGCTTACCTTCACATGTATAGGCATCAAGAAGAGCACTTTAAATGGTTTCAAAAGGCAGTGCAAATCTTTATTTGTAACTACAAAACATATTTTTATTCTGTTTGAAAAACAATGACATTTCATCAATGGTAACTGAGATATTGAATGCTTCCTTCCAGGAGAATTAAACACAGAACCCATTACAAAACAGGTCTGTCTTAGAGAAGAGTTGGTCCACTTGCTCACATGTACAGAAGTTGCAAATTTGGAGGCTTATTCCCGTTTCTAATCAAAACAAAGGTTATTAGCAAAGATTCAGCTGGGATCTTAAAGCCTCCTTCACGCGTTCAGAAGGGCTTTTCAGCAGCTTGAAAAGGTTGAACAGCCTATGCCTGCTTCCTTCCCCATATATATCAAGCTATAAAAGCTGCAAGCAGCCTATACAGAAAGGTTTGCCTTTTAGGAAGTAGAACAAAGACATAACATTCCTGTCTGAGTGCAACAAAACCACTTTGAACAAGGTTTCAAAAGGTCGAAGCCATTACAGCCTCCCAGAACTAGAAGCACCCAATCGCAATTCAAGCTCATCTCTTTCAATCCCCAAAACTTGGCTACGTTTGCAGGTCTTTCAGGGACACTAGGGAAGCTCCAGACACTGAAAGTAACGCTTGAAGTCCTGAGCTTTAGGAGATCTGTGCAGGTAGAATCTCACTTCACCCATCACAGAGGTATAACAAAAGGGACCTCACTCAGTGGCATCAGTATTTCAGCCTGGTGAAAGACAGTAAAAAGGAAAGGCATCTGCCCTTTATACCACTGGATGCAATAAAAAAACATGCCAAACCTCTCCAGGGTTTTGCCTTCAGAAAAAATAACTGCCAGCCACCACCAGGTTCAGCAGGACACCACGAGGTCACAACTGTGCAGTTCATCAAAGGTTTAGCTTCAACACCACACTGAGATTCTGATAATGGGGTAGTAAAACTACCTCCAGTACATGAGACATTCTGAAAGGGACACTTCAGCCACTGTAAACAAGCAGGAGCTGCTAATGACACGCCAGGTTTGACTCATACAATTCATTAGCATCTTTACAGAGTTTGTGGTTTGTTTTTCATTTTTCTCTTTGTGCACAGTGAAAGACAGCTTCTTTTATTTAAATACCTGCTTACAATACTGCAACAATTAAGTTTTAACATCTTTACCACTTCTTTCTTCTTAAAAGAAAAAAAACAAGCAAGCAAAACACCTGCACACACCCTGGATTTTCCCTCCTTAATGCTACAGAAACATTTTACTCACCATCCTTTTCAGGGATTACAACTGAAATCAAATTTTAGTTGACAGCATTTAAAAAAACAAAAATAAGAAACACTCAACCACCTCTAAAAGGTCTACTGGTGACTTCCACTGCAATTTGGTTTAATTCTCAAAGACTCAGACAGTCACCTTGAGCCAATCCCGCTAGCATCCGGATCAACTCTACTGGCTGGTGGGGATCACACTTTGATCCCAACAGGCAGTCCTGTTCCAAGCAGATGGGAACTCAGTGTTGTGATGTAACACCCTGGCTGGCAGTGGGGCAGAAGTCATCTGAGCTAGCATCAAGCCATGGCTGAAAGGGTTTGGAAGCAGATTCACAGCCCATTTGGCTATTACCACGACAGGGACAACAACCTCAAGCAGAGATGCAACCACCACCCCTGTATCTGTCCAGAACCACAATTTAGTGGCCCAAAATACAGATATGAGGAGGAAGTTCTTTTCCATGAGTTCAATCCCTCTGGCTGCCAGCCAGCCTGGAGCAAGCCCCACAGGTAGAGAGAACCTAAGAGAGATTGGAATCAGGCCTCCCATCAGTGAGGCAACCGATTTCGCCGGCCGCTTCATCAGTCCCTCGGGGCTGTTTTCACTCTCATGAGAATCTAGGATATAGTTATGTAAAATAGATTCCTCACCCATAATTAAAATAAAGTTCACATGCACACCCTGCTGAAGGCAACATTTAAAGAAAAAAAATGATTTGTATGAGGCATAAATCACTTATAATCAAGAAAAAAACAACCTCAGTTCGCACACAAGTGCGCTGGACACTTGCCAACCACCTGGCTAATCACTTCCTATGAAAAGTTGCAGAAGAAGCCCTGGGGAAATGAAGAGGCAATGCAGGTGGGATTTGCCCTGCATGGGTAAGAGCTGCAAAGCCTGTTCCCAAATTATACCTATCCTGAGGCCGCCAGTTCTTCTCCACTGCACTATCCTTTTGTCTATTTTAAAATCAAAGCCCATCTTGTTTCATCAAAAGTTCCCTGGTTGTAATAGCACGGGAGCTCACCGGTGGTTCATATGCAGCTTTACTGGTGACTTTATCATTTAAACCTCTATAAAGCCTTCCTCTCCTACCCAAATAGAAGAGTTCCAGCCATTTTAGCTTCTCCTTAGAAGGTAGTCCATGTCTTTGACCCTTTGTAGCTGCCTTTCTGCAATGCCACTCCATCCTTCTGGAGACATGGAGACCAGATCTGCACTTCACATGCAGGTGCATCAAGCACTTATACTGAAGCAAGATGACACCCTTCAACCCCTTCCTAATGAAGATGGTGGCTTTTTTGGTTGCGACTGCAGGGATGTTTCCCTCTCCATCCTGAAAAGTGAAATCATCCTCATTTTTTTACTTCCTATTATTCATGTGGCTTTCAAACACTAAAATAACATTTCCTCAAAACATGTAGGAGCTTAAGAACTTGACAGAAGTTTTCTGAAAATCCAAATATGCTGTACCCACTTAAACTCTTCCTTACCGACACCCCTCAGAACTTCGTGGGGGAGAGCAGCAGGATTTTCATTTTCAGATGCTACACTTACTCTGTCCAGAGAGTTAACATTGATTCATGTATTCAGAGAGCCTTATTACAGACCCTCCCATTCCTGGTAGCGTAATTCTCTAGTGTGCTGTTCCCAGGATCCCCTCTAGAGCCCTTTTTATAGATGGGAATTAAATTGGCAACTCCTCAATCCTCTGGGACAGTGGCCGTCTGTAGTGATAAATTACACAGTTTGGCCAGCAGTTCTGTAGCTTCTCATTCAAGTTCCTCAGAACTCTTGGTTGAACACCACCCATCCCTGTTGACTTAACATCTAAATTATCTATTTAGTCTATTTTTTCCTTCTGTATTTATCTCAAATTAGCTCCTCTGACCTGTCAGCTACAAAAAATGCACTTGTTGTGGGAATGTTCTCAATACCTTCAGCAGTTAAGATTGTTGTCCTCTGCTATGGCTTTATCAACTCTAAGTGACTTTATTACACTTTTGTCATCAAGCACTCCCCAAGACACCCTAATTCTAATGGATTATAACCTAATGGATAAAATATTTATGTTCTAATGGATACAAAAAGCAAAGTCCTAACGTCTCAGAAGAGGAGTCCCAAAACAGACAATTACACCAACCTACTCATTTAAATGTTTTACTATGACTGAACTACTAAAGCAGGCATTTTCCTTGTGGCCACACAAAGTGCTTCACCAGCACATCCCTTAACACTCACAAATCCAATGAAAATGTTCCTTTCAAAGAAGGCCGTGTGTGAAATAACCTGCTTGCACAGGCACTTGCAGAGAAGACCAAAACAGTTTCCTTCTTCCACACCCTCCATTCCTTGGCATTTATGCCCTTCAGAAGCCCATAAACAGTCCTACCCTCCTCCTCAATTTATAAAACTACACAAGTATATAGCTCTTATCTTCCTTTTGCGTCAAACCCTCCGCCCCAAAGTCATCTCTGTTGCTTCCCTTCAGTGTCCTCCTGTTTATCTGCTAGAAAGTAACAAGGATAAAAGGCAACATCAGACCAAATCTTTAGAAAGATATTTAAGGGTTTTTAAAAATACTTTACCAGCTTAGGTGCCAAATCCCAACATTTTCTGAGGGAATCAAGCACCCACGCGTTTTCTGGTTTCCCACTAGATGCCCACCCATATCTTTTAAGATGTAACCACATGAAACGCTCTACTTCTGTTCTCAAGGATAGGCTCTCCAAGTGCTGTTAAGACAGTCCCTGAACATTTCCACAGGCTATTGAGAGAGTTGTGTCCCAAGGTTACAAAAATACCAAAACACGAGGTGGGGGGGTGAGGAGGGGGGAAAGAAAGGAAAAAAACACCTTTTTTTTTTGGTTCCTTCATGCCCAGCAGATTTTACTGAATACCTGCTGCACAGATCCTGACAACATCAAAGTTTCTCATCTTGTTTTCGTCTTGGCTATGAATTCTGAGGCACAAATGTTGCCAAAGTCTTTCTGTACCTATTTCAAGGTATTCAGAGATAAAGCAACATCATTGTAGACCAGAAATATTCTTTCCTGTTCCTCCCTGTGCCTGCTGCTTCTGTGTTTGCCCTTTACACCTGCATGACAGAAGACCGTGTGTTATTTCTCCAGCATAGTCTTTATGGTCAGTTTTGAGATGGAAGGTGACAGAGCCTCTGAACATCTCCCCAAATAAACCACCAAGCAACTGTAGGCAAGATGACTCCTCCACACCTTGACTATGAACTGAAGGACTGCAAGGTGGAAAGGGCACAGCAAAACAGGAGAAATATTTCATACTGTTAGTTAGTGTGACTGGCAGCAGCATTAGCAACTTAATTCTGTCTTGGATTAAAACTATAGTTCTAGCTGGAGGTTAGCAAGACATCTGGGCCCAGAGGACAGCTTAGGATCTGCTGGGGAAAATACCCTTCCAATTCTGAATCATCTTTTCAAGATTACAGGAAGACACATAATGCTCACAAACATCTAACACATCCGCCCCAAACTGCTCTGCTACACTAATAAATGAACCCACTAGGCGAAGCACAGAGGTGCCTTCAGCATGGTAGGGATTGCAAGCATTGTGCTTTCACATCAATCCAAAGGAGGATCCAGAACAGCACAACAGCGTGAGTGGGGAGAAATACATGGTCCAGTTGTGATTTTCTGTCAGGCTCCTTCTCCCAAATAGATTTGTTAGAGACAAAGAACCAGTTAGAGAGGAGTCAAAATACACTGCAAATACAGAGAATTAGCAAACGCAGCAGGAGCTGACTGGGCAGAAGTGCAAGAGGTTCAGAGAAACCAGGGACAGTAAAAAAAGGGAAAGTAAGAAAAACATAACCAAAATAAAAAGCTGTACTCAGTGACAGACATCTTTCAAGAGCAAAAAGGCACTTGTGTGCTAATCCTGAGAAGCCACCAGACCTAGCCATATGTCTTACAGTTCTTGCATCCAGGTTTCAGATCTACAGAGAGCTCCACCATCTTTAATACTACACCACAGCTACGTTCACTTCTACTGCTCTGTTAAGTTTTCTGCCAGGTCAGCTCACAGCCAAGCACTGAAAGGGAAAAGCACCCTTGCCTTTGGATGGCTGCATGCCATGATGAGTTCAGCTGTGTCAAGCTTCACCCACTGATCACAGCCTCCCAGAAAAACCCAAGCAGACAGCATGGTCCCAGTAGGTGGAGAGAGAATTCTCCTGTTCTTTCATCCTACATTTCGTCTCCAAGAAAATGCAAGTTCAGAGTTATACTTTTAATATTAATTTTGAGCTGACCACATCAAAAGGAAACCACATCCTTGTTTTATCATTTTGTGATGGGGGGCGGAACTAGTTTTTGGATTAAAAAAGCAAACGTGAGCTTCTCGCCTGTTAGTCAAGAAGAATGCAAAGTCAACCACAGACTCTTCCCTTCCAAATTTGTAGTTAGTTCATTAGAAATTTAGGATCAGAGCCCTCAGAGAGGTTAAGCAGTTTGTCTGCTAAAACTAGCACAGGTTATGCTTTTCACAGCCTTTCACTGCTCACCCCATTTGCATCCCAGTGAAAAGAAAAACAATGATAACAAAAGCCCCACCACGTAAGGAAAGCACATGAATTCACGAGAAAGGAGGAAGACAGATCACAGAGATCATACACACGCATCCTATTGGATTTCAGAACATTTACCTATAGCCATGGGAAGTGCAGATGGAACAGGATTTCAAGTCTTGGAAAACAAACACAACTATTTCACACACTGGATGAGATCACCATGTTGAAATCACTGCTCCTCGATACTAAGCCAAAATAACTGGGTGGGATTCAAAGAGCAACTGAACATGACCAGATATGGCAGACAACTGCTGTAATACTAAACAGGTATGATGTTAAGACCAAAAAAGCCACCTGCTGCTCAGGTGAGATTCTTCTAATCTCCATTTACCTCCTAAACTGCACACCTATGCATTTAATGCAGCTGCATGACAGCATGGGACCAAATGCTTTTGAAATAAACAAAAAAAGCCCACACAAACCATTGGTGGCACATGGACTGGGTCTTAGGATGAATAAGTATTGAAACAGAGGATAGGAAGGGCTCAGGATGTACCTAGTATCAGAGAGGATGGACTCTTAAAAAAGTAAAGGGAATCTAAAATAAAACTGGTGATGTGACTTAAAAAAAAAATCCTCATGATCCTGATGATCCCTTCATCAGCTGCAGGAGGTGAAGGAAATCAAGCTGAGATTATTTCAACAATAGCATTTTTTAAAGTAGCCAGTAACTTTAAAAGAAGACACTGCACATAAAAGACATTTTTGGCTGGACCAAGTAAATGATTAAATTCTTACTAATACAGCCAGCTCATCACTTCTGAATGTTTTGGTTTGGTTTTGGTTTGGGTTTTTTGCAACTCAAGGACACATTTCAGTGAGACACAGAACAAAATGAAAAAGCCGGCACTCGGAAGTCTCCAATGAAGAGGTAATGAGATTTCTGACCATCTAACCTACCCTTGTCACCTTCCCCTGCCCTGACTCCCCAAGTCCCCTTTTCACCATGAGTAAATTGGAGACAAGTTTGGGAGGAGGGACTGTTAATATTTGCTGGCAGGACGCTGTTTCAGCAAGTATAACTTTCATGTGAAAGGCAGAAGCCCTGCTATGACAGTAGAGTGAGTCACTTGATGACAAGTCACTGAGGCATTTAGATACTGGTTTTGAACTGTAACAAACGGCACTGTTTTGCCTTGTCTAACAGCAGGATGTGCCTTTATTGAACCTAGAATTCAAACACCGCCTATGACCGTCTGCCTACATTTAAAGACAGCCTACACAGAAAAATACACTGGTTGTGTTATACTTTCTGGCTTTCAGCAGAGCCCTGAAGGAATCTTGATTTTTTTTTTCCTTTTTCTCCTCAAATCAAGTCCTGCTTTTGTCATTCCCAGTCCTCCTCAGTCTGCCGAAATGAAATCTACACATTTAAATATTTCCAGATATCTCATCAGCAAAACTGTCTGCTTGACAGTGGAAGGCAATGAGTCTGTGGTTCCCTCCCCTGTCCAGTCTTCATTCTCCTCTGAATGGGCAGCTTCTTACCAGGGTGGAAGACAAAATATTTTACCTCCCTGCTGTTCATCTGTCTTTGCCCTGTATCTTCAGGATCACAGATGAATGAGGAATCTTTCTCATCACTCTTAATGACAGACAGGGAAAGTAAAGAGAGGCAGGAGAAGAACAACATTTCTGTAGAAAGGCAAAAGGAAAACAAACAAACAAAAAAGGTTTTAAGAGATATAAATAAGGAATGGAGACAGAGAAGAGAAACCAAACAAACGGGAAGAATACAAAAGTTAGTTCATACACACACTGCAACTCAAGATCAGTTTGACTATCAGGGCTCCCAGATGTGGACAGAGACACACGCGCCTGACATTAGAGGTTACAGTTTCATCAAGATAAAGCATCAGTTTAACATCATTCATACTCTTCAAAATCTGATTTAGGAAAATTAAAATAAGATTAAAGTAGGCCAGGAAAACTAGTTCTAGTCCCACTCTTTCAGACTCTTTTGGCACTGGAGACTCCCGCTGCTTTCTGTGAATTTTGTAGAGCCTTTTTAATCATTCTCTCTGCTACCAAGGGAGTCAAAATTGCGACAGGAAGAATTGATAAGACATACAAATGTAAGAGACTGCAATTTTTACCAGACATCTTATTACCAAGACATATAAGCTGATGCAACAACAAGAAATTTGATGAGCCAGAAATTAAAAGACAGATTTTTTTATCAGATCAACAGAGCTATGATACAATACTTGTCGCTGGTGCTGCTGGTCCCTCTCCTTCCTTCCCCCACAACTTCTTTGGCTTTCTGTCAATCTACTCAGAGAAGATTTCAGAGATTTTGGAGAATTAAGTCATAATGTTAAAAACTTACTGTTAAGATTTAGTAGATATCCTCACTTCCACACAAAATTAGGAACTGGAGGCTCAAACCAAAGTCTCCGTGTGCTTAAATCTCATTATTTAAATCTCCAAGGTGCACTTGGATCAAATTCTGTCATTTCTCTATAGAGACAGGAGTGGGAGAAGTCTCTTTTACATGACACAGATTTTTGCATAGCTTTCACATCTCCAGAATCTTGGAGCTTAACAGAAAGCATCAAACACCTTAACACACACCCACAACACGCATATATTTTACCAAAGAACTTTACCAATTACTTTGATTATCAGAAAGCAGATATCTGCCTTTTAATTTTTGACCCTAACTACAGTGACAGTAGTCCTATTATATTTGGATCACTCTCAATTAAAGCAACTTCTAGTACATAATACTATTAAAACCAATGTTTTACTAAAAAAAAAACCAAAACAACAACCCAGACAAACTTTGGCTCCACTAAGAATTAATGCATTCTGTGGTTTGCAAAGGAAATTACATTAAAATTTGTGTTAAGTGAGGTATTCCTGAAAGGATAAGGACACGCAAATTGTTCTAGTTCCAGAAAAACTGCAAAATGTAATAGTTTTATAATTGAGAGCCTTATTAATTTTAATGAACTAATCAATATTGCACTTCAACTCCTGATGTGTCCGTTGGCTGCTTATTCCTTTTTGTGTTCTGAAAGCTGGTCCTGGTCTTTGCAGCTGTTGCCTGACTGTTAAATCTACCTTCTATGATGAAGGGACAACAGAGTTCCGACTCGGATGAGCAGTTTAATGAACTAGAAAAGCAAAGGATACATTATGAGTTTGGCCTCATTTTCTTTACCCCCTCCCCACACACTGGGGCTGCAGAGCTCAGTAATGGCCTCAAACGGACACTGTACCTTACAGAGAGGTTAGCATAGGGCCTTGAGCTGAAACAAATCCCACAGCTTCAGTAGCATATACACGATTGGGAAAGAGAGGCTGAAATATTCCTCACTGCTGATACCGAAGGAAACCAGCTTTTCCTTCATACCAAACCAGTCTGCACTACGAAAGCATGTGAATTCTACTTTCAGCTGTGACTTCCAGCCTCCCCAAAGCATGACTGAAGTAAGACATTCTTGAAATACCAACCAAAGGCAAATAAATGATAGATTCACCTTGGCACAAAGCCTTTCAGTTGGACTCGTTGGTGAAACTGCATAATGCTCACCAGGAGACAGATGGGGAAATTAAATCCAAGTTCTACAAAAGGAATCACTTCTCTACTCTTTCTGTAGAGGAGTTTGGGTTAAGCAGCGAGGCACTCATTTTAAGATCAGCAGAGAATGTGCATTTGGGAATATGTAGGTGCAGAAAATAATCTATAGTGGAAATTCTTTATGCTAAAGCAGCGGTAAGGTATTTCACATTACAGTAGGCTTTCTATATGCAAATGAAGAGAAAAACCACATGAAGCAAGCCACCAGTTCAAATAAAAATATTTCTCACTCCAGCTCTCATGACTAGAACATAAGCCCTGAGAAATGTGCTTCGTTTTGTAAGAGGCATCATCTAAAATGCTTGTGTACCACTTACAGTCATTAAGAGAATTGATAGTTCAAAGCCCTACTCATGCTTTGAGAAAGTAACTCGAAGTACCAAAGCGGTACTTCGTGTCCTAACCTTATATATTTGATTTTCCTTCTCTTCGATGCCATCTGCAAACTCATCAAATGCCATCAGCTGTAAACCTTGGACAAACACACTCTAACGACACGCGTCAAGCTTAAAAGAGCAGGAAATGATGCCTTAGGGTAAAGATGGACAACTGCCTCCACCCCAAAGCCACACAGGAATAGTAATTATTTTCCTCACCTATTCTCCATTTAGGTTACAGGTATGGCCTGATTTTATGGAAAAACAAGAAAACAAAAGGCATGAAGCAAGGCTTTATGCCTCTCTTGGATGCAGCATACTCGCCACTTGACTCTGCCGTCCCACAGCTACAGACCCACCGACATCAAGGAGATGTTTGCAGCTAGATGTCACATACTTCAAGGCAGTCACAACATATTACATGCATTGCCTCTTACATTGTAATTGGGATCACAGTGGGCTACTGTCAGAGAAATTATTTCTTTTCAGAAATTTGGTTACAACTTCTGCAGTCTTCCGATTTGGCCTGATTTTCCCAAATTAGGTATTCTCTTCTATCCTATTAACTCCTTTCTCTCCTCCTTTTTTTAAACTTAAGACGATAAAAGGGTGCATGATTTTCCACCACTTTGCTTCACTGATTCTAGACAGGAAGAAGGAAACAGAATGACTTTAAGGCAGTTATATCAGCTTAAGAGTGAAATAAGCCAGCTACAGAGCAGGTCCAAAGAGCACAGACTGCAAGAAGGAAAGAAACCATGGAAGGGAAGTTATTGTTTAACCCGCATCTCAGACAAGATGTAAGAGAGAGAGAAAGGCCATCGTTAGCTATACAACTGGAAGTCAGGACACTTGCATTGTCCAGATAATTCACTACAAGTATATTAGCACATAAGCCAAAAATTAATACTTCCACTTTTTCTTCAAATTCCCCTGGAAATACAGTTAATCAGATGACTTGTTTGTTTTCCCTTCCCCCACCCCAACAACCAAGTACTAAAATGAAGGGAACTCATGAAAGCTGTGCTACTCCAGTGTTTTGGGGAGTGGATTTGTTAGCAATGCTGCCTGTCTGCATCCCCACAGCGAGAGGAGTAAGTGAACTCCTCTTAGCTACCTGCTGCCACATACAACACATCGCGTGGGAGATGGAGACCAGGGTGACTACAAAGAGGAATCAGCGTTTTGAGTGTGCAAATCTCTGACCTATTTTAAAATGCCTACTGGAGCATCATACACACCACATATTAAAAGGGCCTTTCCTTCTTTACTGATCAGACTGGGAGCCTGGGGAGACTTGTTCAGCTCTGATCATCCATCTTTTCATCAAGTGAATCCCACAAAGGGCTCTGCAACTGTGACAACACCCCACTGCTACACGCTGAAAAGGAGACAGCTCTCATCTCTTTGCATCTCTCCTGGACTCCTGTCTACAGTAGTGAGGATGTGCCTCAGAAGGGATAGGACAAAAGCAAGCTTCATCCCCTGCACAAGGCCAGGCGCAGTCATCATCAGTGGCAGCACAGAGCACACAACCATAACGTCCACATTTACATATGCCACGCACGGCTGAACCCAAGCTCAGGAATTTCAATCTTAGACTTAAGTTTGAGTAAAAACCTGGTTAGCATAACCAGCATCAGACATTTTTAAGCTATTCACTTCTGAAGAGCATCACATGCCTTATGCTCAGAAGGGAAGAACTTATAGCAGTGACCTATGTGCCACATGAGTGAGCATCTGATAGTCCCAGTTCTGCTGCCACCAAAGCGAATGGACCCAGCTACTCTCCTCACTGGGAATAGGGACACAAAGCAGTTCTTCCTAGGTGAGAGCTGTACAAGTGCATAAGAAAAGCCACACACTAAACAAATTATTTTTTCCATAAGAGCAAGTCCTCAAGCAAAACTTGTCAGCATTCTCCCCAATTCCTACAAAGGCCAAGGCATCAGGTTGAGAAAACGAGCTCTTCTCCTTGCCAGGCACAGAAAAAGACCCTTTCACACAAAACAATTATGGCACACAATATTCTTCTGCCTTTCCATAGAGGTAGAAAGCCAACAAGAGATATTCTTGTACCTGTCAAAGTACTAACAATTGACTAGGGTTTAAAGAAATATGACTTTTGCTTTTAGTTGCCTGGTTTCTGTCTGTTTCTTGTACCTCCTCACAAAGACTGATTGTTTTTCAGATCCTTCACAAAGTCTATTTGCTTCTGCTATCTGCTGTTGACAGCACGAACTGTAAACCCAGATCACTTTAAGGGTGGAGCTCTGGATCATTTCTGCATTTTGCTACTGAGAAAAGTCTATTTCAGCTCTAGGTGATTCTGCACACTCTTAGGAATATAAGGGAACTGGACCATAACACCCAGCTTTTGAAATGACAAAAATTCCCATATTGAGGAAGCGAGACAGGTGCACAAGAGGGAGAAAGAAGAAGCCACACTGCAGCTCATTCGTATTCAAAAACAAACAAATCACTAGTCAGCAAACTAGGTGAAATTCATGCACTTTTAGTCAAAGCTCAAAAGAAAATGTCTGCACAGACTTGGACAAGGATACGCAAGAATTAGCAGTAATTAAACAGTCTCAGGTAAAAAGAGCTAGCACCTGTTTTTAATCCAGTGCAAGTAAGGCAGTCAGA
Source organism: Dromococcyx pavoninus (assembly GCA_033558185.1). NCBI lineage: Eukaryota > Metazoa > Chordata > Aves > Cuculiformes > Neomorphidae > Dromococcyx > Dromococcyx pavoninus. Next base: position 221,346 of record JAUMJL010000286.1, on the reverse strand, counting down.
AACACAACAAACAAGCACTATATTTCACAGAAAGGCAGGCATTGGAAGGGACCTCTGGAGACCATCCAGTTCAACCCCTCTGCAAAAGCAGGTCTGCCTTCAGCAGGCTGCGCAGGAACATGTCCAGGCGAGTTTTTAATGTCTCTAGAGAAGGAGACTCCACAACCTCTCTGAGCTGCCTGTTCCAGTGCTCCATCACCCCCCCTAGAAAATAAGTTTTTCCTCATGTTCAGGTGGAACTTCCTGTGTTCCAGTTTGCATCTTTTCCGCCTCGTTCTGTTGCTGGACATTGCTGAGAAGAGCCTGGCCCCATCCTCTTGACACCTGCCCCTTAGGTATTTATAAGCATTGATAAGGTTCCCTCTGTCTTCTCTTCTCCAAGCTAAACAGTCCGAGCTCGCTCAGCCTCTCCTCATATTTTCACTTGTGGAAGTTATGCAGAACTTGTCAAACATTTCTTCTAATATCCCTGTGATGCATGAACCAAAAACTTTGTATTTCCCAACTCTTTTTCTGAGCAACATCCAGAGCACACAACATTCCCCAAAACCAGTCCTGTTGACACGCTACAGGACCGTTTTGCTCTTCAATTTTATTCTCAGCTTTCATTTGTGAGTTAAATAATTGTAGTTATATCAACCCATTGAAAGAAGTTGATCCCTCCCCACAGGGCTCAGAAAGGCTACATACCCACCCAGCTTATCAGATTCAACTCCAGCTTTGTTATACAGTACAGCTAAGAACAAATTCCTTCCCACAGCACAAGACAGGGACAACCCATAGTCAAACAGACTCAGTATTTAAACACGTTTAGATTTCCAATGTACCTTCTGTTCTCAGTGCACAGATGAACTTTACTTCTCTAACACATCCACAGAATACACACAGGGAAAAGCAATTTCTAAACATACAGCGGACACAAATGTTCCACAAGGAGGAGTTTTTTCAGTCTTATCCTAAAAATCTGTGAACTAGATTAACATACCCACACAAGAGATGTTAGAGGAGCAGACAGGAAGACGCTCCCTGCTTTGCCAGGTAATGTGTGCAACACCAGGAAGCTCCAGGTATGGAGAAGGGGGAGGTGGTTCAGTGAAAGGCACCCATGAGTCACTGTACAAAGAGTAATTGCAAGCAAAGAGAACAAACACTCTTCCGCCTGAGCCCAACACAGCCATTTCACCCAATTACAACACCCGCTTTCACTTTGAGAAGCTGGGCTAACTGAACAGTTTTACAGTTGTTTTTACATATATACGTATGTATCTCACACTTAATCATTCCATAAAGTATGTGCCTTACAGCCAGTAACAGGTCCCAGTAAACAGCCAGGGGTTAACATCTACTTATAAACCTTGTTCCTGAAGTAAAACTCCTGGAGATAATGTCGTAATAAGGATCAAGTAATGCTCAGCAGGAGCAGATGCACCATGGCACACACACGGATGGAGCCAGCTATTCCCAACAGTCATGAATTTTAAGGCCGCCGAACAACAAAAGCAGCAAGAATAGGGACTGCAGGCATGGGAGAGCTCTGGATTGGGGCATTTCCATGCGCAGTGGGAGAGAGAAGCGCTACTGCCCCTGAGGGCTCGTCCTGCTGGTGCGGCTTCCCTTCGGGCTCCCAGAAGCATTCAAGAGCACTTAGAGGTGCCACCCATCTCACGATGTCGCTTCTCTGCCACCCGCTTCCCAGACAGAAGCCCCTGCTTTGAGCCGGAGGCTGCACTACAGACCTCCCGAGCTCCCTTCTAATCTGAATTATCCCAGGATGCTAAGTTCAGCTTTGCTTTTAAGTACTTTAGCAGCAAAAAGCCGCGGTTTCATACACACACACGGCCGGGGGATGATGGGACCGGAGGATTAAAATACACGCTCCCACCTCTCCATCCCTGCGCATCAGCCACACAAAGCCTGGGGCAGCATCACCCCATCGCCCAGCACGGGTCCAGCTCCTCAGCGCTTTGTGTCTGTCCAAAGCGCCGCCTCTCCAGCCGAAGTCAGGACAGGGCGCTCAGCAGAAACTCTGGGCCAAGCCCCGAGTCCCACCCCAACCTCTGCCCCAGGACCCAGGGGCTCCCAAAGGGCACCCGCCCGCAAACCCCTAGGGGCTGAAAACAACTCCCTTTGTTAAATGAATGAGGCCGGGCTGCGAAAAGAAAAAGCAGAAGAAAAAGAAGACAAAACCCAGCCGCTCAGCCCCTTTGCAAACTTTCCGGCCCCCCAAAACAAGACGCCTGGATCCCCACTCACCTCCCGCCTTTGCAAGGTGCTGCCTACCTCTTTCCTTGCCCGTTCCCTGCCGCCCCTATTGTGGCCCCGGCGCCGCCCCCCGCCGCCCTCCCCGCCTTTGCCGCTGCCATTGGCTGCTGGGGGGGCCCGCCCCGCCGCCCCCAAGGTGGGCAGCATCCCCCCAGCTTCGGGAATTGGGGGAGCCTGCGCCGGAGCGAGCACTGCAGCCGAGTGGCCCGGGGTGACAAGTTTTGGGGGGGATGGTACCTTCCCGGTGCAGGGGATGCGGAGCCCAGAGCTCGCTCGGCTTCCTGGGGATATCCGTGGGCTGCGAGGCTGCTGCCCGGGGCCCCGCACCTTCTCGAGGCAGAGGAAGGGAGGCCTGGGATGTAAAAGTCTTCCGCGATCATCAGCGGAGCAACGAGGCGGGGAGCGGCAGAGATTACACCCTTGGCAGGCAGCGCTGAAATGACTTTATTTCTGTTATTGGCATCGTAGGGCTGTGTGCGTGCGGATCCAAAAAAGGCAAGAATAAAACCTGCCCTGCTTCTGTGTTGCACAAGCGGAGACGTCCGTACCTTATATTGCAGGGATACGAATGTTTGCTCTCCTTGTGATCCAAAGCTCGCTGGAAACTTGTCGCCCTGGTTAACAGTTTTCGGCTCAGCGCCTGTGCTCCGCTGAGCGAGAAAAAGAGGAGGGGTTTGGCTGCACAGATGTACAGCTGCACCGCTCTCAAGAACACAGCATGGGCAGGGTGAGGCTGTGCACTCGCAACGTGCTGTCTAGACACAGGAAAGTAAAATGTTAAGTGAAGCAGGTAGGTACAGGCAAAAGGCCAGGCTGGATGGGGTTTTGAGCAGCCTGGTCTGGTGGGAGGTGTTCCTGCTCATGGTGGGGGAGTTGGAACTGGATGAGCTTTGAGGTCCCTTCAAACCCAAACCATTCTACGATTCTATGAAAAGGGAGGCAAGTAGTAAAGGTCACTGCCCGAGACCTGCCTTTTGTACTGAGACAGCATGCCCACACAGGACAGGTTAAGGTGGCGCTGCCACAGCCTTGCCTTTCCCCTTTGTACCAACATTTATCAGTTCCTGTGATAAGTTTGTTCAGGAGCTGGTTTACCAGCAAAAAATTAGCCCTGTAAAAATAAACAAATGGAGGAAGTGAGCATGTGAGTTTGGGGCTGGTAGGGAGGGTGGGACTGCAACAGAACTGATTTCAGTCAACCTGTTGTGGAATTGCACACTTCCCTCTGTTGGCTACATTTAAAATCAGATTCAAAACCACACACGCAGACTGACTGCATGAACTCACCCCGAGCACAGTCTGTCCACAGTCTATCGTCTGGAGTTTATGTCAGTGCAGGGCAGGGATCAGTCACTTCACTTCCAAGGCAGCTGTGATCAGCCCGTACCAAGAACCCCACTGTTAAATGAGGATGTGGTTGTGAGATTGCTGGGGCAGGGGGGACTGAGGAGAAAATCGTGCAGCTCAGCTTGAATGCCGGATCCACAAAAGGGCACCACCAAAGCTGGAGTTAAAAACGAACAGTTACCCTTCAACCCTGAACTGACACCTGAGGAGTAGATTCCTTTTGTACCACACTCAAAATCACAATTAAAAAACATGGATGTACCCTGATAATCTAAAAAATAAAACTTTAAGCTAGGCAAGAGACCTCTCCAGAATACTCATAAACACACCTTGTGTGACAAAATATTGTACCACATACAATCATTCAGCCACTTGGAGAATGGCTGTGTAAGGTAATAGCGGTGGCTGACCTAAGGCTTGGCCCATATACAGCTGGTATATTGCTCTACCAGCCCCTGCTGTATTTGTATCTGTATAAAGGTACTTAAAGCAGCAGGAAATAATCGGGACTTTAATTATAGGTGCTTTTAAAGCCACTTCAAGATGAAAAAAAGACTTTATACACAGGTTAACTTGGTTCAGAAATTGCTTCAACTAAATCTTTATTCTTCACTGCTGAGAGAACTCACCAAAACATTCAGAACTATATTCTTTTGTTTCATTATTATCCTACTCTGTAGTAATGTGGAATCCTGAAGAGATATCCTGAAGGGATATCCTGGGATTACAATACTTACCGTTTTCTGAATTTACCCAGATTTCAAGACTCCTTTGTCTGAAACTCTTGCTGGATATTTCAGAGAGAGTTCCCAAACAAAAGCAGGGAGGGAGAGGCAATTGGGATGCCCATGAACAACATCAGAATGGGATATAGAGCTACTGCTGCAAACCAGAATTTGGTACTTGAGAAAGGAATGAGTGAAATGTAGACCATTTTATTTGCATTCTAAGCACTCAGAGCAGAGAAAGCGCTCAGGGGGGTTTCAGGGAAAGGATCCATCTTGCCTAGTACTCAGGATAAAGTCAGATGGCCTCTTTCCAGTATGGGCAGGAAAAGGGGATTTCTTACACCTCAAAAGGGTCTCTTGTGTTCTGTGGGAAGAAGCCTGGCACCAGGCCCCAGCCTCAAAGACCAACTCTGCGGAACAATTGATTTTACAGGGATCATGTAAGAACCGCATTTCTTCCCCATCAGACCTAGAGCAGAATGAGTAGTCCGGCTGCTGTAGGACATGGCCTGACAATTTCTTCTTTTTCAGGAGCACCAGTATCAATAATTCTTACACTGCTGAGCGTCTCTGCTCCTGAGCTACTCCCGGCCCCATGCCAGGACAGCTATTTGTGTGGCTGTGTAATAGAGGGGATCAAAGAAACGGTCCATCTAAGATTTTATCTGTTTTTTTCAGCCAGGCCAAATCCAGGTATCTTGGCTGACATAACGCAGAGGGAACACAAGGGCATGTGAAATCACAGAAGCTACACCTCAGCTGAGGGACAGCAACTTGTTATGACGTACGGACTTAGTCACCTGCAATCATTCGTCCACTCCTTTAATCTTCTCTAGCAATTAGAGACAAATTGGCCTCAGCCTACAAGGAAGAAATCAGAGTTCATGAATGACTTGAAAACTAATTACATCTCCAAGTCTTAGTAGTCGGGCAAGGACTGGAAAAAGAAAAAAAGACATAAGGAGTTCTAAAGACATACAATACACAATTACAGAGTTCTTCAGCCAAAGGTCCCACTGCAAAGATACAGAAACAGCAAGCAGCAGCAAGCAAATCTGAAGGTGATGGTGGGTCAGCATATTACTGCCTGGGGGTTTCTTACCCAGTAAATCAGAAGTCAATCCAGCAAAATATTGTTGTTATAGTGCTGTGAAGTGATGAAGAAGACAAACTATAATTCATCACTGCCCTACATATCATTTAAGCTTACACAGCTCTACAAAAGTGTACATAAACCAATTCCAAAACAGATCTCTTTTTCATTTTTCATTTCATTCAGGTAACACAATAGAGGAGTGTGTTTCTGGACACAAATTGATGATGTACAAAAGTAAACGTTTTCTCTAAACATACAAAAGCACATCATCAACAATCTTTCATTTTCTCAGTAAGTTTTAGGGTGTTCTAGTGCCAGAAAAGCAAAGTAGCAAAATAACAAAAGGGCCAGAACACCTGACTGGTGGAGAGCAGCACCTGGTGCCTATCTTACATATCCTGATGTTAAATGGTGTGTAATACTCATCACAAAGGAAGCTACACTTGGTTCCAAAATGTATGCAAGTAGCACATTATACCTGGTGCATATTTAACATGGGTATGCATTTCCTAACATCCCGGAAAAAGGCTTGCTAAGATTTCTCTGCCAAGAATGAGTTCAAATACAGGGGTAAGAACTAGGATGCTATTTTATCAAAGCTGGCTCTGGTTTACACTTCTTTGATCTTAGCACTGTCTGCAGTTTTATCAACTGAAAGCAAAAACCCACTATCAGTTCTCACTATTTGGCTATATCGAGTTCTTTCATTCTGCATACATTGTTAGAGCATCATACTGAACATGTTCCCACTTGCCATTTGGTCCCTTCTTTCCGTATCGAGAGACTCACAGTAAAGAGTCAGGATCTGTCTGGTATAGCTATAACAGTAATTACAACCTAATACTCTTCTTGGCTGCTTAAATCTCAAATCATTTAGATTCTCCTTAAGGGTTACTTTCTAGTTTGTTGTTACCCTATAGTTGATTGAAAATTCAGAGGGATCTTCATGCCATTCCAATTCTAAATCATCTCTTACTGCTTCACTGAAGTCCTGGAATCTGGCAAAACCTCTGGTGATGGATACGCTTTCACATTCCAGATCTCCTTTAGCCAGGAAATTGCATGAAGACAGCTAAAAGACTCAGCGCTTTAGTGAGCAGTCAGCAAGTCAGGGTGAATATTAGGGAAGCCACAAGTGACTTGTTTGATTCTGGAAGCCTTGTGTATCTCTGGAAGTCATAAAATACAGATGGGTCATGGCTTAACAATGAGGTCAGTCTTTGATTCACTATCTAATGGCTGAATCTAAGCACATATATCCCAATTTTGAAGCATGCTGCTAATTCAAGTTTAAAAAGGTGGGGGAGTTTTACCCTGCACTGTAAGTTTCTGTGGAGCCTGATCCTGGTTCTGACTTAGATTTTGTATGTTTTCTTAATGATCTGAAGAGTTTTGTTTCTTGAAAAAAATATGACTAGCTGCTGGTAATCTTAGGTAAAAAACATATTCAAATGCCATAAGCTTTTGGGGGGGGCATAAGCTTCAAGAACACTGGGTCAGCCACTGGTGCTATATGAATTCACACCAGCATCTGAGCACTTGCATTTTAATCCTACATTGTGCAAGAATCTGTGGAGATGTGTCATAACAGAAAAGCTTGCTTTCAGATATTAAAACCAGTATCAATGTGCTTCAAAAGCAGGCATGAAACTAGAGTCAGAATTTCCTCTTTTAAGCTTCCAACTACAGCCATAGCAATACTTCCCTGCATCAGAACTTCCTCCTGCCTGCAGTCCAAAAAGCCCCTATCTATCTCTGCCTATATTCATCCTCATCTTTCTTGAAACACCCAGTCCTACATCCTTCCATTTCCCTTCCCTCCATCCCCCTAGTCTTACTTAAACATTCACCTCATTTTCAAAGGTCCCTTCCCTTTCTGATCCTACACAACCTGCCTAAGACAAGGATCTAGGTGCTTCTTTAGCGATCAGTGTTCCATCTTGACTGGAAATCAGGACAGTAAAATACAGGCAGTATTTTACAGCAGTGCTACACATGAAGAAGGAGGCACCGAGGGAGAGTGAGAGGGGCACCACTGAGAGGTGGCAGGGGAAACGGGGAGGTTGTAAATACTGCTTATTCACTTGGTCCTTTGGAGCATGAAGGAACTTGCTGACGAAGCAGGAAGAGTGGAAAGTAGCATGGTGAAGGCAGACAAAAGCCCCGAGCACGAGTGTTGTGCCTGCAGCCTGGCAAAATACCTGCAGAAATCACAGAATGAGCTGTGGCTCAGGTTCTCTCACTGTCCCAGAACGATGACTCTGATCTTCCCTCCTCAACACAAAGAATTAAAAAAAAATAACACAACATTGCCTAAAATGTAAATTTGCTTCCCATAACAGCGTTTCCAACAGCCAAGTCTGCGACAGGTTTTCCTTCAGGATACAGCTTACAAAGTTGTGATGGTTTTATAACACACAATCAGAATCACTTTTCTGTCCTAAAATTTTCCATTAGTTTTATTCTGTCTATTTTACTACAGACATAAGATGAGATAAATCCTTGTCTGTGAGCATGTAGAAGAACACAGTAGAAATGGATTTACACATAAATTGAGCTCAACAACTCCTGCTGAACCAGTAAGAAATCCATAATAACACTTCTAAAAGCGAAATTAATCCAAATTATCCTGAACTATGTTATTTTTTTTAAATCCTTTACCTGTAAGTGAGAGAAATAAAAAAGAAAGCTAAAACAGCAAGACAACAAGAGAAACGACTCTGGAAGTGTGGTAAAACAGACTGCAGAAAACTTACCTTTCATTAGGGACTGCCCAAGTTTAATGGACTATCTTATAAAGAGAATAATAATAAAAATAATTTTAAAATCAATTAGCTTTTCCTCTCTGTATTGATTTTTTTAAAGTATGCCTCTGGAGAGCTTCCACTTCCAGTATCAGGGCTTAAAAAATAATAGGTGATGCAAGAGAGAGTCTGAATGAGACATCAGACAGGGACTACTAATCCAGGGCTACTTTATTACTCAAAACCTAACAAAACTAACTCATTTTTGTACACAGAAACTCTTGACTGCACTGGAGGACACTGTAGACAGAGGAGGATGAGCCCCAAAGAGGTTGTAACCGTGTAATGGTATAAAAATTAGAGTAATGGGCTGGTTTTGCTGAGCTTATTCAACCTGAATGACTCTGAGGACCCAATCCTGTTCTAACTGAAGCCAGCAAAAGATTTGCTACACATTTCAGAGAGAACAAAACCAGCCCTTCAGTCATAGCACTTCTGCCAGATTTTGTTTCACACCCTGCCAAAATGTCATAGCTTGAATCACTTCAGTAGCTCGAGCCATTTAAAACTGGACTGAAAAAAACCCTGGAGAATAAACTGCAGAGAGAAATCTTCCCCTGTTCTTTCCCTTATCTCTGCTATTCTGCCTCACTGGATTACATGAATAGCAACCAAAAACTGCAAAGCACTGGCAGACAGGCAGTCTCTGGGCATTTCAAATGCTTTACAGGCAAGCTGTGAAAATGTGAAATCACCATTCTTCATTTCTGCTTATTTGCATTGCGTGCAAGATGGTCTAAGTGGACCATAACACAAAGATTATAGAGTAGCTGACTTCAAATGTTTTGGAAAAAACTACACTGAATTTGAGATATTTCATGGCAGCTTTGAACATCAGTGCAGTTAAATTCTGCTGAAGGGCAAAGTAAAGGTCTTCAGCAGCATCATCTGTACTTACTCAGGGAACGCAAAGTATCATAAAAAAAGCAAGATGATTCAGATTTGTTGAGCAACATTAACTCATCGAAAAGCTGGGGAGACAGAACACTCCTTTTGCCAGGTAAAGAGCAGTTTTGATAGTTAATCCAGTAGAGGGAGCTATAAAAGCTCAGGGGCAATTTGGCTACAGACAGTGACACTGGTAATTTAATTATACTGGTTGGTCACACTAAAACCAAAGTTACACTGGAGATACAGATCACTTCAGGCCTGCCAAGAGAGCTGGCCCTGCAGAATTCTTTTGATATGATGTACATCTCAGTGTTCTCCAAATCGCTGATGAGTCATGGATTGTTCTGCAGGACACGGGGAAATCTTAATAAATTAATTTTATTGCATAATCCTTTCCAATTGCTTCCTAGTCTGTACCTGCAAGAACTGCAAAATAACAACATACAACCCTCTGAGCTTTTTCACTGGCTGTTTTATACTGCTGTATACTACACAGACCTTCCACAACTGCCAGGATAAAACTGAGGTTTCGGGAATACACCATCCTCCAACTTTACATCCCTGTCAAGCTACCTCTGGAATCAAAGGAACATCACATTGCACTGTTGGTGAAATAACAACTTAATCTAGGCTCTTCAGTTTAGACAAAGTGCACAATTGTAACAGGCAATAATTTCTCTGATGAAGTTTCTGACCTGAATCTCACCATCTTGTCTAGGTTTGTTAATTAACAGTTTTAGGGCTGGCTGTTTTCTTTGTGCCACATTTTCTAGGATATGTAGAGATTCTCATCAAAATATTCAAATAATTAACTTCATCAGCATAAATTAATCACCACACCATCCTATGAGCAGTATTGCAGATGGGGAAAATGAGCTAAGAGCTCAACCAGTAGCCTCAGGCCGTGCAGCGAAACTTCTGCAATTATTCTTCTTGAATTCAGGCGTTCCTGTCTCCCAGTTCTGTTTTCAGACTAGATCAGTCCTTCAGACTGCCTCTGAATTTTCCAGTTACAATAGATACAAACCTAGTGGAACAGACCTGACTCAATGCAGTCACACAGAGAACTAACCTTCAGCAGGCAGATGCACTACAGGGAAGAATGATTTAATATTGCCGTTTGCATCAAATTGGCAGCCTCGGTCCAAGGGCTTTGTGTTAGCAGACAGCAGCCTTGCAGAAAAACATGATACTGAAACTTCTTCTCTGTTGATGGTGGCCTTTATCCCACCCAGACAGGAAGATGTAAATGGCTGTATAGAGAAAAAGGGCTTGGAGGCATAAGGTAAATAATTTTCAAAGAGCAGTGCAGAAAGTGAGCCAAATGCTGATGTAGGCAGTCTGTGTTTGAAACAGTGTGGGAAAGCTACTTGCTCACGGGGAAGCAGGGTTGGAAACTTTTAAGTTACACGATGGACAATGCTCTGTTGTGAAATCTGTGTGTGGAGGATTTCTTATTTTTTTCACGTCTGCCTAGATTTCTGGGAAGAGCACATTTAATAGAACCATATTCAAGAATACGCTGAAGTAATTGTTTTTCCCCTTAAATTTTTAAGTGGTTGCAAAACAAAGAAGCTCTCAGTTCTTTACACTTCACAGGGGAGAATGTACAAAGAGCTGCTTAATCTCTTCCAGTTCAGCTTTTTTATTCTCATGGGTATCCAGTTGCAAGGTATCTGTATCAGTCTCTGAATTCGCAGCCGATCCCCAAAGCAGCAGAGTGCATCCAACTGTAAGCTCTTGTTTTAACATGGTGTTTCAGGACCGACCAGGTTTCAGCATGAGCATGTGAAGGTTGCTGTGCCTAAATCCGTTTGACATTGGCAGAGGAGCAGTATCACAAAACCCAGAAGTACTCATCCTGATGACGAAATGCCGAGTAAGCGCTTTCACAATGCTGAGCTAATCTTAATGCTGATGTCTGCAATCTAGAAGGAACTATACAACTAAAGCCAGCATGTCACCAAGGAAGATCTGAATGCTTCCTGATTGGTTTTCCAAATAATTATTTCATTTGCTTCTAACAGAGACTAGCTTGCAATTCAAGTGTTATATGGTTTTTTTCATTGCAAACTACAATTAAGGAATCAGATGGCAAGATATAAATCATACCATAGGATCAGCTAGGAAAGAATGGTGAAACCAGACAACATTAGAAATTCAAATTATTTTTTCCCATTATTGCCAGGCAGTCTCAAATGCAAAGAGGAAAAAAATCAACATAAATATATTTAGAGTTAAGATAATAAATTAACACCTGTACGCTAAATTAGTTAAATTTGTTAAATTAAAATGCTAAATTTGGCTCAGTCACTTAGCAACAGCTGCATCAGTTTAAGATGTTTCCAATCTGCAGCTGTTAGCTGTCACCTTGGGCTGGATCCCCCACCCCTCTAGCAAAATCAGCAGAAGGAAATGTGTGTCTACATTTTGCCTCCTTCTCTCCAAAATTCAGAAGCGTCTTTATCATCTATCTACAAGCTTGGCTTTGCTGTCAGGTAGAAACCTCAGCACACCTTCATTCTGACAGCTCTGATGTGAAAGAATAACCCACACCAGAGGGGCAGAACCAGCAGCCACATCTTAATGTGCCAAAGCAGTACTCACCAGAGTGTAACCATCAATGCCTGAAGTTCAGATGAAAATAGAATTGTGAATAGATATGGAAGTGCCCAAGGAAATAAGGACAAGAAATCTTCTACCTTTTTTTGTCACAGCACAACAATCAATTTAGGAATTACTGCACCAGAATGAAGGAGCCTAAGGGTCAGGACACACCCCAGGGGAAAAGGAGCTCTAGTCTTGGCCCAAGCTGTCTTGACTACTTAATTGCAATGCTGCTGCACCCCTGGTTCTTTACCTGTTTCCTGATGTGACAGTGATGTGTGTTCAGTTCAGCACTACCCTTGTGAGGCAGGTGTGCTTGGAGCACAGCTTCCAGAACACAAACCTCAGTGGATACAAAGGAATGCCTGCACTGAGGATCCTGGGTAGAGTTAAAAGCAATACAGGAGCTGAACTGCTTGCCAAGACAGCATCCAGCCCAATGTGCAGAAGGAAAATTCAGAGTGCAAGAAACTTTGCCAGCCAGAAAGAAGTCACTTAGCTGTTTAGCCCCAACTTGGCTAATTTTCAGCAGCTAAAAGTGTGCAGGTGTGGCCTTTCTCACTAGCTCAAGGATGGCCTTGGTTATTAGAGGAGTAAGTATAAACATTGGCCTTTGTGCATGCCGATGTTCCACGTTGTCATTTCTAGAGATAAATCGTCTGGAAAAAAACCCTGTAGTTAGCTTTCAGAAAATGAAGTTACTTTAGACTAAAGCCAAGCCAGAATCAGAGTCACCCCATTTAACTCTAACCATAGCACTGGTAATTTTGGAGGGCCACGCTTGTGAACCTACACAGCTAAACTCCAATAGGGTAATTTTAAAAAATTAATATTTTGAACCTAGGTATTCCTATCAGAGGACATCACTAGAACAAAAAAAAGCATATAACTTAACAGTCATAAAATGAGAATCTCTGTGTGCTGCTGCTCACTTTCTCTTCTTCAAGTGGATCAGAGAAATGGCTGAGCAGCTGCAGCATCTCCACCTTCACTGAATGCCATTCCATAGAGCAACGAGGGAAGACAGTCTGCAGGTTCACCTACTGGCACATCTGGATATTAGTACACAAATCAGAGAAAGAAAACCAAGATAGACAGAGAGATTCCCTTTTAGGTCCACTCTGCAAAACACTTCCCAAACAAGATAATTATGTCTTGGTCTACTTCATTTAATATTAGAAATTTACCTCTTGCAGACTTGCAGATACTATATAGAAAGGGGAATTTGCACTTGCCTAGGACTTATAGCAGACCACATCAAGCACTCAGTTCATCCAATCATAGATGATTTAGCATGTCCAAATCACACAAACCTCAAAAAACATGCACAACCTACACACATGCAACGATGACATCTCAACTTCTGATATCAGCACAGACAGAGCTTGGTAAATCCAGAATATGGTTCACCCCATTTGGTGTTTATCTGAATGTTTTCCATGAGCCTTTTCCATCACCTGTTAATTTGGCACAGAAAACATGGCACAAACCAGTCAGTTTAATGGGCTCATGGGACAAAATCATGAAAAATCCCAAGTAAGTAGGGAACTTTGAACTTGCCTGTTTATGTCACTATTCTTACCATAATCCTCACTTTTGCCCGTTTGACTCAGTTTTCTTCCTGGCAACACACCAACTACTTCAGTGAAGTCCTGAGAGATCGTATTTTTTTCTTGTCAAAAATCAGTTATTTTACAAAGTAAATATATACCCTTGCTCTCATACCATCCATTTTGGTTAACTCCTTTTACTTTTTACCTGATCTGCACTTACTTCTAAATTCCCCAGCTTTGTTGTAAAGCCTCCACTTCCTCAAAGGCCAGATTAGTCTGAGAGGCTTACTGGCTAAACTGCAGTTTGCTGGTTGCTCTGCAGGATGGACAACGAAGAACTAGCACATTCGAGAACTCTACTCCACAGAGACTTGAGTTTTCTTTAAAGTAATTTGCCTTTTTGCTTGCAATGCCATCTCAAAGAAAGCATTATATAGCAGTGAAATCGCCGTGTCAAAGTGTTTTTTACACTTTGATCGCGGGAGAACAGTTTTGCTACCTATGTCCCCTGTTTTTGTTTGCTCTGGTGTCACCATCTGGGAGGGGATGCCATTAGGAACATCTACACTAGCACTTCTACCTTATATAACAAAGTAATCAGTTAAGGTGTGATCACTGGCACTTACTGCAGATCAAAAGAAGGCAGCTGATGAAACTGCACTTTGTCTGAGCGCCTGAGATGACTTTTCTTGTTATTTCAATTAGAACGGAAAGTTTTGATCCTGCAGTTCATCCACATGCTTGCAAACAGAGCCAAATTCTGCTGTCAGTCACAAGGTTGCCACTTGCATTAGACCAGAGTCACTCCAGGTGTAACTCCCCAGACTTCCACGGCCATCAGACCACGACAAATTTAACCTACTGTTGTTTTTTTTTTCCTTTTAACTAATCTTTTATCCAGGATTTTAGGATATGGCAGACACTCAAGCAGACATCACAACCTCCCTGTATTAAACATACCAAACAAGTTTAAAGAAGGAGGGGGAGACAGAGCTGCCAAAAAACCGTACTGACTTGAAGAGCTGCACCCAGAGACCTGAAGATTGCTGGAGCGGAGTGAAGGCTGGTGTCCACAGGGAGCAAACTCCTCAGACAAGCTTCCTGACCTGAGAAAGCCCTATTCTCCCAGCTCAGTCAGAGGGGACTGCAGGATGAAGCACGAGACAGCCAGACTGTCCTTGACGGCCTGCCTGAGGAGATGAGCTATGGTCACTCAAGTCTTTTCAGCGAGGATGATTCCAGCTGTTTCATGTGTTACAAAACCAAGCAGCTTATCTAATACTGTAAGAAATGCACAGAAGGCAGAAACTTCCAGGGTCACTACTGCACATCCAGATTACTTTGAACTCTGTGCGAAGGAGAAGAATGGATGTCTTCAAAACCACAAGCATTTGCAATGAAACAAAATTACAATCTCTATTGTCTGTTAACAGCACTCAGTTTGCAACATCGTAGAGTTCTGACATGCACCAGGGAGGGTTAAGGATTTTAAAAGGTTTCATGTTACGATTATTACTAATCATATTTATCACCAGGGAATTTAGAGTCCTAAGGTTGTAGAACAGGATAGTAAAAATTGTACAGAGATAGCGTCTCCTGTTCTGAAAAGCACAGGGTCTAAACAGGCAATTCAAGGGCTAAAGCACTGCTAGCCGTGTTCCCAAAACAAAGTTTGTGTAACTTCAGGATTTTTTCAAATTTAGTCCAACTCAGTAGCAACTGAAAAATCTGAGCTTCTGAGAGCTATTGTGTGTTGTGGCTGAAAAGCCTTACGATACTTGCCTAAGGCTTCCAGGCTCAACCTCTATACAAACAATACACAACATTAATTAAACACACAAAAAGGGTGCTGAAAGAACATTAATGAAATTAGCAAAGATAAACATTCAGAAGACAGGAAATGCCAAAGTGAATGTCAGCTGCACTGCCTTAATTAATGTCCTTTGCATATATACCTTATGATGGATTTTAATTACTTGAGTTGGTGCTCTTTCCCTCAGATCTTTGCTTCCTCCTCTGGTTCACAAAAAGAACACCACTCACCCAAGGGGAGATTGGTGTCATTTGTCCTTATGCAGCAAATGTAGGTAGTCTGAGTCTTAAGTGAACTAAATCTTATTTGAAATACCATGATGAACATACAAAATCTTACCATGATGAGCATAAAAAACATAATTTAAATATCTCACCGATGTAATCCACACCTTAAAGCAACAGCAGCTCAATTCTTTTTTCCTCCTCATTTCATGCATGTTCCAATGCATTACTCACTGTAAGCTGGGCAAAAATATTAGAAAATATTAATATAAGTTATTTTAATATTAATGTATTCTGTATTTTTCTATTATTTTCATCATATTAGAAACTCAGCATTTTTTTACTTTTATAATAATTCAGAAGGGGGAGAAGTAACCTCTCCAGTCCCCTAGGGAACAGCTTGTGCTCAGTCTCAGTTTCACACTTCCCATACATCCTGTCAATTGTTTTGTTTGTCTGATATATTTGTCCCCCTGCACACCAGACTGTTTAGGTAAATCTGTCTCTACTCCTTCACAGCCAATCCAACACCTTCATAAGGCCAGTCCTAGTTTCCTGTTCATGTTCCCTGTCCGCCACCACCTCCTCACCCAGTCTCTATCATTCTCCCACTCACTGTTTTATTTTACTGCTGAAGTTCAGCACATCTCCCCAGAACATGGGGAGTGAGATTCTTTTTCAAAGGCTTATGACTTGGCCAAATTTAGGCCAATTTTCACAGGCACAAGAGGCACAGTCCTCACACATAGTCCATCCTCTTGCCAGACTGAAAAAAACCCACAAAAGCATCTGGGCTGCTAAGATGTTTTTAAAACTGAAAAGAAACCTATTCTTCTCTTTTCATACTGGGAAACAACTGAACAGCTCTGGCTGAAATTTCAGGAGGAAGCAGGCATGAGTCAGCCCAAGGTAGACCATGAGATGAAAAATATAAAGGTTAATTAAAATTAAATAGCTAACCTCAAAGAGAGACTCCATTAAAACTGGAAAAGGAAAATAATGATTTTTATTTCAAATTATGTGTTTTTCACGGTCCCCCTAGAAAGATATCAGTCACATTTCTGAAGAAATTTTCAAAGTTATTGTCTACTGATTCTTGGCACCAGTTCATTATTATCATCTCAGATTGCAAGTACCAAGGGAAGGAATTAGGTTTTCACATGTGCTTACTGAATACCTCACCCAAGGGGACCATGCAGATAATTACTATGTTTCAAATATATTTTAAATATGTTTTGAATGCACTGCATCTTTTAGGAAAGGCTAATTTTTTTTTCCTCCATGCTCTCTTTTCATCAGAACCAGCAAGATTCATTTTCCATGCAGTATTACCAAGCCTATTTCCTTGGTTCATTATAAGTCTGTGTCTTGGAACCCTTAGTACTTACTACCCTTGTTATTGGTAGTTTACCAGTTTGAGATTGTGGAATTGGACTGGAGGGAGCACTTTCAAAAAACACTGACACAGAATCCTACACAACCAAGATTTCCTTTAAGTTGTAGCTCATAAAAAAAAAGAAGCGCTCAGGCTCTGTCTCTTTAAGGTATATTTTCCTCTGAAAGAACACATACATTTGTCTCCCTTTGCTGACCTTCAGTTTCAGTTTTGCTCTAACATGCAAGTCGGTTTTCCATATCCTAGCTGGGTTTGATTTTACTTTTGGAGGGTTGGGCTGAAGATTCTACCGAGAACAGACCGAGATACTGCATTTCTGAGATCCTTTGTTTGATCCTCAGCTTAATTAAAATACACTCTTCTCATTTTGAGTTACTGTTTAGAGAAATTATGCAGAAGCGGTTTTGCTCTGGCACAGCCTTGTGAACCCTGATACAGTTGGTAACTTGACTTAAGCTTTTCTTTAAGATTGCTTCCCAGGTTTCTAGGAGGTTGTTACATTTTAGCAGGGAAAAGTATTACTGACAATAAATGAGCCAGCACATAGTTTAACTGTGATTCTAGAAAGATAACTAATAACATGACTGGAAAAGAAGCCTTGAATCATGAATTCGTGTTCTCTGCTACTAAAAGCATGGGAAGCAAAGCTTAAAATATATATGTTTGGTTTTTTGCTTCGAAAACTTCTACCTTGCATTTTATGCTTACACCTTTCCATTTGTTCTTAAGTCAACACTGTCTTTTACATTAAACAGGTCATCTCTCTGTTGAGCACTAGCTTGACCCATCTATTCTGAGACAGCAACCTGAGACATTTTAAGATTTCATTTGCTTTCCTCTGGGCCCATCTTCATGCTGGTCCACAGTACGCTAGCAGCTGGCAACTGCATCCAGATGTTTTATATCTACTCTTCCTGTAAAACTCCTCTCTTCTCTCCATTTTTAACTTAGTCCCCAGTACATGACTTTGTGATTTATGCTAACAGACATCACCTGATCACTGCTACTCCTCAAGGTTATGCAGTGCTTCCTATAAGATGTTTCAGTCCTCCTTTGTTTTGACATTGCCTTCCAATTTTATGTCATCAGTAAATTTAATTAGCAGATTCTGTCTTGCCTGAAAATTAGCCCTGAAAATATTGTTCATTTATTGGTTTCATATATTTTGTTTTTATTGCTTCTCAGGCTCTTATAAGCACTTGACAAGCCTATGAACACATAGATCTAATTTAAAAAATGTGTTTATCTAAGCAGCACAGTTATTATTGCTCCTGTCACTTTTTCCATCAAAGATTTTCTACCAACTTTAAAATTGTCATTGTTGTTCAGAGTTACTGGGCAGACTGGGAAACTGTGATGGCACTTTAGTCCAATCTCTTAGTGGCATTCCAACTAAAATGAAATCATCTCATTTGTTAAGTTCAGAAATATTACCCACTGAGAAGAAAGGCATCTCTTCATGTTTCTCAGAACTACTTTTCCTAACATTTCTGAAACCTCATTTCAGTCACATACCGAATTGTTTTCTGAAATCCTAGATATCAGAGAAGGTGGGAGAAAACTGACATTTATAACAAAAGCTTAAATTAATTCTGGGAAACTATGGCATTATAGAAAATCAGCAATGGCCTGTAGTTATGCACTGGCTGAATCAAAGCCCAGACCAATCTTTGTTTAAAGTTCAGGCTTCACAGACTTTAACACGACACCTTTCAACAGGCTAAAGCTGATACAAAGGTAATAATTGAGAAGTGACAGACTTGACACAGAAGTCTTCAAAGATCCAGTGTCTCAATGTTGTCCTTCACGTCGTCTCTTATTATCTGTCTTGAAGGATGATGACTAACATCTTACTGAGGAAAAAATGTCTCTTGATATTCGGTGCTCTGATCTCACCCCCACAAAAACTTTCAGAGCTCCAGCTGATTCAGCTTGGGCCCAGCATGCCCACAGCAAAAAGCAAAGCTATTGCTCACTTGTCAGGCCAAGCATACCCAGCAGCAGCTGAAGGTGAAGATCGACCAACAAAATCATACCCAGTCACCTGAGCACAGACTGTGTGCTCTCTGTACATGAGCTGGGTTATGCTTTCTGATGTCACAGTTCTCAGGTTTACCCATAGATTGATGTGGCTGGAGGGAGTATGGCTTAAACTTGGCATTTAGGAGGCCTAGACGCTGCTCCATATAATCCACAGCCTTCCTGTCATCACAGGCAAGGCATTTAGCTATCTGTTGATTTACTACCCAATAAAATTAGCAATGTTTTACTGCATCTTTTAACAGTGCTCTGTAACATAATTCTAATGCTCATATAATATTCAAAGATCATTGTTATTACTAATTCTTTGTATTACATTAGGATTAGAGCTCCCATCTGAGATCTGATTACATGCCACGCTGCAATGATGATTTACACACCAAAGCTTTTGCAGTGAAAATTAACAAGTAAAAGGATGTAGATAGGCAAAGCAGGAATCATGTTAAGATCACAACACAGGTAATTATGCAAAAAGGATCAGTCTGCACCTCTCTTGTCTAACACACAAGCTTTGCTACCAGATTACTTCATCTCTGATGACTAAATTCTGGCTACTATATAGAAGGAGTCCAATCAACACCTCTTCTAACACTGGAAAAAATATACTGAAGTGTGAAATATAAGCAAACAATAGATGTGGTAACCCCCTCCTGAGAAAGTACTGTATCTGCTTGAGTGAAATGAAAGAAACACAGTTGTGTTAATAAAGCTTTAATCTTATTAAACTTTCAAAGCAATTACGTGAATGCAATGATAAACAGGCATGAGATGTCTCCAAGCACTAGAAGCAACAACTTCACTAGCATGAACTTCTGCCACAGGGAGGCACTCACTCAAACTGATCTTTCTGTCTAACACTGAAGTTTCCCCTTGCTTCAGCTTCATGGCATCAGAAGCAGGCAATGAACAAAAGCATTTTATCAACAGGAAGTCCAGCGAAGATGAGCTTACAAAATGCTCTCTCTGAAGGAAACCACAAAGGACTCAGGCATGGCACGGTTCAAAGGGAACACGTAAATATAAAGCCAGGCATAAACCAGAGCCATGTTCTTTTTCCACAGTTCCACCATTTTCAGTGACAGCAACTGGAATTCAGTAAAGTATCTCTCTTTACAAGTTCAGCAGAATATCGTGTTTTGCTCCCATGTAATTATTTTTCTTAGAAACACCTGCAGGTAAAAAGATAACGCAGCAATGACAATTTTTGTTAATCTATGGCACTATGCATAATAAACAGAAACAGAGAATTCAGTTTGTTGTTTTGGAGACTGTTCTAAATACACTTGGAAACCACTCACTTCACCTCAGGGCCTCCTGCTGACTTTTCAGTGTTTACAATTCTTAGAAATATGTTCTAAGTTACCTTACATAATTAAGTTTATGTTTATAAGCAACTGAAAAAATTGCATGCTGATCTCCTTCAGGACATCTTTACATGTATGTCAGGTACAACTTACTTTTTAATACTAAAATATTATTTCAAACTGATGGTGCCCTTGCAGGAGCAGCAAAGCTACTTAAGAGGAAACAGAAAAGTGGATACACAGAGCACTGTAGAAATACTACAAACAAGCCTGAAAAAATATCATTAGCAAATAGACTTTTGAGGCCACATGAGTAGGCACTCTACCTACTTTTAAATGCACATGTAGCCCAAGACACATGTAAAATAGTGATTGCAGGAGTGTGATGAGTAAGGGCAGATGATCCTGAGGAAAGCACTTGGGCTTCAGGCAGTTTATCACCAGTGAGGAGACACACTGCCCTAAAGACCTGGCTCTTCTTTCCAGACTTGGAATTTGGAAAATTATTTTGAAAGCTGGGTGCAACGGACACATTGAGACAACAAACATTCACTTGATGGGCTCCCTGTTCAATACAGGACCATGTTTTAAAGCAAGCAGTTTGATTCTGGAACTAGCTTCTAACAGATGGAAAGCAACACAATGTGAACAAAAGATGAAGGACTGCACACGGTGCAATTTGTGTTACCAAGTATCACTTCACTATCATGAATGGGGCTTTGGCAGCTAACAGCAACACTCACGAAAGGCAAAGCTAAGGATGGTTTTGAATTGCATAACCCAGAGGGGAAGAAACCCTCCCCACCAGAAATAGGATTAAAACCAAGAGCCTTTAAAACCCACAAAGTTTTTTTCTCTCCCTTTAGCTTTTCGTATGTTCTAGGTTTTAGTCTTTTGAATTATATTAGTTTGTCTTCAAACCCAGGAATTTAGATCCTTCTGGTTTTATATTAAAACTGACGGATAATCACTTGAATTCAGGATCTTGGTCTTAGAGGGAAAAGAGAAACACTGTAGTGCTCATAAGAAAATCAAGAGTTAAAGCAAGGGTCTCTCTTTGCCAACAGGGCCTGCCTTCAAATCATCATTTACTTAAAATGAATCTATTTTTGCTCCAGTCGTATTCAAAATCTATACACACCACTGCAGTAATAACAGGTAAGATCCTACAGTCAAATATCTGGTTTTGCATAATGTTGAAAGGTGTGTCTATTATTAGGGAAGAGTGATTTTATTTATGTTAGTTTGTATATGCCTTGTATCAGGGATTCTGAACACCAGGTGACTTCCTTTCTCTATGATTCACCTCATAAAGTACATTGCCTGTTACATTTTTAGGGAAAATAAAAGTGCTTCCTATCAAAGCTAACAGGATGATCAGAAACCAATAATCAGTGGTGGAACTAATTTACTGTGCAGGGTGGCCAGTCATGACTGAAGGGCAAATAAACATCCTGGCCCTTTTCTTCAAGGCAGTAACCTTTGGTAGCAGAGTGGGGGGACGGATGTGGGTAAACCCCCCCTTCAGTTGCTGCTGCCTAAACCCAACAGGCTTTGCAAATCCTAATTTTCAGTCTAGTGGTTGGGCCCAGTCACTCTGATTACACTTGCATTAGTAAGTTAAACAAGTCTGGGACCAGTCTCTCCCCTTGAGGCCAACTGGCACAGGACATCCAATATCCATCCCATTAAAGCCTCAAAAAGTCAGTGAAAGCACACAATCTGTCCACTGGGGATGGCAGGATGTATCCCCTAACCTGTGCCCTGATGTATTTTGGGAAACTGCTCATTGGCCTAGGTTAAAACCATAGAAGGATTGATGGGAATCAGTAGAAACGACAGAGCTCCAGTGCTCAGGAGTATCCTGATACTGTTTAATTTTCTGGTGTCAGCACAGCTTTAAACAGCCTGGACATTTTTCACACTTTGATCTGTGCTGATACCAGGTCCTGACAGCACATGCAGCGGCATTTCTTGCCCTAATGTCGAGCACCTTCAGATATATTGCCTAAAAGCTCACACTAAATTCTACTGAGCGATTCCCATAATGTCATCATCCCTGGCTCTATTGTCCCTGCACCAGGATTAGTGTCTGCAAAGCAGTGTTAAGTACAGCAGAGCTTCTGAGTGCCCTCTGGTGCAAAGTCTGGCACCATCCTTCAACCACCGTGAAAAGCAGCTGGAAACAGGTAATGTCCTAAACCTCGAGACTGTTTGCTAGGAAAAGCTGTGCTGGAGCTGTGCCTCAGCTTGCCAGGGCCTGTGCTCAGCAAGGTTTTTCTGTTTGGAGGCTCTATGACTACTTTTAGTCTCTGCTTCTAATTGATTTTCAGCAAAGTTTTAAATATCAGTGGAAAGCTACCAATCTGGGGTAAAACCAACTAAACCAGAACAGAGGAAACAGGAGCACATGAATTCCCTGATATATGGTGAGCTGAACTACAGATTCAACTCCTCTGCAGTTGCTGGCTAGCATTAAAGTGGTTGGAAGCATTTGCCAGTACCTTCCAGCATGATGATGCCAAATTTCACCCCTGCAAAACCCATCCAAAAGTTCTTGGCATGTCAATACCCACCAAATGACTCAGCTTTCCATAGGAAAAGGAAGTAGATTGGGGAGGAGAGGAAAGGAAAGGAGAGGGGAGGGGAGGGGAGGACTTGGAATGAGACATGGAGCTACCAGTGCCACAGGGAAGGAGAAATGGACGAGCTCAACTAGCTCAGTTTCAAGAAACTATATGTTGTAAAATGAATTTAAAATTCATTTAGCCAAGACAACCCAGGTATGAACATTTGATATTTACAAATCATAAAATTCGGGGCTTGTACTTGTACTTAGATCTATACTCTCACCCGTGAGCGTGGCAAAAGAGAAAATAAAGCTTCTATAGCACACCAAAAGCAATTGTTTGGAATGACACTACCCTCTGGTGGTCAAAAAAATACAGGACGGTAAAAAATTTGGAGTTGGTTGTACAGATGCCTTGTTTGACCCCTTATTCATTTCATTCACACAAATTACACCTAAAAAAATACACTCAATTTCAATCTACACTTCAGTAATCCACCTTGAGACCATGCCGCTAAGCTACATATCCACCTTATTAGTCTGTTTTAAATTGACACATCCATGGCTGGTCATAAGCACTTGTAACCATCTGAGGCTCAGAAACAAACTGGTAATAATATTTATGTTCTCTGTCATCCTGCAAGAATAGGAACCACACATGGCTGTGCTTAGCAATGTAAGTAATGGAGACATGGCTGTGCTTAGGGATGTAAGTAAAGGAAGTAACACAACACTAAATTCCTGAATTAGTCCCAAATAAAACATAAAACTATTACCAGCAATTTTCTGCTTTATCTCTTCAGAAAACAAGCTCTTCAGAACTGACATTCACTTTTAGCATGTGCAAGAGAGCTCCTAGACCAACAGACTCCAATCTCTACGTGTCCTTTATTACAAATATTTAATAAAAAATACAATATTGCCTGTAGGAAAGAAAAAAAAAGGAAGGTAATTTTTCCAAATTAAAGCTGACCACATCCATAACTGTGTGCATTTTCACCAGTGAATTCAAAACAGAATAGCATAAAGCTATGGCCAGAGGAAAAAGAAAACACAACAGACTATATATATGCATTAAAAGCCAGCTTTCTTGTTCTGTTCCTTACTTTGAACAGGACAGTGCTTAATTTAATCCAAAATCTTAAATGCATAAGGGACATAACTGCATTTTTTTTCCTTCCATATTACAGTTACAGAACATAATTGCTGAGAAAAGCAGCTGCTTCAATTCAGAGTTCTCCTGCAGGTGCTTTGAGACATATATAATGACTAAAGACAGTCATGATATCTCCTGCCTTGCCTCATTCCCATTTCCTGACATCTAATCTCGTATAGACAATAAAAGCTAAATATTAACCACTCTGCCATTTTCTCCTTCTCTCTCTTTACGTTATCACTGTTCAACTGCTGGGTTTTTTTACTCTCCTATTAAAAACATCCCTATTTCTCATAGCCAAATCATCCTCTTGGAAGCTAATCATTTCAAATACCATTTTATGCCCAAACATCTTTAGACCAGATGTCTTGGTGTTCCTATGTTCCATGAAATAAAGAAGAGCTTGTCAGGTCACTCCCTCCTAAAGAAATGATTATGTGTTTTGATCTTTACAGTAGGCTGACCTTCAGCTAATAGTAAGGGGTTGTTTTTGTTGCTCCGAAGCAATATATTTGTGTATTGCCCCCTTGCAAGGAATACACTAAGCAGACTTTGATCGGGCAAAAGTCATTCCTGATAAACTGTCACCTTTGATGCCACCTTGTGGCAAATTACGGGCTCCTAGAAACACTCAGCATGTCCCTTCTTGCAGGTGCATTTCACTGCAGCACAGTGGTCACTGCTGCCAGCAGCGCTTCAGTTGTACAGTTCAGAAAGTCAGGATTTTGGCACTCCTGAAATTTGGCACTATCACTGACAGAGAGGACAAAAAAAAAACAACAGGAAAAGCTCCACAAAATGCATTTATTCTTTCCACTGGGTGAAAACTAAAGCGGTGCATTAGGGACACATGGCACAACCGTTTGTGTGCTCAGAGCCTACACATTCTCCATTCCCCTCTGCAGAACACTCGTGGTGAGAGGTGCAGCCCCCTCCAGACACGTAATTGCAAAACAGCGCTGCAAGATAGGAGAACTCAGCCCCGGCCTAATGGCACAGAAGCATTTATGGCAATTAACTCACACTGGGCTCACCCTTCTCAGGCACAACAAATTAACCTAAAGGAGGCCAGGCCTATTTTTCAGAGCTGTCCGAAGCCATTTGTGGCCTGCTATGAAAGCCATCGACACCATCTTCTGCAACATGAGGGTGATGCCTATTTTTAGCATTCCTTCCATGGAAGAAGCCCAAGAATCTCCACCTGCCTCCTCCTGCTGCTCTGCCAAATGCCTTTCTCCCAGCAAGTGAGTGGGAGGAAGAAACTGAACTGAACCCACACACCTGCCTCTTGTGCAGCGAGGTTCCCAAGAACAAGCGCAACCATTCCAAAAGCCTTCAGCCAGGATTGAGGGCAGTGGCAGCCACCTCAGGTTCGCCTTCCGGCAGGGGCCGCTCTTCTTCTCCTCCCCTCTCCTTGTCTCCTCCCTCTCCTCCTCCCCTCACCCTCTATCCTCCTCCTTTCATCCTCCTCCTCCCCTCACCCCTCTTCTCCCTTGATCCCCCTCTCCCTCCCCCATTCCGTCCCCTCACCCGTCTTCTCCCTCCCCTCACCCCATCCTCTCACCCCCCTTCTCCTTCCTTCCTCCCTCCCCTCTCAAGTGTCCCTCTCCTCACCCTCCTCTCCCAGTCTCTAACCCCCTCCTCATCCTCCTTACTCTCCTTCCCCTCTCCTCCTCTCCTCACCTCCCCTTCCCCCTCCTCTCCTCATACCTCTCATCCCCCTCTCCTCATCCCCCTTCTCTCACCACACACCCCTCTCCATCTCCTCCCCTCATCCACTCACTGCCCCTCTCATCTTTCTCTTCCCCCTCACTGCCCCCTCCTCATCTTTTTCTTCCTCCTCACTGCCCCTCTCCTTATCTTTCCCTCCCCCACTGCCCCTCTCCTCATCCTCCTCTCGCCTCACCTTCATCCTCCTCTCCCCCATCCTCATCTCCTCCCCTCACTGCCCCTTTTCCTTATCCCCTTATCCTCATCCCCTTCTGCTCCCCACACCACCCCCTCTCCCCCCGCTCCTCCCCATCCCTCTCCTCCCCTCCCCGCCCGCGGGTGGGACAGCACCCGCAGCGCCCCTCTCCACCCACCGCCCCTCGCCCGCCGCGCCGCGCGCGCGCGGTCCCGCAGCCTTCGCAGCGCCTGCGGAGAGGGAGGTGACAGCGCCGCGCCGCCCCGCGGCTCCGCTCTCCCGCCCCCAGCGCGCCGCGGGGACGAACCTTGTGCTTTACTGACCCGGCCGAGACAGGGGCTCGGCTCCTCTCCCCAGCGGGCGGGAGCGGGGCCCTTCCTCCCCGCGCAGGCTGAGCGGAGCGCGGAGCTTCGAGGGGCTGCCCGCAAGCAGAGCCCCTTCTCCCCCCCGCCCCGCGCCTCTTCCCCACCTCCCTTCCCTGGCCGGGAGGGCTCCCCTGCCAAGCCGGGCTCGCTGCCCTTTGCTCCCAGCGCAGGGTGCAGGCAGGCGGGGAGAGGAGCTGCTTCTACCTCGCAGGGCAATTTCCCTCCCCGCTTCCCTGTCCCTCCCCGCAGGCGGCGGGGCTGGAGCAGGGTGCGCTCCCCTGGCCATGGCCGGGCTCGGCCCCTCGCTGCTGCTGCTGGCCGCGATCGTGGCGGCCGTGGCGCTGGGCAGGCACTGGACCCGCCGCGGGCTGCGCTCCCACCGCCGCCTCTGCGCCTTCCTGCTCGAGATGCTCAGCACCTTCCAGGTCTGCGCCTGCACCGGCGAGCTGTGCCTGCTCGCCGGCGCGGAGCCGCGGCCGCACACCGCCCTCACCCTCACCTACGGCTTCTCGGTGCTGCACGGCTGGACCCTGAGCGGCTGCACATGCAACCCCTGCGGCTCCCTGCAGCTCCTCTGGGCCGGCGCGATGCCGCTCGGCATGGGGGCGCTCAGGATCGGGGCTCAGTTCGTGGCTGCGGTGCTCGCCAGGGCGTTCATGCGGTTTGTCTGGAGCCTGGGGATGGCAGAGCCGCATCTCGGGGCGCTCTCGCAGGGCTGCAGCAGCCCCATGCAGACCACGGAGACGCAGGCGTTCTGCATAGAACTGCTCTTCTCTGTCGTTTTCCAGCTGACCATCCTGCGAGTGGAAAGTGTCAATCCCAAATACAAAGTCCATTTGATTGCTCTTCTCATCACCATGCTCGTGTATGCAGGTTAGTACCCTTTTTCTTTCTTCTGTTCCCGCAATAAAGTTGTAACGGAAGGGTTTTTAAAAATTTTCTTAAAACTGTTAGGATGTAAAATTATTTTCTTAGATTACAAAAAAACTGCATCGGGGAAGATGTTGGTCCTACACATGCAGAGTTCATTTGGAGTTTATGTAAAGTTTACCTGATTAAATTCCAGGCAAGAGAGGGATTAAGAATGAAATTAATTACAAATTTAAAACGATGTCAAATCTATGAGTAAATACAGTTAAGAGTTTCACAGGACACTTAAAATATCTCACTGAAGCATCGTTTCATAATCCGACTTTATACAGTGTGGAAGATTTCATACTGTGCTCTGATTTTGAAGTGGTGTTGTGAGAGCACTTGTCTGCGTAAGGACAAAATGCTGATTGTGCAACAGCAGAGTTCAGACCCATCATATGGAAGCTCTGCATTTACATAATGCACAATTCGTATCAGTGCATCCTTAAATCAGAAGCAGGAATGGTTATTTGTGGAATGCATGCAGAAATGATAAGATAAAACCTCATGAAACCAAATGTAAAAAAAAGAAAACCATTAGGTGCCTTGATGTATCATGGCATTTACGAGTCTCCTGTCTCTGTGATGTTCTGTGTGGCCGTGTTGTTGCCCCTGCCTGGCTGTCACCTTCTGCTTCCCAGAGCTGGGACACAGTCACCTTTTCAGTGTCTCTGAACCAGTGAGGAGGAAGAGGTGAAGGGCATCAGTCTGAACATTTCTGCTGACTGTTGATGCTGCCTGTTCTGCCCAGTGAGTGCCAGTTATGTCACTTGAGGACTGCCCTTCAGGGACTGAGGTATACTGGGTAGGAGACTCTAGTTTAGGGTGCAGGGTGATGAGAGAAAGATGGTTACGGAGCTCCTTGCTTGTGCCACAGCCCTCACCACAGAGGAAGTAATCTAGGAAATGATAAAATCCATTTATGAGATTTAAGAGATCACTCGATTACCTTGCAAACATCTGGGATGTCATTGGCATCTTGTCCAAAAGGGTTAACAGTTTTATGCTATCCAATATAATATCATATAAGAGAATAAAGTACAGTTGAATTTTCGGATGTATTAAGAGAGACCTTTACTTATTATGTTTAGCTAATACCTGAAAGATTAAAATAAGTCCATGGAGAATTTTGAGAATTCATTTAGCAAGTTGAACCACTTTCTAAAATCAATTTTTGAAGGCAGAGCTAAGGTATCGCTGCATTTTAGCACTTGAAATATATTTCTGAATTGCTCAGTAAAAGCGTAGCCAAAGATTGTCCACCCTCTTCTACAAGCATAGGAAGCTGGATTCCTGATTCTTAACATTCTTTTCCTGCTTAGCAAACAGTCATATAGAATAATACATGTCCCATTGCCTTTCTCTTCACTAGTTCATGGAAAGGCTTCATGCCTCGCCTCATTGGCCTAGCTGCCCTCACATCGTTTTCTTGCAGGAGAAGGCTGTGTACCAAGTTGCCTTCCCTGTCATAAATTTTGACATGTTATGACTCTCCCATGCACTCAGATCTGCTTGTACTTCTAGGAAACATCACATCTGCTGTGCCCAGGCTGCTTTCATGTGCAGTTTGTCTGTATTGTGTGCAAAACACCCTGTGCTACTTGGACATTTTTCTTTCCGTTTCTTTTAATGTAGAATCAAGTCTGCTATAAAAATACATATGCATTCCAGAGAGCAGATCCTGAACCTAGTTTTGTCTCCTACTTAGTGGAAAAGCTAATTCTTTCTTGTTTCCTCTGCTCCAAGCTTCCTAAGGTTTCCACTCTTTGTTGTACACTCTGTTTCAAAAGGAGAGGTGAGAAGTGCCATCCTGCCCTTGCACTGGTCCCGAGCCCAGTGTTTACCGTGCACTCCTAAGATGTGGATTGAAGCCTTTTGAGGTAGAGAAGGGCATAAAACCCCAGATTCCCATCACTGAGCTATTATACAGCAAGTGTGGGACCAGGCTGCTGCTGTTGATGTCTTTCTGCGTTGAAGTTACAGGCTTGCACTGCGACAGTTCTCTTTTCTAGTAGGTTAGGTGGGTACATGTAGAACACCTTAGAGTTCTCAAACCTTTCTCACTGCCTCTCTGCCCACATCTACACACAAACATTTCTGAGGTTGTCTATCCTCCATTCTCTTGCCCCCGCCATTCTGAGGGGTTCTGATTGGGACCCCCTTCCCACAGCCACTCAGCACAGCCTCCTGACAGCGTGCCAAGTAGATGAGGCAACCGCAAAAGGCCTGGTAGGTGGCCACGACCTCTGTCTGGTGCATTTATATGACCCACAGTATATCCTGTGGCCCTAGCTATGTCTGTTCCACCTCCAGTTCGTGAAACAGTGCTTAGTACACAGAATCATAGAATCCTTGGTTGGAAAAGACCTTTGAGATCATCAAGTCCAACTGTACCTGTCCACTGCTAAACCACATCCCTGAGCATCTCGTCTACTCGTCTTTTAAACACCTCCAAGGATGGGGACTCAGCCACCTCCCTGGGAAGCTGTGCCAGTGCCTGACCATCCTTTCAGTGAAGAACTTTCTCCTAATGTCTAGTCTCAACCTGCAGTAGGAAGAGTGACTTAAAAATTTGGTGTTAGGGCTGGCAGACTTCAGCAGGTTAAGTTCTCTTACGGGCTTTGAAGACAGATAGGTGCTTAACTTAGCTGGACAGGATCATTCTCAGGAATCTTTCGCACCTCCTCCTTAACTATTTGTAAAAAACTTGAGTGCTTCTTTAAGAGAAATGGATCTTGCTCAGCCAGCACAGATTTAGGCAAAGCAATGCTAATTTAGGCAGCTGGTAACATTCTTCCTATTTCTTACAAAAATATCAAAAATCTTAGACAATTGTGTGAATAATGATTTTTCAAACTTTAATTAGATGGATAGAATGTTCTAGCTAGGAACTCAGAAAGGCTACAAAATAAAAGTTGCACTAAAGATGTCTTTTTACACTCATTTTAGAAACTAAATCAATTATGCCTTCAAGGCTAGTGTTTCATGAATGAACCAGAAATGTTGGAAAACACATCTCGTCTGTATTATATTTCACTGCATGGATGATGTTCTACTATATGTTTGAAAGCTGTATAAGAGGAATGATTGCAGTATGAAAAGGAACTGCAAGAAGCAGTATCTCTTATTCCATATTAAATTTGGTTGTGAGTAAAATATTGAAGGATAGCCATATCCCTATGTCTTACACTGACTAAATATACTGCTACACATACAGGGCTCAACATCATTAAAATGTATTAAAAGCGTTGACTAAGTTAAGTTGTTGGAAAAAATAAATGTCAATAGGTCATTGTTGTGTGTACCTTATAATAGGTACTTAGTCTTGCAACTTATTCCAACAAATAACATCAGGTTACACAGTATTTTCAAAATTACAAGCAGTTCCTTTAGGTATTCTTCTGCTTTTTCATAGTTAAAAATATTTGGATTTTATTTTACATTGAATCTTACACAGACCACATTTTTATAATAGTGCATGCTTTACACAGAAGCTCCAATACTGCATTCTCTGACGCTTCTAAACAGAAGGAAAAAGAGAACAGTATGTCTTTGCATATTAAGAGAATGATTCAGGAGCTGAGGATGCAGACTATGTACATGTTGGTAAAAAATACGCCTTTTGAGGGCTTTTTCATTTACAGGCAATAGTGCAGTAAAGTCAGAATTGCATGAAATTGGTTAGGTGTTTCTGAGTCTAACATATCAGGGTAGAAATCAATGTAGAAATGGCATACATATTTTTAATTCTAAGTTTCTTCCTAATTTTTGTACTGCCTTTAGTAATTTCAAAAATAAAAATTACTTTCTCACACAATGCGTGTAGCACATGTTACTTCACCTTCTTAAGTTTTTACGTGGACAACAGCAAAGATGTTACATTTCTTTTACCATAAAATCATTTATCTTTTCTGGTACACAGACTGAGATATTTAATAAATATTTTTAAATAAGGTCATACTATTGGCTCTGGCCTGTTGTTGATATTCCAGTAGTTATTAGTAATGAAAATTGAAGAAATATTGCAGTTACAACTCGTCTAATGTTTAATGTTCAGAGACAGCAACTGCCTCCTGAGGGTGAAATTCTACTCTTGAATGTGCGTTTGTGGGTATAAAAGCAAAAGCAGTGAATTTATAAATAGATTAAAGCAAAGTAAATTATTGTAGATGGCCTTCCTGGCAACAGTGTAAGTTGTTAATGTGTCAGTGTGCAGAGTGACAGACTGCACAGTAAATTTTAGTTGCAGTCAAGAACAAGTGTAAAAGCAGAGTAAACTGAGTAGGTCAAAAGATTAAAACCTTCCCAAATGGTAATAACAGTAAAGGAAATAAGGAGTACATAGAAGGAGAAATACAAAAGAAGAGAATGACAAAGACCTCCCTAAACCTTTGGTCAATGATTGCATGCGTAACAAATGAGGATTACAGCAGTATTACTGCAGCACAGTGTTTGTACAAAGGGTAAGTTCAAAGCTCATGCTAGCTTATTTGGGGAAAATCCAGAAGAAGCTTTAAGAAACTAAAAAGACACAATTATTTAATATGTTATGGGAATAGATTAATAGAAAAAACATATATGGGGTGGTTAGGAACTAATACTACAGAAATACAGGAAATGTTGGGATGAGGGGTGTTTTTTCTGCAGGATTGAAAGAGAGGAAGAAAGTATGTCAGAATTAAAACCACTTACCTCCAGGTTCATCTGCAGTGTAATTGCAGTTTAGACTCCACAATATAATTTGTTTAGATCTAGTTATTTCGAGAATGTTTAGGCAACTCAATTTACATCTGAAGTCAGAGGCAAGGAAAGATGCTTGGCTTCTTTAAACTTCCTTTCTCAAGAGAGTGGAGTGTGGTTCGCATTTATTTTCTTCAGGTAACATATAGCATATTGTGAAGGCTTTTCCCCAAGTTATTACCATACGATAATCTTAGTGTTCTAGAAATTGGTATGATAATATCAGTGTTTCATTAGGCAAGTATAAAGGTCAGCCTAGCAAGTTTTTTGCTTGACAAGTTTTTTTTCCCACTATCTTGCATCTGTGTTACATGCAACATGGGGATGCAATGAAAGCTTAGTGTTTGTTTATTAATACTGGTGTAATTTCTGTCTCTTCTTAAAGCATGATGCAAACTATTAGCAAAGCAGCTTATAGTTTTATCAACAGAAACATTCAACATTAGCCAAACCCATCTCTTCAAACAGTATTTGCTAAAAAGAGATAAAGGAAGTTGCAGACTACGCTTTGGATATTTTAAAACATTTTAGAAAACATTTCAACAGTTAAATGTGTATAATCCAGTAAATAACTTCAGAAGAGTTAATCTGTTCAAATGGTTTCTTATAATGCATTTTATTGCAGAGTGTGCATTTCTTGTAGTATTATTTATGAGCATTTCAATACTCATTTAAAATAAATATTAAGAAAGATGGTTTGATTTCATATTGTTTACATTTTATTGCAGGTGGCAACCTCACAGGAGCAGTATTTAACCCAGCATTGGCATTTTCATTACATCCAAATTGCTTCTATGACAATTTTTTGAGTTACTCACTAGTGTATTGGATAGCACCATCCTTAGGTAAGTACTTAACACTTTCTCAACTACATGAAGTGTTACTTAGTACATGGTTCAAAACAGTTTTTTTATTTGATAGCCTGCTTGTTTTCTTTTTTAAATAAAATCCAGGGAATAGTCAATTATAATTTGTGTTAGGCAATGTAATTGTTTAGCTTAGGTGTCATGTTCAAGGTCTATGTGCTTTTAGGGTGCTTTGAGCAAGATAATGTACCTACCCAAAACCCATAAAAGCACAATTCTAAATGGAAAAAGGTTAGTGCTAGGTTAGGGTTAACTAGTTAGTTATAAACCAGCAGCTGTTTACTCAGGAGCCTGATCCTTTTGAAGCTGCCTGTTGTTTGGGACTTTATACCTTTGTATTAAAATCCAACCTGTTTGAGGTATGTTTTCTCATGCTGACCAGAGGACCAGTTGTAGATTCTAGCAGAATATTAAAAAGAAAAAGAGGGTCTCTGAAAGTAAATATGAGCTGAATAAGTTCAAAAAGAGAAACCTATTGATTAGCATGCAGTTTCTATCTTGCTTTGTGACAGGATGCAAGAACACGGGGATGATTAATTAAAATAAAAAACCCACAGGTATTGGGATAAGTGCCCCCAAATGCTTTCTCAATTATTACTATTATAATATAAAATCTTTTTTATCTCTATAGTGACTAAACTTTACAGTTCCCATCTATGTTTTCTCCCCCAGTCACTGTTGGAAACAGTCTGTTTTTAGTTTAAGAATGAGAAATATTAGTAACCTGATTGTTTCTAACTCATGTTTTTAACTTGGAAGCTACTGAT
The DNA here is from genome assembly GCA_033558185.1 of Dromococcyx pavoninus. NCBI lineage: Eukaryota > Metazoa > Chordata > Aves > Cuculiformes > Neomorphidae > Dromococcyx > Dromococcyx pavoninus. Next base: position 188,000 of record JAUMJL010000286.1, on the reverse strand, counting down.
TGTAACTTCTAGTTGTGTGCAGATAAAATGCTCCATGTAGTACTTTATGCTGTTGATTGTTTACAGTTAGTTGCTACAAATCCTGAGCTTTCTGCGTAAAGGGTATGTAAAGCAGTCTGCTAATCCGAAGTCTTTCATGACCGTTAATCCTATTAGAAGGTTTAACAGTGATGAAGGTACAACAGTGTGTGAAACATGCACTGCAAACGTCTCAAAGGGCTCCAGTTACAACTGGAGATCATGCCTGTAGGTGTTCTGTTTCCACTGACTCTCAGTTAAAAATGGAGACAGAATTTTTTAGTCTAACTAAAATTCACTTTAACATGATGTTGTTAAATTAGATTTCCAAACAGGATGACTGCACAGTAAAAGTACACTGGATAAAAGCCCATGCACTGTTCCAGTTAGTAGCTAATGAAAAGTCTAAGGCAAAGCTGATGAGCATCGCCTGGCTTCTAACAAAACACATGGTATTTCTCAGAATTCAGGTTTAACTTTCTGTTAACTGATTTCTACCTGATAACGATTTTGAGATGCATCCTGCAGAACTGCTTTGCAGAAAGCCTTCAGGTCGTTTCAGCTTGAGTAAGAAAATCAGCAGATGTTGACTCAAATGGAACTGTGACTTGAGGAATGTAGAATGTGATTAGGGAGTAATGTTCTGTGAAAATGCATAACCAGCAGTTTATTGTTAACATACAGAAAATACATACAGAATATACTGAATGCTGCCTCTTAATTTATGAAGGAAAGGAATTCCAGACCAAGCAATTGTAAAGATGTGAATACTCAGGACACATAACTTTTTGTGCATGGTCACTACTGTAGCTAAATATTTTGTTATAGATCGCAGGTCTGTGCATCAGCTGAGGGGCTGAGTAGTCTATTGACAATATAAACACCTCGTTACAGAACAGGGATGCTTAGAGACCATCTCCAAGAGCTGTAAACAAATGTAAGGTGTCTGAGGTGGAAGCATAGAGGAAATAGTGATACCTGAAAACTGACTTGATAAATATATGAGCGCAGCTCTACAAATCTAACGCGACATGAAATTTTTCAGACTTTGAAAATGAGAAAATAACAGGAACAGAACTTTTTCTTCCAAAATTGAACCAAATGAAGAGGCATTTAGCAAAATGACCTGTCAGGATGATAATAAAATTCTCCTGAAAAGAGCCTCTAAGCAGAATCATAGAAGCTGATAATGGTCAGCAGAAAGACTGTTTCAGAATTCCTGGGAACTAGTAGAGTCATAGTCAAATTAGCAAATCACCTAATTTAATGTCTTGCTTTTCTCAGCATCAGCATCTTAAATGGTTAAATTACTTTGTCTTATTTGGGGGGATTGTTTTAGAAGTCTACTAATAAGGGGGTGGTTGTGATTTGCATACCATAAAACCTCAAATTGCCTTTGCAAAGTGCAGTATTATCTCATTTATGGGCATAGCAAATACCCATGAGGACAAGGAAACTGAGACCATTGTGTATATAACAGATACCCTGATTTAGCCATAAGTCAGTTCTTAGTAGTCAACTTTAAAACAATGGTCTTAGAAAGGACACACAGAACAAGAGGAAAATTGATTATCACCTTCAGAAGAGGAGGGAGAAGTGGAAGGGTTTTTTTTAGGGTAAACAAATCTGTTGATGGTTTATGGTCTTTCATGAAGATAATCTTGGAACTTGAGTTAAGAACTCACCTTTCAAAATAACTTCACTGACGTTTTGGTGAAGGTCTCCAGATTCTCTGTTAGCATTAAACCAGCTAATTCCTGTAGTAAATACAGATGTCAGCAAGTGTCTGTGACTTAGCATAGGCAGGTCTAAGTTCTGCACTGTTTAACACAGAAGCAGTACGTTCCAGTGGAACAAAGATATGGCTGAAGGCATTCATGTTAGTTGTCCAGGCTATGGTTATACCATTAGTAATGACAGGACTGAGTTAATGTTTCTCCTTCAGTACTAGGAAGAGGGCAGCTATGAATGGAAGAGTTGGTACAAGATACTGGGCATCAGGGCAGTACCTGGACAGGTGCTAGCTTGGCATCCTGCTAGGTTTCTAACACTATCAAAGCAGAATGAATGCCCGTTTCTTTAGATCAATTTTACCAGAAAGAATTAATATTGTTCTGTAGAAGAAAATGTTTTTTCACCATCAAGATAGAAAATAAGTGCCTCAGAGGTTGCTTAGCAGTAGACATAAATGGAGGACGTAAGCAAGGGAGAAGGCTACAAGTGAAGGCACTTAGAGGAGAAGGTGTTCTGAGGTTTCCATCAAGTTTGGAAAACTTAAGCACTGCTTAGCAAAGAGTTGCAAGTGTGAGCAGTGAAGTGATCATCTTGGGGATTTGGCAGCAAAGGAGGGTTTCAACAAACAACTAGCTCCTACTCCCAGACCCTAAGGGTTTTCAACTCTACAGACATCATCTGACAGAGCAAAACTCTCATGCAGTGAGTGAATGCAATCTAGGAACTTCCTAGAAAACCATCACTAATCAAATCTAATTCAAATACTAAAGGGCCAGTGAGGGGTAATCCTGTACTTGACCTGCTCACAAACAGGGAAGAACTGGTGGTGAACATGGCCACTTGGGTTGTAGTCCTCATGAGAAATCAGGGTCCAGAGGAAGACCGGGAAGGTAAAGAGCAGAACTGTTTAGACTTCAGGAGAGCAAAATTCTGTTTATTTAGGGAATTGCTAGGTCAGTAGCAATTACCTCAGAAGCTGCCACAAACAGAAGTATCCTGTGGAAAGGTGATTTTTTCAGAAGAGCTTACTGAGAGCTCAGTAACACATTTTGATATACAGGAAGAATCTGTTGTGTAGTTAGAGTGGGAATTTTGACACAAAGCCTTTTCCTGCTGGCTAGACAAGAAGCTTCCCTATGAACAAAGGAGAGGTAGAAACAGGGACAGGCAGCAAAGGAGGAGTATAAAAGCTTTGCACGTGTACTTAGGAACAAAATGAGGAATGTAAAAGGAACTAAGGCTAGGGACATAGAGGGTTACAAATGTACGAGTCACAAAAGCAGTCCAGAGAAAACACGTGTTTAGTGGTGAACAGGGTAGACAACCTAGTTATGGGTCACATGGGAAAGGCTGTGGTACTCTTCTCCCCCACTCCTTCAGTGTTCCCAAGCAAAGTTTGCTCCCAAAACTCTGTGAAAAACAGTAAGGTTTTGGAAAGGAGGCAATAAATAGTGAGGGAGAAACAGGGTAGGAACAGAGAAGATGGATGAATGCAGATCCTTTGGCTCTACTGGCATTCACCTAAAAATGCAGATAGAGTTGGCCAATGTTATTGTTGTCTGTCATTTACAGGAAGTTACAGCAGTTGGAGGAGGTTTCTCACAGTTGGGAATGTGCTAATACTGTGCCTGCTTTTAAGGAAGAGGGGGAAAAAGAAAAGCCAGGGAACTATAAGCTAGTTGGTCTCACCTCAGTCACTGGGAAGGTGGTGGAGTATCTCTTCTTGGAATCCATTTCCAACCATGTGAAAACCACAAAGGTAACCAGGAACAGTCAGCACAGATTTAGCAAGGGCAACCCATGATTGATTGCCTTCCATGATGAAAATATTGTCTATAGGAATAAGCAAGGAGTAGTGGGTGTATTTTACCTTACTTTAGTAAGGATTTTGACACTGCCTCCCACAGCATTCTTGGTTCAAAGTCAAAGAAGTAGGGATCACACAAAAAGACTGTTAGGTGGAATAAAAATTGGCCAAACCAGTGACCTAAGAAAGTAGTAATTCATTGGTCAATATGTAGAGTCCAGCAGAGGCCTACCAAGATGGCGAAGGGCCAGTCTGTGAGGAGAGGTTTAGGGAACTGTACTTGTTTGAGCTGACAAAGATGAGGTGAAAGGGTCATTTAAGAGCAGTCAGTGATTATTTGAAGAGTACTTTCAAGGGGAGATTACCTGTTCTATGTATTGGCAGACAAAGTAACAGCAAGCTACAAGGTCCAGATTAGATTCCAGGAAAACCTTCAGAAGAAGAGTGCACCAACAGTGGAACAAGTTATCTGGAGAAGTGCTACAGTCTCCATCCATGAAGTTTCTTGGGACACTGACCTATCTAGCATAAGCAAGTCCTGCACTGAGTGGGAATTTGTGATACAGAGCCATTCCAATAAGTTTTTTGTGATCTAGGAAGCTTCATAAAATGCAAGCAATGGGTGAGAAAAGCTCTCAGCCAGAATCCCATTTTGAAACAGAATGTACTAATTTATTTCCAGGAGGAAAAAAAGGTCTTAATATGCTGCAGCTGGATGCCCTTCTCATGAAGAACCTACAGTTTCTAACTTGACCATTTTTCAGCTCCAGAATAAACTCTAAACTAGAATGATCTTCAAAAAAACCCTCACTACCCTATAACCATTTGCAGGACCTAAACCTGATGGCGTTACCTGGTTTAGACACTGCTAGCAAATTCAGCCTTGTCCTGTCAGCAAGGAATGGAGGTTTAGTTGCTGGTTGAGTCATTTATACGTTCAGCTACAAAGAAAGGAGGTCTGAAACACCAACAGGAAGGCGCACGTGTTGGATTCACCTGGCCAAAGTGCTCTGCCTTTGGCTTGGCTGATACAGATCAGAATTAAAACATTAAATATACAAAGAAAAACAGGATCATCAACTCCCAAGGATCACTTGCTTGGTCTGTTGAAGCTTTCTTTCTGATAAAGACTGTGTTTGTCAGAAGTACTGACTGCCTCTAGCCCTCTTGACAGAACACTCCATTTTTCTGCAGTCCCTGCTGTATTGCATGTTAAGCAGTCAAATACTTGAACATCACATGTATTTTCAATACCAGTACTGTGCCCTTTTCAAATACATTTAAATAAAGGTCCTTTGTGTAATATTCTCTTTTCAGGTACAATACTTGTGGCTTTTATATGGGATGAAATCCTTCCTCGGATATCCTGAGACATGAATTTCAGAAGCCTGCAGTACATCAGAAAAAACCCACCTTTCAATATCTGCAGACAAGCAGCTTTCAGAAAACTGCTGACATCGAGTTCCAGGCCACCTTTCAACTCTATTTTCAAATTTCATGTTTGAAATATCTTACAACTTCATAGTCAAATACTTACTTTGTAACAGCATATTGGGATTTGGAGCATACCTGCCAACGTTTTCAGTTAAACCATGTGAATGACTGTTAAAAACATAGAACCTTTGTTACTTTAGCCAGAAGTGCCATTTGCTGACCTTTATTACAACAGCATGCAAAAATAATTATAGAGAAATACCCAGTCCTTTCAAGGTTTGATTTTACTGGATTTCTTTCCATAGACAGCACCTGCAAAAAAGGAGATGAAGATTTCATTCTTATAGTGACCTCATCATATTCCTGCTTGCAATATCGTATACCTCTGAGAGGAAGAAAGGCTACACTACTCCCTAGAAGAGTCTCCCCAACTCTATTCTAGAGGCTCCCCACAACAAAATTAAGTCTGTAGGAGCAGCATTATTTTAATAACACCTGAGTGCAGGTAAGTAACCCCTCTCTTCCTTTTGGGAAGGCTCTGCCCCATGCAGTCCCACTAGAGTCTGTTGAATGTTTATCTTGGTTGGAAGGAGTGATAATAAAGTACCACAAAATTCTGTAGAAACAAAAATAAAAAGGCATTTAGGAAAAATAAAACTCTCTGAGATTAGTGCTGCCTTTTCACATGGTAAAATAGACACAGTATATAGAGATGAATCATGGAATTTGATTTGTCCTTGATTTTATGTTACTCTTACCAGATGTTTTTCTCGAAATAAAAGAATTTGCAATATAAAAGAATAAATTAAAGAGCTAAACCCCACAGGAATGCTACACACTCAGACTGGCACAAACACACGCTTTATAGCAGGGGTGTCAAACCTGCTCCTGCAGCGTAACGTGGGTCACACGCTGCACCCATGACCAGCACTGGCAGAAGCACAGGGGCAAGGAGCTCAGCGCTGCCACCGGGTAGAAACAAGGTGCTGGGCTGGGTAAAACGGGGAAGGGCTGGATTTGGCCCGTGGCCATGAGTTTGACACCCCTGATTTATAGGTAGCATTGGCTGAGGGGAAGAGCACCGATGGGTACCATCCTCTGAAGTTCTTTTTCTAGAAGGAGGTTTCTTAGTTTTTATATACATTAAAATACATTTTTCAAATTTAAGACTAAATTCATATTTTCACTTTACAGTTATCAGGTTAGGAAGGAGAGATGGTTAACAAGTCCTACAACGATGGAGGTAGTAGGCCCCTCTACTTATTACCCATGTCACCTTGCAGACCATATTCTAAGAGAAAGGGAGGGAACCAGACAAGGTTTTGTTCACAGAAAAATTACGAACTAAGTCTTAAACAGCTACTGTCGTGATCTACCTTTTTGCAAGGGTTTGTGACTTCATGTAATTTCTTACTTGTTGCAATAAAATCTTTTCTTGTTTTAATTTCCCAACGTACAATTAAGAATATACTGAGAAATGAAGTGTCTGGACATGCTTTTCACACAAGAGAGCCTTAACCCAAGACCCTGTATCCAGTCATTAAAATTGAATAGCAAAAATAACTTGCTAATATACTGAAGAGAAATGCTGGGCTATCATTCAGCAGCACCTCAATACTAGTGTGAGCAGGCCTGCTAAAGGAGACCTGTCCTTGGTGAAACTCTTCACAGCAAGGACTACACACCACCACACTCTAATCCTGATAAGATGCTGTCCTTGAGCTGGTTTTATATTCATCTGCTTATAAATAACTTAGCCAGAGACGGCTGCTGGAACCAAAACCCAATTCACGAGACCTCTGAAAAGCATGCACTTTTATACCATGTACTGCTTCTGAAACAGATGTTTTGGGAGACTTTTGTTACTTTCTTGCTTTACTACTTTTAATCACTTTTACCTGTTTGTAAAGGGATCCAATACCTTACAGTTTGGGTTTGGATTTTTTTTTTCCTAGCTGGGACTTGTCCTTAACTGCTGTACTCAAGCCCAGTTTTCAGCCTCATTTCTCACGGAAATGAGCCTTACATAATTTGCCTGTCTCCTTTGAGCCCGTGGGGCCCATAGGGTAAAGGGTCTCAAACATCAAAGAGCATAAAACCAGGCTGCCATAGAAAAAAGAAAGCAGATACAAACCTACAGGAAGCCAAGATTAGTTAGATTTAGAGGTCACGTCATTTTTGACACTTGCAAAGGCAAAGACCATAAAGCAAAGAGGTCAGATCTGACCTCTGGATGTCTACATTGTTTATTTTTGGCATAACATAGTTTCTAAAAACCTGGTACAAATCTGAGTAATTTAACAAGTTGTTGCTCTATTTATAGCCACTAGAATAATTTAAAAAAAACCCACTAAGAAATGGACAAGCCTTAAGGTGACTACATTAAGGCAAAAGGAAAAAAACAACGTAGCAGAAAGAATGAAGAATTTAAATATTTTTAGTAGTAGAGGCAAAAATTAATATTTTACATTCACAGTAATGAATGCTTATGAAGTGTGCATAAGCTGAACAACCTGCTCTAGTTGATGATATCCCCCGTCATGGCAGGGGGGTTGGATAGAATGGCCTTTAATGGTCCCTTCCAACCCAAACCATTCTATGATTCCATAAGTGTTCCCAGAACACTTACACACGGCTTAAATATAAAGTTTTATTAAAAATAAAACCTGTAAATCCACACAAGGAACTTCTCGGCGCTACCTTCAGGGTTTATCCAGGTTTGTTTCCACCTGACCGAAATTAACCTTGCTCCATTGATTTATTTGGAAGCATCACAAAATGGCTGCTCTCAGAGCTCTGCACCAGTACAAAATAAATTCTATCCTCTGGAGCTTCCTACTGCTTGGATGTAGCGTGAGAGTACCAAGAGGAGCAGAGTACAGTCCAGCTGCCCATCTACCAGGAAATGTGAGAGGCTGTCTGCAGTTTAGTATGAAAAAAAAATAGCAATCCACACTCCAAAACCAAAAATACCAGAAAAAAAAATATTTAAAAATCCAGAGGCTGTTTTAACCATGAACACTGATTTAGAATTGTATGAGCTTTCTTTCCTAAACTACCATGTTGGCAGTTTTAGTCCTCCATAGCTGTCCCAAAAATCTCACCAAGCATCCTAGTGCAAAAACAAAAGCATCACTCTGTACCCTCCCTAACAAAAACCTGTATTTACATAAATATATACATATATGCACATAAAGGGGCTAAGAAAGACATCCTTGTAGAATGTCTTGTTGCAGAGCATGCTAAGTACTTCCATTTATTCAGCAACATCAATAGTTCACAACACTATTAAATCAATTTGACTGGTGTTCCTAATGAATGTCCAGCAAAGAGTGGTTGCAATTTTCATGTAGCTTCAAACCAAACCATATCCCAACATGCTAAGCAGGGCAGGACCACTCCATCCAATTCCAGGACTGTAGGACTGGTAAAGAAAACTGTTCATATACCAACATATTAATATTGAAAAAATCCTCAAGTCAACTTCAAATCAAATGAAGGTGCAAGACGTTTAGTATGAGACTTTCACGTGAATACTGGGGAGGAAAACCCTTGAAATCTACTGCTGTTGCCCCATGGCAAAAATACCACCATTCAAAAGGATGAATCAGTAAAAGCTCCAGCAGGACTAAGCTTGTGGCAAATATTTTGTCTTTTCATTCTCACATCAAAGTAAATAATGAAAATGGCTTCACTGGACTTTTTTGTTAAGAGACAAGAATGCTGAAACTCAAACAACACCAGCTCAGAGTTGCCAGCTGCTTGCTGGGGTAAAGTGAGAGAACCGCAACACAAGAGTTGGCTGTGAGATACAAAAATCTTAGTTTATTTAACAATGTTGTTAACATTTAATACAAAGACACAAACCACTTCTCCTTTTCAGGACCTTATAGACTGTATTCCATCTCCCCTACCACCCAAACTCTGCACTTGGAGAAATAAAAAGGGAAAGCACTGAACTGATAAAGCCAGTTACTTGAGGAGCATTAGATTCAGCTTTGCTTTTAATCCTTGGCTGACCCTATTTCCTTTTAGTCAAACTTTTAACATTTTTATTTCCATTCTACTCCACTGATACAACGAACAGGTACAAAAATATGCAAAATTCTAGGACAATCTAAAATTCTGTTCTGCTTAAAATTTTATTTCTGAAGTCCTAGAATTCCTACCAAGACTTCTTTGAAATGGCCCCTGATTAGCCCCATTCAAGTGTTAGACACAAGAGGTTTTCTTGGTTTTTTATTTGTTTTACTTTTTTAAATAACCCCATAGTGGTCACAAATGTCAAACCCTGTTTTAAACATCTATAAAAGCATTTATATAGACTTTCATGTCTAAGCTTAAGTCATTAAAAGAAAGATTAACTCCCAATAGTCGCTGCAATGCCTTCAGTTTTACAGCTTATTCTGGAAGTGCCACAAGAGGAATCTGAAAGATACAAGACACCAAGTTTACATAATTGGCATTAAAATAAAAGCTTATTAATCTTTACAAAGTAGTAGCTGTCTGTTGTTTGCAGCCACAGATGATGGTGGTTTACTGCAAACCCTCTGATTTTGGAAGGGCTGAGCATCTTTGCCTTTGGCAGCAGCTCTAACTCAGGTCAGCTAAGGACAGCATGCGCTCACAATTCGCACCCCGTCGTACTGCTACACAGTTGCTTTGGAACAATTACCACAACCTCGTGATGCGACAGACAAAACACTGCTTATTACAAGACCACTGGAAATGTCCCACAACAAATGTCAGCAAGTCTTCCAAGAGCTTCAGCAGGCAACTGTCGCACCTCATTTGGGTAATGAGCAGTGACATGCAACATGAGTGTCCCATGAGGGCTCCGCTTTAGAGGCAGGGCAGCCTCTAAAGGATCACAAACAAGATGTTCTTGTAGGTGGTTTTTGCAGTTCAGAAGGTTAAAAGGGCTGAGCTGTCCCACAAAATACTGAGAAGATTACACCACCTTCCCCTCCCTGCCCCTATTTTCAGAGGGTAGAAACAAGCCACTCTCATGCTCAAGCTTGTTAGCAAGGGTGATTATCACAGACCTGCAAGAGCTGTTCTTGTCAGATCACACCCACAGTGGTTCACTACTGCCGTATATCCTAGGTGTCTGAACTTACGTAAGCTACACCACTGCAGTCAGGCTGGTGGTTACTCTAAAAATGTTCATCACACCCACAGCTCCCAAACTGCTACTTGGAGCAACGTCATTGCAACACTGGACACTGCCCTTGCAAATCATTTAATCTGCCCTAACAGGGATCAACTCCTCAGCTCTGACCAGCACAAGCCAGACAGAAGGATACCCTGTCCAATCACCCCTCACAGCATTCATCTCCCACAGCCACTGCTGCACCACTGAAGGCATGTAATAAGCAGCAGGAAGAATTCCACTGACCAAAACTACTTCATACAGGGTGTATTTTGCGCTTTGCTAGAACTCAGGCTCCTTGGAGATCTGCTACCAGCCACTAACTCGCATTAATCCTGTTTAAGTTTAAACCAGGACAATAAGCATTCAAATTTAAATCTTCAACAGCGCAATTTTATTAGTTTTTTTTAAAAAACATAGACCAAAATAATCTTGGAGACAGAGTCAGAGCCAAGTTTTTCATTCACTAAGAGACACTTCAGCTACAGCTGAAGAGTTTTCCCTGATTTTACAATGTGTCCTTCATCAAATAAGATAACCGTTCCAGTGGCAGGACAAACCAGTATTTTGACATGTTTTGGAAGAACTCTTCTCTGTACTGCAAAGTCTTTCCCAGGGTAAGAAGAGCAACTAAAGAAAAGTTTGTGCTCCTACTCCAAACAAATTCAGGACCAGTGACAGTGGCTGAGATCAGTACATGAACCCAGGGTCACTCTGACACTGTCAGAACTGCAAGAGTATTAACAGCAATAATGTGAAATAAATAACAGAGGAGGAAAGCAGGTACACATCACCCCTCCACTATAGCCTTTCTCAGGGACTGCAGCCTCTTTCTCTGTTATCCCTAACCAACTATAACACTTCTAAACCATTTCCACCAATTTTTTTCAGCATTTCTTCTTCCTGTTTGTGGCCCTTTCTTCCCCTGAGCTTTTGCCCGTGTGCCGCCCAACTGTTTTCTCTGGCATTTCAAGTGGGGTGGCTGTGCGCTCATTTCAAGGTGAGAGCTGGCAGTCTCACTTCCGACAGAGGCAGAACTGGGACAATGCAGCACTGCCTGAGCAGCACGTGCAAACTGTGCACTCACGGGCACTGCTGAAGCAGGGGAGGAATCACAACCCCACTGTACATCACCGCAAACAGAGTCCCAGAATCAGACATTCTTCTCGTCCACCCAGGGCCAGCGAGGCAAATGCTGGCACATCTGCCTCCAGCAGGAGAAAAGCAGTACAGGTGATGGTAGGCAAGAAGGCACACTGGCACAACCACCTGAGCAGGGTGTTGTCTTGAAGTTGTGCCCTTCTGACAACAATCCTGTCCAGATTGCTCAGAAACTTTACCGGGAACTGTTCCTGCTCCTCTTACAGTGAAGGAAGAGATGGACTCGCAGCACTGTGAAGTGTTCTGCCCCCTTCAAAGGCCTGGGAAATCCTGCACACTAAGGGTGAAATAACAGATACTAAGGACAGGAACCTTCCAGCAATGGCTCCAGCATTCATATTATTGGCATCTAAGAGCCTCTGAGATTGGACAATTCTTAACTTGCCAAATGGCTGAGCTTGTCTGGTTCCAGACAGGCCGATCCCCGCAGGTTTCTTATGCAGGGTGACGGTTTACGCCAACAGGCAATTTTGGGCAGATCATTGAACATTTTCTTGTTCTTATGATAACTACAGCTACCTTTCCTTCTCTGAATCCCCATCATCCTGATATCACCAGATACTTCCCGTGGGAGATCCAGGATCATTTGCACCACAGAAATTACAGAGATGGAAAGCTCTGCAGGACTGAAAAGCGTTGGTGTCGGAAGACAGAAGAACTTACAGCAGCGTAGTCCTCCTCAGTGATCAACTTCTGCGTCTTCAAACTGCCCCGCAACTACTGGTGCTATGTCCACCTCCATCCCATCTGAAACACAACAGCAGGCAATGCTAGGTGAGCCAGTGGAGGATGCTGTCCCAGGAAAGACACAGAGTGCCATCTGCTGACAAGAGATGGCCAGAACAGAAAACTCGTTTGCTGAACTCCTGAAAGTAGCTTAAAGAAACACCGGTGTGCTGTGCTCACAAGTTCATGGTTGTGTTTCAGTTCTGTTAGTCAGTCACTTAAGAGATGTCACCACTTCCTACAACCTCACCTCACCCTACCTTATTAAAAGACTTATATACTACATTTAAACAATTTCATTCTTAAAATTAAGTTTTGATGTAATGAATGGCATGATTCCTTTTAATGGCTTTGACTATGCTTTAACAGAAAGAGGCTGGATTCCATTCTGAAACCGCTTTTAGCCAACACGAAGCTGATAAAAGGAACAATCTCGCTATGCTGCAACATCCAAAAATAAAAGAACTCTGAAACTGAGCAGCCCTGGGGATATTAATAATTGTAGCAAAACAATCAGACCAGTAACAATCAAAGTTCTCAACACAGTGGTCCTCATTCTTTAACACAGCAGCCCTCAATCCACAGCATGCAATGTGCTGCCCGTAGGGCCACAGGCATTTGTACAATCTGTGGCTGCAAACAATGATAAAACTGCTGTTGACACGCACCGTTCGGTAAGCTATCACCCACAGCACGAGACTTGCTCAGTCCTGGAGTTTGTGGATTAGCCAGACTGGAGAACCACTGCTTTCATATATTCCTTAGTAAAAAAAAAGCATTCCTTACCTTCAAACTCCCTTATCGAGTCTTCGGTTCTCACTCCAGCCATGTTGTACTGACTGCTGACAGACTGGGCTAACATGCCTTCTAACCTCTCCAGCGTGGCCTGACCTTCCGCAGTTAAATGTAACAATCCTTCTTCATAAGTGTAAAAGCTTGGGATGTCACCTTGTCCTAGCTCTGCAAAAACAAGTTTATGTTTATCAGACCTGAGTTTTGGGGCTGGCATCAAGCAGGGGTGAAGGAAGAGGACAACAACTAGGTGAGTTATGCTCAGATTAACTGACTCAGATTAAAAGGCTGCTTTTATCTGTTACAGAATATACCAGTAATGCGAACAGACCACGCCACAGCGTAGGCACTGAACTCGTGCTAACACATCCACTGGAAATGGAAAGGCTGGTATTTGCATCTTGGGGCTTTTGTGTAGGGGAACAATGTTTTTGCTGAATTCCAGCAATTTGTGACAGCTCAATTACAGATTTCTGAGTTTTTATACTGTGTCTATGGCACAAAGAATGCTTATGCAAGATGACAAGTAACTTGTTAAAAGATCAAACCATTCTAATGACAGAAACCGTAGGAAAAGTTCCAGGTATCCATGTGACAGTAGGTATTTCAAAAGAAACAATTGTTACGAACCGCGGGCCTCAACATCGTACTCGTCCCCTTCATAATCGTTGTCTGAATCTTCATCATCTGGGTCGGGGTGCAAAGCTTGGCATTCACACATTGCTGAAAACATGGCTTCCACTGTAGGAACACAAATACCCCTCATTTTTCTACCAGCACCCCACAACAACAGGAAGAAATCCTGGACTAATGGGCAGACAGACTGAGAATATTCCTTTACCAAAACCACCCCTGAATTCACACTTGAAAACATCCAAGCAGCCAGCAGCCATACAAAAAAAACCCCCAGGTTTCCTAGGACACAGCCTACTGCTTTATCCTCTTAACAGCCCTTTTCCATTATTTCATTGATAAGAAAGTCTTATCACTGGACAACTCAGTCTGTGATACCCATTACAGAACTCCTCGCAACACCTCATACATAAGGTTCTTAAAACTTGTATCCAATTGTAAGCTCTGCACTGGACAAGATACAACTGCTTCATTAGAATGTTCCTAATGAAATAGTAGCTGACTCAAATATCACTCAATTTGTAATTAAAACAATGTTTCCCATAGAAGTTCTCTGCAAATGTATATTCATAAGATTATCTGTGTCACGTTTATACTTAAAAGTCTCTGTTTAAAAACACTGGAATTTTCCTTGAGAATTGGCCATTTTGAAACATTCCAGTAAGATAAAACAATTTGTTTTGTTCTTCTCAGCACTCAGAAATCAAGTAATTAGAGAAGGATATTAAAGGATTATTTACGTCTCTGTACAGGTCTTCCACACATAGCCAGGACTTTGAGCTAAAACGTGGTTTCCCTCTTCACTTACAGGCTGATTTGTCGCTAGGTACAAATCTGAATTCTGCAATTGGTTCAGTGTCGTCATCGCTGTCTTCATCCTCCTCCTCTTCAGCCACAGGAGCCTCTTTTGTCTCCTCTTCTTTAGGAAGTAGAAAGATTAAAGAGAAATATGTTTGTTTCATCCAAAAGACTCCCATTTGGTTAATTCTTTCAGGAACACAGGGAACCAAATCAGAAGCCTGGGCACAGGCTGTGAGAGTCACAAACCAACCCACTCCCATCCACCTTAAGGATGGTATGAGGTCCTCTCATAGCACCTCAACTACACTTGTGAAATACATGGATACTTCTCTATTTATCATTTTAGGACTTTGGATTTGTGTAATGTTCACATGATGTATCCATGCACTTCAGGAAAATTGCCTGATCCTTATTAAAATTAAACTGTGCTCAAAAAACCCACAAATTAATATCATTTATTTGCATAAGATGTTTATGGGTTTTCTTAAATCATGTGCATCCTTTACACTACTGTCATGAAATCAGCCTTGCTTGCAGTGTGGCCTCTCACAGAGGACTCTGACATTTACAGAATATCCCATCTTGATTCCTGACATTCCCAGCCACCAGCAAGATGCCAGAGGCAGAAAGTACACCCAGAGCCAATGACAACTGTGGGCAACACTGTGCTCCCTGACTGCTGTGCACCTCCCACATGAATAAGTAAGAAAAAACACAAAATTTTACTTTCATGAATATGAAAACCCCAAAGAAAATGGCTACAGTTCATTGCTTTGTGGTTGGGGACACTGCACCGACAGTTTCAAAAACATTTAATTATTTTCAACAGAAAAAGAGGAATACAGTTAAGGCTGTTCCACAGAGGGCCTTTTGTCACATACGAAACTGGCACCACCAAGAATATGAAGAAGCCAAGAAGTTGCCAGCCAATTGCCCCCCAAAATTAAGTGTCCAAGAAAGCTACCCGATCCTTTTCCAACTGACAGTCACAGGCACAGCTTGTTACTGCGGAGTCCAGCTCCCTGTTTTCAGGGAAGTCAACAACCTCTGACTGCCTTTTCTTAAAAAAGGGGCAAGGGCGCGCACACACACACAGAGCACAACAAGAACTTTCAGAGGAAGAACAAAACGTACCCTGTCCAAATAGGAATGAAGACCCCTGCAGCTAAAGGATTGGAGAGGTTTGGGTTTAACACTATTCAGTCTGTAAAGTCCCAGGCCAGGGAAAGACTTGAAAACAGAACAACTCTACTTGCTGTACAAGTTTTACTGTAGCCAGAGTTCAAATATTACCACACAAAAAAACCCACAAAAATCAGTCTGCTATGGATTTATAGATCAAAACTATTGCATAATATCCATATTTTCAAACACCATTATGAGAACGAATTAAAAGTTGGAAAAAGTGTCTCCTTCTTCAGACTGGGCTCAGTTTACTTCTAAATAAACACAAAGGAAAATGGAGGAAAATGAGCCAAGAGGTGCTCATTCACGTTCTCTTACTATCTGTAGTGACAGACTGTCAGAGAAAAGCAGTCACATGAGAGAAGGAAATAATTAAGAGAATTAACAGCTTTAAAACACCTCTGCCTCCTCAGAGCTGTGTCAGTACTTTCAGTATACAGACTATCTAAAGAAAAATTCAGTGCCAGATTTTAGTCTTTGACAAGAGGACTAGTAGGCACGAAGGGGAAAGATCTGTGCAAGACTTAACAGTCTCTATTCTTAAATCGAGATGGCAGTTTAAGACACACTTAAATATTAACAGTTCTGCCAGAAGAAAAAAAAAATCATGTAAAATGTAATAAATCTTCATACAAACAATGAAACAGAAAGCTTGTTTACTCCAGGTTGAAGAAAGAATGTTGAAAAGGTTGTTCTTGTGCGAATTCTACAAAGAGCCATTACACCAAAGATACATTAACAGGAGCTACTGTCTTATTTTTTAAACAAGCTGTGGAAGCAACTGAATGAAAGCTTGCAGACTACTGTGAAACAGCAGGAATTCATAAAGTCCGGAGACGAGGGCAACATTAACATAAATTCAATAAAGAAAAAACAATACCTTAGCTGGAATCACAGGGAGACTGCAGAGGAACTAAATTACTTAAAATGAGTACGAGAGAGCAGAGAACCAATTTTCAGTGGCTCTAGCTCTATGTATTCGCATGCCGAGAGCAGAACAATAGAAGCAATAGTAAACAAGGGCAAAGCCATACTTCTAAAATAACTATCCTTCAGGGGAATGAAAATAAAATTACCTGAAAGAAGGATATTTTAAATACAAAATTTACTCTCTGTGAATAAGAAATCATGCTGCTCAGGCCTGTGGGGGAATGCTAAGCAATGCTCTGGGCCTACCTTCGAATTTGGCATTCACCATGACATACAAGTGCTCCCATGGGTAGGCGCTCAGGTCCCTGGAAACAGCATGTAAGCTTATGGTGGGATAATCCAAGGAGAAGCCAACTCCAGAGTTTTCCAGCCAAGACAGGCGACTAACAAGGAGGGAAAACCAAAAACACAAAGAGACAAGTTAGAAACTAACAGAGGAATCTATGGTACCCGCTATGCCTGCAAGAAAGCAACCGACCCCCCCAAAGTGGGTAATTCTGGTTGGACAAGGCACTTATCATACTCTGCTTACACAGAATCACGGATCCTGCAACAACACCAACTGATGGCTGGAGGTAAAAGAAACCCTTCCTGAAGGAATGTGAATCCAAGCACCCTAAGCACATTTCACCTTTATCACATTTGCACCAAAGCCTGAATTTATCTCCTTACCTTTTTAATTTCTCCTCTCTGTAGATATCTATCATTCTAAAGATAACAACAGGTTCCAGAGTGCGATTTACAATTCAAACTACCATATGTTCTGGGGGTTTTCAAGATAAAGATAACACTGAAAGGAAAGCCGTGATGGTAATTTCTGGAGGAATACAGATCTGATGTGGGTATAGCCTGGATGTAGAAAAACAACCAGTTCTATGATCAGCAGAGCTGACAAAGCCAGGTAACATCTTCTCCCCTTCACAACTTGTGTGCTATAACCTCTGCTTCCTGAATTTTCACTCTCATCCCTAACCGTAGCCAGAGACAGCACAGGTTGTCACACTGGGCTGCCACATCCTTCGTATCAGAATGATCCATATCTTTCAAGCAGCCAAGAAATCAAACCCAAGCCAACTCCAGGTGTCTGTGGTCAATGAGGTCACACAGCAACCAGAAATACTGAAAGGCAGAAAGCAAGACCTCCATGATATGTGAAACTTGGCATTCACAAGCTTTTGTGGAGGGACAAAACCAATGAAAGGTCACAGAAGACTCCTTGCCTCAGGAAATCAGGCTGAGAGCAAGAGCTAGCAAAGTGGGAGTGAGGAATTTCTTTCCTAGCCTCAATCGGCCAGTTCTCGATGTTTACACTTGTTGGCAGCTGTAGAGTCAGTGCACAGATTCAAGGCCACATTGTCCGCCCAGTTCTCCCACAGCACAGCACTCCTCCAAACACTGGCATTTTCTATTCATCACTAGCAAGTGACTCTGGTAAAAGCTCTGTGACACCCTCGAAACATGCTAGGAGGAAGCTAGCAGACTTGTATGTGCCTCACACAAAAATCTACTGAAAACAAGTTACAAGGAAACTCAACATTATATGTGTTGAGAACAGATGTTGCAAACAGAAGTTACAGAAGTATCTGTAACCAAAAAATTAAACTAAACACTAACTGAAATTCCAGAGATTCCTCTCCAAGAGGGACACAACATCACTATGAGTTCAGCTGGGACAAAAGCTCCTCAAATAATACTACCTATTTTATAAATACTTCACAGTTTAAAAGTTTTAAAAGACAATGCCCTCCTCAGTGCAAGTTTCAGATGATGCTTCCGTTCTAACAGAACGTTTTCCACTGCAGAAATACATATAAATATATTTAGAGTGCCATTCCACAGCTAAAGAAAATTACATTGCCTTTATCAACAAGTTGTCTTCTTTAACTGCACAATGCAGGGAGAACTTAAAGGAAATTATAAAGAGCTCAGATAACATGTTCCAGAACAGCCTAAGACATTTCTGCCTTGTAAGAACATCCAGTGTCCATATGATTTATGAAGTAGGAAGAGCAGGGCCCGTCAATGCCTTCTTTGGGGGACTCTCACACACAACGGCCCCCTCTTATCTATGTCTCCCACGGCTCCCTCGGGTGGAGATCCCACCCCCTCAGGGCAGCTCGCCCCGCACCTCCTCAGAGCAAAGCACCCCTCACCCCCTGAGGGCAGCCACCGCACCCCGAGGCCCAGGCCGGCCCCGCGAACCGTCACCTCCACCGCGGTGCCGCCCCCCTCCCCGTCACCTCTCGGCGATGTAGAGGGTGCCGGAGCCCAGGCTGCGCCCCGCCAGCACCGCCTCCGTGTCGGGCTGCTGGTGGCGAACGCCCTCGGCCGGCGGCGGGAACCGTTTGAGGAAGCTCATGGCGCCGCCGCCGCCACCGCCTCCCTCCTCCACCATGGCCGCCGGAGCCGGAAGCGGAAGCGCCGCCCCACGGGGCCGCTCGATGGCGGCTGGAGGGGGCGCGTGCGCGCGCAGGGGCCGTCTTGGCGCCGTTCCCGCCTCTGCTCCTGAGTTATGGAATCGTAGAATGCCAGGCTGGAAAGGAGCTGGGATCATGTGGTCCAGCCTGTTGAGGCCATGCATAGTTACATAAACAGAATCCCCTTCTGGAACAAAACATACCACGTTTTTTTTTACCAGGAGGAAAAAAAGAGGTCTTAATATGGGGTAGTTGGATGCCCTTCTCATGAAGAACCTACAGTCTCCAACTTGACCATTTCA
Organism: Dromococcyx pavoninus; assembly: GCA_033558185.1. Taxonomy (NCBI): domain Eukaryota; kingdom Metazoa; phylum Chordata; class Aves; order Cuculiformes; family Neomorphidae; genus Dromococcyx; species Dromococcyx pavoninus. The sequence goes on along the minus strand of JAUMJL010000286.1, from coordinate 168,908 downwards.
GCTATTAAACTGGAATGATCCTCAAAAAAACCCTCACTACCCTGTAACTATTTGCAGCATCTAAACCTGATGTGGTTACCTGGTTTAGACACTGCTAGCAAACTCAGCCTTGTCCTGTTAGCTGAGGAATGGAGGTTTAGTTGCTGGTTGAGTCATTTATATGTTTAACTACAAAGAAAGGAGGTCTGAAACAGCAACAGGAAGGTGCACGTGTTGGTTTTACTTGGCCAAAGTGCTCTCTCCTTGACTTTGATACAAGAAGTGGTTAATATTAGTCCTTGGAAAGTAGCAGAATATGCGTAAGATTGCTGGGAGAATTAATACATGGACATGTAAGTGGGATATATACTCTCTCCCCAGCTCTTGTCTTGTTGTGCACAACTGATGGAAATCATCACAGCACTGGAAGAAAGGATGCTGCTTTCTAAAACTCCAAAACAAGTCTTAGAGAGTTTATTTGCTGGCAATTTCAGTATCAGTTTGGCTGAAACAGATCATAGCATCATAGAATGGTTTGGGTTGGAAGGGACCTTAAAGCCACAGGGACCTTAAAATCCAGTTCCAACCCCTGCCATGGGCAGGGACTCCTCCCACCAGACCAGGCTGCTAAAGGCCCCATCCAACCAGGCCTTGAACACTTCCAGGGAGGGGTTATCCACAACTTCCCCGGGCAACCTGTGCCGTTGTCTCACCACCTACATCGAAGAATTTCTTTCTAATGTCCAATTTAAATCTTCCCTCTTCCAATTTAAAGCCACACACCCTCATCCTACCACTACTTGCCCTTGTAGCTTTCTAGCAGCATATCCACTCCAGAACCCTTTGTCTAAATGAGATGGCCTGATAAGGAAAAATAGGACTTTGGGTTTAGGTTTATTAAATTAACTAAACAATGCAAATTGTTTAGGGGGCCCCATGCATAGCCTCCCTCTTGGCTGGCTTAAAAACCAGTCCAGCTGAATCAATAAAGGCCAGGTGCAGATTAGAACAAATAGCTTAAGACAGGGGAATAATATATAAAAATTAGTTAAGGGTTAGTATTTTAATTAAGGTTAAGAGTATGTATTTTAAACATTAGCCTGGCGTGGGGAACTTTTTGAGTTTTCTCAGGCTTTCAGAAGATGGACTGTTTGGAAAGGAGGAGGCTGTTGCAACCAGGCATCAATCTGCAACTTCTAAAGAAGAACTGAAACGAGATTACAGAGAACGGATGACCAAAGAAGATGGATCTGACAGTCCTGGGAAAAACACCAAGTCTTTCTGAAGATTACCTAATTTTATGTTAAGGGTATATATACAGCTGTTGTCCTTGCCACTTACTGAAGTGATGGCCCAACTCGAGTTGTTAATAAAGCAAAACTTAGTCTTACCCACTGACTGGTGAAATTCTTTAACATGGCCCAACTCCCTGTCAAGCTGAGCCTTAAAACTGTCCATTGTAGAGGAATCCACTACTTCCCCGGAGAGATTATTCCAATGTTTAACTGATGAAAAATTTAGGTGACACATAGTTTAAATCATAGAATGGTTTGGGTTGGAAGAGACCTTAAGGATCAACCAGTTCCAACCACCATGCCATGGTGAATCCAATCAGCATCTCCCCAGAGCAACTTATACCCATTACCCCTTACCTTTTCCATGGGATTCCTCGTAAAAAAGGAGGCTCCATCCTCTTAGAAGCCACTCTGTATGTACTGATACATGGTAATAAGGGCAGGCTCTTGCCCAAGCAGCTGAGGCCTGGCAGCACCTGACTCCAGTGGGTTCATTTTCTGGAGAAGAGAGGAAAGGGGAGTGCTGAGGCGGTCACAGACATGATTTCTGCAGGAAGAATTACATGATTTCTGCAGGAAGCTTCTCTATGACAGGTGCTGCAGCAGTGAGAAGGAGGGATTGCACCAGTACAGCACCGGTAAATAAAGGGTAACATTTCATCTGCACCAGTGATGAATGTCTCTGTCAGGAGGTGCTCCTGATAACTTCATCAGTGAGGCAGCAGTGCTGCAAACATCTCTTCTCTCTGACTTTTCAAGTTCTCAAATGCTCCTGCTGTAGCAATATCATGAGTCCGTGAGTTTGTCACCATAGGTTTCAGTCTTCCCTTTCATCAGTCTGAATTTCCTTTTAAGGAGTTATTTACCTACCTGTGTGCAAACCCAGGTTCTCACAAATACAAACCAATTAGTAACAGAATTAGGTCTCCTTTCTTCCCCTCTCTGGACTTCCCTAGTTACAGTCTCACATAGTGAAGAGCCAAAGCAGCACATTCTGGAAAAAGAAAACATGTAAAGAAACAACAGCATAATGTGGTTCTTTCAGGCTGGACTTTCTAAAATGCTTCAGAAAGCTCCTCAGCCACACCTACCCATTCTGGATTCTAATTATGCAAATAATTATTATTCATACAAATAATCACCTTGACCAAAATGAAGGCAACTTCCACAATGAAGTGATATTTAAATATGACTGGAATAGCTTTAGAAAACTGACAGACAACAGGAGATGAGGAGAAGGAAGTTTCTCGACCATCTTCAAGTTTGCCACACCAAGATGAGTGCTCATTAGGAAACAAAAATCTGCGATTCATCCATGAATACAGATCAGACTGCAGCAGCTGGTGGGAAGAAATGGAAATACCTGGAAACACCTGCTCACCGCAGTTAGCATTATAAATCAATATTCCTGCTCTTGTCCCTCCCGGGTTACCTAACATGGCTGTCGTTATCGGCCACGGAGAGCCCTCACCACTTACACAGTTACCTGGAAATCACACAAGTCCTTTATATTGTTTTAAAATAAAATTTCTGAATGACTGAAGTTGAATTAAGCCACTGCACTGGAGCAACATGGAATTAATTTCTCTTCCTGCATACAAACACAAGTCTTTCTTGCATCACTTACTGCTCTTCCAAAAGAAGACAGATAAAAGGATGGTCTAAGCCCAGGCTGGGAAGTTGGTTTTTAGGCTGAGGTATTAGAGGGAAAAATCCACATCTTCCTTGGTTTACAAGATGCAGATATTTGATACCCCCTTACTGAGTGTTGCATTTAACAGAAGTGCAGAGCAGCCAGGCAGATGTTCATGAATGAAATGAAATTGCAGTATTTGAAAGCTCTTTTCGTCAGCTCTAAGAGCTTTAAAAAGTGAGTTAGGATCCACCACACCGGTGCCTGAACACTGGATGTCCAAGAGTGATATGGTCAACTCGGGCTGTGTTTAGAGGCAACGAAGAGCAGCAGGTAACATTCCCAGGGTGATCAAGTCCTCTGAAAATAGAAGGTAGGATTTGCCACCTGAGGGAAACTTTTTCCCCCAGGGACTACAGGGCACTGCCTGCTCTAAGGTGGTGAGTTCAGACTTAAACCACCCAGAATCTGCCAAAAATGCAAATGTAAAATTTTGGCATTGCATTTAGAGCAAGAGGATGGATTCCACAGCAATTTCTCATCACTATTAGAACACAAGGTGGCTTGACTGTAACTGCAGATGCATTCAAACTATAAAAAGATTGACAGGATTCAGGGATTCACACAAAGAGAAATCACCCTTTTCTTTGATTCACTTCACTCTGCCTAACTTTTTCCAATTAAAGTCCTGGAACATTATTAGTGTCCATTGCCACAGCCATATGTCAGAACATCTACATCTTCAGTGCTTCTCCGCAGGCTTCTGTTTAGTGGTTTTACACATCTCAGCCTAATTAAATGAACCCAGCTCCTCTCTCATTAGCACCACGTGGAAACCGAGCTGGGTACGGTGCTGGCTGCAATATGATCCCTGCAAACGAATCCTGGTCATACATCAAGCAGCTTTTCTCCCTAGTTGTAAGAATTCACCACTAGTTCAGCAATAGTACAACTCCAATAGCAAATGTGATGGATGATGTAGCATAAGGCAAGCACCAAACCCTGCTCAAGCTACTGTTTTTTTGCCAAATGACTGCAACATCATTATGAAATTAGATATAAAACTCATGCAGAAGATGGAACATATACAGAAAGTCATCAGGACTGCAAAAATAAATCCATTTGGTCTTCCTCACTGTCAGCCAGGGCTGGTCAAAGAAAGAAAAACTCTGTCAGCTGAGTAACCATAATGAAATCAAGAGAAAACACAAGTTCTCCATTCCTATGTCAGGCAGTGGCACTGGGACAGGTTGGAACGATACGCAGGAGCCATTAATCTGCTTATTTTAAAAGTATAAAGGCGATCCCTCCCGCACACGCACCTTTGATGAGAATTAAAAAGCATTTGTTCTCCAATACGCATTATACTTTGTACATCGAGTTATTTCAATTGTTTTTTATTATGACAATTTACATGTCATATTTATATGAAAGAAATGACAGTAGATATTATAACAAAAACGTTATGAAAGAAAAGTTACACAATTAGGCCTACAAGCTATAAAATGGCTTCAGGCCCAGCTTATACACAAAGAGTTCTGACCAGACTGCAGTGAGAGACAACGCTGAACAATTCATTAACAAAAATATTGGCACCAGCCTTAACATTTTTTTTACTTCATTTACAAGGAGTACAGTATTTAAACAGTTGTGTACTGCAAATCTAAAAACATTAGCTGTTAATAAACTGCAGTTAACCCTTTGAGCACTGAGGCCACCATGACTTCTGTTTTAAAAAGTTTTAATGCACTGTGTTTTACATGCAGGTGATGTTAGTGGTGAGGGGGGAACAACAGTGAAAGCATCACCCCAATTTATGTGCAACAAGAAAAACACTTCCAGTTTTTTCAACGTATCCCCCCCCTCACACACACACAGTGTGTGTCCCCTCAGTCCTTCCCTTTGATATCGTGGCGAGTCATGATTGAAGAGAGATTGAAAAACCAAGAAATGCAAGGGTTAAAAGCTACCTAAAGAGCTCAGCTTGTGGAACTTTACCGATGTTAGCTGTTTAAAGAAAGAAAATAAAAACAAGGCTAGCTGTGAATGAGACCATTTTTAAGGAATGCGGGGTTTGTCTGCAAATGTGAACAGCACACAGGAGTAAAACAAAACTATATTTCGTGTATCTGAAATTTTAAGAGACCTATCTGGCAGGTTTGATCTATCTCTTGCAGACTACGGGAGGATAACGACTCATCCAGCAAGTGACCTGTTCTGTGTCACCAGGGACAAGGAACACACCTGATGTTTTGTCTAACACACAGGATCATCTGTGCCTACGTGAGATCCGTTGTGCCTACCGAGAACGGTAACGTTATGCCTTTTGATGGGTCACGCACCATCTCCTGGCGGCTGCGGGAAGGCTGTGAAACACAGGTGGGAAGTAGCAACCACACTGGCATTCCAACAAACCATTAGAGTCAGGGGGAGGAGTACCATTTTAATGAATATACTATAGGAATAAGAAACTGTACAAGAGTTAGAGTCCATCTAACAAGTATGAGATGGAAAACTAAACAAGGAATATAGCTTTATGGTTTGATTTCCTTTTCTACCACTAACTTGAGTAGCAGATTAGTATCTATTAAGGACTTTTAACTGCTCTAACTAACAAATGGTGCACTGGTAACCAGGCCTATCACCTGTTTTAGTAGAAGGACTTTATCTCCCATAGAATCATTTAAGTCTGACAGACAAGACTAAGTATTGCTAATCAGTTTAGTTGTGTGGGACACAGGAACAAACAACAAAGCAAACTCTGTGGACTCTGACCAACATCCCCAGAGGCAAACGTTGTCGTAACACTCTATGGACCGATCCTAATTTTCCCCACATCACATTGCACTGACGGAGTACAACCGATTCCCTTAGGAGACCTCCCATAGATTTTCCTGTTGCGTTGAAGGTCAGGATGAGAACAGGATGGTGTCAGGATGACTCTCCTAAACGGAGACCTTCCACTGAAAATAGTCTTTAATGGGCAAGTCCGAAGTATTTTTTAGGCCTGCTCCAGACCTGTCTTGCAAATGGCATGGGTTTGCATACACATTTTTCCATTCCACTTCCCTCCATCCTCTCCCCATCTCCTGCTGTTACTTGAACAAGCATTCACACGGCAGAAGAAAGCGACTCTGTCTGCACCCGGGGACCCAGTGAGACCGACTACACACAAAGTGCTGCAAAGTGCACAAAGTAAACCAACTGAGCGAACAGAGCGACTCTATCGTCCAGTTCTCGTTAGCAACCTTTGGGGTTGTACGTAGCAACAGCAGACACAGCTGCAGGTACACGTGCCTTAATTAAGCACTCATCCCCTCCAACTGCCACACTGCCCCCTCTCCTGCTCCTCAGTGCAGGTGTGGGGTGCCAGCATTTATAGTCAAAAACCCAAGTTGTAGGACTTACTTCCTTTTAATTGCAGTTAATTCTGGAGCCTTTATACCACATATTCAATTATAAAACCAACTGCTCTACTTTAGAGTGTTCTATTCTTTCCCCCAGAAGCTGTACACAATCTTTTTTTTGAGCCATACTAAGCAATATACAACCTTTGCAATATACAAAATAAGTTAAATTACTCTGAACCACTGGGGCAATCAATTCCCAAGCACACGATTTTGCCATCTGGAACTATCTCAGTCAGTTACACCTGATCTAAAATAAGAGCTTGGTAGTGATGCGCATTTTCAGAAGTGACTGGTAACCTTCGATACCCCAGCTGCTGGGTGTCCAGCTTCAGAAATCATTTTCAATTGATAAATATTTCTGAAGCCAGAACTCTCCTCTGGCCAATTCCAAAGCACCAAAAATTAGTCACACATAATTTTTCTTACGTCAAGAAATATACTGGAAAAAATAACGATAATTTCTGCTGGTCTTTTTATTTTCTGCCTTCCAACATTTTAAGTGAGATACAATCCCTATCCCAGCTCTTAGGGAAGGGGAAAGAAGAAAAGTAAGACTACCAGGAAATGTGGCCTTGATCCTGCAAATCCTTATTTCAGACACTATCCTAAGTTCTTCGATAGATTTTTAAACACCTAATGAACTGCAGAATTGTGTTCCTTCACATGAATTGCTGGAGTTTCCCCCACCATATTCAACACAATCTTTTTTCCAGAAAGTTACTGTTTCAGTTGAAGATATTTGATCTTTTATAAAAATTTACATATTTAATGATTTTATACACCCAGTGAATCAGAAGCTTTCATCAACTATAAATATGTAAATCTAGGGTGTGCTGCACAGTATCTATATCACAAGCTGTGAATAGCAGTTACCACATGTACCCGGTTTTCAAGGCCTATATATTGCCATTTTGAGAGAGAGGATACAAATCTCTTCATCAGACCAGTTCTGGGGGCTAGCATTATTGCCACAATTTATTTAAATTCCTCTGTACAAAGTGGACTAAAATAAAAAAACGCAGGTGCCATAAAAACTCCTCCTTTACTTTTGATAAAACATGTTTGTGAAAATACACAATTTGAAACAATGATCTGAAAGTTTAGACCAGGCCCCTTCCTATTGAATAGCATTGTAATCAGGTTATAAGTGCCTGAAAACAGAGATTTAAATTGGACATCCTGACAGTGAATTATTAAGATTATTAAACAGTTGAAGCATCTGGATACCAACGTAGTTCAAATGATAGATATGAAGACAAATCAGAACAAGTGTACCACTGCCATACACTTTTTTCCCTTTTGTGAACATACATTTCTTTCCCCTTGAGGTTCTTTGAGTAAGGTCTCTCGCCAAGATTTCAGACACAGCAATTAGAAAAGTGAACAGAAAACACGTTCAACTAAGGCATCAGCTCCCGCTACATGAAGAGTAACCTAGAGAGTTTAATCCAAAGAAATCTTGAAGGTGACATGCTTCATAAACAAGCAATTTAGAAGAAAGCATCTCTTTTTTCTCAAGATACTTTCATTAAAAAAATGAGGAAGATACAGTAATTTTATAATGTAATTCATTACACTCAAAACATGGACGAAGTCAAACTCTTCAAGAGTTGATTGTTCAGGACTGATCCTCCCACGGGACTTCAACATTACGTGTTGTTTTGGTAGTTTGGTGATGTCATTTTCCATTTTTAAAACAAGAATATGCTCAGGTTTGGAAGACTCAACAACTAGAAGACGACAACTGCAGTGAGACAGAGTACTCAATTCCACCACCCTTCTGGTTAGATAAACACACCACATTCCTTAGTTACAGAGTGGACCTGCTGTGTGCTCGCATGCAAGAAAGAAACCAGCCATCCTTTATCTGGGTGACACAAAACCATCCGTTCCTCCACTCGATTTATAGGTTCAGTGCTACCTAAACTGCACATACAAATCAATTCACTTTCTTCCCAATCAGTTTACTTCAAAGTGTACAGTTAAAAAAGACAAAGCTTTTACTAATAACCTGCGTGGAACAAATGAGTTTGCAGAATAAATGCTTTATTATATGTTTGGCCAATAGCTGCTTGTTCTTGTACTTTGAAATCCATTACATCATTAAAGAAAATCACTGGCCAGCTCTCTTTCACTTTATTTCTCATATGGTTTGAACTTTCTGTTAGCCCAAAGCCACACAAAAACATTAACTTCTGAACTCATGATGAGTACAGAAAAGAGCAAGATTGTAAGGACACCGGGAGACCATTTCCACTCTGGAATCACACACACAGACTATAACAGCATGAACCCTGTGTGGCACAGTCAGCTGGCCTCGTGTCAGAAAATCACATCTTTCCAAAGGCCAACAGGAAGCCTTAGAAATGAGAGAAATAACAAGTTTGAAAATGTAAGGCTTTCTAGGGCATTTTTTTCAGTTTTTACTTGCATAACATTCCCACTGGTCTAAGGGGAAACTCCAGATCTCGGGGATGAAGCTGTCACAGGTATCAGAGTGATTTCTTAGAAGACAGAAAAGTTTTTTTCTTTTAAAAGTGACCTACAGAAAGGAAAACTTGGTAACAGCTTTTGTTGTTCTGCATTTTTAAAACTTGACACTCCTGGTGTAAAGCTTCAGTGGTCCAATTCTGCTGCCTGGTCTTTCCTGCTTTTACATCACTCCCTAACTCAGTACTCAAGTTTTTCCTGCTTAGTATATTTGTTATTGTAACTCTCTTTTATTTTCCTACATTCATAATTACCCATGAAATATTTAACATTTGGGGTTGACTCCCCAAGTGAGAATGTTTACAACAGCACTTGATCAGATACTGAAAGGCTCCATCAGGCAGCAAAAAAAAAAGATTATGGCACTGCCAAAACAGATGAGAAACTATCAGTTGCACAGCGTTGCTGCACATGAATCAGACAGTTTGCACTGCAAATACTAAAAATTCTCACTGAACATTGAAAACTGGAAGCCATATGTTCCTTCTTGTTTTATAAGACAGGTATATTAGAAATGCAAAGCACTACCTCTCACCTAGGCAAAAGAAAACCACTGTAGTAGCCCAGAACGCTAGATATACTTTTGAAGTACTCATTCTAAACTTCTGTGGCTTTTCACCACCCTGTTTCAGTATCTGCTCACGAAAACTGTTAATAGTTAACATCAATAAGGTGGGAAGTATTTAATGTTTGATGGAATAAAGTTCTCATTGAGAAACAGAGCGATTTCTCATTTTTTTTAAGTCACGAGCTTGCTTAGAACAGCAGATAATGAAGGAGTTCCAGCTCTGTGTGGCTCTGATTTAGCTTTATAGCAGGACATGTGCCCTGCTAGAACCTGAACGAGTAAGAGTCATGGAGTGGTTCTGATAGAGCTTGTGGAGAAAGATGTGGAGACACAAAAACAAAGACTTTCAAAGCCAGAAGGTAGGTAATTTTTGGAGCTAGGTTTTCTAGAGAGGTATTTAGTAAAGGCCTAATGCCGGTTTTATTAACAAGAAAACAGAAGTGCTTTATGACTGACTAGTAAATATAATATAATGGAAGGGAATCAGGTGGGGCAGGAAAGGAGAAATCACTCCTTGGTGGCAGCAGCAGTTTTGGTGCATCCATTGCCAGCAATGGACATAAACACCAGTCAATAATCCAAATCTCAGAGCAAAAGGATTAACAGATGTGACCTTTGGGATTTCAGTGTTTGGCAGATCTGTTTGAGGTGTCAGTGTGCTACCACATGTACAAATGCTACAGCCTGCATCTTAATTCAGAGTAAAGAGAAAACTGAATGCTACCCAAAACAACTTTCAGCTCTGCTCTTCCTTCTGTGCTCCTTGTTGTGGGTTTTTTTTTTGTCATCATTTTTTTTCCTTGAATAAAAGCACACATCACTTTGTGCCCACTCAAAAGTTGATGGGACGTCTTGGAGTCAAGCATTTTTTCTCAGAAATACTGCCTTCTTGAAATCAGTTGGTCACAGGACAATTATTAAAATGTATTTTAAGAAAATTCTAACGGCCAAAGGCCAACACTACATTCAAAACCTGCTAATACATCCAGGCAGATAAGTAAAATCAAAACAAAAATACACACAAACTGCAAACAGAAAACCTCCAAAAGGAAAACTGTTCCATTTGTTTACTTCAATTTGAAGTAGATATTAAGGACATGAATGGATCAGTCACGGTTTATTTGAAAATCCCTCAATCCTCAGATGCACTGTCATTCTGTAGTCAATGCTGTTTGTACAAACACATCTCGTTCAGAATACTCCAGCAGACTGTGGAACTCAAGTGGCCAGGCAGCTACCGCAGGGTTCTTTTGTCTGTAAAAGCTTGCAGCACGTCAAGAAGCCATCCACCTCACGGACTAACTTCACATCGATCCGTCCTCCCACTGGGCACCGTGCATCGAAGACTGCCCGATGAACTACGCGTGAGACAGCTTTATAAATTCATGGCTAGTGTGTTCCGACTGTCAAAAACTTCACTACGGTACACTTTACTGTACAAACACTTTAAAGGATGTTTATTAGGAAAGTCTGCAAGTCATAACGGATAGCAGAGTTCTTGTTTATGGTACCTCTTGGCCTCTAATAATTCTGTTTGCCTCCAGTATTAAACCAAACTGCTTCCAGGAAGGTGATTACTAAAATGAGCTATGGTATGTTAACCTACAACTCACAAAATGCGACAGTACAGACATTATTTTTTTTTTTAACTGTCTGTTAAGTTGTAATCTAAGTTGTGAACATTTAAATATAATATATATCTCATATGAAAAAGCTAAAGCACAAGTGCTTCTGCGACCCCCACCCCCACCCCTTGAGCCAAACCCACCCCAGTTCCGGCTTGGGCCCTGACCAATTTGGAATGCTTTCTTAGGCCACCCATTTCCACAAATTTGTATGCACTCAGGAAATATAAAGTCAAAAATATACAAATCTCTTGTTGTTATAAGGTTTTTGTGAGTGAAATTACCCAGGACCATGGACTTGGAAGGAGGAGGAGGAGGGTTAAGAGAGGGAATTTACAGCAATTCATCTTCAAAGTTCAAAACTGGTCACTTCACAGAAAGACTGCAGGGACTGGTGAAATTCTTGCTTCTAAAAAGTGATACTGTAGTGGAGAATTTTCTAGGAAAAATAAAACAGCTTTTAATAACTGGCCCGCTGGTATGAGCTACCGTGGAATAAATTAGCACAAAAAATGGAAGTCTTATAACTGTTCACTGTTACAGACGTAATCAACAAGGTCAGTCACTCTCAAAAGTTCATCTTCGTCTTCCTCTGGCCCTACTGCTTCCTGCCCACTCCCCGTCCCATTGGGCGCCAGGCTGGCACTGGCTGTACTGTCCTTGGGGACCTGGGTCTTCTCACTTGGCTTGCCAATCAAGTTCTCAATGGTTTTACCTGGGCTCTGTCCGTTGGTGGAAGGTAAATCCACCAGGCTGTAGTCCAAAGGGCTCTCTACTTTCCCTACGTTGTCAAAGTCATCTTCTTCATCGCTTTCTATCCGGTAGCAGTGCTTCTTGGTGTTGTCTTGAGGGGCTTGCGGTGCAGGCAGTTTATTTGCAGGAGGGGGGTTTTCTGCATCGTCGTTAGCATTTTCGCAGTTATCTTCTTCGTCTGTTTCAATTCGATTCAGCCGCTTGCGGACAGGCCTCCCCTCGTCCTCCTCATCTTCTCCTTCCTCAGAGTAGTCATCTGTACTTCGCTGATGTTTCCGAATCAATCGCTTCGACTCCTTTGTGGATTCGTCATCTTCAGAGTTCTTCGATGTGTAGCTTTCTGGAATAAGCAGCAGACTTAAAACCATTACCAAATCTGAGCGCAACCAAAACTACCACACATTTATTTTTCATCTTTCACACTCAATAAAAAGCCACCTCTCTCTCAACCTCACACACTTCCATCTCCTTCCCCTCATTCCCTAACCACATCACAATGCTTACATTCTTTTTCCTTTTCAAATAAACTGCTCAAGTTTATTTGAAACTGCTGTTTCCAATTTGAGGAATACCAGAGGCTTTGGAGGCAGGTGTGTTTTCCCCTACAAGTGAGGGCTGCATCCCAAACCTCACCGCACCTCCTTTACACCCTTCCAGAAACTAGGAACCCAAATAATGGCTGTGCTATCAATAAAAAGATATACACACACACACTCTCCCCTATACTATACACCTACCATCCCCAAATCATATAGAGCTCCTTCCAAAGCACATGAACGCTGCTGTCACCTGAAATTTGCTGCCCTTTAATGGAAGGCCTTTATTTTTTTGGCAAACTGGAATATTGCTTACACACAGACAGCCTTTATGCTGATGGCTTAGGTGAGAAACGGTGAAGACTGAAAAAATCAAGTGGCAAACACCATTTGCTGTCTGCTTGTGATTTGCATTAGAAATGTACGTGAATTGTCATTTTAAGGGGTATTATTTAATGCAGGTTCAAGTTGGTAGAGACTGTGTCAGAGTTGCTATATTTTCAATGGTATCACATTTCCAGTAACGCCGTTACGTATTTTATAACACATTGTGGGAACTGTGGGAAAGTACTGGAATGGTACTGAATGGTGCCAACTTTAATATGCAAAATGCCAGTTAAAAACTCACATCCTGTGGGCCAAATCCCGCCTTCCATCTTGTTTTATCAGGCCCTCCACCTTGTTTCTACCCGGTGGCAGCGCTGAGCTCCTTACCCCTACACTCCTGCCAGCGCTGGGCACTTGTGCAGTGCGTGACACGCGTTACTCTGCAGGAGCAGGAGAACGGTGGGAGCCGTGAGGTTGACACCCTTGATCTAAGAGGATCCACTAACACTTTGTAAACTCAGGCCAGCAGTTCCAAACTTACCTACAAATCAGAGGCTCTCAGCCTGTCAAGCACGGCTGATGTTCTGAGGAAGCCTGGCATCCACTGTAACCCACACCGCTCAGCATCCCTGAAAGCCGCACCTGAGGTCTCATGAGCTTGGGTGCCCAGAATGCAAAGCACCCAAAGTCAGTGGTTGCTTTTGCAAACCCTGTTTTTACATCAAAATGTACGCCAGTGGCTCACGTTGTGACTGACGTGACTGAGAGCAGGTTTCCTCTGTGCTTATCACAGCACCTTCAAACAGGAGAGTGAATGAGTCTTAACCACCACAAATACAATCAGGGCACCAGAAGGAATACTCTTTCTTAGGAAACAGACTCGCGGGACAAAGCTTTGTGATCTCTCAAAGAAAAAGTGGTCAAACAGTTACATTAGTGCTGATATTGGAATCCCAGCGCTCCCTGCCAGACACAGTAAATTTGGACCTAGAAGCCAGGATTTAGGGACGATGATTACTGAAAAGTGGGTGTAACAGTACATTGTAAAGTACCAGTGGACTCTTTCAGAAGGAAACAGTTTCTGAGAAATCTTCTAGAAAGAAGATTCTTCAAAATCTCTGAATTATATACAGTTTCCTCTTCATGCTAACGATGACATACACCAGCTCCTGCAAACAAGTGGGATGTTTATTTTACCTTCACTATCTGAAGTGGAGAGCCTGCGTTTATGAACTCTTCTTAGCTCCTTTCCATATCGGACACTTTTCTGTGAGCCATCACTTTCTGAATCTTCCTTATAATTAACTTGTCTCTTCTGATTCCGTCTTGACCTTCTCCTCCTGGTTTCCAGGTAATCGTCATCACTGTAATCTGTGTAGTCACCACTCTCTGTACAGAAGAAAACAGTGATTTGCGTCATTTCATTAAAGCAAAACTGCACAATTTAGATGAGCTTTAGACCAGCACCAACAAAATCACAGGCTCTTCCAGTACAGGGGAATCTCAGTCATCATGCCTCGTTACCCTGAACCATTCCAGGCTTGTGCATCAGTTCCATCATTCACTGCCAGTGCAGAACGGCTTGATATTAAAATCTTCTCACAAACCCTTTTCTTGTCTTCTTCAGACTCCTTCAGAAGAAAGTTTCCTTCCAGTGCTTTTGTTCCCTCATCTCACGTGCCAAAGATGCCTCCTCCACAATTCCTGACAGCTGAAACAACCTTACTGAACTGGAGTTGATGATGCACACTTGAAAGTCCTTTTTGTTTTTAAAATTTAAATAAATTGTACTCTCATCAAACACTTTTAAGAATAGGTAGATGAAAAAACACTGACAAGATGAAACTCCAGGTAAGATCTGAGTTATACAATTTAGATTTAACAACAAAAATCAGTCTCACTCGATGACAAGTTTGCTTAAAACAGAAACTGTATAGAAGACACTTACCATCATTCACAGTTCTTCCTGCACTAGTCTCTACAGCAACTGTCTTTTAAGAATTAAAGTCATTTACATCAGCTGAAAAAAAGCTTTGAATCAACTGCTTTTCCATTGAGCTGTGCCACAACAATTATCCCAAGATATATCTCTACATGTCACATACTGCTCCTAAGTTAGTGACTGACATGAGTCAAAGTGGCATTCTCCTTATTTCCAAAAAATTAGACAAAGTCAGAGCAAGTCAACAAAAACAACCACCTTCGGAAACAAACTCCATCTCTGGAGACTGAAAAAAAAGCTACTCACAGAGTACCTTATCTCCTTAGTTCAAATTGGCTTAAAGCAGGATCCTGAGGGACAAAAATGAGGGTAAAAGAGATAAACCCATAATTAAGACTATACTCTTACACATACATAGGAGAAGCAACATATATGTAGGAGAGCAACGAAGATGGTGAAGGGGCTGGAGCAGAAGTCCTGTGAGGAGCGACTGAGGGAGCTGAGGTTGTTTAGCCTGGAGAAGAGGAGGCTCAGGGGAGACCTCATTGCTCTCTACAACTACCTAAAAGGAGGTTGTAGTCGGGCAGGGGTTGGTCTCTTCTCTCAGGTGACCAGTGACAGAACTAGAGGACATGGTCTCAAGCTTCGTCAGGGCAGGTTTAGGCTTGATATTAGGAAAAAATTTTTCACTGAAAGGGTGATTGGCCATTGGAATGCGCTGCCCAGGGAGGGGGTGGAGTCACCGACCCTGGAGGTGTTTAAAAACAGATTGGATGAGGCACTGAGTGCCATGGTTTAAATGACGAGTGGATGCTAGTGTTGGGTCACAGGTTGGACTAGATGATCTCAGAGGTCTTTTCCAACCTTGTGATACTGTGATACATGGAATGATATTGGAATCAGCCAATTTTATCACAGATGTGTGTCCACCAGGAAACAAATAGTTCCTCCTGTGAATTAGAGAACAGATGTGCCATCTCTTTAGACTTCTGCCAGTATCTTCATCGATAGCAGCTTACAACCAGGGCAATGATGCATTCAGGACAGGGAGGTGGCAGCTATTTTCAGTGCCTATTGCTATAACCATCTGTTCATGCATGAACCTTCCTTTTGGAAACCAGTCCTTCAAATCACCTTATTCCAACATGTTCATCATTTATATTAGTGAGACAGATAAAATACTGCAAAGGTAACTCACACTGCAGTAAGTTAATGCTCTTGGTGTACTTAGTACCTTAAATTCACCATTAAAGAAAACCAAACATAAGTGCTTATCTACCTGGCACTTTCCAGGACTGGGTCTCAAATGAAGCAGAAACAAGGAGGACAGTCTTCACAGAAAGATACTAATCATGGAAAGGTTTAAGCATTGCATAAGTACTATTCTCACACTTAAAACTGTGCAGACAGAAAATGAACTGGTCGAAGGACAAGTAGAATAAAGTGAATTATTGGGTTCTCCTGTGGTGCCAGAGTCCTCAGTTACTAAAGACCCAAACAGATAATAATAGAAAAGAGAGATTCAAGGTGTTATCATGTGCTTTCAAGCCTGCCAGAGGACACAGAATGCTATACAACTAAGAGAATTTTCTTCCATATAAAGTGAGGGAAAATGTTTCTTTCAGAAGCTTTGTCAAAGGTATTTAGAAGATCTTCAAACAGCTATAAAGTACACCTTTGCCTCCATCCTTTCTCTTCCCTGTGATTGTTTTGTGCTGAACAGCAAGGCACTGGGTATCTGAAAGTATCAACAGAGGTGGCCTTTTGAATCATGACACAAGTATTCATTTAAATACATAATTACTTAACATGCCAAGTACCACATACTCGAGGTTTCCTGCAGAATATTCACAGCAGAACAAGCAGCAAATTGTTTCACACATAAGAAGCAAAGATTACATCTGAACTGACCACAGCAAACAAACAAATAAGAGTCAGTTGCGATAGGGAAGAGTTTGATTCTTCTCTCCAGTAAAGAGTATTTAATATATTTAAGATTTCTTATACTCACCAGATTCTCTGCTTGAATTGTCTTCAGAATCTTCATCTTCATCATCCTCGGAGTACTTTTTCTTGACTGTTTTCCTTCGTAACCGCCTGCTTTGCCTCATGGGCCTGGAGAGGTGTCGCCTGGATATGCGGGCACAGAACTCTGAATCACTGTCTTCGTTTGACGGTGGGTCATCTTCACTTTCATCCAGATTTTCCTCTGATATAACAAACTCATCCTGAGATCTGTTCAAAGAGAGACCACAGACAACAGAGAGAGATATTGGAAACACAGTAGAAGTACTGTTTTGATTCAAGCAAGTGGTATAAGCAAAATAAGTACTGTCTTACACAAAAAAACCCACACAAATCTTGTAATAATGTGGAACAAGGATCCAGAGAGCACAAACTGCCATCACTGGTATTAGGTTTCAGTTGTATACTTGGAATATAGGTTTACAGTACATTACACAGCAGATCAGAGCAGCAGATGAATATAAAACTCCATCAAACTGAGACAGTGGGTGACATTTACATAGGATGGATTCTGAAGTGTTCGTATTGTACGCTGCAACGTAACATCTGCACAGCAATAACTACAGAAGAGCATCACCTGTGGAGGGTAAAAAAGCATCTACCATGCTCTGGCAGAGACGAGCCCTTCACGAACCAGAAACTGTCCTCTGCAATTTCTGAGATTTAGAATATCAGCTCTGAACACAAAACTATTGCTCTCATTTTAGCTATATCTTTGTTAAGGATTTTTGCTAGACAGTCTCATCAGAGAACTGAGCCCTTCACCAATATAACTGTGTATTAAGCCCCGCTGTGTGGCCTCAAACATATCAGCACCACTGGCAGAACATGTTTTGCTTAATATACAGACTGGATGACTTCAGTGCATGGATCCAGACTCCAGTTTTTCTAGTACAATGATGTTCCCCTAGGCCAGGAGGACTTCTGCTGGCACTGTGCAGTGCTGTTCCAGCACTGAGCACGTGATCCTAATGATAATTTCAGGGGCACTGCAGAATCACAGAAGCCTGCATCAGTCTGTGACTTGTGGTAGAAGTTAAACTGCAGACCTACCCATCACTGATCTTGAATTCATCCTCACTCTCTTCTTCATCCAGGTTACTGTCACTGTCCAAGTCATTTAGTCGCCGTCGTTTCTTGCGTCGTGCTGCAGCAGCCCTTTGTGGTCGCTTGTTTTCTTTCCTTTCTTCCTCTAGGATTGTGGAAATGTCTTTTCCACGGTGACCTGTAATATTAGACATGTCTTTGCCTCTGCCAATGCCTGAATTAAGTGACAGAAAGGGGAAAAAAGAGCCAGTTTTATTTTTTGTTTAACTTTATATGTATCTTTCTAGCATGCCTCTAGCTTCAGTTTATTTTCTGTAAAGCAGAATATTTCTTTGTCATGCAAGAGTCTGTCTGGAGTCCTGTTCCTGACACACACAGCCCCAGCTGTGGTCACTTGGAAATACTGAGGTACACGCAAAAGACAGTGGGTAAGTGTCAGCATTCCAAAAGTCAGCTCCAACCCACATTACTACCAATACTAGAGCTTCTTCAGTAGGGCACATATCAGAAAATTAATTTTCTTCATAATGCTAAATATCTTTCTTGGGAGAAAGGGCCAGGAAGTGGAGTTTCTGAAAAGCTGGTTTTACTGTTGAGACTTAATTATGTTTATTTTACATATGTGTCTTGTGCTACACACCCACAGGTGCGTGGTTTTTGGATTGTCTGTGCACATCCTCCAAACTTCTGAAAACCAGTGTCTCTAGGAAGATGCCACAAGCTAAACAACCGAGGAATAACATTTCATGGCAGTTTTCTCCAGGCAGGATAAGGAGATACAGTCACACAAATCCATATACATCTCTCAGATACTGTTGAAGATCTCTCTTTTGGTCCCCTATGTTGCCTTAACAGGCAACTAAGAATGTAATTTCACTTTATTCTCAAACACTGAGAAGTCTTATAGATCTGGATTAGTATTTTTAAGACGACTTTGTAGACCCAGTCTTGAGAGGGTCCAACTGTGGACCAGTTTATGAGTCCAATTTTCACAGCTGCCAAATATCAACAGCACTTGCTGCCATTCCGATCTCAAATCCAAAACTTAGCATATTCATTTTAAGAGTTAATTTCTTATCATGCTTATTCATTGCATTCATTTATCAAAACATGCAGAAGCTGAATTTAACTATGAAGACCAAATACTTTTTGGCATCTTTTGGCAGCCTGGGATGGCCATTGCAAAAGGAAATTATTTAATTTGATTCCAAAAATACAGCAGTAAAAAATGTAAACTGCAGCGTTTAAAGAGGACTGTATTTTTTGCTTCTCATGCCAAGATAAATTTGGTCTCAATCTTCTCATCATCATTGCAATGAAAACCAAATAACATTGGAAACATACCTCCTCCATCAGCCTCCTTGATATCATCTTCAATTGCCTCATCAATTGCCTCATCAAATTCATCAAACCTAAAAGTAACAGCTTTCATTTACCACTTTGAAACAAACCCTAATTAAATTACAGTATCAAAACATACCACAAAATCTGTAACTGCTCTATGAAATCACACGACATGGGCAATGGGCTTGTTCTATAACAAAATAACAAAGATAATGGGCCAAAGTGATGATAAAATAGCCATTTTTAAAAGCTGTGCTTCTTATTTCTGCTTGCTAGCAGATTATTTATCATTGGTTGGCTGGTTTACTATTGATTTATGTAAATAGAAAAACATTCATTTTACATGACACACTACTGATTTAGCAATATATGATTTGAAAAGTCTTTAAGACGGTATCAGTGGCATTTTTCTCACAAAATATTGATCATTTTTCCTGCACTTTTTATTAGATGACATATGCAACATCAACCTGAAAAACAGACTTTCCGAAAAGCACCTATTAATGTCAAAGTAAAATTATTTGTCCTGTCTACTTTTTCCTCTTAAAACTCACAGTACCTATACTTTATACACCTGCAACATTCTAAGTTGAACAGATAAAATATACTGTACACACCTCTTTGTAATTATATTCAAATAAGCTATAATGTGATGTTACGTAAGTAAATAAGACAAAAGCACTTGTCCTGCAGCAGCTGTTAGAAAACTGCATAATGCACATTTAGTAACTTATTTAAATGGAACAGCAAATGGAGAAAAAAGGATCCAGTCCTTTTACACAGATGACTTGCCTTTTGAATTAAAAAAAAAAAAGGATCTTTTAACTTTATCTCCAGACAGATGCCTTGAGATATAACATGTGAAAATACAAATTTTATTGACTACACAGGAAAGACATTTTTATTTAGATGCAAGTTTTTCTTCTTCTAATTTAAAAAAATTTTTTTTTGGTAGTTTTTAGATACAAACAACAAATTGGCCAATATTTTCATTAAAAATTCAGTTTCTCAGCCATGAAAGAAAGATTACAATTATATTTATCTGGGTCCTCCATAGCAACCTCCAGCAGAAGAAAAAAAGACTAGATCTAATATTTTTCAATATTCCAATTGTAAGCATAAAACACTTTCTCCTTTAAAAACAAGGTGATGGGTTTCTGTTCTCTCTGTATTCCCTAAGAACAACTCCATGTCATCTTTCATAGCCAGGAAGTAACTCCGAAATTATTCCATCAGTAAGATTAGCTCCACATTACTCAAACACTATTTTCCCTCCACATCACTATAAAACCTCTGCCCTTTAAAATGTGAGAAATCACTTAAAGCTTTCAAGTCACTCCTAACAAATAACCTGAGCTAATACACAAGCTGACAGTTGCTTGTCCATTAGGTGTGATAGAACATAATTTCTGCCGCTCCTTTATTCACAATGCAGATTTTTGCTAACCTGCTCACAAGAGGACTGAGCAGAAGACTGGGGTGATACAAAGTGATTACATATCTTCACAGCACCAGAATGCCACACAATACAGATGTAAGTGCAATAAGACATTTAGCATTTATTTCCCCTCTGAAGGAAAGCATACACGATTCTCAATGACACCAGTGGGATTTCACTGTGGACACTGAAATTTGAAGTGACACACAGAGATGTGTAATATTTTCACCAGCTCAAAGTTATGTGCATGATGGAGTCTGTCAGAAAGATCCTACCATTGATTTTTCCAGAAACTCATTATATGAAACCTTATTTCCAATAAAACTTATTGTCTTTGCACAACATGTGCCCTGCTGAAGTCCTGCCAGATACCCTACAGGCAAGGATTTTTTTTTCCCCTGGTCGGATGCTGCCTCACCCGTCATGAATATAACAGTAAATCTATGCCGTCTTGCCTGTGGCATAATGCTCCTTATAGAAATACTTCTGTTACTCTGCCTTCTGCAGTTAATTTAAAAAGTTACCCAAAATCAACACCTAAGCAAGGTCAAATGCAGTTTTCTGAACAGGCTGGGAAACTCAGCATATACAAACATCATGCCTCTCCTCAACAGCAAAACTGGACTGACTACGAGTTTTATCATATTTATGGTCAGAAGGTTTTGAAAATTGTAATGTTCTAACTTGTGAGGATAAAAGTCTACATAGAGCAAGTATAGGAAAGGTGAATTTTGGAAACTAGAGTGACCTCTTCTACTTTCAGAAAGCACAGTCTAAATACCTTGGAACTTGAATTTACTAATTGCATTTTTATCACAATTTCTCTAAAGTGCTACAGACCAATTTTATACACACTCTCTCATGATTGCATTTTAAGTTTCACGTTCTTTTCGTAAGGGAGTAAGGACAGAGAGGAATTTAAGGCCTTTAGGCACAAGTATAAGTCTCCTTTTCAACAGAAAGGAGAGGTATGATTCACCTGCTTTAACTTACTCCAGAAACTGCAGTAACACCAAAATCTTCTCTAGCATTCCTGAACAAAGTACCATATGTGTTTTATTTTTTATGCACCATCCCTTCACTGTACCACCTTGTGCTTTTACAACTGTCAAGCATAGCCAGTATGCAGAGGAAAGAACAAAGACACTTTACTTGGGCTTCTCTTTGAAATGTAAAAGTGTGCATGACACGTAGTGGGTCGCTTGAGAAAGAAAATGACAGTACAACTTTCTTCAGTTTACAAGCTATTAAACAAGTTGCTGACCTGTAGCTTATGCACTTCCGGGTTCTGGTAGACCTCCTTTCAAGCAGCTTTGATTTTGGCTTTTTGGAATCTTTCTTCTTTTCTTCCTGACCTTCAGGTATTTCCGGCTCCTGTTCACATAAGACAGAAGCGTCAAAAAGCTTTACCTCCCCCCTCTCTCCACATTCATTATGCCTGAACTCATATGATGCAGATATTTATATGATTTAGAAAGCCCCTATGCTCAACACAACACATTTTGGCTTCTAATAGAATGACTTGTTGCAGCAGAGTTCACGTGAACGCTTGCACATATTGCCCTCACTGGTTGTGTAATTTCACAGACACAGAGTCTATCGGTCCAGGCTACTGTATCATTGTGTCTGTAGAACATCACTGAGATCACACCTCAGGTGATGCTCCCAGGACTAGTATATGCAGCAGCTGAACAAAACAATGTGGGAGGTTAATTTTATTATATTGTTTCCAAGTTAATATTTAAAAAAAAAAATTCTGCCTCCAGGCTGAAATTTTCAATTATTTGCTCCCAGCCATAGACTACTCTGAGTTTGTAAAATCTGTTATCATTTTTCTGTTATCCAGAGACAGGAGAAGAAAGTTGGCTTTGTTACAGTCCATTTGAGTGGAAAGTCTCTATGTTTAAAACAAACAAAAGATTCATTTAAAACTGCCATTGCGAGTAACAGATTACATAACTTCTAATGAAGGCTTTTGGCTAAAACTTCAAGAGAACCACTTTAAAAAGTATTTAGGAAGTGAGAAGAGGCTGTTCTCCACAAGAATAAAAACATTTCTCCTCTTCTGTAAAGGGAAACTGTATAAAAGCATCTGCTAATAAAACACTAAATGTTTCTACTTTTTAACCACAGGCAATTTTGAGGTACATCTGTCAGAGGCAAATGTTACGTTTCTAATAGACACTACCGATTCCCTCTGAACCGTAAGCCAGAAATGTTTGTTTCCATCAGTTCCAAAGGAAAGCTATGACAATTAGCTCAGACCTACAGCAGACACCAGAGTTAAATAAACCTTTATAAGCTACAGAATGGCAGAGCACTCTACACAAAACCCAACTGTAATGGCCAGGGAGGTGATTCTGTGATCCTTCACTGACAGAGGACACTGTGTGGCACAGTTGGCTCTAATAAACACAATAAAGCTCCATTGGTTTCTCTGCTAAATACAATCTCAGTCTAAAACGAAAGGTCTAGAATAATTTCTGACCTGCATATAGATCGATTTCTTTCTTTTCAAGATGCTACTAGCATTTCTAACACACCACTGAGAATCTTCTTCCCAGAAAAGTTTGGAAAATAAGACAGTAATACCACATAGACACTGTAGCTTACCTGAGGTGGAATAATGTTCTCGATACTGATACCCACATACACCAATCGCTCTTTTCTTTAGGAGAGAAAAAATAAAAAATAAACTTACTGAAAGACTGCAGATATCTAAAATAACACTGTAATTAACACCCTTTGAAGCTCTTACTATTACTAGGCACTAGCATCCCAAGAGGATGTTCCAACTGAAAGCAGTTATTTTAGTTGGAATTATGTGCTAAATCTCATATGATTACACATTCCTGCATGCATAATGTAAGAGATTTCCAAAGAGTTCTTCACAACAACAGTACTTGAAGATTGTGGGCACCACAGAAATGACTGAAGGAGGGTGTAAAAAGCAATTAAAAAACAACTGAAAAATAATAAGGTGGCAATCAACATTACACTGTCATATTCCTAACTATCAGCAACCTTGGAGGTGCCGAAAGATAAAATGAGAATTCAAAATAACACTGAACTGGAAAAATTATGCAAAGATGGGATGCAATCCAAAACAGGTATGTGCCAGAGTTTAGGACCTGGTAGTAATCATCAACTCTAGACTCACCAGGGAACAAATAACTGCCTACATGGCTGTTCTTTGCCAGAGGAGAACTGCCTGAACAAAGAACAACAAAATCAAACCACCCTGGAAACAACTATGATGACAGGTGGAGGTGTGTACAGAAGAACAGACCAAGCCCACAGGACAACTGAAGGAAGCCTGGCACGATAGTGAGCCCTGTCCACACCTAGCTGGAGTACTTAGTGCCACCCGGGCACCACACATACATTCAGAAAGACGTGATCCAGCTGAAGAGTTCAGAGCTAACCACTAGGAGTTATCAGAGGGCAGCAAACGTGACCTGTTCAGAAAGACTGAAAAAATAGGATAGATTGGTCTAGACAACACTAGGCTGAAGATGGGAGAGAGAATAGTACCTCAAATACAGGAAAGACTTTTGTAAGGAGAAGTAGGCTGTCCTCCCTGTCCGCAGTATGTTACAGATTAAATCCAAGTCAGTAAAGTTCAGTTTAGACTTAGCTTGCCTCAACATTATCATCCTGTATCACCTGAATTGCACTGGGCACAACTATGGCTCCTGGCCTCTACTTGCAGCTCCTGGAGGACACAAGTCTCCCACAGGTCTTGTATCTATCAGTCCCAACTAAAGATGTCCTGGATATCCTAGCGCCTTGCAAGCAGCACTGGATGCTGATCTTCAGGGTGGGTACTGAACTGACCTTTCAAAAAGCAGCCTGCCTGGAACAATCTCCAGGTACTAAGACAGACTGGGCTGCGTAATCGAATTGCCATCACCAGAAGTTCCTACTAGCCTTTTTCTAGGAGAAGGAATAATTTAAACAAATGAAGATCAAAAATCAAATAAAGTTGGTGGCACTTATTTGGCTCTGCAAGGACTCTAAAAGCAAGCTAAGCTTTCTCACAAAAACAGCTAATAGTTTCACTCCCAAAGCTAAAAATTCACTAGAATTGGCAAGGAAAGGAAATCATGTTACCACAGCGTGGTCTAGATCAAGTCTGAGCAGAAGCAGCGATGTTAGGAACAGCTGGCACCTGATCTGTCACTATCATTGTTGCTGCTGCAACAGCAGTAACAAACAGGAAATCTGAAGGAAGCTGAAATCTGGTGCGGGTTGTGCTCCACTATTTCCAGGACGGAACCACTACATCCTACCTGATGTTACAGTACCTCCTACCAATATAAGCCTGCTCAATTACTTTCTTTAAGAGAGGTCTCATCTTCTGGTGAAATTTGACTTTTTTACAACGTAATTCATGCAAAATTTTGATTAATATTGCTCACAAATGCTATTAAATTTTGCTAAGTATTCAATATATGTCATAAAAGGTATAAATTATGCAGACGGTGTTTCATGTCCCTCATTTTCAGGTCTGAAAACTGCAGATAGGATGTTCCAAATATTAAGGATGTTGTTCACGAGTGCAGTAAATCAGTTTGCATTTAGAGACCTGCATTTAGACATATTCTCCCTTCTCCATGCTCTCCCAGCACT
Organism: Dromococcyx pavoninus; assembly: GCA_033558185.1. Classification (NCBI taxonomy): domain Eukaryota; kingdom Metazoa; phylum Chordata; class Aves; order Cuculiformes; family Neomorphidae; genus Dromococcyx; species Dromococcyx pavoninus. Next base: position 143,864 of record JAUMJL010000286.1, on the reverse strand, counting down.
GTGCCACTAATAATCAGTGAGAAGTCAAAACTGGTCTTCCCAATTCCCAGTCTCATCGCTACTTTCGTCCCCAGTCCCCAGTTATTTCCATGCTTGCTCAGTTATTACTGCCCCTCTGCACAGCAGCTTGCTGTGAATGCAACCAAGCAATAGTACCTGCGTTCTGCACGCTCCTTCTTTTTTAAGACAACATCCAGATCTTGTAATTGTTCTTCTAATTTCTCACAGAGCAATTTCTAAGGGAGTGAAACAGAATATTAGTTTCTTTCATAACCAACTATTTTCATCCATCTAACGTTCAGACACTTCATTCATTATTCCTGTATTTGTCACATTAGAGTCTCGAAGAAGGGCAAGTTGTGAAGGGCTTCACAACAAAGACTGTCTTACTGAGACACGCATGCTTCACCATGAACTGCTACAGGGATGCATCCTCCCAGTAACTGGCATTTACTATGGGAAGCAATGTGACTACAGCAAGTATTAAAGATGTTTAGAATAAACATAATTCTAATTTAGTACCACATTTTTGCTGGTATTTACAATTTTCTTCAGAAAACCTAAGGATCTCCTAGACTTACACAATACACATACACAAAGCTGAGTGTGAACACACAGAGCAGTATCTGTTTGTCCCTTGTTTTAGTCTTTAGAGAACACTTGAGTCAATGGACTCAGTAAAAATCAGAGGTAAGTTTCAGGATCATTTTCTTACCCAACGTTCCATATGTTAGAACAGCACTAATACTCAAGGAGTCCTAAGTTGAAATGACTTTTTATAAACAAATTGTGCCTTATTCCATGTTCATGCCCTCTTCATACTATTTCCAAGGATCACAAATCTGTTTGTTTTCATATTAAAAAGTACTACACAGCAACAGAGCAAGGAGATGTTCTATTTGAAAACTGCAATCCTAAATTGATTCAAGAACATCACCACTTAAAAACACTTCCCAGAAGACAATTAAAAAGAAAATGCTCAGCACAGCGGTGTGATGTACATTGGGGCTAGCTTTTTGCAGGGCAACAGCCCTTTTGGCAAAGAATTCTTCTAAAAGCAAGAAAGGGCTTTGGGATCAGGCAGATTATTTTGCAAATGTACATAAATGGTTCCCCATTAATTTAATAAGCATCACACACTCTCTGGCTTCTCCTCCCAAGGACCACTCCTGCAAATCTTGCTATTTTAGACGTACATAAAATGAAACTGGGTACATGCACTGATTTTTTTAGAGCAGAAGCAGCTTCCAACCTTCAAAAAAGTGTTCATACTTGTCTATTACTTGACAAGGACAACTCTGGCTTTCCCAGTAGAGGTCAGCTATACTATAAGACTCATCAGAAATAACAGCTTCTGAGCAAACACCTCTGAACACAGAATAGCGCTTCAGAATCAGCTGCTTGCTTTGACCACTGACCCATTCCTTGCTGCCTACTGCTTCCCCCTCCAGGATGATAACATGATGTTTCTTTAGGAAAAAATTAAGATATTATATTTTTAATACTACGTTAGTCTCAAGGTAATTCAACCAAAGATGGGAGAAGACCAGTGTGGCTGCAGATTCCCACCTACGTGTCAATATCAACCATCACTTGCAGAAAAAAAGAAAAAGAATGGAAAACCACCTCACAAAACTCAGTTTTGCTAACGGGCAAGTGAGAATCCCTAAAATCCACCACAGTCTATTTTATAACAGAAAAATGACAAAAGAACTTGTTACTCTCCCAACAAATCTCCACAACTGCAAACAAAGCTGAGAACAGTGAAGTCAAATAGGAACCATACATGCTGGCAAGGTGGGCAGAACCACTCTCCATCAGGGATTATCATCAAAGGAGGGCGAAGGCAGGCTGTGTGGTACCCGCTGTCACAGGAGTCACACAATAAAATCTGTAGAAACAAAACAAATCATGAGTATCTTCTGGCATGTACAATGTATAACAAGTTCCAGAACTATTTCACTAGCCAACACAGAAGCACTTTATAAATACTTTGGACTGTGCCAAACCTCCCACAATCCTGCATCCCTTACCACTAGATGTTTCTGGGGCCAGAAGTGTTTTTTATGGGGAGGTTTATGTGTCACAGTTTTCTATTTTAACACCAGATTTCCCGTGTATTCTCAGGCTCTCAGTACTACTGGACTACGTAGATTGTGTGCCCATACTGTGGAATCTAGCAATGCTTTCCAGATCCTGGACTAAGTGGAAAACTGCATCTAGGCAAGACGTGGTGTGACCTGTTTTCCCTGTGCACTGAGATCCACATGAAAGAAACCCGGCCAATTTCTCAACCGGGATGATCTTACGTGTCAGACCGTACAGACAAATCTTTGCAGACTCTTGGAGGAACACTGAATTAGGCAACTATGAGAGTAAAGCTTGGGACACCCCTTTCCATGAAAATAGAGGAACAAAGCTGACATAAGCCATCTGACTATCTACTGGAATGTTTACCTCTAACATCCTGAAGTTCAATCTTTGTCTCAACTACGTTAGGATATCCAACACGCACCTGAAAATGTTATTTTGTGGATTCTTTTCAGCATTGATGCTACGATTTCCCAGATAACCAGAAGAATTCCTGATGATATCTACTACTGATGAACCAGAACCATAAAAATAAATATGTTTATGAAATAAGACATCTCAGTCTGCTCTTTCTGTATGGGATTTTGCTGTACCCAGTCCTCAGGGTGATGTGTAGCTGTACCCAATGGGGATGACTGTGTAGCTGCGACCATGTCACAAGACACTGGAGTGCATACATTGCACTGCTGGGTTTTTTTAAAACGTTGTCTCCTCTGTATTCACTGAGATTGCAGGAACAACCTCAAAGCCAATCCACAACTACATCTGACGCAACAGCCAACAGCAGCTCTCCCCCAAAGCCTACCAGCTCAGGGTGATTGGGAAGGCCACACTTCTTGCATGGCTCATCGTCATCAGCAGGTGCAGCTTCTTCTTCCTCTTCTTCTTCCTCTTCCTCCTCATCAGAGTTTTTTTCACTCCCTGAGTCCTCACTTTCTTCATTACTTGAGTATTTCCACCTGCCACGTGTTCGTGTACCCGTCCACCGAACTTTGCTTCTCTATGAGACACACCATTTCAAAGAGAAAACACAGAGGAAGCTCACAGGGTTTCTTCCCAGATCTTAGAAACCATCTGTCTCTACAGTGAAGTGATTCATTTCAGTTAGAACAGCTGTAGTAAATTTACGACAGGGCATTTCAGCGAATAGGCTATCTTTCAAAAAGCCTTAAAATGCAACAGGATAATAAAGGGAGGAAATTCCTATCTACCTGCAGAAAGAAATTTTCAAATAAGACTTAAAAGTAGGAAGACAAATTTGTCACAGCTGCTTTTTTTTCTATTTTGACAAGGTAAACTTGCTTTTGAACACGGTAAATCCTATATTCAAACTTTCTGACTTTTTGATGATAGCTTTCCTCAATCCAAATCCCCCCTCATATAAACTTTGTCTTTTATTTCACTTTAGAAAACATGTTTGTACTCTAACAAGTATTTTAACAGTAGTATTTCTGGTGCTTCCCTCTATGACAGGCACACTTCTCTGTAATAACATCACTGCACCTTCTAAGTGCATAACTTGTATCTAGGTTCTTCTTTCACTTTTATACTTTTCCATTAGTTTTCTTAAGTGAAAAACGATGCTATTCATGCTTCTTTTTCACTAATCAAGGGGTAATTACCCCTTTGTATTGTTATCTGCCTTAGTAAAGCAGCCCTATGTCTTTACCATGCAACTTGGACTTTCCACTATTTAACAGAATGTAAAATGACATCTCTTATTCCCTACATGTGTTAAGTTTTACTACTGACTTGTTTAAACTATATTTTGGATTAAAACCAGACATAAATTAAAATTCAGAATATTTTATATTAGTTAGAACTATTTTCTGCAACTAGGATTTTATATTTAAATCAACATACCAAAAAGAAAACCCCTTTTCTTCCCATTAATTGCCCTGTGTCTCCTAGAAGTCATTCTCTCAAAGGTGTTTCCAATCATCAGACACTGAAAGAGGAAAATAACTTTTCCAGCTTTTTCAACTCCAACATTTTTAAATTTTGACTAAATTACTCATGGATCTGAATAAGCCAAACAACCCAAAATGTACAAAATACTCTATTTCTCCTACAGGACAGACTCGTACCAAGGCAGTGTCTGTCATATTGGAAACATTTTGTTTCAGATTCTTAACATTAATTTCCAGTTTTTTACTGATTTTACCGTTCATTAAACTTTAGTTGCAAACATCAATTCAAGTTTAAACTTCATCTTGCCATCATAATTTCAAATCTACTTTTTAAAGACCCTTCTTTAAAAGAAATTAAAAATAAAGTAGCCTGCTAAAGATTTGGGTATTTTTCACCTCAGTGAAATTACAGAAACTAGTTTCAAACTTCTGCCTCTACCATGTTTATTTTAAAAGCTCTCTAGAAAAGTAAGTGTCTTTAGATCTCTCTCTCTTTCAAAAAAATAGGCTGAGTTGAAATGCCTACAGCATCAGTACTTCAAAATTAAAACTACTTTTAGGACTTACTATTAATTTATTATTTTCTGTCATAACGAAAATTTTTAAGTGAAGATTTTAAAATGAAAAGTTTATTTTTCATTTTTAGGTATACAACAGATTTTTTTTCAGTATAGATGTTATCATCCACTGAAAAACCATCTGTTGTTCTTCGAAGGTTTATTCAATGTAGCACTATCTGAAAGAAACTTGCCCAGTAAGCTAGTGTCTTGGTAAAAGTACATCATCAGTCAGAAAATGTCTAGAAGTGGAAAAATTAATAGTATTTCAAGCTGATAGAAAAACAGTGCACTTAAAAATACAGTCTTTACTCCTTGTTACTTTTTCATACTCCATATCCAGAAAAAAAATGGAAGATAAATTAATAGAGTGTTGATAATTACATAGACTTAAAGCACACTATACATACGTACACAACTTTTTGTGTTACATTTAGCTGATATGCTTTCAACTGTGTTGTGTAAGTGAAAGTTTCTCATGAAAAGCACACCTCCACCCAAAGAAAAATGTATGTCCCATGTATGAATAAAGCTAAATTATTTCATGAACTCACCAAAACAATAACTTTAGTTTCACCTAGAAACAGAAGCCATAATATTTTTTATTCTTCACCATTTTTTGGTTCCTTTGTGGCTTACGATCATCCTCAAACTGACCAACCAGACACCAACAAGTATCCATCTAGTAAATCCACAGGAGCTAGAAGTCTCCATTCAGCCACTCAGCCAGACTGATTCATGTCTGATCATTTCATTTCTTAGAAGAATTCACTCTGGTTGACTTGGTCTACTGAGTTTAGGTTAAATGATTGATTTTATAAACTGGTAAGTCAACACTCTCTTAGGGGGCGCGTTTAGATTTGTCGAGTCCACTAACTTGTATTGCAAAGCCAGTTCCTTGCAAAAGCTGACCAAAGGTACATAATCATCAATATTCCTATGCAAGTGTATATTCTCCTTATTAACAAGACTGTAGGTACTCTTTATTCCTGGGTAATAAAACTGTATTACCTTGTTAACTTTAGAATTTGCCTCCTTCTCTTGTTTTTTTGCATCTTCTTTTCGTTCCGGTTTTTGAGCTGCTGCAGGTTTCTCCTCTTCCTCTTCAGGCCGTTTTTTGTCAGGTTTTTGATCCCGAGTCTCTACGACTTTTGGTGTAGGCTTGGATATTCTTGGAGATCTCCTTAATGTGCGGCCAACGCTGACCTCTTCTGGAGGTGTTTCTGCCTTTCTCTTCCGACTGGAGATCCTGATTGTTAATTTAATTCCTTCTTTCTGTCTTTCAGAAGTTATTTCTTTATTATCTGTTGCACAGCTTTCTTCTTCAGACACTAGCTTATACTTAAATTTGCTTTTAGGTAATGGAGATTCCTTTTTATTCTCTGAAGAGTCCTCCAGATTAGAAGTATGTGCATCATCTAATTGATCTGGCTCTTTCTGGGCAGCTTCTGCCTCTTCTTGTTTTTCAGGGCTGGATTTTTCTTCTACTTTGCTCTCCTCAGGTAGAGCTATTTTAGTATCAGAATCCTCCTTTTCCAAAACTGGCCTCTCTGAAGTAGCGTGAGAAGGAGATGCAGGGGGCACCTCAGTATTTTTTGGAGAACTGGGTTTCTCCTCAGGCTCCCCTTTAATTTTCAAAGCGTGTTCATCAGACGTTGCAAGCCTGGGCAGTTCTTCAGGAGCAGATGCATTTGTGGACTCCTCTAACTTCTCTAAGCATTCTTTGGGTGGTGGTAGTCTGTCCTTTATGATTTTCATGGCTACCTCCTCTTCAGTTGTTTTGGCACAGCCTTCAGAGTTTGAAGACTCTTCCACTACCATTTCAGTAGTTGTGCTGTCAAGGGACTCTTTTTCCACGGGACTAGATTTCTCCTTTAAAGGCACTTTCTGACTAGAAACCTCAGAGATCACAGACGCCGTCTCTTTCACCACAGTCACTGCATTCTCAGCCTCACAAGTTTTTATAATTTTACTAACAGAATTCAGGGAGTCTGATACCTTTTCTCCACTTTTCCCATTCCTCTCTTTTAATGAGCTGCTGTCTTCCTTTGTGCTACCTGACTGCTCTGACTTATTATTTTGTATGACACTTTGGGTTATTTTTTCACAGCTAACTTCTCCATTTACTAGCACTTTCCCATCAGGACATAAGGCAGTAATTGTAGGGACTCTCTTGAAAGCTTCTTCTTCTGGTTTCCCTTCTTCCTTCAAGACATCCTTTGTTGGTGTAACACATTTACATAGGGGCCCCTTTATTGGACTGTCATAGTCATCCGTCAGCTTGATCTCTCGCTTTTTAAGCGGTATTTTTGCCTGCTGGTCATTTTTAAGTTTCTCATTTTCTTCCACAGTTTTCTCCATGATGTCTTGGGGAGTTTTGACATTAACACAAAATTCTAACCTCTCTGGCTCATGAACAGCTATTTTGTCCGTACAACTTTTTACTTCTTTTAAGTCTTTTGGTTCTATTTTGTTTTCCTTCACCTCTACTTTAGCAGGCTTGACATTTTCTTTAAAAGAGTCACTTTCTTCTTTGACAGTTTGCTTTTCTTCATTGTATTCTGATGGTTTCTCTAATTTTACAATTACTGGCAATTTTATAATTTCTTTTTCTTCCACTTTCTCAGTTTTCACCACATTTTCATCTTCTTTGACCACAGGAGGAGGAAGGCTTTCCAATTCCATTGACTGTTCCTCCACCTCCTCTTTTTCTTCTTTGATTTTTAATTGATTTTCTGTTGACAGAGAAAAACAGCTGTGAAACAACCAGGGGACCCACAGGATTACACACAGCATCTATCAAAACAAAGGCATATCTGAAAAACCCAAGAACCTAAAGTCCCTTGCAAAAGAATTTTCTCTCATTGAATCATTAGGAATCCAGCTTGTCTAATGCTGTAACTAAATGAGTGGATTGCCAACTTTTAGGTATAGAATCACAGTTCAGTGCAATTATATGCCAAGATAAACCCGAGTTTCAGAAGCTAGCAGCAGGATCCTAGAATTACCCTTCTTTAAACAGACATCTTGGCCCCTTTTTCAACAGTACCACAGCACTTTCAGGGTATATGTAAAATCTAATCAGAGAGCATATGAAGCATCAACTTGAAGTTTCACTTCAGTTTCTGAATTATTCCATAAACCAGATCATGGTGCAAGATTCCATGGTCTTTAAGTAAAATTCCACATAGAAATCAGTCTCCTGTTTGTAAATGCTTTTATTTCAAGAAATACTTAACCATTGTATTTTAACAGTTCAGAGAAAAGAGAAGACATTCAAAATTATAGCTTATGGCAAAATTAATCTAGATTCTCTGGGCAATGACTACATCTCCTATGCACTATCAAAACACAAAACCCAGAGAATTTTGTACATTCACTTTATCTGCCATTTCTAAAATGAGCACAGTCAGTAGTAGTGTATCCCAGAAAAACCTGCAGACCTTGAATTAGTTTATCCTACTTTGCTAAGTCAGTTTTAGGTCATTAGAGCTTAAAGTTCAGTTCCAGCATTCAGAGGAAACCATACATCTGTTTTCTTACTATATTACTTAAGCCTATTTTTTATCATTACTGCAGCCTCTTAATACCATACTTTCTGAGTCAGCTAGCGATAGAACTAATTATAAACAGCAAATATAATAGCACTGCATATACTATAATAGCATTTTCTACCATCTGGAAGATGTCACTGCAAGCATGCCATAACTCCAGACAAAAAGAGCATGTTCTTCTTCTACCTCACCCCTCTCTCTCCACGCTAGTGTAATTTTTTTTCCCCACAATGAGACCTTCCTAAAATGCTTAGAAATATGCAGGGGAAAGTACAGGACAGCTGATTTAGATACAGTAAAGAAAATAAGCTTTTTAGAGAAGAAGAGAGTGGTGAGGAAGGATTCATACATTTTATAATAATTTAAAATACAAAGTACGTATCCAAATAAGTCTCAGCAACTACTAGAGCAGTGAAAGATGCATCTCTAAGGCACCAGAACCAGTAACATTTAGAAGGCTCAAGGCTGTTTTTTCCCCTTCATAGAAGCAGTCCCCACTCTGAGCCTCTGTAACATAAAAACTGCTCTTCAAGCTGTCTGTACAATGAGAACTAGGTATTTTTTGTGTTCATTTTCTTCCTCCCTCTCTTCACTCCTTTTTATATAAACTTTGTTCAACCATTTCTTCCCATCACCGACCGCTTTTTCCCAGCATCAAGGATCACCAGAATCCCCAAACTGCTCTATAGTGAAGAGCAACGTTTTTTTCTATAGTTTAACTCCCTGAACTGCTCATAAAACCTTTATATAGACTCAGTTGATGCACAATTTGACTTAGTACTATTTGAGTCAATCAGGCTACTGAAAACACATGGAAGCATTGGCTCAGTTTACCTGATTTTTGTATGAACTAATTTAATGCTATTTGGGAAGTGGCCAAAGCAAGCAGATATCATGTCTTCCAATGTGTTTTCACTCTATTTTAGAAGGGCTCTGGGTACAGTCCTTGGACTAATAGGAAGAAATACTAAAGCTTCTCAGCTGAAAGGCTCTAAGTAAAGCTCTGTGAAATCATGGATGCACTTAAATCACTGCACATGAAAATAATTTCATTATTCATCACATACATGAAATTAGTGCCTAGGAGTAATTTTCCATCAATACGCAGCCTAATGCAAGTCCTGACCCAGATAAGTGTGACATGAGATTTGGAGAATTACCTATAGTGGGGACATTCATTAAAATGTCTTCTCCTGAATTCAATGTAAAGTAAAACTGTATTTGAATTAGAGATCTCCATTATACGATTTAAGCTGGCTTCGCCAATTTGTAGCAAGACAAAGGCAAGATCAGTACTGGAAATTAATTCTGCAGTGTCAGTAACCACACAGGTTATGTTGTCACTTATGTGCACAGTTACATTTTAGAAACGCCTTAGACTGAAAGCCAATTCTGCTGGCATTCATCACAATTTACTGCAATTTCTACAGCAGTACCTTAATGCTTCCACAACAATTCAAATTTTACCTAAATGTTTTAATTATTTCTTCCGTTCTACATTGTTTGTTGTAAGGAATGAGAATAAAACAGCAAGACTTTCTCTTTCATTCTCAGAACAAAGACCGTGGCTAATTCTATATATTAATTAACTTAATCAGATTAACTTAAATAGATTTAAGAAACAGACACTAACACGGTGGAATCCTTAAATCTTGGTTCTGATTGTGAAAATCTTCCTGTATATTAACAAAATAATAATACCAGGTAGTAACTGGAGTAAAATTATTTGGGATCACAAGCTTTTAGCTTTTCATAACCTAAAAAAGATCAGTTTCTTCTAACATAAAATACATCAGGCTAAATGATACTGTTAGTAAAACCAACGTACAAACCAACAAGTCAGGTAAGTTGTTAAATATGTGCAATGACATGATAATAATGATGGAAAAAAGGTTCCTTGTTAATAAGAACATGTAGGCAGCTGAAGTACCACTTCACTTTTAAAATACATTAGCATTTCAAATTGTTTTAACTTAAGCCCAAGTCTTCTTGAAAATTCACGTAGATTAGGACACATTTGAGAAAACAACCTATATTTTTTGATTCAAACTCAAAAGCAAAAATAAACAACACACCCAATACTGCATTGATTTCAATCATGGCATTGCACAAACAGATTTTGTTTTCTTTTTAAAATTTTAATGTTGCTAGATCAGAAGGTTTGGAAACAGTTCAATGCTCCACACAACCATACAATGACAAGTATTTACAATATAATACAAAATATACAGCAAAAATAATATTACTGAGAAAATAATTTACCCACAGTTCTCTTCTTAGAAGTAAACTTTTCAGACTAAATATGCACTAAAAAACTCCAATAATATTTATAATTTCAAAGTATTCTATATTTACCTGCTTTACTTTGAAAACAAACATTTTTGTGGTTGTTTTTTTTTTCAAATAAAAGTCCTGATCTAACACAGTAACTTTTCCTGAAGTTGAAAATTCTAAAAATGCCACAGCACATTTAAAATCTGAGAAAAGAAGGCAGAAAACCTTGTGCAGATGCTTCTTCACCCTTTTTGGTGTCTTCATCTTCTATGCTTGGGCTTTCTGATGATGAATTCTCCTGTTGAGAATTGTTGGGTTTCAACAGGGCAGGATCAATTTGTGCTTTCAAGAGCTCAAGGGTCTCAGCAAGCTCATTGCGGTTTCTAGATGACAGAAGAAAAAAAATAGCGTGTGATAAGCCACTTACTCACTCACCCCAAAGGGATTCATAAAAAATAAACAAACACCATCTGCTTAAATGAATGCTGCCCTGAAAACCTTATATACAAGCATAGTGAAATTCCTGCCCCACTAGAGTGGCTGCAACTTTGCGGTCAGAAACTTTCCAATTTATCTATACCAAAATAGAGGCACTTTTTTGGACAGAACTTATCTATCTCGACTCAAGCCCCATTGGGTCTGGATCCAAGCTTTTTGCAAATACCCATGCTAAGCACATGTACCAACAACTACAAAATTGCCTAGAAAACCCCAGCTGCTTAAGTTGTGATAGTGAGAAAACAGTTCTGCATCTCTATGCGTGTGTGCACTGTAACTCCTTGTTTCACCTGGACATTTAATTATGAAAAACAACACTTTTGTGTTTAATAAATTTGAGCAATGATTAAACAGAGCCATCACTGCTTTTGTAATATACTAGAATAATAAGGCTCTTCCATTACTTTTTTAAAAGTCAACGTCCAGCAATTTGTTTTGCCCAAGTTTACAGAAAAAAAGGAAGTGCAACACAACCCTGGGATGTGGAATCTCATGGCTTTAAAACCATTTCAGATTTTATAATGCATTAATGTATTTTTCTGTTCTGAGTGTGGAGTGTCAGAACCTTCCCAGCAGAATCCTCATTTCCTCCACTTTTGGCACTGATCTTTGGAGTCCATAATGCAGGAAGAGAGATAAAACACCACTCAGCTCTCGGTTGGTTTGTTTAGATATATTTACTTTATTCACCCACAACAGCTGTCGAAATTACACTGGTAGTAATGCAGATCAATTTACCACCCACTGACATGCTTTAAACAGTTTTGTATGACTCCCTCAGTTCCTAAAGTTATGGATATATAAATAAGCTGCAGATATTAAAATTAAAATTTGCAAACAGAAATAAAACCCCATAATTTGACTTTTTTGGATCTATTTTTATATCTCGATGTACTTTCTAAGTCAGAGTTGATTCTGCTGAGTCCAGTTTACAATCCACTTGGAACTAATCAAATTTTAAAAAAAGAAATTCATACGTAGGTAAACTAAAAATGAATAACTAGCAGATAGGAAACAGATTGCAAGCTAATTCTTTTTCCAGTAAGAAAGATCCCATATACTTCGCATAAAGCAGAAAAGTGAAAAACAAAATATGTAACAAGAATCATAAACTCCCTAAAATATAATTAAAATATTAAGACTAATCTGCAGCATCTGAGACACAGAAACCTGAATCATGTACACATAAGTCTGCAGCAATACCACACACCTCATCTTCACTGTTCTATGAGCCAAACTCTACCCCAGAATATTTTTTATTCATATTTGTATTGTCAACAGCTTTGTAGTTCCACAAAGCTAAAATTGCAAAGTAATTCCCCCAAGAACAAAACGGTCCACTTGTAATTGCCTTAATAGTGCAGAAAATAAAGAAGCAAGAGTCCTCCTCCATTTGCTAAGGCATCTGACTAGCCAGCGAGCAAAATGGAGTCCATGTCCTCAAGAGTCTTCTCTTGGTACCCGTTCCATTGTAGCTTGATTAAGCGGAAACAAATTACAGGTTGGCTATTATCAACAAATCTGAGTTACTTCTGTACATGTTTTTTCACCAAAACATACATATGAAAGCAGAAAAATCCCACTGTCATGAATTCCACTCTGTCAGAAATGGAGATCTACTGAAATTTCTGAACAAAATAGGTAAACCCCCCTACAAAATAAGGGGAGGAAAAAAAGGAATACCTAACAATGCACTTCCATGTAGATCCATCCTGGTCATCCTGCTCTTCAATGTACATCCTGACATTATGCTCTTGATCCAGCTGATACCAATACATCAGACCATCCTTGTCTCGACCAATGGGCTGAAGACGCATGGCATCGGCATCCTCCTCATTAATTATATTCTTGAACTTTAGATTGTCATCAAACTGACATTCACACAGATACTGGAAAAAGTGAGAAAGTAGAAAGACTTAAAATATCAAAACAAACAGAAATAAGAAAACCATCTCATTTCCTTTCAGCGTAATTGGGAACCTCTTTTTAGGCCTCTCTCTATTGGACCTGTGAGTCAGGCATAGCTATTGGTGTTTTTTCCAGACCATATTGCTTTTCACTGAGAGACAATTTTCACTTGTTCCCCACCTTCTCTCCAGCTTAGAAAGGTTGTTGTTTGTTTTTGATGGTGGTGTTTGTTTTGCTTTGTGGGTGTTTGTTTTGCGGTTTTTTTTTTTTTTTTTTTTTTACACAGTACAAATGATTTCACTCAACAATAAAACACAAAACTTAGAGCCCAATCTCACAGTTTTCTCAAGACTTGAAGAGATGAAGTCAAATCTTTGCCTTAAGAATTCACACAAGCTTATCTAATTGCAAGCTAATAAATATTTTCAAAAGTGTACTGCACAGCTACTGACAAAACTGTGAGCACAAAACAATTATAGAGTTTCATACAAAGTGAGGAAAGTATGCAAAGTGTTACATTTGGTTTGGGCCCAAGCTGCTACCATGAGCATCATCCCTGTTATAAAATCAGCTCTACATTTAATATATCTACTTATGGTTCAGTTATGCTAAATTTGCAACATACTTGAGTGTGTGAGAAAGCAAAATCTCCAAGATACTTAAGTAAATACGGAAAAAGTAATTTAGAAACTTAGTTGACGAGCGCGTACCTTTAGAATCCCCAGTTTGCATTCAACACTCATTTCTAGGTATCCTTTTTTTTCCATCTCCCAAGCCCAAGTGCTGTTGAACTCTTGGCATATCTGTCACAAACAAAATTATAAGATCACTAGGTTTAGGATAAAAACAATTTGAACTTACATTAATAGTACCTTGCTACAGTAGCAATTACATATGATCTCTTCACTACTGCAGGACACAAAGCCTCTTATGAAAATAAACAAAACTGGGGTAGGTTGGCAAGCACTGGAAAATCTCCACGGAAAAGTGTGTCATCGAGGCCCTTAACACCACCAGCTTCTCTATACCTCTAATGATAGGCAACACAATTCTGAACTGGGAAGGAATTCTTGTCTTTGCTGGGTAGATTCTCCCATTTTCCTGTTTCTGACTTGTCCATTTAGAATATAAATTCTCTCCAGGAAATGTGACTTGTTCTTATGTGTCTTTGCAGCACTTGGCACATAAGCTGCCAAGCTCTCTTGGGGTCCCGCAAGTCCTACAACTGCACTAGAGATAACAAATGCAACTGATACTCACTCACTCTGTGCAGAGGAATTATTATTCTTTAGAAAATATCCTGGGCTTCAAGTTGCTTGACAAATACTTTAAAACATTGTAAGTATAGGCAATTTCAATTTACTTAAAGGAAATAAATTCAATGGCATCAATATAGATGGAAAAAAAAACCAAACAAAAAAGTGGCAATAGAGCATAAACAGATTGAGCGAGAGCTCTGATAGTAACAGTGGAGAAGGAATTCCCTCTCCTTCTAAACAACTCAAACATACTTAAGACAACTCTCATGAACAGAGAAGAGCTGCTTTTCAACTAAGGACATATAGTGGGATCTCCAGTCGGTGAGGCTATTCTAGTGGAAATACCCATTAGGACGCGAAAGCTAATCACAGCTCCATTTCCAGTCAAGATTATTTTCAAGTGCCAGTGTTGAATCATGACTGCCCAAATGAGCACATGGGATACTGCTGCCGTTCGATCTGCAAGGAAGCAAAGCCCTGCTGAATGGACTCAATCATGACAGCGTAGTCTCCCAATCACCACGTGATTAAACACAAGATACAGTCACTAAGCTACTTAAAAACCTGTAAATCACATCTGAAAGCAGCTTTCTCTGGAAATTGTACCAAAAATAGCCCTAAATTTCACATACCATAAGTACAGATAAGCTGATTTGTGTTGTGAAGCTCCACATGGGCTACAACCAAGAGGTGCTACTATCCCTCTGTCCCCATGGCCGTGCTACCTACCCTCCGTTGTCCTGGTACTGACACCAGCTCTGCAGCAACCCAAGGGTAAGCCTGCATTAGATCAGCTCAGCCACACCACAAATCATACACTGACTTTAAACTAAAACCTACAGAGAACAGTGAAGAGTGCTCTCTGGTCACAATGAATCCTGCTGGAGAGCAGTTTTTCCTGCTCCGAGGTTAAGGAACATTATACAGGTGACTCTGATACAAAGCCAAAGCTCAGAGTGACAAATCACGGGTCACTCACAAAACAAGGTTACTCTGTTTTCTCTTTCATTTTCAACCTTCTAATGTGAAACATGCTGCGAAACTGTATATGAAACGCTTTGTTCAGTGCATGTGCCAGTTGCTGTTCATTACTTGCTCATTAAGTATGAAAGCAATAATGAAAAGTTTTGTGTGCTGTGGAAGTGCACGACTGTCAAAGCCGATGAAGCATCTGTTCAAACTGAAATGACTACATTTTGACAATTAAAAACCAGATGATTGTATTTTCTCCTGACAAATACTCTCACAGTCTTGAACTACACATCTCATTGATTCAGGCTCTGCTGAAATGTTCATCTCTGCCTTCATAGAAGGGGACATTTCACATGGATCAAAAACCTGCTGCTTGCAGGAGCAGCTGGCTTCTGCCTGATAAAGAGTGGTCAGCACCTTCCCACCCTACAATATGTATTTCCAAAGCAGCTACAATGGCATCTGACATTTACTATTACCTCCAAATGTTCACTTTAAACAAAAAAAAAACAGAAAGGTGAAAGATACAGTAGAGGAGTCTGCTTAGGTGGAACTACAGACACCTGAATTCTAACATCTGGGCCAGAAAAGACTGTTCAGAATGTGACGATTTCAGGGATGAAGGTTCCAGACGGATCAGTCCAGAGAAATCTTATCTGTATAAAAATGCGAAATATATTTGACAATGGTCAAGTAAAGCATTTTGTCAGGAGATGGTGCAGTCTGAACTAAATCAGCTACACATTTCTCAACACTAGTAGTTTTTAAAACTACTATCCATTTCTTCACCTCTGTCACACATGACCACATACATTCCTTGCAGAGGGGGGAAAAGGCAGATTTCCTGGAGCCCTATAGCCATTTGCATGTGAACAGGACTAATGTGCACACTGGTGAGCCAACTTGGGTTGTTTACCACCATCAGAAGAGGCAAAGCAAAGCGCTCTCAACTGCCATATTTGCTTCCTATCCCGAAATATATTCACCTGTCAAAATACCAGTCACAGCTTGGCAGAAAATTATGATGCTCTTTATAAGCATGACAGTCAAATTAAGCATATTTTATAAACAGTTTATAAACAAAACATATTAATAATATATATATGTGTAAATATTAAGGGCAAGTAAGTTTGAATGTCCTCTACTTAAAGTTTCCTTCTAAATAAGAAAATAGTCACATCTAGGAAGTATCAACCTCCTGTTTTATCAAAGCAACACACTAGTAGTTTCTAACAAAGGAAAACCAGGTCAACATTGCCTCTTAGAGCACATCAACAATATGTCAAACAACACCGCAGAGAATGCTCTCAATGGTTCCACACCTTTTCAGTTTTTCCTGGCTTTTGTGGCATTTCCCAATACTTTGTTGTTTTTCAATATTAATTATACTCCTCTGAAATGAGGACAATATTAGCATATCTCTCTAATTTGTTATATTCAAATTTCTTTGTTCCTCGAGGTTCCTTTGAACCACTGGCTGGAAAAAAGCTTCAAGTTAGCTCTGGAGACTGTTAAATGAAGTAGAATTTACTAGTGCTTACTTGGTCTTAACAGGAGTATGCACGAAGGTTTCCTTACTGCTTTTCCATCCTTTTCAAGGCCTGCTGAAGGAAGATTTTCCAGACTACTCCCTCATAAACTTGTTTTATCCCTCTGCGTTCTGCTTACTACGGAAGTGGAAGTGGCTTTAGTGGGGTATATAAGCTCACTAGTCAGAGCTGGGTTTTCTCAGTTTGCTGAGATGGCTCTTCAGTATATTAAGCAATTTAACACAATTCAGGAACCACAGTACTTAGTAATAAATAAAGTACACAAAAGTTACATAAATTATTTTATTTTAAAACATCATCATAAATACTTTACAACCTAGGGCTCTTCAGTGGGTTACTTCCTGATATACTCCCAAGTCTTAAAAACATTGTTATCTTAAGACTATACAAACCTCAAGACAAATCCCTGTCTCTGTAAAGCTTACAGACAGCACTTAAAGGGGTAAATTGCAATTGCCATTGTTTGTATTGCTCTAGTTCTAAGATGCAATCAGGGCTGTACAGACAACACAAAGACCACATTTTCGTGGATTAAAAAACACATGGCACATACCCAGAGGGTCAATGGTAACCTATTAATTTTGAATATCTGTATATTTTTATTTTATGAAGCAGTGTAAATTCTTTAAACTGAAAATTGTTTGCAAATAAGGAGCCAACAATGGTACAGCCACAATTAAAATACCAATACAGAATTATGTAAAACAATGGGATAGTATGGTTTTACTACATTTTCATCTTAGCTGTGCCATTCCAAGCACGCAGATATAAATCACCGCAACATTTCCATTAGTTATGAGCACAGGCTACTAGAACTCTGTATGGTCAAGTCCCTGTATGAACACCAAGCAAATCACAATAATTAAATTATCTCCAGACAACTGATGTACAAATGAGCTGTTGCTGTCTAAATTTCTCTGCTCTATTTAGCCCATTTGCAGGGTACTAAACAATCTTCTTTATTTAGGGTCATAATGCTCAAGGAAGTATTTTACTACCAGGTATGAAGGTGTTCACTCCTTTACATGCAGAAGCTACTGTCTGTTTTCAGAGATTTTTTTTGCACAAGCCTAGACAGACTGAAAGTTAAGCTGGGATCTTACGCAACTGAAGTCTGGGCACGCGCATTGCTGTTGGCCACAACACAGCCCAAGGCTCACTATAATTCATACCAGCAATTGCTGACACAATAGCTCATCATAACCGTATTCCAGCATTGCAGAATAATTTAACGCGCATATCGTACCTTGATCAAATATTTTTCCCATCTGTCTGCCGTGACAGACTTCCCAATCTTTCTCATCAGTTTCAAGTGAAGCTCCACCAATTCTTTTGGAACTGCAATATTGAGAGAGAGAGGGGAAAAAAAGAAGAAGTCATGAAGTCTGGTGCAAATATACTTTAATGCTAAACACTGATAACACTGCAATACTGTGGAAAATTGAGAAATTTTAATAAAACATAGTAACTCAAACTCTGCTGAAGAGTAGCTCTGCAACTGAGAGATGGAGGAAGGTTAATGCAATCACATGGGTCGTCTTCTTCAGATTTACATTTAGGATTATCACTCCCCTCCCTTAAACTCGAGGAAGCAGACCTCAGACATAAATACGCAAAAATCTTGCCAGCATTAAAACAACAACTGGACAGGAACGACACCAGTCAAACACCTACAAAAATACTACCGTGAGCAGCGCACCTGCAGCTGCCTGCAGAAACCCCAGAGCCTTCCTGGAATATCGCCGAATCCAAACTATTTTTGGCTGGGTACGTGGTATGGGAGAAATGTTCCTGAAACTTTGTCCTCACAGATGTAGCTTTGATATGTACTTAACTCTCTTTGGTACTGGGGGGCAGAGAGGGACTCGAGATCTGGGGCTTGAGACATAGACCAGAGCTGCTGCCAAGTAAAACTGCACCAGTGCTGTCAGAGAACCAAAGTTTTCCACCACATTTCTCTTAGTGTACAGATAAAACTTCAGCCTTAGCCTCACGACTGTGATTTGTAAACCAATCTGGCACCACCAAGTGGCAAATTTGCAGAATACCAATTTTACAATTTAGAGATAATAAAACATTACAAAAAAATCTAACTAATAATTAGTAATGCAACTATACATGCCCAGTGACATGAGCTTTCGTGTCTGTAATTTGTTGATTAAAAAAATGTAAAGAAATGAACTTATCAAGTGTTTTTATTTCTACATTCTTTGCATACAATTTTAATTTCTGAAAGCATTTTTATCCCTCTATGTACACACGCTGTCAACCCAAGAATGCTTATGATCATAATTTATGATTATGGGTTTTCTGCTGGTTCAGTAGTATTACTTGACACAGGATAAACACCTGGGACATCAAGGGTGTTTGTTCTAAACTAGATATTACTGAGGTGCTATTTTTTAATACAACATTTTAGTATCTGTGTGAATCTTTTCAATATTTAACTGGAATACATCTAACTGATGCATGTCTTTCAACCAAACGTCTCTGTTTTCAGGTGAACATAACAAGTTGGTAAAATACCAGTTTGATGAAAATGCATGTGCTATTTCAAAAATAGATCATCTCTGCTGGTTTGCAAACAGAATTTAATCACAAACTCATTTCTTCGATAAACACATACAGACACCAAGAGAGACCCCAAGAGAAATCTCCTTTAAATGTAAGTAATACGTAAGCAGTTCTAAACTAGCCCTGACTTTTCTCTTTTATTCCAGTCATAGTTTCCATTACCACTGCACACTGAAAAAGCCTAACACATCTCCTCCTTGGTTTTCCTGAAACTTGATGAATTTCATAATAAAAAATTCATAATTTTAAACTAACACATATTTTAAAACGAACAAGATCAACGGTCTTAACCCTGATACATGCTGAGCACATGGCACCACCAAAGTTAAGGTTAAAGCACTTTATACATGTGAACAATACTATCCAAGTCAACTCACACAATTAAAACTCAGCTTGTGTTTGTGTGACATGGAACTGAGCCAGAGTTCAACATCTTGCTGGATCAAAGCATCTTTTTTCTGGTTTTTTGGGTTTTTTTAATCACATCTCCCTCTAATGGGTACATACCGACTGGAATCCCAGTACAAAGGAGCACGGGTGATTGGTTTTGAATAATCAAACTCCCAGTCACCACAAAAGTCAAACTCAGAAGAAATGAAGAATGTTAAAAATTTAAAAACTGGGAATTAATTTTGCCACCCTTGGTCAGCATTTATTGAAGCTTCACTTCTCTTCTGGGTTCCAGCATTTCAGCTCTTGCATTTCTAGGATCTTGATGATGTACTGACATGGTTATTTTCACAAATAAACTTCACAAGACATTTCAAATTAATTCTCCATTGACCTAATACCCTTTTGAGACTTTTTTTTGTGTATCATAAGAATTTTAATGACCAGATCTCTAGGCTAGTTCCCCAGTAAGTGCTTAGATGAATCGTACACTATCATTCTAAGGAATGAAGTGGGAATTTCGGAGAAGAAAATCAATACCCAGTTTGCAGGCAGACACTAAGGAGTGTGAAGTGCAGCCTGAGCAGTCAAGGTGCCTGAACTGCAGCAGGAGCAGAAGCCTATGGGGCTGAGAAACAACCTTTGTATTGAAACCAAAGTAACTGTAAATAACACAGGGATCACATGCAGCAGTCTACACCTGACTTATCCAGAAATACCAGCTCAGGGAGGGGTGGTAGTAAGGCTAAAGAGTGGTGGAAAATCCCTCTTATCCCATGCTTATCTGGCAAGGAGCAGAATTGCACTAGAAAAGGTGAGTAACATTTCAGTCATCTCAGAAGCGCATTGAACCAGAATTAACTTTAACTGACATTTGCTCAGAATACCGAGACGATTCTTGACAAGAGTTGGTTGAAGAGGGACACCAATAAGGGTCATTTTTACAACACGTTCTTATAATGCTACTTGCAAGACGCCAGAGAAAATGAACATGAGATGTCATTACTTTTGGTTTGTGGTGGTGGTTGAGTTTCTCAAATAAAAACAGCAGACTACCACCTCCTTTGTAAAAGATCATTTCCATTCCAGGGGGATCTAGAGCAATTAACCCCCAAACAAAGAAACCCCAACAATCTGAATTACATTCTCAAACTTCTGTAAAACTGATTCCTCTGGAAAGTAATACAGTAACTCTCTAAAACCCTGAAAGAATACACTTAAGTGGCAGGGGAAAGGTCAGAACTCTCTGCACAGGGGTAACAAATTAAAACAGTGTTGTTTTAAAATAAAAACTGTTTTAAAGAATCAAGCATAACTTATGCATGGTGCCATCTGCTAGATATTAAAAAATATAGAATTTTCATAGGAAGAAGCCATGAATCAGAAAGAATGAGTCACTGTATATAAAATTATAGGGCTTCAGGTGGAGTATAGCCAATGTTTCAAGTCCTGCATTTCCCTGGAGGCCAGGCTCCTGTCTGGGCCTCACAAATACCCTTTGAACACTATTTTATCTACTCCAGCACTTTAGGGAATGACCCATATATTAGTCACACATTTCTAATAATTTGGGAAAGACAGAAAACTGAAACAGGAGATAAAAAGTATGAACACATGGAAACCTCATCATCTGGTTAGGCAAGCTGTAACTTACAAACCTGCAAAACCGTGGTGGGTACCCATTAACACCTTCCCATATAACCACAAACCCATTCACCTCTACTTACTGTCTCTGCCAAAGTGAATATGCTCACAGCTGAACACTCACCTGAACAAAACCAAAATAGTGGAGGAAAACAGAAAATGAATATGACAGAAAAACCTTGCATCTGGAGGGAGGACAAAGGGAAGCTGTTATTCGGGAAATGATTACAAATAAAAAACCCCAGATCTGGAGTGCAGGACACAGAGGGGAAGATTAGAACCACAATGTAGGCAGAGTCCCTGAAACTGATGTGGATGACAAAGTCTGTGCCTCCTCTCCTCCTCCAGGAATAAGGGAAAAGCACACTGAACCCCTCATCCTGGGGGAACTTAGGAGGAAGGGAACAAGAAGCAACATTTTGGGATGCAAAAGCCGCTGGCAGTTTTCATGCCTCATAAACATAAACAGGTCTTCCCAGTTACACTACTAATACCTTTTTCCATGCTAACTTGTTTTGGCAAGCTGAAGAAAAAAGTGATTCAAAAGATACACAGATATTTCCGTTAATGCTCTTTTTCAGCTTTCTGCCTTGACCAAAATTATCTCTGCATGCTACGACTTCACTGTCAAATAACTCCATACTAAGCAGGTGGACAGCCAAAATTGACAGGATTATTAATCTCCCACCTTCCCTTCTTTTCTACTAAGGGAAACTAGTTCACAGTCACCTGGACAGATTTGATGTCTATTGGCTACTGGCATCCTGTACAAAGAGCTTAGTGGCAAGCAAACACAAGGCAGCTTCCGCTATTTTCATCTCCATCTGCAGTCAGTGCTGGAGGGGAGCTGTACCAGATGCACATGCAAAGCCACAAGCACCCATTTTGTCCCTGGTGAAGAGCTCCTATGTGGTCAGTTTACCACTTAGCCCACCATACTCTAAACATGCACTTGATTACCTTCATAGACATGTTCTTATTCATAAATTTCCTTAAAACCAGCTGGGTGCATCCCTTATGAAAGATACAAAAGTACCAGTAGACAACTGACGACATTTCTAACATCTTTAATGCTTTCCTCCATTTTTGTGTGCAAGTCTGAAGTCCCACGAGCAATCTGAGGCAGCAAACACCTTATCTTCTTGATTAGTTTCAACCAAAGAGAAGCTCCCGATCTGTTTCATTAAACTGTTAGTAAAACACTTGGGAAAAGAAAGGGAATGATATCTCTCTCAGCACCAACACTGGTTTATGATAAGATAAATATTCTTTCTCTAGGAATGATCTAACCTGCTTCTTAACTCTCAGGGTAAAAAAAATGAGGGATTCCTATAGTTGAGATGTGTTATTAAGAAGTTTACAGATGACTGAGAAAAATGATGGCCTTGGTATGAACTTGGCGTGACAAATAAATAGGAAAAACCTCTAATATAGGCAGACAAGAAGTTACAGTGAAGATCTGATAAATAACTGTGATAATAAAGAGTATCATATTCATGGAACAAGATTGGCACAAAAAGAGTAATAAGTAAATGAAAGCATTTAACCTCTACAGCGCTTCCCAACATGAAAAAGCAGTATTTCCTGTTCCAAAGTACAATCTGAAGATCTTGTCTTCTATCTGAGTCACTTGATGAGTACCATCATCCTACCAAGTTTTGTGCCCATTAAACAGAAAAAATAAGGCATAGAGGAAAGGGGAAAAAAATGTAACTACTCTACCTCTCAGTGAGTGAAAAGATCAAACTCAAATTAAACTGAAGATCAAAACAGACAGAACAAGTCACCAAGTAGCAGTATTATATCCTGTTCCTAGAAAGCTTTTGGCAGGCATTAAAACCAAACAAACCATGTTCACATTAAAATGACATTGTTATCCTAGCAAAGTACTTCGAAATCTGGATGCTCAGCAACAAGATCATTTCCATACAAATATCTGCGCACTTTTCCATCTCTTATCTGTACAAGTACCTATCAGAAGACTCTCTGCTTGCTTGGACTGCATGTGCCACTCTAACATTACTCAGCAAAGTTAAGATTATCTCACCGATAAACACCCTCCCAGCCACCCCCCCTGCAAGGATCCCAGCACACCACCTCTCTCACTGCCGCCTGCAGATTAATTGACCAAAGTAGATTGTCCTCTGAAACGGGACCAAAAAGCCTTTTCCATCCCCAGTTACTTAAGTAAGTTGTGTCACCAACCTACTAGACTTCGCTCTCAGAGTTGCATACTGACTTCACTGCATTAGTCCTTGCTGCACCTGGGATGTGACCTTAAAATTCAGCCCTAATTTTAGCTATGAGATTACTTTCAAATATTCAGAATTTATGACCTATTTGTTCGATTTGTGATTAAGCACCCTTACCTCGCTTTTTATTCTACCCTCTTCTATTGCCCACAAATCAAGTTGACTGAGCTTGTGCTAATGCCCACACTATCACCAGTCACCTTCTCAATATACCTGAAACTGAGATTTAAAAAATCATATGCATGGTCACTAGCCTAACTCTTGAGGCTGGCCTTAAATACCAAACTGATCTAAATAAAATCCACACACAGAAGTTTAGCTGTTTGTCAGCAGCCCTTCAGCAGTTAAAAGATGGTTTAATTTTTCACCTAAAAGACAAGTCCTCTCTGTTTCATACTGTGGCTATTATGTTTCTAGCAATGTTGGGAGCTTTTTAGGTTAATATATTAAGTAACAGCAGAATGCTTAACAAAAGCAAGACGGATGTTAGTATAAAGCACAAAAAAAATAAGGAAGAAAAGCATGCTATATTGTACAACAAAAAAAGAAATGGAGGTAGGGAAAAAAAAAGAAAATTCCCCTGAAAACAATGCAGGAAAAAATAGCACACAGTCTGTTTTAGAAACTGGAAATAGTCATGAAATTGACCATGAACAGCGAGTGAGAAAAATCGGGCTGTGGCAGCAATGTGCAAACAAGCAGACTGCACTGAAAACATCGAAAATTGTAAAAGATTTCCACTGTTCACAGTTAAATCACTTGCAGTGACCACACCATGCATTTCAACTACCTAAAATCAAGAGCACTTGACTTGCTGATCCTTAATTCATGCACAGGCAAGCATTTCACTCTGAAACAGCTAGGACTACAGCCTATAAAAGTGAAGACGCAGCAGCCCTGGTATCTTTCATTCTGGCTAGTAAAAATCAGGAAATAATATCTTCTAAAATTACTCCGGGATTCTCTCGCCTGCTGAGGCATCTCAGTTTCCAATGTAACCTTAATAATTATCCAAGATACTTTGACCATGAGCAGAAAATCTCTCTCATTTCCCTCCTTAGCACTGAACTTTGTTATTACTCTCAAACAAAGAGTAGATGTGACAAAAGTGAAAGGTAATCACAAAGACTGCAATTTGTGGTGGACTCTGGAGTGCTCTGCAGCTCCTCAGTGCATCCCCCATGGCTTCGTGATACACTGGGACAAGTTCACCTCAGAGAGACTTTTGTAGCTTTTTTTTTTCACTGGAAGAAGATCCAGGCAGGGAGGAGCTGCAGTGAATGGCACCAGCTTGCCCAGTTTGGGCGCTGGAAGCCAGCCTTTGGAGTACACTGCACAACATATTTACCTACACCGCAGAGATGAAAGAAGATGCAAGGTGCCCTGTCTTGCCTGTGTCAGGCTCCAAGATCTCACAGAAACCAGAGTTAGGAGCCCAAGTAAAACAAGAGTGGGTTCATCAGTTAGAATTCTTCAACTCTACAACAGGAAATGCTGAAGAGGGAGGTATCCAGAAATGCAATTCCTCCCTACAAAAATCAGTAGCAAAATGAAGATTTACACCAAGATCTCCATCTGGACTGAGGCATCTGCTGGCCATTACAGTAACGGAAGACCTTTTTACACTTACCAAAAAGCATGTAAGCAAAAGAAGTTGAGATGGACACGCCTACCCTTTGATGCAATACTAAGTAGTTGCGTAGCCATTCAACAAATGGGAAAATTGAATTCAGCACATTCGTTCGCTCTCTCAAGGTTCAAAACTACAAGTCCCACTCCTAAGGAAGGTGGCCTAGTTGGAAGGCAGGCAACTAGAAAAGAAATGCAGAATTCAAGAGCCCAAAGAAAAGAGACGAAAAGGAAGCGCAAGTCTCTTTCCTGTGAAAAAGAAGACTGAGCTTTAGTCCCTGCTCCCAGGTTTTTGTAGGTATTTTGCCATCAAAAACCAGGGAAGGGCAGGGGCATAGTGGTAGGATCCATCTAAGCACATGTAGATATTCACACCTGAGCTAGTTCCATATAGCCCATTTACAGCCGATGGAGAGAAAGACACTTTTAGGAAGTCTCAGCTCACTCTGCAGTAAACATCTGAGCTCTGTTAAATACATTTGGTGAGATCAATTCCGCTGGAGACTGTCTGGCAATTTTTTCCAGTGAAACCCCATGTTTGTAAGGTCTTAAGGGGAATTTTAGGGATACGGGAGTGTTACCAGGTGCTGGGAGGTATGTCGCATTCTTAAACAGTTACCTATGCTCTTATGCTCCCATTTAGATACAGAATTACAACAGAAGGTTTGACTTTAATTCACTACGATTTAATCATGCACAGACATTTCTGGCAGACAAAATCAATTCTCTAAGCATCACAGCACTCTGCTTCAAGAGAAATAGCATGTAAGACCTGGACAACCTGGAGAAGTGGGCCTGTGTGAACCTCATAAGGTGCAACAAGGTCAAGTGACAAGGTCCTACAACTGGGTCAAGGCAACCCTTAGTATCAATAGAGGATAGGGGATGATGTGATTGAGAGCAGCACTGCAGAAAAGGACTTGGTGGTGCTGGTTGATGAGAAGCTCAGCATGACCTGCCAATGTGCACTTGCAGCCCAGAAGGCCAACTGTGTTCTGAGCTGCAGCAAAAGAAGCGTGGCCAGTAGGTTTGAGGAAGGGCATTCTCCCCTTCTACTCCTTTCTTGTGAGAGCCCACCTGGAGTACTGTGTCCAATTCTGAAATCCCCAACATAAGAAGGATATGGAACTGTTGGAATGGGTCCAGAAGAAGGCTATGAAGATGATCAGAGGGCTGGAGCACCTCTGCTGTGAGGACAGGCTGAGAGAGTTGGGGTTGTTCAGCCTGAAGAAGAGAAACCTCTGGGGAGACCTTATAGTGACATTTTCTGTACTTAAAGAGGACTAAAGGAAAGCCGGGGAGGGATGTTCTACAAGGGCCTGTAGTGATAGGACAAGGGAGAACAGCTTTAAACTGGAAGGGGGGAGAATTAGATTAGTCATTAGGAAGAAATTCTTCACAATGAGAGTGGTGAGACACTGGCACAGGTTGCCCAGGAAAGCTGTGGATGTCCCCTCTCTGGAAGTGTTCAGGGCCGGTTGGATGGGGCCTTGAGCAACCTGGTTTGGTGGGAGGTGTCTCTGCCCATGGCAGGGGAGTTGGAAGTGGATGATCTTTAAGGTCCCTTCCAACCTAAACGATTCTATGATTCTGGATTCTGTTATATAAACTAAATTATAGTACTCTCAGAACAGTGAAATAAGTGAAAATCAAGATTAAACATATGAACGCAGAGTTGCACACAATGGTATTTAGGAAGGTTTCAACCTCACTTAGCTTTATTCACGTAACAAATGTAACAAGCTTCTTTTAATGTGCTCTGTTGGAGGATAAGTTGAACGCAAGCCCTATTTTAGGTTATTATATAAAAACAAAGACAAATCTAAATTCTTTTAACTCCATACTTTGTTTAGTTGCTAGAAACACCAATCCAGTGCCAATATTGCCACATTTCTCAGGTCTTGTCTGATAGTTCTATTTGGCATCAAGAGAAGAAGAGTGTTGATTATACTATAAAATCACCTTCTCCCACATTTCTTACTTGAATAAAAAAGCAATGTTAAAGTATCAGAGCAGACCGAAAAAATCACTTTTCTAAAAAGTTTCATTTCTAAGGTTAGAGGTTATCATTCCTCAGTCTTCGTGGTCAAAAACCCAACCAAACCAGAACATTTTATCCTTTTTGATATATCAGATGAGATCTTCTACAGAGATATTTCTGCCCTTTTTGGGGTTCAACTTTAAAAACAGCGTGTTTTTTCCCTAGTCACTGGTGATCCAACCTGCACTTCAGAAGTCTCATTTATACTCTGGGAACCCCCATTTCATCTTTCATTTACAGAACAACTTTACTGAACAATATCAACAGGTGAACATTTCTTGGAAATTTCTCTGTGACTGCCAAATATCACTCTTCTTGAAAATCCAGTCTTGCAAACTTAGGTCTCCCAATAAAAAAATATTTTTGGTTTAGTGGGTCCTAAAGAAGTACAAGAACGTAAGCTTGCTACAAAGACGTACAGTTTGCATTTTGCAAAGCATTCAGCAGTGACTAATTTGTGTAGAAAAAGTGAGTACTACTCAGTAAGCCTCTGGTATTTGACAAACAGCAGCACTATGTGAGCACAAGTTTTCTTTAAGGATCAGCATAAGCAAACGTTGAAAGTGAAGCCAAAGCAATTCATTCTGAAATGCAGAACATACTTTCCAATCAGTTACAAGGAAGAAAATGCACATTTGTTCTGGTCTAAGTTAATCAGTTCTTTAATTTATCAGCAGTACAAATGAAAATTTTAAATATCTTAGAGAAATATCAGAGATTCTGAAAAAAATGCACCACATTTTGGAGATTTTGCCTATTCAGTCATAAGAGAGCGATGCTTCTAGTGGCTGCTGAAGTCCTGTGACTTCCTGTGCGTAGCTGAATGGAAGTAATTCTACAGATGAAATCATGATCGCAAGCCTAAAATTTTACAAGTTTAATCCAATTAGCACAGAATTTGAGGCTTCTTTTAAATGGTTTCACAGCTAGTAGGAACTTTTTCTTCATTATTTTTAAAGAAACCCGGGGAGCGAGTCAGAATAGAAACATAAGAAGCAAAAGTTTTCAAGATTGCCTGACAAAGGGCTAGTAGTAGGTAAAAAACCCACAGTGTGGCTTTTGCCCAACCTGTTTAAGCTTAGGTCTAAAATAAAGACAAAGTAAGCCACTTGGGCCCTTATGGAAACTGATATTCAGAGAAGTTTCATTCCCTGAAACACCCAGCATCTTAGTAAAAACTTCTATGAGCAAACTCACGTTTCGACTTGCTAACAGTATTAAAATATCTGCCCCCACTAATGTAATTCTTTTAATTGCAAGAAACTATTAGAACTTCTGGGCAGTGCAGCTTCACAGAGGTAGTCAAGACTGTCTGCTTTGGGGTCAATATTACCTACTATCTGTCTACGCAGACTCAAATCTCCATACAACTTTGTGAGATTGGAAGCACTGGCAGCACTGTTACCTGTCTGTAATGGGCTCATTTGCTGCCAGTCACCTTTGACACAACTTTTAATCTGAGCTAGAAAGATAGATCACTGCAACAGCCTGAAGGGACGATGAGTTTCTAGCTACCACAAACATACTGCCATCACGCAAAACTCGTGTTTGAGATACAAATCCTCCAACCTAAACACACAAGTGTAGATGCTATCTGGATTGTGGAAAAGTCTGGCAGCATTGCAGGCGGAATGGAAGTGCCACAATGTAATGGGCATCTGAGTCTTCCCTCTGAACAGGCTTTCCCAAAACCACAACAGTATCTGAAAAAACATAAAACTTGTAACATCAGAAGATACTTCCCTTCCTGTCTGGCACAAAATAGGTAGACAGAAAGGAGACCAAACCTTGGCAGCAGAAAACATGTTTATGCACAGCATTTAGAAAAGATAATGATGAACCACAATGGGCATAATTCAGTGCTCGGAGTGACAGTGACCACCATCAGCTATTTCAGAATGTGGGTGGTAAAACCCCACAACACACACATGAAATTACCTGCTCCCAGGTTATCGTTAAACCTTCTTTTTAGTTACAGCCTGGCTTAACACAGAAACTTCATGTTCTTAGTTTTATTTTTAAATATTATCACTACAACTTCGCATCTAAATCTTTCTGAGCTCTGCCCTCAGTAATAATTTGCAGCAATCAATTTTAATTACGAAACATGTGAAAGACATTTAAAATTGAATTACTTTTAAATTTAATTCAATACAACATTTTTCTGGTTTGACAATATAAAAGGAAAGCAAATCTCTAGAAGCCTTGCTTCGTATACTTTTAACAATCTCCTCTGAAGTTAACAGCACAATTTTTTGAAACTTCTCAGTTCTGCAGAACCTTTCAGCCCTCCTCAGCCTATTGATCTGTCTGCTGGAGCAGCCACAACTGAGCACCAAAATCAAGATGAAGGCGAACAAACAATTGACAAAATGAGATGAACACACACGCACAAAAGAAAGTATCCTCCAAGTTTTATATATGATTCTCAGTCCATTCTTCGAGTTATTAGGTATTTTATCTACTTTTAAACTCCAGCTCCATCTTAACAGAGGCGCTTTCCTCTGAACTATCACAATGCAACCTAGAACACCTTGTTGAGCTAATTTTAAATATTCTGGGATGCATTCATCACAGTTTCCTTTCTAATGCATGCTTATGACTCTTTCATTTGCAGTTTTGTTGTCAATTTGCAATATTATTCTATCCACAGCAGTGTTTCCCCTTAGTCCAGATAGGCCATCTTTGACCTTGATCTTTTGTAAACCACTTATTTCTTTCCTGTTCTCCTGGAAAATAAGATTAAGTGCCCATGCCATAAAAAAAAGTAATAGAGCAATTGTCCTTTACTTATATGACAGTGACCAAAGAAAAGAATCTCTTTTTCTAACCCGCTTTCTGCAGGTTAATCAGTTTAGGGTTTATGACGATGTTTTCCTTCTCAGTCAACGACCAACTTGGATGCTGACTCACATTCAGCGGTTGATTTAGCTGGAATAGCTGAGTGATGTATTCCTCAATGTCCCTCTGTTCCTCTAACACTCTGGGTTATAAGGGATGAATACAAAGCAAATCCAGTGCTCAGCTAGTCTTAAAATCCACAGCCTGAACTCAGACCCACTGGTGACTTCACCTTGCACTACGATTTTGGGCTGTATACTGCAATGGTTAAAAACGTACTCCCTGGCTCACCTGATTCCTCCTACCAGAAAGAACTAAAGGGCTGGGCATGAGAGTTACTATTTTGGTCCTATCAAGCAAGGTTGCTGTGGAACACAAGTCAACCACTTTAATTAGTGACCTCCTTCAAAGACTCTGCATCTCTATGTTATCTGTCAAGAACCATCCATCTATCTATGCTGCAAAAGAAAACAGAATAATATTTTTCTTCAGAGAATAACACAACTACCAGAACTATGAAATTACAACTTCATCAAGTTTATCAAGATGAGATGTAAAAGCTTCTTGCTTTCAACTCCTTAAATCTTTGTTAGATTCTTTAAAATGTGCTCCGTTTTCCACTTCTGGACTGTAATAGGAGTGGGTATATTTTTAACAGCTGCATTTCTAACTTTTTCAGAAAGCTGAATTAATATCTGAGCCTGGAAACTCAGCACACTTTCACATTGTTAGCGTGTTCCAGTACATCATTTTCTAACATGTCAATTTTTTCATGTTTCATCTATATTGCCAGAAAGGCAGTGTAACTAGAATAAAGACATCACAAATTAGCCTAATAATGCCACCTTATGTAAAGAAGTTACGTAAGTAATCAGCAATGTGGTTATTATAAACCTTGTAGCTGATTATTTTAAACACGTGTTTCCTATATATTTTTCTTTCTATGTAAGACACTTCTCTGTCCATATGCTCTCCAAATCCACCCTGGACTTGTTAGCTTCCTTATTTCTCCTGCTAGCTACGAGTACATTCTCCTCCTAGACTTCACCAGGGTTAAATGTCCACCTTTCAAACAACGTCTACTTGCCATAAAAACACGGACATTCAGCCCTTATGCTTATCTTCACCATCCTACTCCCGTATGTCAAGGCATTCAGAGACCCCTGCTAGCTTCGCAAGCATGCGGCATTGAGGACATAGGCAATGCTATTATTCCTTGACTTATCACTAGTCCTTCTGGTATCTCTTCTAATAAAGGTTAGGTTTTCCAAAAGCTCCCTTCCTATTGTATCAATTTGTCTTCCCTGTTGCTAACTGTTCTTAGCTTGAAGGTTAAGAACACTAACTGGTTATTTCGGAGGTCAGCCACTACCGTCTGCTACAGAATTTATCTAAGCTTAAATATGCATTTCAAGGGACGGTTTTGCTACATACTGGAAGTATCTTTTTGCAAAGTAGAGCATTCACACAGTCACTTCAGGCACAAGTTAAGCTAGTTGCCTTTCAACTACCACCTCCAGGCAATACGGGTTTTCTGAGGGACTGGGTTTCCTTTGGTCTCATTTATTTAGGTTTTGGTTGTCTGTTATTTTTTCCAAATAAAGGTGAAAATATCTGGGTAGACACTCAGCAGAGCCACATCCCACCACACAGCTCTCCACCTTGGATGCTTTCTTGCAATGTGTTGCTGATACCTACAAGCGACCACAAGCTCTGGGATCAAACTAAGATTTCCACACTTCTATCACTCACTAATGAATACGGCTTTTGTCAGCTATCACAGTTTGTTCTCAAGAGGAAACCACTATAATGCTGGTACTCACTAATAGTAAAAGGTAATGAATGTGCCCTGGCACTTGTGCTGTTAAATAGATGAGCTGGAAAACAGTCAGGGCAGTGCCAGAGGGACACCAAGTGGAGAAGGAAATCAAGTGATTACTCATACCCACACTTTAACAACCAACTACATTCAGCACATGACTGGTTCAGGACTTTGCCAACAAGAACTGACCATTAAGACAGAAAAACAGTATAGCTATGACAACCAAAAAAAAAGCTGTTAAGCTTTGCTCTGATAACCACCATTTTCTTGGAAAAGGAGATTTTCAAGGTTAGGACTGGTAGGTACAACTTGCTTGTTATCCATCCTTCAAATACCAATCTAGCTTGGTGAGTTCAAGGGTAAGCAGTGTTTATCTCCAAGGTACTACAAGATGCAAATGATCATAATGGCAAGAAATCGAATATTGAAGCACAGCTGCTGAAACACAGAAATCTTTAGAAATAGGCTTTCCCTCACTTTCAGAAATTGTTTGTTTTCCCTGGACCATTACAGGTATCAACAGGGTCATAATTTCTACTGTAGTTCTGAGAAATTCTCTGCCACTTGAGCTTTAAGAGCATTGTTTGGCTCTTGGGGAAGAGAAATAACTGTATCAGCCCGATGACAAACTGCATATATGGGAGACTAACAAATGCTAGAGGCTACTAAAAAATACTTGTTAATGCTAAAAGGTTTGTTGAGCTTTGCAGAACAACTGAAGCAAACAAGAGTTCACTGATTTGGGGGAGAAGAGCAGGAAGGATAATGAAATAGGATGGAAAGATCATCTTAGTGTTATCAACAGCCTTGCTATTCCACAGCTGGAAAAACTTATGCTTTTACTGCAAGGCTGGAGTAAAAAAAAGAATATACACGCCTTGGTATAAGTTCTTTTACTTCCCAATGATTTTTACATTTGCAACTGACCAGATGATTTTATTGAACTCCACAGCCAAAGCATTATTCTGCACCAGCACCAGTGACCAAAAAGAGAACGATGAAGACAGCCTGCAGCACAAGGGGAAGGTGCTCCACAGGCAGTCTGGCAGCTTCCAAGCCATGGGATGGGTGATCTCTGCAGCACACTGTGCAGTGCTAGCGGTCTGCCTGCATCAGGAGATGCTCCTGATAGGTAACTTCAGACCCCTTGCCAGCCTTACACCGGATAATCCTTCCAGAGCAGCACAACTGCAGCCAAACACTGTCGGGATACCACAGAAGACACTTCATCGAATTACAGAATGGTTTGGGTTGGAAGGGATTTTAAAGATCATCCACTTTCAACCCCCTGCCATGGGCAGGGACACCTCCCACCAAACCAGGTTGTTCAAGGCCCCATCCAACCCGGCCCTGAACACTTCCAGAGAGGGGACATCCACAGCTTTCCTGGGCAACCTGTGCCAGTGTCTCACCACTCTCATTGTGAAGAATTTCTTCCTAATGGCTAATCTAATTCTCCCCCCTTCCAGTTTAAAGCTGTTTCCCCTCGTCCTATCACTACAGGCCCTTGTAAAACATCCCTCCCCGGATTTCCTGTAGTCCTCTTTAAGTATAGAAAATGTCACTATAAGGTCTCCCCAGAGGTTTCTCTTCTTCAGGCTGAACAACCCCAACTCTCTCAGCCTGTCCTCACAGCTGAGGTGCTCCAGCCCTCTGATCATCTTCGTAGCCTTCTTCTGGACCCATTCCAACAGTTCCATATCCTTCTTATGTTGGGGATTTCAGAATTGGACACAGTACTCCAGGTGGGCTCTCACAAGAAAGGAGTGGAGGAGAAGAATCCCCTTCCTCAACCTACTGGCCACGCTTCTTTTGTTTTGACAGCCCAGGATATGGTAACCCCTGTATCCCATGGGACAGTCTGTCCCAGAGAGCTATTCAGACCATAAGTTTCAATACTGGACAGAGGTTTTTCACTCACTTGTCCCAAATGAGTAGATACACGGGGAGTGCTGAATACCTTCATCGCCTCCAATTGTCATAAACCTGGAGGAAGGCAGCCTGCTAAGAAGTGTTGCACAGCCCAGATAGAGATTTTTATGTTAAAATGCATTCTTTCAAAGAACTGCAAGACAACAGGCTTTGAGGCCACAGGGAACACATAGCCACGATGTTCTTCTACAGATTAATTCATAATCTTCCCATCATCTTCCCCTTCTTGCCAGTACAGTCCATCATTAGCTGTTCTCTCCTTCACTCCCTACAAGAAGTCTTTCTGCCATTGTCTTCTGCCTCCAGCAGGATAATTTTACCAAGTCACTAAGTTGTCTCCCTCCTCTCTCCCCTAAATCTACCAGGTTTCTGTCAAGAGGGAATCAGTTTATCACCTACTGAAGAAAACAGAGACACCACAAACAGTTACTCTGTTTTAATATTAATATGAATGCCGCCATGAGTCTTCCAGCAGTTCCCATGAGTTTCTGAGTTTAGTACAGGCCATAAACAAGCTAAATCAAATGTCAGTCTCATGACAGGCTTTGTGTACCAGGCAGTGGTTACTAATAATCACACACAGGTATCTGCTAACTGTTCTTACACTACACAATATTAACTTGAAGTAACCCCAAACAAGAGAAAAAAACTGCATTCACAGGAGGTGTAGAAAACTCAGGAAGCTCGGGAGCTACAAACTACTGGATGCAGGGAGAGTATTCTGAGAAATTCTTGCAGCTTCTGCAGACCTCTGAAATTGGCCAGGGCCTGGGCCAAGGTCAAGGTAGAGCACTGATGGATTGCTCGACAAAACATACCATCCAGCTTACATGTGATGATGGTGTCACACACAACTCACGTTGCTGTTCATGAAGTTCTCTGACACAGATATACCACAATACAGCCCATGGGGCTTATTTCAGTAAACATCATCTCACACTGGCCAGAAAAACTCCCATCAGCATTCCTGGATCTCAGGTACTTGTCCTTAAGACTGTGACTTGGAAGTAATACCAGAGCTTTTTCCTCCAGTTCTATAACACTCAAAGTGTGCTGGAATTCAATAAAGCTGCCTACGAAAACCATACTGCCCTTCCTTGACAGAGGCACATGGTAGAATGTGTATAACCCCTAGGAGAGCTATGCTTTGGCAGGGGGCCTTCGTGTGTCCTGCCACTGCTCATCTGTGAGTGGAAAGTGGCACCCAGAGCTCATTTTTTTTTTTTACATTCCACGTGGCATTTTTTCACCTCTGAGATAAGCAGTCTTACTGGTAAGAAATCAAACTGCTTGTCTCTCCAGAAGTACAGGGTTTTCCTGTCTTCTACATAGGATCATAAGATAATGTGGAGTCTATTTAAAACTGGCATTGCCAGCCTAAGCTCAAGAGCACAGGCACATTAAGATATGAAGTCTTGTCAGGGAAAACCAAACAAAATTGGAATAGTTAAAACAAAGACTTGCATCCATACTCTATTATGAGATAATTAATTCCAAGATAAAAGCAATTCACTTCTAAAATGAATAATCTACATGTGGATAAGGCACGCTGATCTTACAGTCATATCAATCTAAAGTGACTAAAGAGTAGACAAGAGGAGTTTTTCTGCATTAGAGACTTAATTGTCATGAAGTTGGTGTAAGAATGGTTTACTCCTACTACCTTCATAGAATTTAACTGTTATGCTGTTCATCTCCAAGCCACTGGAGTCTACTTTCAACAAACCAGTTAATTGGATGGCTAGAAACATTAGAGGTGTAGAACCTCCATAACAAAGATGAAACAGGCACAGAAGTAACACAACATGTTCTAAAGTTTACGCTTTGATTCTCCAAAAGTTTGTTGCTAAGTTATAAATACCGCATTTTACTAACAGGGGGTGGATTAATGCCTTTGGCATAAACATTTCGGTTCAGCCCCTAGGTGCAGTAGGAAAGCAATGATCTACTTATATTCCACAAGCACACATCAAGTTCAGCCTGCATTCAGGCGATAACTACCCAAGCAATTCAGAACAGCAGTTAAATTTCTTACTCATAAAAGAAAGTGTGTGATAAGATACGAAGACTCAGACCTGCAGAGCAGATGAAAAGTGTTACCTCTGATGAGCTGATACAGGTTTGCGGCAGAAGTGAGCTTGTAATATCGATACACCCACACATTTGGTATTTTTAATGAAGAAGATTCAGTATTATATAGTGTGTGAAAAAACTCCACTCACCCAACATTACAGTTACTAGCAACATTAGATGTCAGAACTCATTCATTTACATGAGAGGACACCACATAAATTAATCTTTCTGCATTAAAACCAGGTAATAAATCTCAAGCACAGTATCAATTACTACATTTTAAGTGACATAGTGTCTGACTACTTCCATATCAAATTTACCTCTTACTTTCAACACAAAACAATCTACTGTAGATATTACAGATTACTGCAACATATCGTGACTTTAACTAAAAGTCAAATCAAACTCTAACTTCTGATCAACAGCACACAAACATGCTTGATATCAAACATTAAATAGGAGAATAATCAATCACATTAACAGAACACACTGCTTCACTACCTTCTTTAGAAGGAAAACACCTAATTTTGCGCTTGAGGTCTGTCAAACTCCTTGTCAGTGGGTATGATTTGCTTTTGCTTGCTACGTTAATCAGCTACAAAGCTTCAGGTATGTTTTTCCATACAAATATTCAGCAGTAATTTAAGTCAACATTAATGGTTCACATCTTCGGAGAATGGTAAGAAACCTTAAGCTTAATGCTGTAAAGCTTTCCAGAGGTACTGGAATGACAAGTCAAAAAACTTGACCTAACCCACTGGAACAAATTACTTCAGAATCCAAATTAACTTGAAAAGAGAAAAGATGTTAGGTATCTAAAAGATTTAGAAAAATAAAACTGTTCATAAAACATAATTTACACCTTTGAAGCATGGTAGCTCCAAAGACGATACATTTCTTCAGTTCTACAATGTAGTATCAGATATTCTCTACTTAAAAAAATTAAAGGAACTATAAACGACTTTCACAGATTTTTCTACAAACTACCTGCCATTAACCTACGTCCTCATTATAAAGACAGAAAGGGAGAAGGGAAGAAAAGATGGGCCTACTACCAGGCACGCACATCCCATTGTATCTTTCTTTACACCCCTTAAGCTCAAGCCAACATAGGGAGAGTGGCTTTATTATCAAATTCGAAACAAATGCAACACGTTCACCCTGTAATTAAGCGAAGCACTTCTAGGCTGGGTCAATCTGTCAGGGTGCTTGTGAAAAGAGATAAAGAAGTTTGAGCTGCAGCGAGGACATAGAAGAATGCCTCAAGACTGGAAATCTGCACACCAAAACACACTTGCTGTTTCCAAGACCGCTTTTACCATAATCAATACCAACAACACTTTGATGCAAGTTCACTGTTTCACTGAAAGAACAGGCAAAACATGCATCCTTCTTACTATTTCCATCATGAACAAATCAAACCCTATCTTGCTAAGAAAAGCCTGCAAAAATGGATGAGCTAACTCAGCCTAACACACTTTGGAAGATGCCATGCACCTCCAAGAGAGGTTCTCCCATTCACACACCAGGGAACCTGGCAAACCAGAAAGCCTTTTGCGTAGTCATGTGTAAAATTAGATCTCTGTTTCGTATGCTGACATTCTACTAATATTTTCACTCACAAGAGACCAAGTGCTTAATTAACATTTATACCAATTCTCAAGCTATTTACCAACACAAAGGAGGTGGTGATTTGATATCATGGCTCCTTAAACACAGCCCTAAACATAGATCTAGTTCTTGCTCCCCTCTATCACACACATTTAATTTTTAAATTGGCAACTGCTCTTCTGTAGTAAGAAAAACTTTGTAAAAAAAATAGCATGTGTTTGTCACAACAAGTATTATTTCCCTGTGATGATTTGCTCCAGTTTTGCCTTAGGAAGCAAGGATAGGCAGAAGTGATACAGTACTGCAGCACAAATTAGGATGATCTGCATTGTTACCTTAGTTCCGTGTCTAAGTAAGTACAGTAATGCAGGTTAATGACATCTCCCAGCTCTCAGAAGTTCCAGATAAAATCATTATATTGGGTTGCTTTTTAACAAATCCTACAAAAAATTATTTACTTTTTGAGGCATATCAACTAGCAAGTTTTGCAAGTTACTGTCACCATCATGACAGATACTTCACTCTTTCCAAAGAAGTTTAAGACTCTCATAATTCCAACCCAAGTCACAACACTGCACATAAAGCAAGAATAACCATTCTCAAAGGGAAAATAATTATCCTCCATAAAATAAAATTTTCACCAGATAACCACAGCCTCACTACTTTTCTTGAATAGTTGCAACATGCAAATGAACCATCAGCAGGAAAAGTTAAGCTATTTTGTTGTACAGCCTGCCTAAGAAGCAGACTATTTCCATAGTGACAGGCAAAATCAAGACCACACATTCTTATTTTCCCTTTCAAGCATGATTTCCACTACCCACCAAATCTCAAAGAACACCTAACCCACTACTAATACAGGTTAATTTGATATCTAAACTAGTCAGGCTACTAAGGAAAACTATTCAGACTACAGCACTGTTGCTGTTACTATTTCTCTTGAAATCCTTGGGTAGGAGAGGTAATATGGCAAAGTTCAAGTGTTACCTGCGTATTAACAAAAATTTAAAATCTAAGAAATATTTGACAGCTTCCTAGCTGCCAACATCTGCCCAGCATCCCTGTAGTATCCCTTCCTTGTAAGGGTAGGTTATACATTGTTTCTTTAATAATGAAAGAGTCCTTTGTTCTAATTATTAACAGGAAAGAAAATACAACTGTTATACAACTACAGAGCAACACACAAACTTGAGCTCTGAGTTCTACCTGAGGGTCCTGATATAAAGAAAATAACTTATACTGGTATCTTCCAAGAGGAAGTCCTTGGACAAGAAAATACAGACCATGGGGGGGGGGGGGGGGGTAGAAAAAAAAAACCCAAACAGCAAAATCACTTTTGAAACTGCTGAGCATCAAAACAGTGTTAAAGGTAATCAATGACCCCCCCAAACCATTGATTTTCTGCCTTGACTGCAAAATGAATATGGAGAGAAGTTCCAAATAGCAGTTACCTGGCAGCTGGAATCTGAAACTTGGTCCAGATTCTAAGAAGTTTGGAAACAAACACTTTGAGGCTTTGCAGCTATTTGCTTAGATTTTGTTATGTATCACTGTCAATGCAAATCAACTGTCAAGCAAGCCTGGCAGCAAAAGTGAAACTAGCTGTATGTAACTGAAATCAAAATCCCTTCTGCAATCCCAGGAAAGCTACATTCAGTTGGCAAATAACAGATGTTCAGGAAAAAGGACCACTCAGTTTCCAATCAATCTTTAGCAGCTTTAAGACTTCTACCCTTAAAAACAACACTTCGAGGACCAACTGAAATAAAAATCATGCAAAGAAATCTAGGCCTTACAACTGTTTTTCCAAAACCATAAAATACACCAGGTAACAGCTACCAGCACCACAAAGCAAGCTCAATGAGTTGGTTGCATCAAAGGAAAAGAAAACCCCCGTCACACAAGCTATTAAACAAAGCGTCAGAATCACTCAAGTTTGGTTTTCACACCTCTACACTTTATTTCTTAGAGAGGACAAAATGCAAGCAAATACATATTCTACAGCAGACACAAGCAAAAAGCCAAGTCATTTAGAGATCACATTTTCACAAGCTAGAACTGCACCTGTTTGAGTGGTGTTGGGGCTGTTCTACAGCAGTGGGACTCACCTATCCCTGCCAAACAGGAAGAGTGACACAGAGAAGAGTTTAAAAATGAGGCAAGGATCAAATCAAACTATAATACAAACTCCACAATGCAAGTCATTGAAAGCTTCTCAGGAAAATGTTATGCGATTATCATTGTCCTATTGATAAATCACCCATTGTGCAATTAAAGTAATCAGGAATTATTTTTTTAATCAAATGCATATAATTGAAACACAGATCACCATCACCCTTACATTTCAATGTACTCTGCAGTTCACACAGGAAAATTACCCTCACATACCACTTATGCTGTGTTACACAGTAAAAGCATTAGTTTTCTTTACAGACGTCACTGTAAAAAGAGCATTTTCATTCAAAATTTAAACTTTAAAGTGTATTGGTGGTTTTTATGAATAACTTTTGCAGCAGTTAAACAAAATGACACTTTCTAGCAAGTCCTTTATATAACATAAGTAGTACAGGAGTGCTGGGGGACTGAATATAAATACTTATTTTCCAGAAAGTGAACCCTAGTTTCAGAAGCTAACAGACCTCACATGTCTTTTCCATATTGATTAGGGACAGGACAACGTGAGGAGACTATATTAATCTTATCTCATTCTATTTCAGCAGTAGTGAACTCACAGAGAGGACGTCTGCACTTTACAAAAAGCAACTTCCTTTATATCAGGAAGCACGTACACACCAATTCAATCATACATCCCCTATACAGGGTGGGTTTGGTGTGGAAGAAGGCAAGAGTGAATGCATTCTGGGGGAAAACCAAGGGCTGTTGGATCAACAGCAGCCCTGAGCTGGGTTTCTCCAGCAGCAGGAAGTTTCTGTGCGGCCTCACTGAGCATGCGCCATGAGCTCCACAGTCTCCCTATGTGGCAAGAGTGCAGAGGCAACAACCAGACCAATAATAGAGACAAGAGACCAAGAGCAACAAGCACCTTCCCCTCTATATTCCTACGGCCGCCTCCACACAGCCCTCCCTCCCCCAGGCTGCTGTCTTGGCCGGGGGCCCTCCCACGTCCATTGCACAGAGCAGGAATCAAGAGAGTCTGGCAGCCAAATCTGCTACTGGAGAGAGGGGAGAGAGGAGGAGCAGCTGGGAAGAAAACACTGGAGTGCATAAGCCATCCCTCCATCTCACACAGCTCAGGTGGCTGTGGGGAAGGAGCAAGCAGCAAGCTTATCCCCCCGCCCCCCCCCCCCCCAACCCCGCAACTGCAAGACAGCAGAAGAAGAGAGGGATGGAGGTGGCACACAAAGGCTGTGTAAGGGGGGAGATGGCCCCCAAGAGCAGCCATGGGAAAGGCTCGGGGCTTCTCTGCCCCCTCCCATTCCTCACCCCACATACCCAAGGGGGTGAAAGCAGATCAGGACATTGCCTTTTGTGTGTGTGTGAGAGAGGAAAGGGGAGAAGGAAAACCAGGCACGTATATGGGGGGGGGGAGACAGCAAAGTGAACCTCAAGCCGTGGGGAGGGAGGAGCTGGGAAGGAGGGGCTGCCAGCGCCAGCCTGACCAAAAATAACTAGTTTAGGTTATCCCCCTTTCTCCAAGACCCCGGCCCGAATGGACCTCGGGAGCAAACCCAGAGAAACGGAGGGGGGGGACACAAGGACTGGGGACGACGACGACACAGGGGA
Organism: Dromococcyx pavoninus; assembly: GCA_033558185.1. Classification (NCBI taxonomy): domain Eukaryota; kingdom Metazoa; phylum Chordata; class Aves; order Cuculiformes; family Neomorphidae; genus Dromococcyx; species Dromococcyx pavoninus. The sequence continues at coordinate 102,738 of JAUMJL010000286.1, read as the reverse complement.
CGGGTCGGGGGGCTTAAAGGATGGGGGGGGGGGGGCACAAGGGATGGGGGTCACAGCCGGCACTGGCGGGGGAGGCGACACCCCCCTTCTCATACACACACAAACAGCTGCTGCCCCCTAAAAAAAAGCTGGTCCTTGCTGAAGGGGAGAAGGGCTCCCCCCCCCCCCCCCAGCGGGAATCCCAGGCCCCTCCTTCCCTCACCCGCTCCACCCCCGGGGCCGGGAGGAGGCGGGGGGGGTAGCCCCGGCCCCCTCCACCCCCCCCGGCCTCGCGGGCCCCGTCGCCGGCCCCGAGAGGGAAGAAGGTGGTGGGGAGGGACCCGAGCCGCTCACCCTGCTCTCCGGGCTCCTGCGGCGGCTGCAGGACGCGCTCCAGCTCGGGGAAGGGCAGCTCGGGCAGGTCCAGCAAGGCCCCGTAGCGTTCGAGGAAGGAGCAGACGACGGCGAAGTTGGGGCAGGAGCCCGGGCAGCAGGGCCCGGCTGGAGGAGGGGCGGGCGGGGACGGAGCCGGAGGAGCCGTCGCCGCCGCCATCTTGGACCTGAGGATGGAGAAGGAGCTGGGGAGGGGGCGGGGGGGGGGCGCCGCCGGGCCGCGCCGCCACTATCCCACAATGCAACGCGCAGGCGAGGGGCGGGGCGGGGGCGGGGGCCAGAACAGCGTGAGGCGGCTCCCCCACCTCGTGGGGCGCGGAGAATGAAAACAAGGCGGGGCTGTACGCGAGGGAGCGCGGCGACGGACAAGACCGCCTGGCCAGTGGGAGCGTCCGGGGGCGGGGCAATCGAGTAGTGCCGGCCAATGGGAGGGCAGCGGGCGTTCCCACCCGCTTTAAGGCGGAGGTTGCGGCCAGGGGTCGTGGGGAGTGTGTGCGATAATCGCGACAGGTTCCTTTCGCGGGAGGGTGCTTTGGCTCCTCTTCTCTTCATTCGGTTCAGTGCGTCTTTGGGTCGGCTCTCCTCAGTTCGGTAACGTGCCACTTCAGGTCAGTTCGGCGCGGCCCGGCCTGGCCCCGACTCGAATCTGCTCTCTTCGACTCGGCTCAGGCGGGAGGTGCTGCGGGGAGCAGGGTCGTTTCCCTTCCGGTGGGGCCGGGAGTCGTGAGGCGACGGGGGCCGTGTCGGGGTGTCCCGGGACGCCAACGCCGTTCCCAGGCTCCTCGCTCTGCCTGGAACTTGGCGAACGTCGCTTCACTTCGTCTCTGTCCTCTCTGGTGTCCGGTAGCGCCTGGATTTCGCGAGCCGCCCTTCTCATAAAGAGACCTTGCTCAAAGGTCTTGTCTTCTCAAAGAAAACCAACCGGTTCTATGATTTGGATTGTTTAACCTGGAGAAGAGGAGGCTGAGGGGCGACCTCATCACTGTCCACAACTGCCTGAAAAGAGGTTGTAGGGGGTTGAGTGCTGGTCTCTTCTCCCAGGTGACAGGATGAGAGGAATCGCAGCAAGTTACATCAGGGGAGGTTCAGATTAGACATTAGGAAAAATGTCTTCACTGAAAGGGCTGTCGGGCACTGGAACGGCTGCCTAGGGAGGTGGTTGAGTCACCTTCTCTGGAGGTATTCAAAAGACAGGTAGATGAGGTGCTCAGGGATATGGTTTAGTACTGCACAGGTACAATTGGACTCGATCTCAAAGGTCTTTTCTGACTAAGTGATTCTATGAATCTATAAAATGCTCCCTGGCACAGGACTGTGTTTGCCATTTCTGCTCTGTTTGCTGCTCTGAAACAACACTTCCCTTTGCAGGTGTGCTGGCAGTTCTGGCATCCAACTGCTTGCCCAGCTGTGCTTTTGTCTCTGGTCTCTTTTGTTTAATTCTCAGCTGGTTATAGCTTCTGCCATCCTTGGCCTCTGCTTCATATTGTCTGTCAGTATTGTCTCCTTGCATAAATGTGTGTTTTGCCTTCTCTTAAGCTGTCCCGGTGTAGTTCAGCAAAGGCAAGCTCAGGGTTCTGCACCTCGGGAGGAGCAACTGCCTGCACCAGTACTGATTCAGAGTTTACCAGCTGGAAAGCAGCTCTGCAGAGAAGGACCTGGGAGTCCTGGTGAACACGAAGTTGATGTTGAGTCAGCAATGTGCGCTTGTGGCCAAAAGGGCCAATAGTGTCCTAGAGTCTGTCAAGAAGAGCATAGAAATCAGGTTGAGGGAGGTTATGTTCCCCCTCTACAATGCCATAGTGAGGACCCATCCGGAGTACAGTGTCCAGTTCTGTGTTCCACAGTGCAAGAAAGGCAAGGAGCCACTGGAGAGAGTCCAGTGGAGGGGCACAGAGATGATGAGGGGACTGAAGCATCTCCCATATAAGGAGAGGCTGAATGAGCTCGGACTGCTTAGTCTGCAAAAGAGAAGTCTGAGAGGGAACCTTATCAGTACTTATATATAAAGGGCAGGTGTCAAGAGAATGGGGCCAAGCCCTTCTCTGCAGTGACCAGTAACAGAACAAGGGGCTAAATATAAAAAAACTATGAGGAAAATCCTCTTACTGTGAGGGTGACAGAGCACCAGAACAAGATACCCAGAGAGGTTGTGGCATCTCCTTCTCTGGAGATATTCAAAACCCACCTGGACACATTCCTGTGCAACCTGCTTGTGTTGACCTTGCTTTAGCAGGGAGGTTGCACTCGATGATCTCCAGAGATCTTTTCCAACCCATACCGTTCTGTGATTCTGTCCTGCTTCCTTTGTTTCCTGTGTTTTTAAACTCTCAGAACTTTGCTTATAAATTCCAGAGCCATTTCATCTATTTTGTTAGGCTACTGTAATTTACAGAAATGGCTATTTTAGATTATTTTTGGGAGTCGTGGTTCATAACTCTCTTGATCTGAAGTGGTGCTGTATATTTTGGTACTGTACATTTGTCATAGTCAATTAATTTTAAAAAACCCTGCTTGGGGTTGGGAAAGTCTTTTCCTCCTGATTAGGGATGGGACCATACCCTGTATCAAGAATGTCCAAAGTTCCTGTTGAAAAGTTTATTCTTACTCTAATTTAAGATACTCTTTAGTAATTCAAATAACCTGACCTAACTGATGCTTTCTGGCAGTGTTAAGGTTATGGTTTTGTTCTTTTCTGCTATTTATTTTTTTGTGCTGTTTGAAAAAACTAGTCTGTCTGGAGCCCTTGCTCTGCCATTTGCAGTTTGTATGTGTTTGCCTAATAATAGTATTTGGATTGGGAAATCTGATATTTCTAATGATTTTATTGTTTATTTATCTCTATCTAACCTACAGGTTGAATTCTGCCTTTTTTTTCCTCAAGACTAGCACAAGCAGAAATTATTTTCATTCTTCAGAGCAAGAGTGGTTTATTCAGCCTTTACTCTTTGGCTGGTGAGTAACTTTACCCACACTAGTCCCAACAGAATGATTTCTTCTGCTATCATTTCCTTTCAAGCAGATTTTTAAAAAACTAGTCTTGCAAACCTTCATTTGAATCCATTGCATTATGGATGTGTAATGAGATAATGTAGAATATATGAATCCAGGCAAGTTTCACTCCCTATAGCTGCTTGCCTGGCTTCCGATTTGGCAGGGCACGTGTGCCACTAACTTCACAATGGAGCAAGGAAGAAAGAATCACCCTGTTACTCTGTGAAAGAAGCAGCTCTGGCAGCCTCAGTCCTGTTCCAGACCCAAAGTAACAGAGTTTTTAGTTCATGCAATGTTTGAAGTGTTATAGTGGGATCTACTCTTGGCAATCCAAGAGTGTGTCCTGTTTGGCTGTGCTGTGGTTTGCTTTAGCACATGCAGGACAAGGAAGGGAGGCTTCCAGCAGGATGGGAAGCCTGGAATACAAGATTTCTCTTTTGTGAGGACTCTTTCTTTAATCAGTGCCACCAGAGTTCCTATAGTCAATTCCTGGTGAATTTGAACAATTCAGAAATAAAGGATGAGAAACTGCCTATCTGGAAGGATCTGCCGCCAGGGTTTTCTGATCAGCCAGGAACAGAGCTCTTCTTACTGCAGAAACAACCAGCTTGCTTTGAAATGCAGGTTTTAGGCCATCTTTGTCACTCTGAACTGGATGTGCAGAAAGTTCACTTTACCCTTTAGACCCATCAGTTGACAGCTGTGGTAGCCTAACACATTTCCATGGTGTTGCCATGTGATTCCTCTTTAGTCCCGTGCCCAAATCCCACCAGCAATCAGATTGCAGCAACGTGAAAGACTGCAAAGAGAGCGTAAGCTTTCATGGTGTGGTGTGGTGGTGGTTTCTGAGGCAAAGTCCCTGCCCTGCTGATACCCAGCTGTGATTGTGATAGCAGATGTAAAAATTACTTTGGTCAACACCAAAAGGCAGTTGGTGTATTGCAGCACTGGTAAGTCCTTGGATGGAATACTGTCTAGTTTTAGGCAGCAGGCATCGGAGAAAGATGTGTGCTGATCGTGGGCTGCCAGGGAAAAAGGGGAAAAAAAGCAGGGATTTAGAAAACATCGCTGGTGGGAAGTGAAGTTTATTTAATCTAAAAGAAAGGAAAAAAGACTAAGAGCTAAGTCCTCAGGAAAACAAAAGATCGTGGAAAAAGCTAAGATTAAGCTGATCTTATCCACAGTAAAAAGGATTAGAAGTCATGGTTTTAAGTTGGAACAATGAAGATTGAGGTCAACATTAGGGAAGATGTTGTTTGGGTGCGTAACTGTCCTGAGACACAGGGATACTTGGCCTCTGTGAGGAGTGTCTAGGGAAGGAAGGCTTAACCGTCTGGGTCTCTGAAAGTCTGGAATGCTGTAGCAGTATGACAATGCCATTGTTTTGTTGATGGCTCTTCTATTGAGTTGGTTTTTTGGGGGATTTTTTTCTAACCTCTTTTAATGTCTTAAAATAATAAACCTATAGATGCCAGTGTGTTTTAGAGGGCCAAAGAAACAATGTCTCTCTCAAATATCTTAGGAAATTACTATCATCTTCAGTGTAGGTTTAAGGAGAAGATTAAAAACCAGATACGAGAGGATATTCTGGGACCTGATGCCAGTTGGTAGTTTTAAATATTGAACACCCAGTACTTGCACAAATTTAGCATGTAAAGTGATTTGCCCCAAATCCTACACAAAATCCCCAAGAGGACCAGTAATTCAACAAATCTGCTCATCCTCAGTTAAGTTCTGTTGTCAGAAAATCACGTGGATAAAGTCTGTAACAGCATTTCCTTTGCAGCTCCTTAGGGCAAGGACAGACCTTTCTTTTTTCATTGATGTGCTGGATAGGTTAGCCTGATGTTATGTATTGAATATCCTTTTTCCAGACTTTGCATTCAGCTTTGTGATGTCTTCCCCTGAAATTGCTTCCCTTTCTTGGGGTCAGATGAAGGTGAAAGGCTGCTCTACAATGTATAAGGACTGCAAAGTATGGCCAGGAGGAAGTCGAACCTGGGATTGGCGAGAAACTGGGACTAATGTAAGTTTGCTGTTTACTGTCTATCCTGTGATTTCAGCCGGACTCTGAGAACAGTCCAGACAACAGTTGTTGTAGTTTCAGATGGAAACTCAATGGGCTGCCTTTTGCTTTTGTTGATCAGTTAGACTTTTCCTGGGAAGAACTGAGCCTGTGTTTCGGGTGTGCGGAGAGGTCAGAGGACTGCAGGCACCCAGTGTCCTGGGGGTGACAGGGTGTAGTGACTGCTGCCACCAGTCCTCACAGCTACCCTGAGCAGACCGCTTTCACACATCTTGGAGTTCTCAGAGTGTGTTCTGCATTTGATTAATAGTGCAGTTGTCCTGAGATGCTGGTAACAACCTTTTTTTCAGACTGTGTAAGCAAAAGTGGTCTTGAGTGAGATAGAAGAAGATTTATGGGAAGTTCAAAGAAACCGACAGTAGCTGACCTTGTGTTTGGAAGACAACAATGCATGTGGTTTAGTTTGTAATCGTTTTCCTTGGGGTCTCTTGTTCTTATTTCAGAGCAAAAATATGCAGATGTCACATGCACTAATCTCTCCATGAAAAGCTCACAGTCTGGCTAACCACACAGTGGCATCTCCCGACAGCCATATATTGAGAACCTGCCCTCACTGTATCTGTAAATGCTATCAGAACTGTACATGGAATAATATTGACATTCCAGGTTTAGAAGCAGCACAATGTCCATTGCATTAGGACCTCGATGATAATTCTCCCCATATTAGGCCTTGCACTAGAGTAGCTGCATTGGCTAGGAAAAACAAATTCCACGCTTTCTAAGCAAAATTTAAAACACCAAGGAGCCACATACTAATCAGGTCTTAGACCCAGCACATGCAGCTGTATTCACACAGAGGATACAGCTCTGAGAATTTGTTTTGGTATAACTGAAGGTCAGAACCTTTGGTTTTTTGAACTTCATTTGTATTTTTTTGGTGAACAGAACTTTTTTTAAGCTGTCAGAGTTCAGTTTAAATAGAGTATATAATGCCAAGAGAAAAGCAGTCACACAGGGTTATCTCTACCTTCCAGAGAGAAGAGTAGCTATGTATGTAACCTTTTAAAATGTGTTTCATTTATAGTCTGATCTTAAAAAAAGAAGTATTAACTGTCTGTTCAGAGTTACTTTTTGTTTTTTTGACGATATTGTTTTCCTTGTTTATATGTACATATGACTGGAGAAGCAGAACAGATGTAGTAGCTGAAAAGTTCCCAGCTCAATCACATTTTGATATTAATTCCAACCACTTGAAAACTTTGGTTTCAAATTATAACAACCTACTAGAATTTAGGAGGCTGTGCTTTCCTTTTAAAGTTTCTAACGAGTGATGTCTTCATGTGACAGATAAAAGTGTTAAGTCCATAAAAATCCTTAGAGGAGTCCTCCAACTGAAACAAGAAGTAACCAGTCTATGTTAAGTTAAAATCAGAGGAGAAAAATGAAAGTTGGGTTATTTGGAGAGGTTGGTTTTCTTGCATCTTTTTTATATCATCGGCAAGTAAAAAATCCCTATTTAAGTTTTGCCTTATATAGGTCACTTGTAAAGCTCCTGATTTAGGTCAGTTCTGTCCCTCTTGCAGCTGTGAAAATGAATAGGAAATGACAAATGTGAGGCTAAGACTAAACTTTTCTAGGCTGCATCTCCAACTCTAGAAGAACTATAAAAAACCGTAATCTGATCAGCACTGGAAATCGTAGGATACACCAAACGTGTTTTCTGCACGTTTCGTCATGAGAGACAGCAGTGTGCCTGCTTTCTTTGGGTGTGTTTTTCCTGGGGGTAGGTGGAGCTGAACTTTGGGAAAGAAGCAGTGCTAGTCATATCCAACACTCTAGTTGGAAATAAATTGCTTCTATTCCTTCTCTGCTGCCAGACTGCTGTCTAGTACGTAATTCTTCCATCGAGAAAACTGTATAACTGGCTCTGCAAGGTTCTGTAACTAAGCAGTAGTAGTTCTTCTGGCCTTACCCCTTGGGGATGAAAGGCAACCTCCCTGTCTGGCTGCATTTCAGTGCCATCTGCTAATGGGAGAAAGAAGCAGGAATCCTGAAAGGAAGACCAGAAAACAAACAAGAAATTCTGCTGCCCTTCCTCTTTCCCTCCAGCTATCAAATGAGGAACAATACAGTTATTCCATGATGTTACATGTTTATTTTAGTGACACAAGTCTCCCACAAAACACATGGAAGCCCCTGAATCAGTGTCTTGTGTAACCAAAGAAAATCCTTTTGTTCTATGCCTTCAGTGTCTCAGGAGTACTTATCATGTGACAGCAAACCTTCCCCAGCAATCTAATTATTGTAATTGCTGTAAACCATACCGGTTCGTTTTGTCTCATCTTTGAGTTTACTGTCAAAAACCCCAAAGGAAAAGCATTACCTGTTCTGTGATAAACATGTACTTGAGGTGATGTGGTCTGAGAAGGCTCTGCATGTTGAAGAGACCTCTGCTTTCTAGCTGTGGACAACAAATATAAATGGGCTAAGGGAAACACAACTTGGAGAGCCATAGGGGCAACCACATTTGCTGCTGAAATTCCAGATACCAGCCAGGCTAAAGACTTCCTGGTGGGATAAGTGTAAACCACCTGTTGGAAGTGGCACCCTACCATAGAAGGCTTCCCTCATCTGCAGCTCGAGGAGCTCATGTGTTTGTTTCAGCTTGAAAAGCCTTTCCCTGTCATGCAAGCTGAAGCATTAAAAGGGCTGACAGGGTGACTCTGATGCCTTGTGAGAGGCTACAGCATCAGCTGCTGAGGACTTGGGCAGGGGAGAGAGAAAAGGAGAGGGCCCACAGAGAAGCTCACTGAGTAATGGTACAATAGAAGCCAGTGGTTGAGCTGGTGCTTTGATCTTAATTCATTGGAAGAATGTAGTATTTTCTGGAAGTATAGGGGATAAAGATATATGGGCATCTCTGTGAAAGTAACATTCTCCAAAAGTACACCACAGCGTTACCTACTTCAAATGAGACACTCAGTTCTCTAAAAGAACTTAAGAATCCCACTAAAAAAGAAAATGGGGGGGGAGGTGAGGCAGAATTAGTATTTATGGCTTAAAAAATGGACACCAAAGAGGGACCAAATTCTAGGCACAGTACCTTAACCTTGAGCATGTGGAGATACAGAGAAACTGAAACCAGGAAGAGCATTAGTGTGACTTTATAATGTTTTATGTTAATATTACTGGTGTAGTGGTGGATTCTTATGTTTGAAGCATACTTGGAGTAAATGGGTTTACTTCTTTAAAAACTCAATGTGCTGTTAAAGCTTTTCTTTTTTAATTTGAGGAGTTTGGATTCAAATATTCCTTTCTCAAAATTAAGAGTAGTGCAGAAATTGAAACTGTTAACTGAAATTAAGCTAACCAATATGTTTCAGTCCTTTTTGGTCAATGAGATTTGCAAAGTAAACAAGAAAAGAATTTAATCATTTTAATTATTTGAGGAGCTCTTTGTAATTAAAGTAAGTAAATTTTGGCTTGCTGCAATAATTATTACTAAAAGGTTTTGTTCATTTGAAGTCAAACAGCAACATGTTGCAATTTATTGATTTCACTTTAACTTTTAATAGTTATAAAATGCCCATCATTGGACATAAATGTTCTAGAAATGTGTAATGCATAGTTCTGGGTTTAAGTGTTTAATAACAAAGGATAATATTGCCACCAATTAACTAGGTATCATCCTTCACCTGCATATAAAATACCTTTTGAAATTACCAATGTTATCTAACGTGTGTTCGCAGAAAAGTGGTTTCTGTTGCGTTTTGGTACTGCTTTTATCCTGCTCATCTATGGACAGTGTCGGAACATTAGAGGAAGGTTCCCTGGCTGATGCTGTCAGTACACAGACTATTATTTTCTTCCCCTGCCACTTAGCATTCTCCAGGAGTGCAACCAGCTGACCTTGAAGAAGTTGTCAAGAAAGGTGTTAAAACTGTGGTGATTGGTCGTGGCATGAGTGAGGCTTTGCAGGTGGGTTTTTGTTCTGTGAGAAACATAAATTAGAAGGGTTTGTTTTCCCTCTCCTCCTTATTAGGGGAAAGAAAACAATCTGTGATGCTCTACTAAGAGGGGTGGGAAATGCAGGATGCTGAATTAGCATGACTGAGCTTCTGCCAGGATTCTTTCTCTTCCTGAAAGAAAAATCCTTTGAGCTCCTCTGTATTAGTGTCTATGTCAAGCTGTAAACACGTTTATGTGCTGCTACAGGAGCAATTTAAACAAGGAGAATTTTTTAGTGTCATTAGACCCCCCCCTCTTAGAATAGGTTATGAACTACCTCTCTAACCTGCTCTAAATACTTTGATAATTAGGCATTTTTGTGACTCGTGTTGGCAAGGTGTCATTTCAGCAGATAAACCAGCTACAGAAAGCTCACAAGTGCTGAGCATCACTTCATGAGAAACAATTCTTTAGCTTTTTGGTGAAGTGAGGCAAGACTTTATTTAGATGAATTTTCTTTAGCTCCAGTTATATTTATTTTTGTAAGAGCTGCATTTTCAACCGTGTTAAGGAGAGATGGGAGGTGTGCACCTAGAAGTTACTTTAAGATAAAAAAATATATAACTCTTAGAAGTATCTGAGCATGTTATCATTTTGGCTGCTATCAGTTAGTTAAGGGCATCTGCTAACAAGTGCCATCAGCACCTGTTTTTCTTGAAGCATTGCAGTGCAATGGGGGTTGAAGAATCTAATATCGTGGTTCCCATTTCTTTTTCTCTTCTGAGGTTCCACCATCTACTGTGGACTACCTGAAGAAAAACGGGATTGATGTATTGGTCTTGCAAACAGAGAAGGCTGTGGAAGAGTACAACGCCCTGGCTGCTCAGGGTGTCAAAGTGGGGGGAGTGTTCCATTCAACCTGCTGAAGCGTTGCAGCTCATTCCGCCTTCCTTGACCGGAGCCAAACCACGGCCATACCTCTGCGCTGAGTCAAATTACAGTCAACAGGGCGAGGACTTGTGTGCCAAGGCATTTATGTGCTGACAATCTAAAATGCAGGGACAGTTTATTAATTCAGGATTTAAACAAATTGAGTGCTCAACGAAGGGGGCTGTTATTGAAATAATTTAAATGCAGAAGTATTTCCATTCATTTTTGAGATGGATCTCACCTTCCTCTGAAGACTGATTACTTAACTTTTCACCTGTTGCCTAAATTAAGAGACTGGGTTTTGAATGCTTTTGTTAGGAAACGGCCCAAAATTACATTATTGGCTCTTGGAATGCGGCCATAAAATATTTCGTGAATACAATCAAGTGATAGATATGAAGCAGTGGTAAAGAAGCACTTCCACCACCACAGTATAAATAAGTTGAAAAAAAAAATAAATTAAGAAGTGCACCCTGAAGATACAATTTGCCTCCTGCTGGCAACCTTAGTCAGGATGCTGGCTTCGCAGATGTGTTTGTGGTGATTCACATAATTTAGCACTTTTAAATTTTACATTGAATCTGGAAAAAGTAAAAAAAATTATAGGAAATAAACATAAAATCTGGGCCTCAATTTTCCTATTGTGAATTGTGAGGATTGAGCTGTGCGATACGTATCTATTCAAAAGTTCCTGCATGCTTAGAATCATCAGATTTGTCTCAAGTGGAGTTTGCAACATAAAATGTTGGTCTTTAGACAATCAGTCTAAATTGCTGCTAGCAAGCTGGAGATGTATGTGAGAGTTGTCTTAGCTGCTGTTCTTGGTGGGATTCTATTACCAGTATTCCAGTACCTATTACCAATATAACTGGTATTACCAGTTACAAGTTACCTACTGTAGATTTTCTTTCCCCACCAGGTTCTCTCTAATTCTCAATCTGTGCATGTTAAGTTTGTGTCTATTGAAAGCACAGAGATGGAGCCCTTGAGGCACCCAGAGCTGTACAAGTAGCAGTAGAGAGGCTTAGACTGGTATGAGAATGTGCTGATTTTCTCAAGACCCAAGAATAACCCTTTGAAAAGTATAATGATCTTTTTCTGTTTGTTGATTTGCTCTGGTGATAATTTAAAACCTTTTATCTGATAAAATACAATGTAGTGTAAAAGCACAGGGAAAGCAAGTATTGGAAAGCTTTATCTTGCAATCTCCTAATTACAGCAATATTTTCTATTAGTGCAGCTATGTTTGAGGCAACATCTTACCTAAACCAGCAAGAACTGCCTTTCCAGCTGCATCTGTGTTCTCTGACACAGCAGCCTGTGCCAGGTGCTCATCAGAACTGCTGGGACATTTTTTGGAATAACTTGCATGGTGTGAAGTAGGCGGTGAACTCCTCACCCAGAAGACTGTTGTCATCCCAAAGGAATGCCAGTCGAATCAGCTCCTGCCAATTTGCAAGTGTGGATGCTTTTTGCAATAAATGTCATTGTCTCATAGCAGAGGTGGTTTGACTCTTGATCACTGTCACAAATTTGCATTATTTCATGAGCTTTGGGGCCTTAAGGCAGTCTTAAATAGGCAGAGGCTTTGTAAGGCTTTTACTGCGAGGCCAATTGCAGTTTTTTCAGTACTGCAGCATAAGTGCTACACTGTTAGAAGCTGAGTGAACACCTGGTCTTTTGCATCCAGGTGTTTGGGGTTTATTTTTCCTTTTTTTAATAAGTTTTCCTATTAATGGGGCAAAATAACAATGAAGCTGCATTTGAGAAAAACGCAGTGGACTCCTTACACTGGCGCGAGGTGTTTTGTCCTCCCAAAGCACACGAGAGGAGCACAGCCCGTTTGGCATTGCAGGTGGCTCTCAGAGGAGTGCCCTGCCTGCCTTTGTGCTGCAGCCTCTAACTTGTTCCTTGCATGTGGTAACTGGTAGGATATAGAAGATTTCACTTTTAAAACAGGGAGCTGCGAAAGAATGGATTTCTCTTTTGGAAGGTGAACTGCTAAGTTTCACAACCATCAGTACAAAATGATGGTGTCAACAAGGAGCTAATCTGCTGCAAGTCTTTTCCATCTGTATCTTCTATTCTACTACGATTACGTCACAGCTTTCTGAGTCAGCTTTGGCAGTTCCTACAAAAGCGGCTGTGCCAGTCGCTGAAAGCCCAGTTTCCTTCTTGGTGCCTGAGATTGCTTTGCTGTGGGGTGAAACAGCTGGGACTGATTCATCAAAAAATTCAACTAGAGCTCAAAGCAGTATCTTTATTAAATTGCTGCTTTCAGCTAGAGCCATAAACAATTAGCTAAAATCATGGGCTCATCACCAAAATCATGGGAATGCACTTTTGTAGGGCAGGATTTCTCACATACACCCCTTTTCTGCCTCCCACCAAGAAAACCATCTCCCAGCAGGCAGTGAACTCTCACATTAAAGCAGAGCTGCAGCTGGGCCCGGTGCCAGGAAGATTCCAGCCCAGCTGCTCTGCTGCTGAGTGGGTCAGTCCCCAGCTCTTATCTTTGTGAAGCAGCATGCACGAGCTGGCAGCTGGGAGAACCAGGAGGTGAAAAGCTCACAGACACACCAAATGCAACAGAAACAGCATTTTTGGGGACATCAGACAGTGTTTGTGCAAAGCCAGCTATGAGCCTTCAAGCCTGCTCCTCCATTCCTCTTGCCTTCTACTGGGAGATACGAGTGAGAGAAGGTGAAAATAGTGACCGTATCTCTGAGGTGCTCAAAAGATTTGAGAACCTGGACAAACAAGACAGGAATCCAGAGGAAACCCATATCTGTGAGCTGGAACCCAAGATGATGTCATATGGTCCCAATTTAAATGCATGCCCTAATCTTTTGTCTTCTGAAGGACTTGCTTTGTACTTTGGCAGTGACTGTACCACCCACTTAGTTCTTCTGTACTTTTTAAAATAAGATAGATGAGAGCCACACCAGGGTTAATATCTCATAAACTTCAACTTGGTTCCAAATACAATTATGCATTGGTTGGGGAGTTCTTGACTTGGTAATTGCCTTATTCACTTGTAAAGTTCTAAGAATTGTCCTAATGAAGTTGACTTCAGCAATCTGATTACTGATTTCCCATGAAAAGCATTCGGAGCCAGGCTTCACCTCCCCCACGGATACTATGTGTAATTAAAACTGGAAAAAATGGTGAACAGGACAAAACATTTTTAAACCCCTAAGCTACACCCCTTTCCTGTGAGTTCAGCCTTCTCTGCTCTCTGCCAGATTCTCGACCCTCTTCCCTTACATCTAAAGATGAGGTAAAATGCATGGCGAGGGGTGTTTGAACATAGTTAGCTCTTAGCAACTTACGTGCCGTTGCTCCTTGATTTCTCAATCTGCCCATGGCTGCAGCTCTGTACCACCATGTTCCTACACCTGGAAACAGATATCTGAGAGACACAATCTCCCCATCCTTGGGGGGACTGTGAGCTGAAGGCCAAATTATCTTTTGTTTTTCTTTTCATTTGGAGATCAGTCATCTTTTAGAATATTGCAGTACAGAAGTCCACAGCCAAAATTAAAGGTCAACTGGTGAATGGGTAGAGATGTTTCTGAGATAACACAAAGTCCTGGAGCTCCACAAAGAGCATGAACACCAGTATTTTTGAGAGGAGAAAACCCTAAATATCTCAAACTGAGGAGTGGGAGGACATAGTCAACATCTGAGTTTAAACAACTACAAACAAAATCTTAGAATACTTACTTATACAACTTGCCTTTCACATGTTGGAACACACTGTGAAAAATGCATTTAAAAGTGTAAGCAAGCTAAAATAAATTGGACATTAAGGTAAACTGTTAAAATATATATATATATGAGATGTTTTACCAGGGCCTGTAGCAACAGGAGAAAGGGCAATTGTTCTAAACTCAAAGAGAGAAGAAATGTTTTACAGTCAGGGTGAAACCTTGGCACATGTTGCCAGAGAGGTGGTAGATGCCTTTATTATAGGAAAAGTCTTTATTGAGATGTAAAAAGTGTAACACTGAAAGAGGAAAAAGAAGGGTCTGTAATGAGCTAGCTCCACTCATCAAGTATCTGCCTGGTTACAGCCTCATGAGATGTGCATCAGCCTCTGTCCAGTGTAAACTGAGCTGGGGATGCCAAGGAGAAGTCAGATGGTAACAACTCAGCTATTACACATATAGGTTTTCAAAACAGTGCCTTAAAGGTGAAATACCAAAACCCAGTTTGTAAAAGTAGAAGCACTAAGAAGGGATATTTAATGCAATACCTCAAGCAGCCGAATAGTTCTGTGGTCATGAGTCTTTGGACCACATGTCAGTGCTAAAAAATGAAAATCAAAAAAAGAATATCACACAATCTTCTCAGTAATCCCTGATTAGCCTAGGGCCGTGCAGGCATCAATGTTCACTCAGAAAATAAAGAGGAAACAGATCAGCATGAGTTTTCCAGGTTTATTGTAGGAAAGTACACAAGGGGTTATTATTTACACTTGTCTCTGTACAACTGGAAAGTATTTCTTCACTGCTTTGTTTACGTGCTAAAAATACACCTTTTTTTTTTAAACAATCGATTTATGAACACAGATACGATTTGGCTGCTGCACTACGAGGTTTCACACAAAAGTTTCTAGTGCTCCTAGAAAATCTGCCAAAGGATTGCTACAGATCACAGGCAGTTCCTCAGTCTGCTGAAGTCTTGCAGCAATGTGCAGACAAGCTTTCCACCAGGAACGCCAGAAGGATCATGTTTTTGTTAAGTTCCTGTCCCTCTGTACTCCCATCTTACTGAGGAGCTGCCTGACTGCTGCTTAACTGAGAGCTCGTTTGGCTACCTCAGCCCATCAGAAAGACTCTGACTGCCAAAACTGCTGCTGAATTGAAAAACTTGATAAGACCAAGGCCAAGATCACCACGCAGAAACAGATCCCATAAAACTTACCGGGATGGTTACATAATCTTTTAACCCATGGCATTTAATCGTGTTGTTCATAAAGACTTAAAAATATGCAACAGGAGAGCTGGATATAAGAAGTAACCTATTTTTTTTGTTGCTACAACTCAGTTGAACTCCATGTCCTGTGAATGAAGTTACGCTGCTTGCACAAACAGGTTCCTTCTACCCCACACCGTGAACAACCCGTGCCCTTCCCCAACCTGTACCGGCTTCAGTGTTGCTGTACAGGAGGTAAAATTGCTCAGGATTTGGCCTACAGCAACTGGCATTTTGCTTTGAGATGCAGTTCCTACACAAGAAGAGGAGCTCTTTAGAATTTTCTTTTTTTACTAACAATTTAGGTGCCAATGCATAAATACAAGGTTTAGACGTTTAAAAACAAAACAAAACACCTTCCCCCAAATCCCAAACTCCTTAGCTTCATTCCAGAGCACTGTAAAAATAACATTGATTTATGTGCTTAAGCATTTATATAGTAAATACCTCAGTAAATACATAGCACAAAACCTAGAGGCCTTGGAGAGAAACTTCTGATAAGTAAAAATTGAAGATACAGCCCAGTGAAACAACTACTGGAATGCTGACTGAGAACTGTCTTGATTTCGTTGATTCAATATAGAAAGACCTGCATTTTCTATAAATTATTGTTAACAAGCTGTGCTCCTGTACTGGTCTATCTACCACTTTACAAAGGAGACCAATCTTTCTTCAGCAGCTTTATTTCTGGGGCTGACTTCTCTTACAGAAGTGTTTTGGTTTGGTTCACACAGCACATTGTTTTCATGAAACCCAACAATCCCATAAATATATTTCTTTTAGCGACAGACCTCACCGCCTGGCAGGTTTGGGCATTATATAAACTTTGACAGGTTTGCTGAAGGGTATGGTCCCCTCTATGCCATTTTCAGAGGGTGGAAGTGTCTCCAAGCTCTCACTCCAGGCACATTTAGGAATTTTAGTGGATGCCTTGCTCCTGTTGGAATTATAAGCCAGCAGCAACCGCACTTCAATCTGACATGGCTCTGCAGAGAAAAAAAAGCATGACTGTAATCACACAGTGAACAACCAATACTGACTGAAATGGCATCTCCCATGTGCTGGGTCAAGTACAGAGCCATTCTGGGCTGCCCAGAATCCAATCTGGTGTTTGGAAATACAACTGCTGTTACATTTGGCATGGTAGAACTGAGCACCACTTTAGATCCCTCCCTCTTTGTTGTAGCATACAAAAATAATCTCAGAGCCAAGTAGCAACTTCCCAAAGTAACTGCTAAAAGTTATTTCAACCAAGTAAGAATAAAATCATACACAACCACAGAACTAGCAGGTCTTGCAACCTATGTTTTTATGGCAGGATCAAGTAAATGCAGATGAGGTCTGACAAGACTCACAACATAGATTACTCAAAGATTCCCTTCTGTTGGAGGTTTTTACACTGCAAGACACCCTTTTTGTCCTATTTTACAACCTCAGCAGCTAGAAAGATATTCCTAATACTGTCCAGAACATGATTTCACCTTCTTCTTCTCCCAGTGGTCATAATGAAAACAGGCTTTCAAGTCTACATAGTATGGCTGAGCAGCATGCTTGACTACATTCCCATCAAAATTTTCCTTTCTAGATTGAAACATGATTCCTTTGGGTTTCCATATGGACTTGTACTGGTTTTGGCTGGGATAAAGTTAATTTTCCTTCACAGTGGCTTGCACTGTGCTAAGTTTCAGATTTGTGACAAAAGCAGTGTTGATAAGACAGGGATGCTTTAGCTACAGCTGAACAGTGCCATGACCCACCAGTTCTCTCACTTTTAGCCTTCTAGTTCTCCTTCCCATCCCACCAGGGAGGTGTTGGTGAGCTCTACGGGGTGTGGGCCTTCGCTGTATACCGGGTTAACCCACAGGTTTCAGTAGTGTGGCCCTGCTGAGTGAAACCTACCAAAACCCACACCATTTTAAGATGCAATGCCCAGAATGGCAGTGGTACTTCCAGCTGAGATGTCATCAGCACCAGACACAGCACAAGAAATAACCTTTTTCCACAGTTATCCCACAGTTCATCTAACACCTCCCTGAGACTCACCTTTCTGTCATACTGTCAACTCTTCTTTAATTTGTAGCTTGCAGTCACCTCTATTGCTTCAGCTATACACCCACCAGTTAACCTGTGCTTTGTATCTGGGCATCCTCCCTCCTAAGCACACACTTCTTACTGGCCTCCAGTAAGTTTCAACGTCTTGAGGTCTCCATTTTGAATTCTGACCCTGCTTCCCTTACCCCTCCTGGTTTGGTGCCCTCTCCACAGTTTATGTGCCTCAGTGCCTTTATCAAAGTTAATGGTTAAAATAATGGCTAGGGGATACACCAGAACAGAATCCCTCAGGGCCATACTTCAGATGCCCTTCCAGAAAACGCTGTGGAAGCGGAAATAAGGACTCGAATCAGCTCCCTCTGGTACAGAATCAACTTTTAAATCCAGATAGTTCCAGTTGTAAAAATAATACCATTTGCTCTTCTCCAAAACAAAAATAGTAGGATAAATGAGCACACCTTGAAAATGCTATAGAAGCAGAAGCATGTGAAAGAACACAGCACTAAAGAAAATTGTTGATCAAAAAAAAATCAGCAAATCCTATTAATAACTGCTCAGAAAAAAAGGTCACATCTGAATAAACGTGAAGAGATTAAAAGAAAACAGGACAAAGGGAGCTGTGAACAAATACTCTCTCCTTTTGTTGTTCCGAGTCCACAAACCAATTACTGAAACACTTTCATGGGGAGGTGTGAATGCCAACTGAGACTGAACGTGAATGTTGGAGTTGCTTACTTCATCAGAGCTGAAGGGTGAAAGTTTAATTAGGAGTGAAGTTGTATTGTCGAGCACACACCGTTCCAAAGGTTCTCGGCCCTGCTCAAACGCCCGTCAGATCTAACCCAATGAATCACAATGAGTCAGTTTACCATGACTCCTTGCCTTTAAATGAGGACACAGGCCTGACTCCTGCATTGATTTTGCTCTGCACAGAAACAGTCAGCCTCCCCTCGAATACATGCTCCCATGTAAAGGTTCCCAGTGCCAGGCGACTGCCTGCGCATCCCCCAGCACGTAGCAAGCGCCTTCTCTCCCATGACAGCAGCCCCTCTAGCCCCTACAGAACAGCAGTGCCCCGGCACCCAAGGACACTTAACCACTCAAAGGCTGCAGGAACAGAAACCTGAGTCACACCAAGGGTAGGCCAACAGCTGTAGACCAGGATCCTCAAAGCCCCCAAGACTGTGGGCATGAACATCTGACATGCAGGAGACTGAGACCAAGCAAGACACACCCTCATCTTAGGAAAAGTGCAGCAACACAATCACATGAACTTGCATCATTGATATTACCTGTCCAGGCTGTGTGTGAGAGGTAAACTTGAGTTATCAGCCTGTGCCTTCCTGGACCAGGATTTCGGAAGTCAGCTGGTTTAGGATGTATCAGCTGTGCTTGTCCATCTGGATACAATACCTATAGGAGAAAAAAATTACACTGGTGAATTACACAGTGTGTGTTATTTTGGTGTTTTCTGTTTGAGCTCAGAAGGCAGGAGGGTGTGCTCTTTCTTGGAGCCAGGATTCCAGTTGCCCTAGATTTAATGGCCACACACTGCCATTCAGACCTGCAGCAGAGGGGGAAAATGTACACTGATATCAGCTTCTTCCTCTGCATTGTAAACAGAGGTTTTCATTTCTGTGTTTTGGAATGAATTTGCACATTTTAATTGGCATTCTACCACAGTCACCTCCTCTGCTGCACTTGAAATTAGTGATTCAGCAGCAGGAAGAAAGTTAAATAGTAAATACAGAGAACTGAAAGCCTGTGTATTTCTGTACTGTTCAGAAGAATTTCTTTTGCTCCTCCTTCTCGCACTACAGAAGCTGGAAGCTCACCAGCAGTTATTAGTGCTCGAGTCCGTAACGTTCCCAGTACAGGTGAAAGCACTGTGTTGAGCACAGAATGGCAAAGTGATCAAAGCAAACTCTATTAAGGATCTGGACAAAGGGATCGAGTGCACCCTTAGCAAGTTTGCAGATGACACCAAGCTGGGTGGCAGTGTGGATCTGCTTGAAGGAAGGGAGGCTCTGCAAAGAGATCTGGACAGGCTGGATCGATGGGCTGAGACCAACGGGATGAGGTTCAACAAGGCCAAGTGCCGAGTCCTGCGCTTGGGACACAACAACCCCATGCAGCGTTACAGGCTTGGGGAAGAGTGGCTGGAGAGCTGCCTGGAGGAGAAGGACCTGGGGGTGCTGGTTGACAAACAGATGAATATGAGCCAGCAGTGTGCCCAGGTGGCTGAGAAGGCCAATGGTATCTCGGTCTGTATCAAAAACAGTGTGGCCAACAAGACAAGGGAGGTGATTGTACCCCTGTGCTCAGCACTGGTGAGACTGCACCTTGAGCACTGTGTTCAGTTTTGGGCCCCTCAGTACAAGAAGGACATTGAGGTGTTGTAGTGCGTCCAGAGAAGGGTGACAAGGCTGGTGAAGGGGCTGGAGAACAAGTCCTACGAGGAACGGCTGAGGGAACTGGGGTTGTTTAACTTGGAGAAGAGGAGGCTGAGGGGAGATCTCATCACTGTCTACGGCTGCCTGAAAGGGGGCTGTGACAGAGCGAGTGAAGTGACAGGTGATAGGACAAGGGAAAATGGCCACAAGTTGTGCCAGGGGAGGTTCAGATTAGACATCAGGAGTTTCTTCACTGAAAGGGTGGTCAGACACTGGCAGAGCTGCCCAGGGAGGTGGTTGAGTCGCCATCCCTGGGGGTGTTTAAAAAAACAGGTAGACGAGGTTTTGAGGGACAGGGTTTAGCGGATGATGGGTGCGGTTGGACTCGATGATCTCAAAGGTCTTTTCCACCCAGAAGGTTCTATGATTCTTGGGAACTGTACACAAGTGAACTCAGCACACTACATACAAGCTGGTTTCTGAATGCGTGGCTAAAACACAGAAATCCAACACCATTACTAATAAAGTGTACAATTATTTTGCAACATAGAAATACTGACATCCTTAAGCAAACTCCACCTGAGATGCAATCGTGTTTGCATTTATGTCAAGTGACTCCTTACCTGAACTTTAACGGTTCCTTGGGGATCCTGCACATGTTCCAGAGTTGCATCAACATCCAGTGCCACTACCAACCCCGATGTAAACCTCAGAGGATTATCAGATTCACCAGTGGGCTCAATGATATTTGCAGTAGCTTTATGGAGCTATTAGGGGCAAAGTGGTTGGCGAAAATAAGGCAGAGGGAGGAGAAGGAAAAAGAAAAAGATGATAATTACTGTTCTTAATGGAGAAACTGTGGAATCTTTAAGATATCGCCAGGAATTATTAATTTGTCTGTATTTTTAGCAGTAGTCCTGAGGATGCTAGGTAAGGTGTCAACCTTTGAAGAAGTATCACTTGCTACTGTCCAAAAACCTGAATCCTGAAAGTTTCCTGGTGTATTAGGAAGTAGTCATATGGCAAGAGAGTCTGCAAGGATATTACATTTTAATTCTCTGTATTAAACTGACCTGCTCTGGAAGGGGCAGGTGGAGGAAGGTACTTTGTCGCAGTGTTGTCTGAAGAATCTTGACCACTTCCGCAGGCTTGGATGTCACAAGCCTAGGCATTAAGTCCAGCAATTTATCTACAAAACTGCCTTGCATATGTGGGAGCTCAGTGATGAAACATCTGTGTTAAGAATAAATTAAGAATCAAATACATTTTTTCAACATTTTCAGCCAAGCTACTTAATCCTTACACTTAGTTACAATGACACACGATGACAGAATTAGGTACGCAGATTCCCCTTCTGATGCATGTATTGTACATAAAATAAAGATTATTTTGGCTAGTGATGTTGGGACCATACGTTGTGTTCAAACTGACAACATCAAGGGCTGTGCAGGACTCATTTCATAGAATCATAGAATGACCTGAGTTGAAGGGACCCACAAGGATTATAAGAGTCCAACTCCTGTTCCTGCATAGGACACTCCCAACACTCACACTATGTGTCTGAGGGCATTGTCCAAATGCTTCTTGAATTCTGTCAGGCTTGATGACTGCTTCTCTGGGGAGTTGTTCCAGTGCTCCAACACCCTCTGGGTGAGGAATCTTTTCCTAATATCTAATCAAAACCTCCCCTGGCACATCTTCCTGCCATTCCTTCGAGTCCTATCATTGGTCATCAGAGAGGAGATCAGCACCTGTTCCTCCTTCTTCCCTAGTGAGGAAGCAGTAAAATGCTATGAGGTCCCTTCTCAGTCTCCTCCAGGCTGAACACACCAAGTGACTTCAGCCTCTCCTCATGATTTCTCCTCTAGACCCCTTCACCAGCTTTGTGGCCCTTAGGTCCTTCATCAATACAGAGCCTAGTGGGCAAAGGAATGTAGATGCACAGAAATGGTGCTAGAGATGCTGAGGTGTCCATCAACACCACATCAATGAGAAGCAGATATTGTAGGGATTTCTCCCCTCAGACTGCATGTGCAGCTGTAATGCTATTTAGATAGTAAGAGTGCTAAGACCACGGGCAACTCTAGTACTCTGCATTCAATCTTGAGGTCTCAGCAAAGAAAAGCAGCTGGATGAAAACCATTCCTACTTTTGCAAACTTGTGAAACTGACACATCTCGGGGAAGACAGGCATGTGCCTAACTCTTTATGCTGTGTGCTTCTACTTTGCTAATTAAACAGCTGACTCTGCAGGGTCTAACACATCCAGTACCTAAGCTGGCTAACTTTCTGATCCAGCAAAGTTGACAATGGTTTCCTACAACAGTATTACTTATTACATCTGAGGAGTGAAATTTTAATAGTAAACTTTTCAATAGGGAAAAAAAAACAAACAGACCTAGTTCTAGAGGTCAAGAACAGAGAACAGAATCCATTCTATAGTTTGGGAAAACAGCCTCTCACAAGAAGAGCATTTAATATTAGTAATATAATAGAAGTAAATATATTAAATGCTAATATCAATCATAGAAGTAAAACTGGGATACTACCCTACATCCCTGCATGCAGAAGGCTTATCTGTTATTATCAGCAACATTCCTGTGGTGTTTAGCAAGACAATTTTGTAAGCCTAGCAAGTATTCGTGCAGTCTGGTGAACAAAATGCACCACTTCTGTAGGTGAACAGCCTCTCGAACAACGGGCTTTCCTCCCTGCTTGTCAATTCTGGTGTTGATCTCTACCTTTGCCTACAGTTGAGTCTATGAAGCCTGGAATATCAGACATGCCCCAAACAGCTTCAGGTCCTAAAGCCCTAAGTAAGACTCTTTTCAGGACCCTGGTGGTGCTCCACAGAAGTTCATCACCCATCCACAGAAGCCTCAACCAGCAGCAAAGGTAGAAAAAACCTCACGCTCTCCTCTGCGCATGCTAAGAGGGCTATGCAGGAATAGACACACAGTGTTCCCACAACGACCACTACACAGACAGCAAATTTCAGCTACTCTGCCATGGGATGCAGCTAAAATCCGGCACACTGAGGCTGCACAATCTAGACATGGGGATTTTACATGTCTGAGCATTTATAGGTGACCTTACAGCCAAATGACAAGGTCTAGCATCCGCCAGATTCCCTTTTGTGGAATTCATCACTGCCTGTAGGAGTTACATTCCTGAGAAAAAGTGATGAGCTTTGCTGATCCTGAGACACAGTGCTACAAAAAGATATAAAGCAAACGAACAGTTCTAGTCATTAACTACTAAATAAGCTAAGTATTAGGGAATGAACAGATTTGGCTCCTTTTTCCCCATCACTTAACCAGCCAGCCACAACTGTCAAGCACATGGACCATGAGTAAATAAGAATTTAATCAGAACTAGAGATGGAATTCTGTTTAGCCAACTCCAGGTACTTAATACCTCTGGTCTAGCCATCCGACTCCCTCCTGAGTCAACAGGAAAAAAAACTAGTCATCCCTGATCTGACCAATTTATAGACATCTAGATTAGGATGAGATGAGAGAAGCACCCTCTCAAGTAAGAGGAGACCTGGGCGACTGCTTTAAGAGCAGTGGTCTACAAAGAAAACGTCAGCACCTCAAGCACGTAGAGAGTCCACCTGCTCTCTCAGTAACAGTTTAGGAATTTGGAATTAGGAAAGGAGAATTTTTTTTTTCTCCACACCCCCAGGAAAGCTCTTCCACTGACTCCACATTTAATGATAGCAGTCCCCCAATGCAGGACAGCAACAAGGGAAAGGAGATGCAAAGAGATGAAAAACAAAAGGAATATTCCCTGGTAACAGTGGGGAGACTTGCTAACAAAATGAAGCAGCAACAGAGTTTCTCACCTCTGAAAGGAATCCACTTCTTGCAAGAATTTTTCACACATACCAAAAAGGGGTTCCACTCTGTAATGAAGATAACATTCTTCAGTTTAGCTTTAAAGAAAGAAAACTGGTTATAAGGTTACAAGCATTTAGGCATTTTGGGATCCAGTTCAAGGCCCTAGAAACTACAAGATGTTATAAAATGAGGCCAGAAAGGTGTTCCTCACAAAAGCAAAAATTAATTTCCATATTCCTTCCCACATCTATATCCCTCCCTCACAAAAAAAATCATTTGCATAAGACATTACTTAAGTTCTCAAAGCCATTGTTTGAAAATATTAACTTTCCACCTATGAAACAGGAGGTTAAGAGGCAAATATATTATAGACCTCTACAGCAGAGTAAACTGATGGTATCAAACCTGAAACAAAAGTGAACAAATTAGGCTACCAACTACTTTTTTCTAAGTCCACCAATGAACTCCTAATTCTACAGCAATCCAAACCCAGGTGTAACTTCATTGACCTCAGCAGTCGAAATGAGCTGCAGAGAGCCTCTCATGTTACCTCACCCATGTGTACACAAGCACTGTGCCCGAGTTACACAAAGATTAAGATTAGTTGCAGATCACCAGTCAAAAAGACAACTCTCTGCTGATGCTAAAAACACAGCAACTAACACTTAATGAAACAAACACGATTAGTGCATTTTTATGACTTTGCCTCATGTAAATAAGTCCCAAATATCAACTCTAAGACACACTGCAACACTTTTAACTTATTAATATGCTCACAGCTGAGAGAACTCAACCCCCTAAACACATCTTCCTAATAATTTTGTCATCTAATATAGTGTTGTGTCACTACACTGCTACACCAAAGGCAAAAGAAGGCTCTTCATTCTGAATTAGTTTAGCAAAACATCCCAGCATGCTGATAACCATTTATGTGCCTCATTTATCTTTGCTGTTTTTAAAAAAGCTTGAGGGAAAGAAGCTTACAGTTAACCCCAAGAAGATCCCATTACCAGGTCATCCTTACCCTCTAGTGGTACGTGCAGTCACTATAAGCTGCAACGCCTTCGCTTGCAGTCTCATGTGGTGAATGATGACCACTTGTCTACTTTCCACTCCGCTGTACATGAACTCCATTTTATAAGTTTCTTCCAAGATCTGTTATACGGACACCACAGGGGTAACAAACCATTAGGACTTTATTAAACTCTTGCACAAGCATGATCACCAAATTCTGGTATTTTTCCTCATACTGAGGAACACAATCCACAAGTCTCATTCTTTTGGTGAACTTCTTCATGGCGTGAAGTGGCACCTAATACTGAAAGGTTATCTTGGCTGAATTAGAGAAACAGTTCATGAAACTTGGCCTGAAATCAAGCACTCCCTTCATGGGTAGTCTTATCTTTTGACACTGAAGTTTAGATTTCTAGGTGCGGAGAACTCACCAGCTCCCACTGGCTACTCTGGAATACAAAATGTGAGTAGCACAACAGAGCAACCCCATGGGTCCTGCTCAGGTTTACATTTGTAGAGCTAGATTTGACAGGTTCTCTTGCAGAACAGCTACACATTCAACACTGCTTCACGTACTGCAGCTGATGATGGGAACTATTGCGAGATAGCGTGATTCTGGGTTATTTTATACAGACAGTTAAAAGCTTAGACAGGACATGGCACAATTGTACTCATTGTACTTTATCTGTCAAATAGATGGGCTTAAGTAGACAAAAGAAGTGCTCAAATTAATACAGTGGAGTGCAGTATGACTGTATGGACAATCAAGAACTCTAAAGCTATTTAATAGAAAACACTGCCTCACCTTGCCCTGACGGGAAGTGATCTACAGTCACAATCACAACAGATAAAACTTCCCAGGGGGTTCACATGCTACTGAGAAGGACACCCAAGACAGACAGTTCAATTAGAGAAAATATAAAAACCTGATAGGCTTTTTTTTCTACTCATCCCTGGGGACAGCTGTCAACAGCATAGAAGGTTTTGATGCACAGCAGTACCTGCCTGTTATTACATCTTAATTAACTGAAGACTCAAAATGTCAGCACAGTTTCCCAGCAAATCCACAAACTTTTAACTCTAGATTTGTTTCTGGATTATTTAACAGCTTGCTTTCTCCATTACCTTTTCTTCAGGCTTAGCTTCAGTTTTTCCAGGATCAGACCATTTATATATCACAGGATCAGGATAATTCAAGCTGAGTGGGACCTTCAGAGGTCATCTAGCCTAGCCCCCTGCTCAGAGCACGTGTAATTAGATCCAGCTACTCAGGGCCACATGAAATCATGAACACTTCCAAGGATGGAGACTCTCCTCATCTCTCTGGACAACCTGTTAGAGTATTTAACCACCCTCACAGTAAATTTCACAACACTCCCCTCCCTCCCCCACTCCTCCTCCTTTAAATCTAACCAGAATTTCTCACATTGCAGTTTGTGTCCATTGCCTCTTGTCCACAGCAGCCTGGTTCTATCTCATATGTAACAATGAGGCAGTGGTAGACAGCAGTAAATCCACCCCAAAGCTTTCTCTTTCTCCAGACTGGATAAGTCTAGGTCCGTCAGCCTCTCCTTGCAGGGAATGTGCTCCAGACCCTGACCTCCTTGATATCCCTTTGCTGAACTTGCCCCAGTTTGTCAGCATCTTCTTTCTATTTGGGAGCCCAAAACACAACACAGCCCTCCAGATGTGATATCCCCAGAGCTGAACAGAGGGGAAGGATCACTTCCCCAGACCTGCTGGCTACATTCTTGATAAGACAGCCCAGGATGCAGTTGGCCTTCTTTACTGCCTCAACGTTCAACACATTGTCCAATAGGATCCCCATGTGAAACATCACAAAGTTCCTGTCATCCCAATTCCCCAGCCTGTCCAGTCTGAACAGCACTACTCACTCAGCCAGAATCCCACCAGTTTGGTGAAAAGGAAATGACAGGACATTGCATCAAACGATTTGCTGAAGTCAAAAGACTTGACATCCACTACCCTCCCCTTGTTCACAGTACCAGTCCCCTCATCATAAAGAGCAATGACATCAGTCAAGCCCCTGGGAAATGCATTTTGGCTGTTCCAAATCACTCTGTTGACCTTCACTTGTTTGGGAATGGCTTTTAAGAGGATTTGGTCCACAATCTTGCCCAGGAGTGGAGTGAGGACAAGCAGCCCACATTTTTTTATATCTTCTTTCTTGCTCTTCTGCAAGATCAATCTGATGTTTGCCTTTTTACGGTCATGAACCTCCCCGACTCGCCACTCATCTTTTGAAGATGAGAGAAATTATTCCGCTTCGGGGAACTAAGATTTACTGAGACTACAGCAGTGGGAGGTCAGAAGTTTGTTATTGTTGCACAGCCAAGGAAGGGCTTGTATCCAAGGTCTTGCCTCCAGCCAGAGCTTCAATCTCACCTGTTTTGCTGCAGCAGATGCTAACGCATTCTGTTTCAGGTACAGAGGAGCTGCCACATTCCACAGCTTCTCCTGCAAGGCCTACAGAAGAAAACCACAGAACAATGATAAACACCCAGTTCACTTTAAACATTATGACCCTGTGTTGTGGAGCAGAGAAGATGCCTGGTCTCTTGGCTGTACCTCAATAGGCTGACTGAAAAAGCAGGCGAAAGGTGTCTTTTCTGCTTTTAAATACAACACAGTGAACCAAGGCCTCCAAAATATGTATTGTTCTATAAATACAGAGATACTTATACAACTATAAAACAGAAGTTGAGAATAACATTAACAAAACTATGGATTACAGACTGGCTGCGCCAAACTCTACACTTTTAAGGAGAACTTCATGCAGAATGCAGTCACTTATTAGAAAAACAACAGCCCACTGCATTATCACCTCCCTGAGATCAAGGTCAGGGCAATCTCAGATAGCAGGCAAAACTGGAAACAATAACAACTGTCCCCAGAAAGACACCTATGCAGTCATAATTCTGACCTTTCCTATTGACAGCCTCTGCCCCATCAAAGATCCTGAAGATGCTAATAATATTGACTGTAAAAACCAGCTATTGATACTCATAATAAACAAAACAACCACCCAAACACACCCTATTTGCTCAGAAAGTTTGCCCCCCTATCCCATAAGTGTTCAAGGCCAGGCACCGGATGGGGCCTTGTGCAGGCTGCTCTAGTGGGAAGTGTCTCTGCCCATGGCAGAGGGGTTGAAACTGCATGATCTTTAAGGTCTCTTCCTACCCAGACCATTCTTCGTTTCTATGATTTATCTCACTGTCTCCTTTTTTGAAGCTGCCTGTCCTTAGATACAGCTACACACAAAGCTGGCTGCAGCCAAAGCTCAACAACATACAGACTGCATCCTTCACCTAGGCTGGCCAAAGCATCCCAGCTAACTACCCCTGAAATCACAGGGTCTGGAACCTTTTGAGCCTCAAGAGGCTGAGAAATTAATTGTTCCCAACAGCTTCTGTTCTGTTGGAGAAAGAAGCAATTGGAAAGAAATCTACAGAAAAGGGCTGCTCTGACACTCAGGGTCTCTCTGCTGTATCAGAATTTCTAATTGCACGATATCATGAGTTACTTTTCGTTTCAGCCACATTACTGACCCCCCGACGTCACTAATGTACTGACTGTTCTACAACCTGAGCCAAGAATGGCTTGTGCAGCATTTATCCCCTTTTTGCAAACAGAGCACTCTTCTTTGCCAGATACACAAACTATCTGGTTCTCTATGGTCCAGCTCTGGATAAGGGCAACAAAGCCACCTCTAAATGCTGTTCCTTTGCCTGGATAACACATTGCACTTTGGCAAAAGTTTTGGATTAGCTAGGACTGTACTGAACTGTAACACCACTCATCTAAAATACCTTCTTTGGGTGATAAACATATTTATAAGACTTCAGGGTTGCCACGATACACACCAACCAGCAGCTACACATTTAGCAAAGAAACTGAAATTCCTTCTTGATTTTACATAACAAAGATTTTATTGAGTCTCCCTTCTGGAAACCTCTTTGTTGCTTGCTTTATACGTGCGTAAGTTACATTGAAACATCCAAAGAAAGCCAGGAGACTAACTTAAAAACTACTGCCAGTTTGTAGCTTGAGAAGCGAAGCAAAAAATTAGCTCCTGTTTACAGCAATAAGCTGACTTTGAAAAGGGTTGCTGCCATGGTGTCAAAATAACCTCTTCATCTGCAAATACCAAACAGATCATTTCAGCACTGTAGAAGACTTACATTTTGCTCAATCAAAACTAAAGAATTCCTTTGGCACTGGCAGCAGAAAAGCTGTCTACAAGACAGTTGATAAAAACTCCTCTCACAGCAGCAGTGCAGCAAAAAGCATTCCAATGGCCACTAGCAAAAAAAGCTACTCTCATAACATGAAAGGCTTCAGAGTAGCTGCCTCCACTGTGATTTCTGTGAGAAAAACTCCATGCTGGCAAAATGCACGTGAATCAACACAAGCCCCACGTACAACAGCAGAGACCTGTTCTGACATAGTCACTGGCAAAGTTACTGCAGGAATTATTTGCCACAGAAGGGAAGCAGGAATACCAGGAATCCATGGAACCTGCTCTTCCCTCATACAACAGTTTTCAGCACAAACACCAAACCATGAAACTGCACCACTGTGATAGACTGGAGGCATTTCTGAAGAACCCCAAAAAAAACAAATTAAGAAGTCAAACCTTGATGAGGAGCAGCTGACACCGAAGGTAAGTTGCAGTGAAATCGGCCACCCCTGCCAGTTCTGACTGCAGTTCTCCAAGCCTTTGAAGATCACTGAACCATATAGGGGGAAAAAAAAAAGGAAAAAACCAAACCATGAGACAGCAAATTAATCCAAATGCACTCAGAAGGCAGCAACAGCGACGACAAAGCCAAGTATTTCCGCATCTTGCTTTTTCTTATTGTTAGAATGAACACCAGAAATAGCAACAAACCATGCACTACAAAACAGTCTGCACCTTGGGACTTGGCACCTTCTTTCTTCAAGGCTGACACAAGCACAGCAGTGGAAGCAGTAAGTCTGTCAAGCCACATTACTCTGCAGCCCTATGGGAGCCACATGGCACATCAGTTCCAGATTCAACCTAAACCACTCCAGACCTCTACAGCAGCCAGCGACCCATTTGTGTTCCACTGCTGGGAAATCTAACTGTTAATGTTGGCTAGAAAAGATTGGTTGGAACATGCTGGGCTCAGGCAACCAAGCATGTTTGAAACATCTGCCTTTTTAAGACAAGCTGAAATCTGATTTACTGATATCTACCCAAGTAGCTGTTGAGTGCTGTTGGTGTAAGTATTTCTTGTAAATCATACAACATTAGAAGTAGGTTTTAACGTCACAGAAAAAAAGAGACAGTTAATGGAACACAAAAAGGTTTTAGTTCTCTTTTTAAAACAAAAAAGTCAGAAGTGCCTGTTAAGAAAACAAATCCCATCTTTTGTTATAGAAACAAAACCAGGTGGGATGATGTGGATTCAACATGTCTTTGTTCTCCTCTCAATTCTGCTTTGATCCCAAGTGTACTACAATTGCCACTCTACTTCCATGTTTCCTACAGTAGTATTAAAAAGAATAGTTTTTCTTCAGATGACGCTTTCCTTTTGTTTATTTTAATATCTATCTTTGCATTTACAATGCAATTCTGAAACTCTGACTCTGTCAAACCAGAAGGTTGCTGAATGCTGACACACGTAAAAAAAATCCATGAGGTTATCTGAATAATTTGCACCCAAAGAAAATCTCTCCTAAGCAGAGAGGCTGTGCCTGCCTTCAATGCAACAACAGCAGAGCCAGCCTGAGCCTTACATCGTGACTCCATTTAATCTTTTCCCAGAAAGAAAAGAACAGACTCCTGGGTGCTTAATTCCCATGTCAAACTTAATGCATCACAACATGCTAACAGGGAACAGAACACCATCCCTCAGCTAACAGCTAGGCAAATGTTCCATTTCCCAGTCTTCTACGGTTCCCAATTCCACTAATTCTATTTCCTTACAAATCTCAGATTTCAACATCCCTGAAAGACAAAAAAAATTCCTGTTGTACAGATGGAGAAACTAAACCACAAAGCCCAATGTGCTTAGAGGCCTGTCTTGCAGTTTCTGCTGCAGAGCCTGGGGGAAGAGCATTGCTCTTAATCGTGGTTAGATATGCAAGTCTCAAGCAGACACCAGCTCCACGGGGTCTGCTCTACTTCCCTCAATGACAATGATAAAGGAGGAGGGATTTACATCCCATAGCCAAATCCACTGCTGTGAGCTTCTTCTGTCCCTCCCCTCTCAGCAACCAGACCATTAGTGCAGAAAACTCTTGCCCTCCTGCAAAATAACCTTTAACAGTTTTTTATTTTTGACTTAAATCTTCCTTTTTCTTAAGGCTGGAAAACAGCAGCTCATTTAGTATGGTTCCTGGGTGGTAATTCTAGCAGGAAAAAAGCCAAGCTAATCATTTCCATAAACTCCAAAGCATTACTGTCCTTTACTGCATATCAGCTATGCTTACAGCTACCTCCAGCACATTTCCTACACTCAAACCAGAGAACATTCAGGGCCTGCAAGGTTTCCAAACCTTCATTGTGCCTCTAAGGTTCTGCACACTTTGCCAAGGTTACCCTTTTCAAGCATTTAGTGCATTAAATGCTTTGAGACTGTTTCAAGCTGCGTATAAGAGCTTCAAAGCAGCTGAGGACAAACCATATAGTTTTCATAGTTGGGTTTTCAGTGAGAAGCACACTATTTATTCCCCACTGCAGGTGCATATGAAAGCAATTTACAGCTACACACATAGAAGAGGCAGCTATTTTGAAGTTTAAAATAAAGCCTTTTGGAATTCCATACTACAAATGAAGCATTTTAGATTGTTTTTCCAGCTCTCAAAATGAGGTTCCTTTCCTCTTTCCAAGCAGAAGAATCATATTGAAAAGATCCTTTAAGTGTTTTTGTGTAAATCAGTCCAGACATGAAATGGAAGAGGGAGCATAAAACCCACATCCCAAAGCCATACCGTATACCCTTACCTATACAACAGCAGACTGCAACACACAATAATATCGTTTATTCCAAGGAAATCTCTCTCTGATTTTCAAACACTTGAAGAATGCCAAAGCCCTTTATAAGTGAGACTAGTACTAAGAATTCAAAGCACCAGAAGCAAGTCCTCTCATGCTGAATGAAAGGCTACAGGACATTGAAACTGGAAAAACAAAGGGGACAATCTCTCTTTCCCCCCCAAAAAAAAACCAACCCAAAAAAAACCAAAACAAAACCCCCCTCTGCATGTGAAAGACTCATACAGGGACAGAGAACTAAGTATGAGAGGCAAGGCTGTCATCCACAAAAAATGAAAGTGTACCACCAACAGTTCAAGAGCAGCACCCTTATCTGGCTCTTACCATACTCTGAAAAGATGTTCCCTGAAATCCCACTGACTATTCAGTGGGGCAGAGCCAGAGCGGGGAATCACCAGGTTTGTTTCAAAACAGGCCACAAACGCTGTTCTACCACAATGCTCTCTAGAAGAAGGCTCAGACTAAGTGCTCAATGGCAAAGTACAACAGTGATATTCAGAAGCAAAGCATGTGCTTCAGAGAAATGGCAAATCCTAAGTGATCTTCCCACTGAGAGGTCAGCTTGCAGCCTTACCGGATGGTAAATTCCAGCAGCTCCTGTATGCCCTGTGGGTCGAGGTGCTGAAGGTTGTAAACTCTTTCCAGGCTCTGATGCAAGAACTGCTGGGAAGGATCTTCATGTGGTGTAATAGTGGGAGAGACTGGGGATGACACCAGCTTTCTACCTGGCAACTAAGCAAGAAGAAAAACATGCATACAGAAACATCTAACGTAAGTTACAACACTGCAAAATGTTACTGCATTATTTAACAACTACCAATTGAGAGCTCTGGTTTATTTCTCAAATTCAAAATTTATATAAAAGGATTTCAAGTCTGCATCTTTTAACTCCATTAGTTAATACTCTCCATTTTACAATCTACTTGCAGCTAGAGATCTTCAGGTTAAACTTCAACATCCCTTTGAGGAAAACATCTTCCTCATTTACTAACTATAATGCTGTCAAGTCAAAGGAAGTCCAAGACCACACAAACCACAATTCATTTTATGAGCTGTACTACCACTTACGATCAAGTGCAGTCTCCCCTGTACTTCCACACAGGAAAAACATGCTCCAAAGCAGGAAGGAACACATCTCACCCACAAGTTAGCATTTAGGTAGGAGATAAGTCAAACGTTGGAAGAGCTACAAAGGCTAAGCTCGCCTTCACCACACAGAGCCACAGAAAGCTCCCAGGAATCCTGCCTTCCCAGTACTCCTTCCTAAACTGCAAACCATGTGATATTCTCAGTTGAGAGCAGTAATATTTTTCTCCCCAAAATATCACAATATCCATATTGTAACAATTTAACATTTGGCTCTCCTTAATGTACACTTCAGTACTCATCCACTTGGAGACCGGGAGAAACAACTTTTAGAATCAAAGTGTTACACACTGACAGATGTGGAAGAGACCAGCAATATTCATAACAGAGTGGCAAAGTGCAAAGCAACTTACTCGTAATGGAGGAACCAGATGTGAGAGACTGTCCCGCAGATAGGCGTAATGTCTGAATGTATGGTCAGAGAACAGGGCAGGCATGGTCGGGCAACTTTTAGCAGCATTAAAAATCAGAACCAGGACAGCAATGTCTGTTTGAAATGGATTGTTAAGGAAAAATAAACAAGAGCAGCAGCAAGTTAAAACTACAATTCAACAACCCTTTCTTTGCTGGAGATTGTTTAAGAAGTTCTGTACAGTTGGAGAAGGCTGAGCAAAGCAGCTGTCTGAGCAGATGAGAACAAACTACAAAGCACAAACATTACAGGATGGGCCATATTGGAGGGAGGATGTTACTGCCAATGTGGGACTGCTCAGAGGCCACACAAAGGACAGGAGCCAGGAACTGTAAATGCAGAACATGCTCATTAGGTGGAGTTTCAGCCCTCCTCAAAGCTCACACTGTTACCCAAACATGATCTAAAATTAAACATGTACCCCTGAGTACCTGAAAATTGCTTGTTTCCTACGATGCTGGCTCCTGAAAAACACCCCTCTTACACAGACTGAAAACAAACCAAAGATCAAACATGAGAAGATGATTCTGGAACAGAAAAAACATTCTCAAAGTCCAGGAGCCAGAAAAATACAGAGGGCAGCCAAAGGCTTTAACCAGTTAGCCCAAAGGCTGGGGCAGTCACCTGTAGAGACCCCAAGCATAAGATCTCTAATAGGAGAGCAAGAAAGGATCCCAGCACAAAGGTTATGACGGACTGGGCACTCGCCTGCACAGGGAAGAAGTAGTTTCAGCCACAGAAGGGATTAAACCCATGTCTCACCTCCTGAAAAAATCCTCTGCATCCACAAGCTGTCAAGCATAAAATTCTCCACTTAACAAACCAATTTCTCCTCTTTGCCCAAAATCCTTTCCAAATTTTCAGCTGAAGCTATTCAACTAACCTGATTCAAATTGCCAAGTGCATTAAATCAGACAAACACACGTTTTTAATTAGCAATTTACACTGGAAAACATGCAATTCAGCTCTACCTTGCAGTTTCCGGCTCTGAGGCCTGTCTTCACACAATATATCTCCATAAGATTTCAGATCATTAGCTAAAACAACAGTCTTCAGCTCAGAGGAGGAAGGTGCATTGAACTAAACAGCTTTTTTCACCCCAATGTTTCTTTGATCCTCACCTCCTATTTGCTCAAATAATTACTCAGCTACCTGACTAGGGATTAGTCTTTCTCTCCACTAGATTCCAGCCCTTTCCAGTTCTCCCAAGGTATTTATTTGCTCTGTATAGAAGTTTTAGCTGTTGGCCTGTGATTTTTGAGAGAAATAAGGAGTAGCTTCACAGAGAGTCAATCAAGTCTAACATCTCTCAGCATGCATCAGAAAACATTATGTTCTGCAGCTGCATGGAAGGGAAGCAAGGAGAATGAACAATGGAAAAATGGTATTTTGCATTTCCAAGGCATCTCCTATTATTAAGGATAATGATATACCAATAACAGTTTGTATTCTAAAGCACTACAAGTGCTAACATTAATAAAAGGATCTCTGATTTTGAATTGTTTCAAAAATACAATAAAATTTACACCATTATGGGGATTCAGTCACGGCTGCACTAAGAGACAGTACTGTTCTACACACTATGCAACAAGGGTACAAGTTTCACCTAAAAAAACAAGGAAAACCACTCTTATTTAAAAGCTAAAGTATCTTCAATATTGGTGCAAACTAGACAAACATTTTCACACCAAAAAATGCATCTACAAAGCCTAAACTTTCACAAACTGCTTGATGAACAGATTATACATCACAGCATAAAAAAAAGGCCCGTTACACCATGCTGGTATTTCTGAAGATGGTCCCAGATAACAATGATTCCATCACTTGCTGAGTAATAAAACTAAGTGGCAGAGAGATTCAGAAATAGCTACAGGATTGTCTACTAGTTTGAAATGGTTTAAAAAAACGTGAGCATCAGTAAAATATGAACAAAATCTATTACAACTAAAACTATCAACTGGCTTCATTAAAAAGATACAGGCTGGGTCATCCATGTCTGGTTCCGGAGTGTCAAAGAACGGATGTGTGCTCAGCAGCTCTGGGACTAACGGAAGCACCAAAGTGGGATGCCTGCTTCCCAAGAACTTCAAGCACCTGAAAATACACAGATTGAAACATTTCTTAATAAACACATACACTGGAAAATACAACATTTTAAAGCATTATTACTCTGCAGTGCAATGGCATTTTGAGGTGCTGTTCAGCATTAAAATCCTACTGTCCAAGCCTACTGGCTCTTCACGGCTGTATATTTATATTAGTATTTGGTAGGATAAAAGAAGACCGAGAGGACAGCTTGAAAAAGAAGGCAAGAGTAAAAATTGTTTACTTAAACTGTCCAAGAAATACTCAACACCTAGAGCTATACAACACAAGAAAAGCTTTCATACTAAATGCTAACAAATTAGTGTATTTTTTTCCCCCTCAGATATAAAAGAGAGAGGAGGTAAAAACCCAACCAAGTAACAAAACCAGAAATCCCCAAACTCCACCAAACTCCAAAAATAATATAAGAGTACAGTAGAAGACAAAAATGCCTAAAATAAGTATTTCAAATAATATCCAAGAATTCCATCTCAAACCATGTGTGCTGGAGCATCACTTCCTCTGTCACTTCCATTAAACAACAAAAAAAATCTCAAACAGGTGTTCATTATTTTTATTCAGACAGAAAATGTCCCTCCAACAGCACCACACCACATAACTAATACACTTGTTATGACTGATATTACCAACTGCTGGCAAACATTACTATTTAATGCAGTGTCAAGTAAGCAGAAAACATTGGTTGCGTAGAAGAACTGAATTCCTAAACTACAGGTTTAATTCACCTTTTCTGGGAATGCTCTGAGAGCTTGTAAGAGAGGGCTATTTCCAGGAGTGGTCACCAGTTCTGGATTCCCAGTAAAAGTATTGACAAGCAAGAACAATACGGAGTTTTTACATCATTCATGAATATGTAAAATGCTTAGCATAGTCACTATTCCAAATATTTACAGAATAACAGGACTGCATACCTGCAACACCCACTCCCTTCTTAGCTAGCTCAATATTTGCGTAATTCCTCTATTACTAAAAAGAATATGAAACCAAGCAGACATGAACGCACTCACTTCCATATGGATTCTCTGTCTGTGGGATACTTAGTTAGGTTTTTCAGCAGCTCCACCAGTGCAAGATGGATGCCTTCTTTAGTTGAGACATTGGTGCAACATAACAGTTCATGAAGCGCCTCCCGAATGTCCCTTGAGGAATCCTACAAGAATAAACGCAGACACCTTTGAGCGCCAAGAGAGAAGACGTGCCTGCACGTGCACTCCCTGTGCCTTGGCTGAATTAGTACTACAGGCATCTGAAAAACACTGCACATTTCTGGTTATCATTGCCAAGCAGAGATGAAGTGACAGACCAGGCAACTGTTGCAGGGTCTCCTGCTGGTCTCATCCACACCCACTCTTCATTTTCTGGAATGAACGTCAACTAGTTCACCACAGACCTTCTCAAGCAAAGCAAAAATGGCTGTTTGGTTTGGGTGATGCTGTACCTTGGGCATAGGCAGTAACAGAAAAGGATGGCTCTGGGTAACTCAGCAAAACAGTCACCAAGAGTGTTTTACCCTCTTTTGGAGAAGCCCTTCAACACCTGCCACTTAAATCCACAAGCCCTTAACCCACTCAGGTCAGCAAAGCGCTGAGGACATGTTAATGGCTGGACAGAATAGACTAACAGTGATCACCTACAGGATAAAAGAACTTGACCTAACTACAGGTTTACAGATGGACAATAAAAAAAAATTCAAAACACTCTTCCAAGTTCAGTCAGGAACTTCATTATGACCATATGAGAACCCCAATGTACCACTTCCAAAATCTCATTTTATTTTTCAGGCCAGGGTGATGCTGTAAAGAGGAGCTTATGCAATCTCCAAGCAGTAGTTTTAGAAGTGCTGTGGTTGAACTCCAGCTTAATTAATTACATTCCTTTTGCCAAAACCACCTTGCTGTTCCATATCAGTGTATTTTACTTCCTTTTTACCAGCACTTGTGTGGCATTGCTGGATAGAATGTGAAAATTTGACAGGATGCAAGAACTGGATGCATTTCAAAGGTGGATTTTTTTTTTAAATTATAATTTTCTAAGTATCAACAGCTCATTCATCACTGTCTTACACAAAAGAAGAAAGAGTAGTCCTCTTTTAAAGGCTCTTAAATGACAGCCAATACACACAAATGCTCAAAGGAGAAAAGCACAGCAGGGCTGCTCAGTCTTTCCTTATTTCGGCAATGGAAGGCAGACTATGATCGAAAGAAAAGATGTACTTTAAGGACTTGAATGAAATGACCATGGAGATAAAATATGCTAGATGAGTCACATGGATCACTGGAAGGGCAGTACAGAAACAAGTGGGGCAGAAGAATATGAAGGCACAGAGAGGACCACAACTCAGAAACCGAGATCAAGGACAACAGGGAAACCAGAATCCAAAGCCTGGTCAGAAAAGCAAGGAATAGCTGGAAGAGTTATTCAGATAAAGCCAAAGTGGTGGTGTAAAAAAAGAAGTTACCCCATCCCCAACTATACCATATATATACTTTCAGAACAAATTTAGGCACCAAAGTTAACGCTGTTTTTCCAAATCTTTACTTTGGTACTGGAAAATAGATTTTGCAGAAAGCAAGCAAGCACCTTTCAGAATTGGCCAAACCCATTAAAATGGTAATCATTCTCACACATTAGGTACCCTGGCTCTGCTTCGTAAACAAAGGTGCAGCCAAAGCAGATGAACAAAGGAAATAGAAAGAAAATGAAGTTTTACTCAATGTGAAACAAGACAGAAGGAAACACACGAGGCAAAAGCAGAGTGATCAAAGGAAGAGTTTTTATCTGAAATTCATCTATTTCCAAAGCACCTTGTTGTCCTGGAGATTACAAGCTACTAGACCTTTGGAGCTTTAGGGGTGTTCAAAGAAGAGGACAAAAAGCCTGACAAAAAATGGTGGACATTTCAGCTCAGAGGAAGGGGCTAATTAGCATTATATAATTACACCACCTCAGAGAAAACAGGAATGCTATTTTTCCCTCCCTCAGGAATTTCTTACCTCCAAGACAGCTAAGACAGTATCCAGCTGGTCTTCCCGCAGTGTGATGTTGTTGGAAATTTTTCTCATTGTGTGTATTGACTGCAATCTCACCTCCTCAATTTCATCATTAAACATGTCAACCAAAAAATCCAGGCATTTCTCCGCAAAAGAAGGTGAGGACTGAGCCAACATACAGAGGGCTTCAACCGCAGCGATTCGAACCTCTATGAGAAGGGAGGGAGTTAACTGTTTATGCTGTTTAAAAGGACATAGCACCCAACAGCCAGGCCTTATATTATTCAAGGACTGGGCTAAGGACAGGGGATGCCAGGGAAATCCTAAGGACGATGGAGACCAAGCATGGACCCACTTGCCATCCCAGGCAAGGCTTCAAATCAGAAGCCTCACCTCTAATATAGCACATGCTGCTGTCGTAAGCATCTGCAGGGGACTTCCAGGTGAAAAGATAGGTCTCCTATCTAGCAATAAATATTATGTATTTGTATCAC
The DNA here is from genome assembly GCA_033558185.1 of Dromococcyx pavoninus. Taxonomy (NCBI): domain Eukaryota; kingdom Metazoa; phylum Chordata; class Aves; order Cuculiformes; family Neomorphidae; genus Dromococcyx; species Dromococcyx pavoninus. The sequence continues at coordinate 63,994 of JAUMJL010000286.1, read as the reverse complement.
ATTTTGCAAGTGTAGCTATAACCCTGGCATCTTAAGCAAACTAATTTAGATGATTAAACTCTGCTTGTTTCATTCTTCCTGACATTTTAATTGCTTGGAGCATTCACTGCATTTTTAACTTGCTATGCAGCACCTCATGAATTGCTGAAAAGCCCTAGAGTATCAGCACTTTGGCAGCAAACAGAATGAAATTCTGCTTTGTGACTTCAGATCCCTCAAAAGAAAGGAAAAACGGGTCACCTAATTATTAAAATTACTCAGAATTTAAGCAAAAAAGGCACCAAAAGGTGTCCAAAGTGCATTCATGCTGTAAAATAGAACAGAAATTTGAAAAATACCCAAGTATAACAAGCTTAAGTGGAGAGGAGATTCTTTTCTCTGCAGTCATCCTCGCTAGCTTTGATAACATTTATGTGCTGCGATCATAAAACTAAGAATTAATCTGATGTCCTGCAAACATTGTTTCAAACACACTTTTATTTTTCATTCAAATTAGCTCATCTTGAAAACACTTACTTAAACCTGTATGTAGCTTTTTGGCCTATTGTTCTTAAAGAATATAATCAGAATCATCAGGAATTGAGCAAGTAAAAAAAATGCTAACACTGCAAGACCCCTGCTTATTCAGTAGCAAAGCTTTTGTCACAACTACAAATCCCCATGGTCATTAAGACCAGGGTATTAGAGAAGGAAAACATTCTGCCAATATTGCTCTCGTACCCTGACCCACTAGTTTAGATTTAAGTTACAACATGGAATACAAGAAATAAAGCAGCGTTGCAAGCAAGGAAGAGAAGAGAGCAAAGCAGTATTAAAAAATGAGGGATCTACGTTGTTCAAAGATCTGTGTACATTCCACATCTGTCCACTTTATTGACATTCCCCAATAGCACCACCCTGCCATAAGACCTACAGCACAAGAAACTGGAGAATGTGTTTTGCAGTGGAGTGAGCCACTGAATTTTTTTTTAGTGTTTGGAAAAAAAAAAGAAGGTTGCATTTTCAAGCTTCAGGGAGAGCGTAGCCATTACGAAAATATACTTTTATTTGCAGGAGTCATGGAACAATAGATGAAATTTTACAACACAATCTAGAGTGATATTTTTTGTTATGGTGGTTTTGTACTTTCTAATTTAGCCTCATCCTTCCAGTAATATTAAAAGCAAATTCAGGAATAATATTCAGAGCTTGGCATTTTGCAGTTCTATGCAAATACCAGCAGTTCTCAATAGTTTTAAGAGATAGAAATCTTCACTTTACCCATGGGAAAGTTGGGCTGGAAAGGGCAGCATACAGACCTGCCTGAGGCCATCAGCATGGTCAATGCTAGAGACAAACCTAGGAATTCAGGAATGCCTGTGTTCCAGTTTGACATTCATAACTCACCCTGCTTAGAACAAATCAGATATAATCTGCCAGAAAGAGGCTATGGCCTCCAAATCCATCATAGCAAGACCTCAAGAGACCAAAACAACAGCACTTTGGAACAGGTAAATGTGATCTTAGGACATAACTCATTTTCTTTAATGGAAATACCTATAAATAACATTGATAAAGATGTAGAGCAAGACCTTACCTGAAATTTAAGTGCTTGAAAACATACAGATCTAGTCACCAGTTTTCAAGAACACCACATTCCAGCTGGCCAAAAGGAAAGCTTTTATATCAGCAGAAACCACAGGGAGCCTAATCTGTTTAGCCCCTTGCAATATGAAAGCTGTCCATTACTTTACTAGTGAAGTCAGTCCCCGAGAAAAGCAGGAAGTGTTTACCTGAAACCTACCACTGGCCAAGAACAAAATGGCTATGGATAAAATTGGGCTGGAAATTAGAAGAAAAATTCTGTTTGTTGGAGCTGGCATATTCTGAAATATATTGAAAGATCCCTCGGTTCATCTCCACCAGTTTTACCCTTTGTTAGGGCAGAAGTTGCTATATTTACAAAATGAATGATTGCTGGTCTCAAAGGGCACAGGTTCCTTCTAATGCCATGTTTTAAACAAGTTCTATAAGTTTTGATTTTCCTTCCTGCAGAGAAAACATCATTTGAAACAGCAGCAACTCATGGTTAATTTAGAGTCACATGCAACTGTTACATTTAAAGTCAATACAAATTAAAATCCCGGTGGGTTTCTACATAACATCAGCAACTGCTTCTTACCAGATATTTTACTAACACTTTACTGTTTATAGGAAGCTATGTTGTTTTGGTTACTCAGTGGAACATTTCTATCTAAATTCCATGCAACACTGTAGCATCTTTGAAACAAATGTCCTACCACAGATCACAATGGAATAAAACCCCACCAGCCTGAAGCCCACAATTCCTTAAAAAAAAACCCAAACTCAAACACAGTAGCTAAGTGATCTATTTTGATTAAAAAAAAAAAATCCCCCCAAATTCAATGCTTATTAGCAGGCACCAACTTCCTTTGGACATTCCATATTAATCTAACACTTACCATACATCTCATCTTCCAGGCCGTGAACAAAAGCCCCACAGGCTCCTGATTCAATCAAGTTTACAGCACCTGTATCAATTTCTTCTTTTGGAGCATCATCTCCCCACTTTCTGCCACTTGAAAACTCCCCAGAGCTGTAGAGTTCTTTGGCTCGTTCATGTGCAGTGCGCTTCCTCTGTTCAAACAGGTTTTTCAGTTAGAACCACGGTAAACTTGAAAGATGACTCAACAAAATAAACAGCTCTATTGGATTTGAAAATAGATGTAGCTAAAGGCTTAGACATTGACAGACACACACAAATGCTAAGGAAAGCAAACAATACCTTGTCTTCTATGAATATTTCTAATTGCCAGTAACCCCTTTGTGCTTTTTATGTTGGGAAAAGGTAATAACTAATACAATTTAATTCACATGTTCTTAGACACCCATTATAGGAACAGCCAAACCAGGTCAGAGCGAAGGCCCACCTGGTTAAGTATCCAATAACTGGTCTGCAAAACCAGATGCTATCACTTCACAGTTCAACTAGTTAAAATGCAATTAAATACTTTAATCACTATTGATACTTTACAGCATTCAGCAATGCACAAAATGCAATATTGATTCAGCACGCTTGCTAGTTCATCACCTTCCATCCCTACACTGTAAAGAAAGCTGTACAGCACTTTCTTTAACAGACTATACAAAGCAGCCTGCAAAAACTACCAGACATAGTTTCACCATTCTTTCATAGACAAACTGAGTGTAATACCTTGAGCAGGTTGCTTAAGGAAGGAATTTACCAAAAATTTTTGCACATAGGGCTCAGGAGTTCCAGCCTCCAGCTACTGAGTCTCTAGAAAAGTCTAGGTCCAGTGGTTAGATCTTGCAGGTTATTTCTATAAGCTTGCTCTTAAAACTAGGATGCAAGCTTTCCATACACAATAAATAAAGCTTTTAGCTAAAAGGCTGTAAAAAACCACAAACATTTACCTTGGATTTGCAAAACCTGAATAGCCCAGGGCTGTTTATTACATGCTCTGCTAATGAAACCTAAAGCTAGCAATTGCTTCATTGACTTTATTCTAAAAGAAAACCCATCATCATCAATTAACTCTCAGCAGCCCTGAGCCAAGGACATGGTAAACTAAGACACTCAACAATAACATACCTGTTGTGTGATTTTAGTACTCTACACACAGTAAAATCCAAACATTTACATACCCTCAGATCTGACATGAGCTTCTTGTCAAGGGTCTGCTCTAAGAAATGGGAACTAACTTGTTGCATAGAACCCTAAGGAAAAAGAAAATCAAAATAAAGAAACAGGAATATCCCAAATTACAAATTTCCTGGCTTATCTCAACACAGCATTCAATCTTATCTACTCATTCTAATAGCTTTATACATCACTTGATGCTATCATATGTCAGAGCCTAAAGAAGTTTACTTAAGACAGCCAGAATATCTTGTTTTCCCGCTGAGATTAACATGGTCTTTCACGAGTTCAGCTGGTTTACCTGACTTGGGCTGGAGAAGTAGGGGGACAGAACTACAACCTGAGAAACTTTTGGGTTTCATAGAATCACAGAATGGTTTGGGTTGAAAGGGACCTTAAAGATCATCCAGTTCCAATTCCCCTGCCAAGGGCAGGGACACCTCCCACCAAACCAGGCTGCTCAAGGCCCCATCCAACCTGGCCTTGACACTTCCAGGGAGGGGATATCCACAGCTTCCCTGGGCAACCTGTGCCAGTGTCTCACCACCACTATTGCGAAGAATTTCTTCCTAATGTCTAATCTAAGTCTTCCCCCTTCCAGTTTAAAGCTGTTAACTGTTTTCCTCAACCTCTCTCATTTATTTCTTCTTCAGGTTTCGGTAGAAATTTATCTACATAGTTTTTAAACATCCTCCCACTTCTTTGCAAATATACATGAAAAGTAAAGTAATACAAGACGAATTATTTTCAGATAGAGAATAACTTACCAATAATTTAGCAGCCTGTACTCTAACAACCCAGGAACCATCACTAACCATATGACAAATTTTTCCAAATGCATCATCAACCAAGCGAATTTCTTCATTAGAAGAAGGAATCGGAACGATGCTAACAAAGAGAAACACAAATCAGTAATGTTGATCTTATGCCATGCTGGATGGCATCAAACAAGAAACAACTATGCTGGATTCCTATGGAGGTACAATTATCAGGAACCAAAACTTTCTCCGGATCAGGGCATTCTTATCAGGTATCAGCAGCTTCTATATATCAGTTCTCTAACAGCTGCTACTGGGATTTACTGGCACAAAACCCTTGTGATTAGGATTATTACTATGGCAAAACTCTGAGTCACTTTGTACACATACCTTTCGGGGTAAAGTTGACTGAGGACCCAAATTAGCTGTACTGCAGCACTGCGCACTTGCTCATAATCATCCGCCAACAGCTTGCAGGCCTGAAAGAAGAAACATCGCCACCTGAGCTGACATTCACTTCCCACAGTGCCTTCACACTTCCCCTTACCTTGTATTGGTTAGGACAGATTATAAAATTCACTCTTCCCTTCTACCCCCTCGTATTTTCAAGTTTTAGGTAAACTACTCCTAATAAAGTCAATATGGGACATGCTATGCAGGAAGAAAAAAAATCTGAAACTGTACCAGAACTAATCCAATATAGGCTTCAGCTGTGCAACCTCATTAAGATAACAAATATAGGCTTAATGCATACTCTCCAATGAACAAATGTTAAAGACTTCAAGACTACCAGATGACAGTAATAATTACACAATGCCTTGCCCTTCCTATGATTATCTTCTCCAATAAACAATATCTTACAATCAAAGCACAGGTTTAAATGCATTTAAGCCTGAGATCCAAAACAGATTTTTGTTTCCACTGCCAGAGGACAATAATACTCCAACTCTGTTCAGTGTCCTCTTCCTCTCAAAACATGTCAGAGATATTCAAACAAGTACAGAATAAATACAAATTAACAGAAGGTTTTACCTGACTGTAAATAGCCTGATGTAATTTCAGTCCTCTTTCATGAAGCTGCAGCTACAAAAAAAACACACCACAATGAAGTACAACTACAGGTTTAAGTGACCCAGACTAAGTATTCACCACCGTTTTTCTGCTTTGAGTAAACTTAGTTGCTTGCATTTCTCAAATAGCTGCTACAATTAAAATGTTTCTATCTTGTCCGTAAGTATTTTAAATAATAATCTTGACTTCAATATATTATTTTTAAACTTCACAGCCATTCACACTTTGGATTGATAAGAAAATTACAATTTATATAAATACCCTGTCTGTCCATTCTCTCAACTTTCAAACAGTTGCTTAGTGTTAACTGTATTTAAATCACAACTAAAACAGATACAGGAATCTTCAAAATAATTAGTTTACTACCTGCAACAAAGACCCAAACGCAGCATTGCCAATGAATTTTCATGCCCCGTAAATCTTTCAATTACCAAACCAGAGTAATAGCAAAACCTATCCTACTAAACACTACTTTTATCTGGAGTAAGGTAGTACCATCAATCTGATTTATAAACCAAGGGGTATCATGTGGTTGAAAATGGTCAACAAGAAACACTTGCTTTTCTATATCCACATCTTCAAAGTACAAGCCAGTGAAAAAAAACTACAGAAATAAGTACAAACACGGTAGCAGGAAAAAATATTAACAAGAACCCTAAAAGCAGTCAGTGACCCCAAGTTCATTCACGATGTTTCCATGCTTCAAACACCAGAATGACAGCTGGCGTTGCGTTGTAATTATAAATTTGAGGTCATAAATCTCGTTGTGGTTTTGATTGAATGCCACCGTAAGAGTCACTCAAACAACTTAACGTACCAGCATAAACCAGAATGGAAGGAAAATGAAGGACGAGTGCAACCTCCAGCAGAGGGAGATGCCAGACAGATTCAAGCATAATCTGATCTCAAATGCATCTGCTTCACTCTTTGGAGTTTATTATCATTAATTCAAATACCCTTGTTGACCATCCCATTAGGTGGGACATTGTTATAAAATTCAAGGGCAAGAGAGAAACTTCTGTAAACCCATAACTCACATTGAGCAGCGTTCTCAAACACACAGTCTTTACTTGCATTTCTGCAAAGCTAAAAAATTCTGAAGGGTCCCCACGCTCCAGCCCATGTGAAAACCAGTAAACCTCAAACAGTTAGAGAATGCTAATGAACATGTTCATGGGGCAAAAAACAAATGTTTAAAACCAGAAAAAATGAAATTCCATTTGGACTTATCACACAGGTTTCCTATCACAGGCACTTTCTATTGCACTGGTGGCTTATTGTAATTCTGGTAATCAATGCTAAATCAAGATTTGTTGCTAGAAGAAAGAGCCCACATACACTCAAAAAATCAACAAATTGAAAAGTTTCTTCAGCCACAGCCGATACAGAAATCATTATGAATCACTAAAATGCCCTTTGAGATATCACATTACTCTCATGTTCAAGACCTAGCTTATTTTACCTGGTAATTGTGATATACTAAACGAATCACAGTATCACAGTATCACAAGGTTGGAAAGGACCTCTGAGATCATCAAGTCCAACCTATAACCCAACACTAACACCAACCATCATCTAGACCATGGCACTCAGTGCCACATCCAATCTCCCCTTAAACACTCCAGGGTCGGCGACTCCACCCCCTCCCTGGGCAGCGCATTCCAATGGCCGATCACCCTTTCAGTGAAGAACTTTTTCCTAACATCAAGCCTAAACTTTCCCTGACGAAGCTTGAGTCCATGCCCTCTGGTTCTGTCACTGGTCACCTGAGAGAAGAGACCAACCCCTGCCCGACTACAACCTCCTTTCAGGTAGTTGTAGAGAGCAATGAGGTCTCCCCTGAGCCTCCTCTTCTTTAGACTAAACAGCCCCAACTCACTCAGTCGCTCCTCATAGGGCTTATGCTCCAGCCCCTTTACCATCTTCGTTGCCCTCCTCTGAACACATTCCAGTATCCTGACATCTTTCCCAAACTGGGGGGCCCAGAACTGTACACAGTATTCCAGATGAGGCCTGACCAGTGCCGAGTACAGGGGGACAATAACTTCTCTGGTCCTGCTGACTACACTATTCCTGATGCAGGCCAGAATGCCATTGGCCTTCTTGGCCACCTGGGCACACTGCTGGCTCATGTTGAGCTTCCTGTCAACCAGCACTCCCAGGTCCTTTTCTGCCTGACTACTCTCCAGCCACTCTGTCCCCAGTCTGTAGCTCTGCATGGGATTTTTGTGTCCAAAATGAAGTACCCGAGTTCATTCTATAATCTCTAGCCCAAACCTCTTTGGTTTAGTTGCAGCCCCCTACTAGCTTCTTATGTAACACCAGTTTATTCCACTGCACCAGCAACACTTACCATGGCTTTTATAGCTGCAGTCCTAACACGAGGGTCCTGGTCATTAAAATGATCTCCTATTATCTTCTGGACATCTTTGGCAGCCTGGTTTTCACCTTCTTTTGCAAGACCTTTTTCCACTGGTCCAAGACAGCCAATTAACTGAAGACACTTATTTCTTACACCATGGGAAGAATCTGTCAGATGCTGTGGAATGCAAGAGAAGAACACATGTAACTGGATTCTTATTGTTCTTTCACCTCTTCAAAACAACTAATCATATTACAATTCCTAGCAGCTATAAAATGTTAGTATGGTAACAGTTTGTTGAGAAAGATGAAAATAACTTAAACACTGACTACATTTTTTTTCCTGTGGCAGGGATAACTGCTTCCTGTCTCAGGAAGGCAGTCTTACCTTGCAGGCTACTTCTACCAGTCTCATCCTGACAGGTGGATTCTCTGTGAGTTTTGTTCCAATCACCAGCAGGGTGTCCAGCAACTGAGCGAGGACCTGGTGAGACTCTGCAAAACAGAACAGTGAAAGACTATGTACACACTCAGTGAGTTTGCAGACGACACCAAGCTGAGTGGTGCAGGTGACACGCCTGAGGGACCTGCACAAGCTTGAAAAGTGGGCCTGTGTGAACCTCATGAGGTTCAACAAGGCCAACTGCAAGGTCCTGCATGTGAGTTGGGGCAACCCCCAGCATCCATACAGGCTTGGAGATGCAGGGACTGAGAGCAGCCCTGCCAAGAAGGACTTTGAGGTACTGGTGGATGAAAAGCTGGACATGAGCCGCAATGTGCGCTCACAGCCCAGAAGGCCAACTGCATGCTGGGCAGCATCAAAAGAAGCGTGGCCAGCAGGACGAGGGAGGTGACTGTGCTATCTACTCCACTCTGGTGAGACCCCACCTAGAGTACTGCATCCAGTTCTGGGGTCCTCAGCACAGGAAGTACATGAACCTGATGGAGTGGGCCCACAGGAGGCCACAAAAATGATCAGAGCAATGGAACACCTCTCCTGTGAAGAGAGGTTGAGAATTTTGAGGTTGTTCAGCCTGGAGAAGAGAAGGCTCTAGGGGCATCTTATTGTGGTGTTTCAGTATTTGAAGGGGGGGGGGGGGGGGGCTGGACTACATGAGCTTTAAACGTCCCTTCCAACCCAAACCATTCTATGACTCTATAAATGATATGTAAAAAACCAAAAATAAAACCGTGACTTTAACAAAGTCATGAACAAGTTAACCTATACTTCCCTGTGTATTACAAATCCCATGCTAATAAACTAATGCCTTCTTGCTTTAGGTATGACGAGCTGGCCCACAGTATACGAGAAATGCTCCACAGAAGATTCCACTTAAAGAAGACTGTCCTCCAAAACAGAGCACTTTAGAAGCAATGAGCCTCACACAGATGCAAAAGCAAACTCTGCACTCTCTTAAAACAAAGGTGTACAGTAGGCAGGTCTGAGGAACATTATTCTCCTACTCAGAATATGATATTGCCCACTCACAAAAGTAGAAAAAGAATCACCACTCACAAAAGCAGAAAAAGAATACTCTGAGCAACAATTCCCAATGACACACTTCAGATGTAAGGCCTTGCCACTGTCCTAAATGCTTAAAGGCTACATGATGCTGCCTTGATCTCAAGCACTGCCTGGAAAGTGAGACCCACTCTCATTTTGAAGCGTGTTAATGGCATCATCCATAATGCAGTCTGGGGAAAATCCTGCAGTCTTCGATAACAAGCCCAGCAAGGAAGCAATCTTCAATCTCACAGAGGCATCATTCTCCTGGAAGGAAATGACAGAAACACTCATGCATTTTCCAGTCTTAAGAGTGCAAAATACTATACACAGGCAGGATCCATATATAATTCAGCATATGGGTCTGAGTTTTACTGTCAGGTACTTCCTCTTCCATACAAGCACAGCACACCCCACAGAAAATTAACCACCCAGAATGTTTACATGGCAGAGTCCAGCATATTTCAAAATTATTCTCTTATCCACACTCCCTCAAAATTGTTCACATTGTTTGAAAATTTAAGATTTAAATAAATGAGGTTTTCAAAATGCAGAAAAATTCAGTGTTGATAATGTTAGTATCTTTGCAACTTTTTAATGAACAAACGGGGGAATCTTAGATGGTGAACTAAGACCGATGGTCTCTTGACCTCTGCTAAGCAGCAGCATCTGCAGACTACAGAAAATAACTCTTTACCTTAATGGTGGGGAGGAATCCTGCCAATCTGATAGCAGAAAAGAAACCCAACCAACACATCAAGGCACAAAAAACCCCAACAAAACATATCTGCTCTTAAGCAACAGCAAAAGCTGTCACAGGTGATAATTACATAAATAAGTTCCACATGTGCATTTTAAATTAATTTTAAAAGTTCATGTATTTTAAAGAGTTATTATGAGTCTTCTACAGACTTGTGCACACAAGACTTCTGTTCATAAAGCATCATATTGCCAAGGATATCCAATACAGGGTGGAAAGCCAAAAAGACGTCTGGATTTCATTCTCAGATCTTACCAAGCAATTGTGCAAGGCTGAACAGAGATGCAGAAACATTACAACTATTACACCTTTCAACAAGTGCAGAAATAGTACAGTCACAACTTCTACAGCTTTCAACAGCATTAAGGAGACACTTCAATGTCACACACACCCCCCAAGCAACAAATGCAGTACCCGTGGGAGTAATCTCATTCTCAACTGAGCTGAGAAGCATTTTTTCGTTTCAGGGTCAAAATTATGTGCTTGAATAACAGTTACCATTGCTGGACTACTTAGACCAGTGGTAGGATGCACAGATTTCTACACTCTAATACATTTGGTGTTTACTCACCATTGCTCACAATCTTTTAATAAAGGACAATCCTATCCATGAGTACAAATTAAATCAGTGACTTCAAAAAGGACACTTACAAATGTATTTTGAAAGCCTTATGAATGATGTCTGCAACATCATTACTGAGTTATGAGCAGCCTCCCATCCCAAAGGGCATTTTCTCTCTCCTTCAAATGGTTCGTGAGCAGGAAATTAGAGAAATGTATCCTTTTAGTCTGCAGGTCTGATCACCGTCTCCACAATCAAAATACCAGTAAGTGAAGGTGTCTCTAACCCCTCAGGAATCGGGAAGGGACTTTCAGGATCACCTCAGGCCACTGTTGGAAGGCACACGGTCACTGACAGCAACACCAACTTACAGTACCCTCTCCCCCAGCTCTCCTGGCCACATCGTAACATGCCTTCTGCTCAGCTGTGTCGATTTAACTGTCAGCAGAGCCATGGGAACTATGGGTGGGAAAATGAAGAAAAATGGAAAAGCCAGATTGTTCCTCTGATCCATTTCAGAGGCCATTAGGATTGCTTGGGGACTGTCCTGGCATAACATAAAGGGATGAAGGTGCAGGAGGCTGCAGCATCACCTTAAATGCAACAACGACCCTACAAACAAATACATTATCACATAACTTCAATCGCAGCTACAGCTTTCAGGGTTAGGTTTCTGAAAGATCTGTTCAAAAGTGTTGGAGATACTAAGAAATCAGTTCTTCAGAAAACTGTGTCCTTAATTAAATAATGTCAGCTACTGGACTGCAATGCTTTCAAAGCAGAGTTTGTTAACAGACTGTGAACTTGAAAAATATGACCTCATCTGCAGATTTACAAGTCTCTCTCCTAATATAGGCTAAAACACAAACTTCGAACACAAAAAACCTGTGTTATTTGAACAAGAACCAGAGTTTTCCTCATAGAATAGTCAAGACAAGGAAGAATTTAGATCATGGGTGTCAAACTCAGCACCTATGGTCCGAATCTGGCCCTCCACCTCGTTTTACCCAGCCCAGCACCTTGTTTCTACCCGGCAGCAGCGCCGAGCTCCTTGCCCCTGTGCTCCTGCCAGCGCTGGTCATGTGTGCAGTGTGTGACGCGCGTTACGCTGCAGGAGCAGGAGAACAGCAGAAGCCGTGAATCTGATCAAGCTGAGCCAGCTCTGGACAACTGGGTTCCCTGGAAAACCTGTCCCTTGTTAACTCACAGCTAATCACGCAGGTCATCTGCAGGGATAAGATAGTCACGTGCCTGTAACAGGATCCTGAAAACAGCAGCAAAAGGACCAAGTAGTGTGATCAGAAATCACTCAGGTAAAGACTATGGTCATTCACCTCCTCACACAGGACTACCAACAGCTCAGGCCATCAGCAACCAAGTCAAGACCAGGAGGAGCCTGTGATGTCCCATTCCGTATCCAGCCCCAAGAAAACAAAACCAGAAGGAGAATTCAGGAAGCAGAGCTGTCTCCCAGCTTTACTACCTTATAATAATGCTCCAGCAGGATCCTGACAACCCCTTCCACGCTCTCCACTTCTACAGGCTTCCTAGTAAATTGGAGCAGGTACTGCAAGGCATCTGCAGGTGAGGTGGCTTTGCACAGGTCGACATGGAGCGCTGCTGACTTGCTGGGCTTGGTCAGACGAAGCTTCTTAGTGGACAAGTCCTCATGCTGCTGCTGCAAGCAGAGAAACATGATTCAGAACACAGAACAAATCCTGACCAACTTCTTTCCAGAGCAAACGCTGTCCTCATAGCAGTCACTGATCTCTCAATCAGCTGTCTGAGGCAAGAACACATCCCCAGTCCCTGGGGCTGCTCCCATCCTGCCCAGGCAGCCCCCACGCCTGGGAAACGCTGCTTCTCCCCGCCTCAGCTTGGGTCAAATCCTGCCCCTTCCAACCGCAGACAACCAGCCCAGGGCCTACACGGTTTCTCCCCTAGCCTACCGCAGCTCCCCCTACCCGAGAAATCCGCCGCCGTTCCCCCATCCCGGGCTGAGGGGAGCCGCGTCCTCTCCCCGAGGCAGCCACGGCGCTCCCAGATACCTCTCTTCTCGCCCTGAGGGGAGCCTACCCCAACTCCTGCCCACACCCTGAGGCAGTCCCTTCCCTCAAGGCAGCTCCTAAACCCGAGACTAATCCCTCTCACTCCTTCCCAGCCCCGAGACCCCGTCCTAAGGCGGCGGGCGGCAGCCCCGAGGAGACCCTCACTCGCCGGCAGCGCACAGCAGCGCTCGGAGCTGCTTCCAGCAGCGCTGCGTTACCTGCACCACCTTGGTGAACTCCTCATACACCCGCTTCTTCAAGTGCGCCGCCATCGCCGCGGCCGCGGAACCCGGAAGAGAAAACACAGCGGCGTCCGCAAGGAGGCGGTGAGGGGCGTGGCCGCTCTACCCAGCGGGAGGCTGCGCTCTATGGTCAGGCGGCCGGGCCCGGGCGGGGCGGGCTCCCCGTTGCCATGGGAACGCGGGCCTGGCATGGCGGCTGCGGCCCATTCCTAAGCGCCCGTAAGTTTCCCCCCAAAATACCCACCGATTTCGTTAGCATGTGGTGTTTGACCGCGTTTTTTACTGTCAGGTTGGTGAGACACTGTCACAGGTTGCCCAGGGAAGCTGTGGATGCCCTCTCCCTGGAAGCATTCAAGGCCACGTTGGATGGGGCCTTGAGCAGCCTGGTCTGGTGGGAGTTGTCCCTGCCCATGGCAGGGGGGTTGGAACTGGATGGGCTTTAAGGTCTCTTCCAACCCAAACCATTCTATGACCTTGGGGACAAGGTGATTTGGGAAGAATCCAAAGGAGGGCCACAGAGATTGTGAAAGGTCTGGAGAACCTGCCATGCAAGGAAAGGTTGAAGGAGCTGAGTCTCTTCTCCCTGGTGGGATCTCAGCACAGCATTCCCTGTGCTTCAGAGGCATCCACGAAGAGGATGACGGCTCTCTTTTCACATGCAGAGAAGACAAGGAGCAATAGGTGCAAGTTGCACCAGCAGAGTTTTCTTCTCAGTATGAGAAATAATTTTTTTTTACAGTGTGAACCACCTGGAACAGCCACCCCAGGGATGTGGTAGAGTTCACATCAGTGTGAGTTTTCAGGAGATGATGGGACCGACTACTTAGATAATCTCATCCAGGTTCTCTTTCCCACTAGAAGTTAGACCAGGTGGTCCTTTGAGGTCCCTTCCATCCTTGACAAAACTATTAAAGTTTCTCATGGCAACAGTCCTGTAGTCTTAGGAGGTTGGTTGGTTTGAGGCTTTAACTATCCTATAATCAGATTTTTTTTCCTAGTATCTAATTTCAATGTTCTGTCTTTGTTGTGGCTTAAGCCAGTTACCTCTTCTTCCACCCTTAGTACATACAAAGAATAGCTAATCTCCTTCTTAAAGCCTTCTATCTATTTGAAGGCCTCCTCAGTCTCCCTTCATCAAGGCTTAGCACCCCTAACAGCTTGGTTACGATCGTAGATCCTATTTTCTAAATCATTTTGCCTTCTCACACACTGGTTGTAACAGTTCTTACCAAGGTTATAAATGTAAGAGGTCTCAAAGAGTCACCTCATACCTACAGCAGGCTGCCCTGAGGTGGATAGTGTGGCTCCTGGGGGGAAATCTGTGCTAGTATGAGCACATCTGAAACCAAGCTTAATTAGGAATGATTCAGATCCATTAGCGTAAAGATAAAACTTCAGGTCTTTAGAATTCGGGAATTTGGGGGAGAAGATGTCAGTGAATAAAGCACTTCCGTATCATTCAAAGAGCTTTTTAAAGTTATTTATTTAACATCCCAGAGATTATTGTCCTTAACTGGAAGACACTGGGGGTGGCACTGAAATCCTTCTTTTTAACCTTAGATCCTGGTATAGAAAACAGAAAGGGAGCTTTTGCCTTCTTGTTAGAGTTCCAATTTTCATTTGAGCATGTGTTAATGCAGCTGTCAGTGTTTCCGTAAGGAATTGTGCATATGTGACCTGTTCCCATTTCACTGAGAGACCAACTCCATATATCCATGAGGTGTATTTGGGCTTATTCATTTCTCTTAGGTTGGGTGAGGTTGGATTGACTCTCAGATCTGGTGCTTTGAACTTATCTAATAGTCAGCAGCTCTGAACGAGTAAAATTCCTCCTTTTTCTGATAACTTTTAAATCGCACAGTTATCCCCTTAAACCCAAGTAACCAGTGGCTCTTAAGTGCTCTTTAAGTTGGCAAACGACCAAAGGAAGTAATTTCGTTGGCCCATGCATTTCTTCCTGTCCCTCTGGTAGTCCATGGCTTAATCTCCATGGCCCAAGTTAATTTGTTTTAATAATTGCTTTCTTCCCTTCCCCATTTCTTCCATTCACTTTGCTACCACCAGGTGAACAGGAACTTGTAGAAGTAGTCATGCGATTTGAAGCGAAACCCTTTTTCAGCAACGTGGGGCTGAAAGGATATTTTATACCCTTTGGCTTCAACATCCATTTGAATGCAGTCCAGCAGATCAGAGATACTTGGTGCTGCCTTCCAGGGGCCAAACTTTACCACTGATTTTTTATCCATGTCCAAGCTGTTCAAAGCATCCTGACATCTGGCTGCATCCTCCTCAGTTCTGACCACGCACACAATGACGCTGGACCGGCGGGATGCAACCGCCTCCGCCCTCGCAATGCGGATCATCAGTTCAATGTTCTCACTGTAGCTGGGCACACGGGCCAGAAACTGCTTCCTCGCCACAAGCTCCCCAAAGATCTGTGGGGAGTCCTCTAGCTGCTTGATTAGAGGTTCGATGTTGTAGAACAATGCCTCCTTGTAGACGTCCTGGATGCACTGTGTGGGCACTTGGTTACTGCGCAGGTACTCCAAGATATATTTGAAATAGGTGCCTGGCCTGTCGATGAAGAACCTCCCTTCGGAGTCAGTCCTGAGTTTGGGCTGGCCGGTGAACATCTCTGCCAGCTTGGAGCCAGGGTGTTTCTTTAAGGTGCTCAGCGTTGTTGTGTACATCTCCCCACCAACATTTAATTCCACAATTGGTGACATCTGCAAGTATCACAAGGGGACAAAAAGCCACGGGCGTTACGTATCTGAGGTTGTTAACGAGTGTTAAGGAAAAAGAAAAAAGGCAATTGCAGCTGGAAATCGGAAAGACGATGTGAAGAATGGTGTGAGCTCCTATCTCTTGGGGCTCAGATGAGAACATCCACCCCATTTATTGCTAAAAGCAGATTCAGGAAAATTACAAAGACCTCGTAACCAGAGCAGCAGAGACTGGGACATTTCTAAATGGCTGAGTCTGGGGTTTTAATTGTAAATACTGAACCAAGACACAAAAATCCAGCATGTCAGAGATGAAGGGCAGAAGCTGTTTATCAGAGCATTTAAAAAATGTGTGGTAGCTTTAGCCAGGGAGTAAAGGAAATAATTTATGCAGCTGTCATGGATTTAAGAAGGAAGAATGTAAAGTTTGGATTTTTGTTTAGATATTTTATTTCACCATGCATTAACATCACTGCCATCTGAAATGCATTGGAGGGGGCCTCAGTGCCCAGAAAGCTGGGACCTGGTGTCCAGCCTGGCCTTCCTGACGGTTCATTGCTGAAGAGTTTTAACAGCCCCCCTTTGCCCTCAGACATTTTTCATAGTACTCAGTAGAGGAGAAGAAGAGAGAGGAAAGGAGGCAGTTGTTTTCCCTCCTGCCGTCACTGCTGCAATGCAAGTCACATGCCTGGCCAGGACCGCACCTGCCATTGGAAAAGTGTGACTCGGTAAACAATCTTTTTATTCCATGAGCTCACCTGCTATTTCTTGGATCTGATCACGCAAGGATCTGCCTCAGTGCTCCTAGTCATATGCCTCAGGTGAAGTGTGTACTTAAGTGCTGTGCTGGATCCCACAGGTTCAGGCCCACGTGATGACGTGAGCAAACTGCACAGCTCACACAAAGAGAAGGAAGAGCTCCTGCTGCCCTCTCTCCTTTCCATCTTTGTACCTACCTACATGTTTCTGTAGCTCACCTTGTGCCAGCTCTGCTTCTTTTTCATCTTATTGAGCTGAATTGGCTCACAGAGGATTTAACAAGCACCAGAACGAGGAAAAGAAAGGGACAAGGAACAGACAACCTAGAGCAGGGGGAGACCTCTCCTTTAAACAGCAGCAAGCTATCAGCTTCAACAGAAATTTGCTTACAGCCTAAGCAAGCCAAGGAAACCATAGAAGATTCAGGCCAAAGACCCAGATGGAATATTCCTTTGCCCTAGTGTGGTTGGCTTCATCTCAAGGGCCAAGGAGGCGTAGAAAAATCATTCTGGCTGAGGCTGTCTGGTAATTTTCACTCACAAAAGAACATAGCCCAAAGCTGTTTCTGTACTAAAGCTTCTTGGTGAGGAAATTTGCCATTAGTCCTAGTGATAATAACAGCTTTCCCCAGCAGTGTTCATTTGATGAGAGAGTATTGTGCTTTTGAGCCTTTGCTCCTTTTCATATGGCAGGTCAAATATTTAATGCTGTTTCTCACTGGTACCAATGGATAACATGTTCTTCATTAATATAGTAGCCCAACTAACTGTATATTCTCAAATATTGATCAATGGTTTTGACCTGGGACTGATCATTGTTCCCTGCAGACAGGGAGTACTGACATCAGCTGATTTCCAGCTCTGTAATTAGCCAGAGAGGTGACACTTAGGAAGTCATTACACTTATCTGTGCCCCAGTTAATTAATCTGCAAAACAGTTACCTAGTTGGGTAAGTATTTTGCAAGCTGTACCTGAAAGGTGCCACATGAGGAGGGTGGATTTGTTAAAGACAGAGAGATCTGGGGAGAGGCTGTATGGCTACAACAGAGAAAGCAAACTGGTTATCAATAGACTGAGGCCAGAGAGGAAAAGGAAAACATCATCTGGTCATATCCCTGATTTCTGCCTAGTAGTATGCTGCTTGTCTTAAGATTGCCAATAATTTTCCTTAGACCTAGAAACAATACTGCTTTCAGCTGATGATTCTGCATGTCTACAATACAAGGCAGCTTTTGCATCATTAGAAAATCTAAGAACAATGGAAGGCCCTCACACCTCATAACGGGCTTTTGTTTAGGTATCTGATGAATTAAAGTTCACATCAAAATAATTCCACCTCTTGTCAAAGGAGAAAATGAACTACTCTGGTTATTTGCTGCTGCCAGATCTTGTGTGCCCTTCTGCAAGCAAACAGATTGGAGTGAGACACGTGTTTTTGCCTAGAGTTATGATCTTGGTCACATATCCGGCAAGCCCTGGTGTCTTCCAAATAGCAGATGGGAGAAAAACCACCTCTAATGTAGCCCAGGAGGGATTCTCTAAGCCCACAGGACGAAACTGTGCCCCTGAGTCCGTACCTTACTCACCGTATGCAGGCTGCCGGTGACCTGCTTCCCAAGGGGCTTGTGCTCCGACGAAATGCTCATCTTCCCCAAGCGTTGACAGCTCAGCGGTGTGGGAAAACTTGCTGCTCTGTGCTGAGGTCCTGTCCCACAGGTAGGGTGGCTCCTCGCCCAGTTCTGCTCCTCTTTCACTTGTTTTTATCTTGTTGGGTCATTTTTTTTCCAAGCTCCCAGACCAGTGACTGCCCCGGAGGCTCCAGTTTGCTCCTGGCACAGCCCTGGTACGGGTTGCAGGTGTAGGGAGAGGGGAGGGAACAACCTGAAAGCGGAAGTATTTGCTTATTAGATTTTGGCAACCAGCAAGGTGCAGGGTGGACTCAGTCTGGCTGCCAGTGCACACCTCCTGTAATACTATCTGTGTGTGACTAAGTGCCAAATAATCCTTTTCAAAGGAGGCCCAGTGCACAGAGCACCTTTGAGGAGACCTGCAGCGTGTACCTGTGTGACCTCAAACTTGCTATATCAAAACCAGTAAAGATTTTCACAACCTCTTGGCCTCCATGATCTGCACATTTTATCACAAACCATCTCATTGTTACCATTTATCATACCCATCAGTGTCAGATCACGTTGTCTATAGTCTGTCCAAGGTGGTGGCATTTTCTTCCTTGTCAATACATTCTCTGGGCACTGAGTTATTTGTGCAAAGTAAATAAAACAAAACCTGAATCTCTACTTGAACCTAAACTATTCTTTCAATTTCTTGAGGCATTGAAACCCTCACAAGGGTGTCTGTATTGATTACATATTTTAAAAGTAGAGTTTCAAATCAGAATTAGCCTAATTAACTTCTCCAGATCTGTACCACAGGCCTGCCGAGTCTCCTTCATTTTATTCTAGGTGTTTCTGAGCACACTGAAACTTTCAAATTAGTCTTGAGACTACTCATCTGTTCCGTGCCTTTGTTCCATTACAGTGGCAAAATTGCCATGGAACATGATTATCCAAAGGTGTAAGTCAATATTTGTGATGAGACAACATCTTTTATTAGATCAGTTAATATAGATGGATAAAAACATCTGTGCTTTAGGGCACGTGAGGCTTTTTCAGGTCTGTCATCTTCTCTTTCAAATTGCTTTGGGTTTTTTTACCATTTTTTTTCTATTTTTCCAATTTGCCAGTCCAATAAATGTGCTACCTCCTCTACCAACCTTACCTCACTCTCTTTCATTTCAAGCTGCTTCCTAATACCAGCAACCAAAGCAAAAATCTCAGGCAAATACAATGCTTCCTAAAAGTCTTCCTGATGCAGATTTTAGTGATGAAAATCAGCAGTGTGGTATGTAAGGAAACCCTTTACACAAAATCTGCATTGTGCTCATGGACACCAGCTTTGCTGGTTTTACATCCTCCAGGGATTTTGCTGCATCTGTGTCTTCCTAGAATAGAGCATTGATCTGACCAGAAGCTCTAGGCATGGAGCAAAAAGTGTTCTAATTTGCACTAGTTCACTACCCTGAGAACAAAGGCAGTTCTCACCCAAGGCTCCATGAAAGCTGGACCCAGGTTCTTTTGAATGCTTTTTGCATTTGGGTGAAACTCTCATAGAATCTGACTTACATTTTGCTTCTGTTGATATAAAACATTCCGAGCAACCCTCAATAATAACCTGTGTCTGAGTTATCCCTGCTGCTTTGAATAGAAGGGCTTAAATTTTCCCTTTGCCAGACCAGAATTAATAGTACTGGATGCATTAGTGAGGTCTGCTTGGGAGCCCAGGTTTTGTGACTTGCAATAAATGTTAACAAGTCAATGCTTATTGGAAAATAGGGACAACTGGAAGGTCTGCATCTTCTGTGCCTTTGATTCCTCCAAATCCCATTCTTCAGGATGGCTAACATAGGCGTATCAGAAACTATTCTGGATATAACTGACAGAGGAGGAGTTCCTACTCGTTCTATCCGACATGCCTTTGATACAGGAGGTGATAAACTTTCCTTCTGCATCTGCACAACTGGATAGGCAAGTGAACTGTCACCTCTCTGCTCCCACAGGCTTTTCACTAGAGAAGAGTGAAGAGCAGTGGAAGAGGTTACTTTGTTCAGAAGCTCAGCTGGAAGGTTTCCCCAAACCAGAATCAAGGGAGGCTGGTGGGGTTTGAGGAAAACCTTCAATGCCACAGTGCTGATCCTTAGCACTTCAGCAAAAGGATTAATTGTTAGCTGATGTCCACACCTCTTTTCTACTTCTAGGTCAACCACAGCTGGTCCTTCAGTCTGATGAACACACTGCTCTGGTTTCCCCACTCTTTTACTCTTTTTTTTTTTAATCTTGGGCACTTTTGATAGCACATTGTGGGCAAAGAATGAGCCTCAAAGTTTGTGAAGTATTTTGACTGGAAGTCAACATGTATGCAAAAACTCTGATTATTATTATTTATCCTACTTCTGAGACTTTTTAATCCCACCAACTGCATAACTTACTTTAAGATGGCATTAAGATGCTTTTAAGATAGCATGCTATACACATTACTCCCAGTTGTATTTTTTCCCCTTTTCAATGAGGATTTGTGTGAAATTAATCTGATCTTAAAAGGGACTTTAGGAAGAAGTTCTTCGAACCCAAGCCATGGGCATACTGCTGCCTTCCCATGGGAATTTGATGCCTTTTTTAAGGTGGTCATTCCAGAGATGGCATCCTAGATAACTAAGACCTGTTTGATATCACAGCTTTCCTGGGCAAGCATCTCACTCTGCATCAAATTCCTCTGTGTCTGCACTAAGTGGAAACAGTTGCTCTTGCAGTTTTCCAGTCCTCCTTTTACTCCATTTTCAAAGTCATGCTGAGGAAACTAGTGGATGGGAGGGTAGCCCATGAAAGGCAAAAGTGGGATCAGGGTTTTAGAGGGGACCAGAGGAGGCAGCTTCAACAAGATTGTCAGCCGGTTGTCAATCAACACCCCCTGTTCTCCTCCAGGCAGCTCTCCAGCCAGTCTTCCCCAAGCCTGTAACGCTGCACGAGGTTGTTGTTCCCCAGGTGCAGGACTCAGCATTTGGTCTTGTTAAACCTCATCCCGTTCATCTCAACCCATTGCTCCAGCCTGTCCAGATCCTCTGCATCACCTCCCTTCCTTCAAGCAGATCAACACTGCCATCCAGCTTAGTCATCTGCAAACTCGCTAAGGGTGCGCTCGATCCCTTTGTCCAGATCACTGATAAAGATATGGAACAAGACTGGACCCAGCACTGAACCCTGGGGAACAATGCTCATGATCGACCTCCAACTGGATTTAACTCCATTTGTTACCACCCTCTGGGCCTGGCCATCCAGCCAGTTTTTCACCCAGCAGAGGGTGTGTCCATCCAGGCCAATGGCAGCCAGTTTCTCAAGCAGAATGCTGTGAAAAACAGTGTCAAAGGCTTTGGTGAAATCCAAGTACACCACATCCATAGCCTTTCCTTGGTCCACTAAACGGGTGTCCTTGTCATAGAAGGAGATCAGGTTGGTCTGGCAGGACCTGCCTTTCATAAACCCATGATGACTTGGCCTGATCACCCGATTGTCCTGCATGTGCTGTGTGATAGCACTCAAGATCTGCTCCATGACCTTCCCCAGTACCGAGGTCAGACTGACAGGCCTATAGTTCCCCAGATCCTCCCTCCAACCCTTCTTGTAAATGGAAGTTACATTTGCCAGTCTCCAGTCAAGTGGCATTTCTCCAGTCAACCAGGACTGCCGGTAGATGATGGAAAGGAGTTTGGAGAGGACCTCTGCCAGCTCCCTTAATACCTTTGGATGGATCCTTTTGGACCCATAAACTTGTGTATGTCTAATTGGCCAAGCACGTCGCTAATCAAATCCTTCTGGATCGCTGGAGTTCATTCTCACCGTCTTCTGGCTCAGGAGGCTGAGTATCCTGAGAGCATCTCACCTTACTATTAAAGACCGAGGCAAAGAAGGCATTAAGTACATCTGCCTTGTCCTCATCCCTGATCACCATTGTATCCCTGCATCCAGTAGAGGATTCTCCTTGGTCCTCCTGTTGTTGTGAATATACTTGAAGAAAGATTTCTTATTGTCTTTCACCAAACTGGCCAGTTGAAGATCCAGTTAGGCTTTAGCTCTTCTAATTTTACGTCTACATGAACTCACCTCATCCTTTTAGTCCTCCTGGGACTCCTGCCCCATCTTCCAAAGCTCATAAACTTTTCTCTTCTTCCTGAGGTCAATACAAAGCTCTCTATTCAGCCAAACTTGTTTTCTTCCCCGCTGACTCATTTTACGACACACGGGGATGTCCTGCTCTTGCAACACCAGGATTTCCTTCTTGAGGAGCATCCAGCCCTCTTGTGCTCCTTTGTCATTTAGAGCTGTCTCCCAATGACCTTTATCAAGCAGCCTTCTAAACAGTTCGAAGTCTGACCTCTGGAAGTCCAAGACAGTTCTGATGACCCCTCTCCTTACTCCTCCAAGAACTGAGAATTCTATCATCTCGTGATCACTGAGCCCCAGACGTTCTCCAACAGTCACCTCCCCCACAAGTCCCTCTCTGTTCACAAACAGCAGATCCAGCAGGGTGCCTTCTCTAATCTGTTCACTCACCAGTTGTGTCAGGAAGTTATCATCCATACACTCGATGAACCTCCTAGACCGTTTCCTTTCTGCTGTGTTATGCTTCCAGCAGACATCTGGAAGGTTGAAATATCCCACAAGAACAAGGGCCAGCGATCACAAGACTTCTCCCAGTTGTTTGTGGAAAGCTGGGGAATGAGGTTCTTTTAAACAGTGGTGGATAGAGGAGAGGCAGCAGACTCGATGCAGCTCTTCTGAACTCCCATTTGGCCAGTTTTTGCTTCAGCTAGAACTTGGCAAGGCATCCCAGTCTCTTTCCTGGAGTTTTCCAGGGGATGCGCCAAGGAAAACCAGGTCTCTTGCAAAGGTCACAGGAAAACAGGATTTTGTTGTCTTTCGAAGCACATATGCTGATTCCTGCAGATTGCCAGGTTGCTCTGGTGAACTGTGGCCAGCCTGCACAATCTGTGAAAATTTTCCTGAGAAGCAAAACCATCAGCAATTTGCTTTAGTGCTGCTCAACAGCTGCACTGGTGCAGCTGGGCTGGTGGCTCTGCAGTCCGGGAGCCACTCCTAAATCAAACAGCCATGCGCTTTGCAAACACCATCAGCATTTCTACCTTCTGCTTTCCAGCTGTTTATCAGCTCCACCTACTTTCATGGACCTGGGAATGCCTAGATGGTGGCTTGTATCAGGATCTGAGCTGGCATTGGACAGGCTCCAGTACACCATCAAAAGCCAAGGGAGCAAAGCACTTCCTAGTAAAGCAAATGCACGTGCCCTCCCCAGTGGCTGAATGATGGGAAGCACACTCAGGATATAGACTTAATCACTCATATTGCCAGCCGTTAAAACAATTCAACAAGTCCATCAGTGTCCACATTCCTGAGAAATCACATTATTCTCCTGATCCTCATGACCATTGACTTCTTTCCTATGTTCATATCTTATTTAGCTTAGGTTGTGGGCTTTGCTGAAGCAAGAAGCCAAACTAGATACAACAGTGCTCTCTTCTTGCCCATCTTTCTCTATCTCCTTGTATGCTTCCCCTTCCTGAGCTCTCCTCCAACTCTTGACATGCCACATAGAGGGTGCAGGGCAGAGCTGAGTGTATGGGTGTCACTGTTCCCAGGTCCCTGTCACACAGCTGTCCTGTTGAAAGTGTTGTCATGGGTCAATTCAGTTTGTTACTCCATCTTGAGGGACACTGGATTGTCTCCAGTCCAAGTTCAGGCTGATGATGGTGGTCTAACCAGAAAAAGGACAATCTGCAGGTAAGAGGCTTATTTGAATGTAGTCTATAAAGGATGTCAGCCCAACTGGTGGGTTTATGCCTGGTCTTTTGCTGAGGATACAACTCACTTCTCCCAAGCTGGTGGTAGGAGAGGAGAGACTGGCTTGGTCATGGAAAAGCAAGGCTGAGAAATAAGACCATTTGTTGCCAGCTAGATAGACAGAAATAAGGAAGGAAAGAGAAGACAAGACTTTGACTATGTATCTCTGGGACCCTGTGAGAACAAGGCTTTGGCCAAGAAGAAATCCTTGGGCATCTGCTGTGGAAATAAGCTGCTGGGGAGATAGAGAAAGGACCTACGCTTTTGGGGCTTCGTCTGGATACTGGTGGCGGATATCCCTGTCCCTTTGTGAGATGCTCCTGCCACAAAATAAGATATGTGGGCTCGTGTGTATTTTTTCCAACACCTCCTTCTTTGACTTGGG
Organism: Dromococcyx pavoninus; assembly: GCA_033558185.1. Classification (NCBI taxonomy): domain Eukaryota; kingdom Metazoa; phylum Chordata; class Aves; order Cuculiformes; family Neomorphidae; genus Dromococcyx; species Dromococcyx pavoninus. The sequence goes on along the minus strand of JAUMJL010000286.1, from coordinate 39,691 downwards.
CTGTTGGTGCAATTAGGTGGTTTGTACAGTCACCATCTCACACATTATTCACATTTTACTCACTCTTTTCACATTACAGCAGCTCTGACTGGGTGGAATAGGGGCATTTCCCAATAGTCACATCATTGCAGAAATGTCTTGCTCCCTTTGGGTACCTTCAATGCAATGGTAAGCTTTGGTTTCTTTCCACTCTTGCCCTTTTTCTCTGATGGATGCTTGGACACAATATTTACAACATTATATGGATACCTGAATTTGTCCTTGGGCAGTGCTGGCGCTTTCATAGTGTGTCTCTCTAATAAATTGTGGCAGAACAAGATGCAGCAAATGAGAAATTGACCTTACTGTGCACATTGTGTCTTCCCTCTAAGTCAAAGCTCTGAATGAGCATTAACTCCTAAGCAAGGAGAAAAGGAAACTGTGGAACAAAGTGGCAAAAAGTTGACCAGGATTGTAGGAGGAGTGCTGGGCAAAAGATACACCATTCAAAGGTTCTGATGTCTAGGTCTTAAATTCTACTCCCTCCCTTTGAGAAGTGTTGTCTGAAACAAAGTTTAACATGTGTGCATAAAAATATGTATACAGTACAATGCACATGGAGTACATCTCTGTATGAGATGTGCATATGTATATTTTTGTCCCCTCTCCACATATATGTGGGAGTCCTTTTTATTTCCATTCTGTCTTTGAGCTTTAAGATGATTGCATAGCACATTTTAAGAGAATTCTTTTAGTCACAAGGGGTAATAAGTCTTTTTCTTAAACAAATTGCGTGATATTAATCTAATCATATGGATGCACACAGGGCAGCTGGAGAAGCCACAGTGTTTTGCTGCACTCATCAGACACCCAAACTCGCCCAGTTATAAAGCTTTAATAATAACAATCCACTTTAAACTGATAATGCTTCTCTATACCCCACATTAACATCCTCAGAGCTGTGGCTGGGCAAGATGTTGGAGTTTCTCTCAGACCTCTGCTGATTTGGTAGAGGATCTACAGGCATATCTGGGTCTTTGCCCGTGGCTATGCCAGGAGAAGCCTGAAGAGCAATAGTGGGACCACCAGGTTTGGGTTATCCTCTTTACTGAGAGACTTTCCCTGTCTCGTTGCCCTCCATGGCAGAGCCATCTTTTCAGCCTTGAAGAGTTCTCAGTCTCAGGGAACGTAAGAATGAATGGGAAAACCGAGCAATAAAAATAATATGTCCTTTCTTTTGCCCAGCATCATCTTCTTCTTAACAGAGGAGATGAAAATGTACAGGAAGCCTACTCTCCTCAGCTGTGATAGTACCTTTTGCTTTTTTCCAGTCAGTCCATCAGAAAATCTCTGCCAACCAACTGACAAAAATGATACTAACCAGAGAACATTTAGGGCAAGTGGTTGTTGTTATTGTTATTATTATTTAACTGCACAAGAGCCATGGGTGCTGAGCAGAGACCGCACAACTCTTCCCTCACGGCATAAGCCAAAGGGAGGCTGATGTGGTTTGGCTGGTGCACAGACTCATTGCTCAGCAGGCAGGCAGAGAGCTCATCTCTTCTTGTAGTTGGTGCTCTGCAGAGAAGGTCTCCATTAACACAACCGGGTTCATTATTAGTCTCCATCTCTCAAAACAGCATAAAGGACATTATGTTAATTTTGATGTATAGCAAAACTCCGCCTCAGAATGGGATGATCATGCTTGTCACAGAGAAATGTATTCCCCTGAGGAATTACGTGGGGCATCAGGAGTCCTCAGACCACTGCTAAGTTCCTTCTGTGCAAGGACTTTTGGATGTCAGAGCTTCTGGGGTGGTTTTGAGACTGTGCAGAGTTTAAGCATGGCTGATTTGGGGACAGCATCTGCCATTGCTGGTGACATCAGGACAGGGGATGTGGTGGGAGGGTGCTTTGAAGCCACAATGCATTTTGTTGTTAAATTGTGAAATAAGATTTCTCTTTTATGTTCTGTGCTATTAGAGTTTCACTAAAATAAAAGCAAGGGATGAAGTTTCTGCTTTTCTTAAAGTGCTGTGGAGCTCCAAAGTGCTGCTGAGCCACCAGAGCCCTGCTAATGGTGTTATTAACATGAGCATGAACCCTTGGCCAGACCTGGATTTTGGGGAAGGCAAAGAAGGATGGTGAGAGCAGGCTGGGATCCCAGCACAAGGCGGGGGCAGGATTACGGCAAGCTTTTCCAAGGCATAAGATCCAGAGGGCTGGGGGAACCTCTATCCCAAAGCAAACCTAACTTTCACTCCCCAGTGGAGAAACCCAGCGCTCCTCCCTGCATGGAAGCATGGCCTCTGTGGCCAAGGTCCCCCTGTTCACCATGGGCTGGGGGACAGTAGCTATACAGAAGCAACTGCTGGTAGGAAATACAGGACACATTTGCAATAGGCTTTGCATTTTGTTACATTATTAGAGAGATAGGTCAGGGAAGGTTTAGGCACATGCAGAAAAAAAGCATCACCTCAAAGTTACAGATGCCTTCTATAAAGCAATAACATGAAACACGCCTTTCTGCCCTTCAGAGATCCCGCTGGGACAGGGGTGAAATGAAGCAGCAAGGTTGCTGGCAGGATCAGCCACAGGGCAAGTCATATGGCACAGACAGCACCGGGCGGGCAGACGGCCGAGCTCTGCACTGCTCATGAAGAGCGTTCCTTGGTGGGACTTGGTGCAGGAGAAAAGGTGCCACTGGTCTGTGGACAATGGAACACCTTGTGGGGATAAACAACATAGTTTGGCTGCGACATCCTCACTCCTGGTCATGTCTCCCCCAAAACAAGGGTTAACATTGCAAAGTCCCTGTTAATACTCCCTCTTGTTGCTGTCACCTTTTTACTCTTTCCATTTCACTACAAGGAGCTTGGCTATGAACTCCATGTCTGGTGGGGCACAGGGATGTCTCCCCAAGGGTTCTCAGAGATGAAAGTCCGACCAGTGTGGAGAATAGGTTTCCATTTCCTCAGGTAGAGAAGATTTGAAGTACCTGAGATGATTGCAGGTGAAGTGTCAAATTTAAACATTCAGAGATCTGAAAGTGCCAAGTTGCTCCCTGAAAATGACTCAGTTGCAGTTTCCATCACAGAGAAAAGAGAAGCATCCAGAATGGTCACGTCTGGCAGCTTCTGAAGTCCTGAGTTAAAGCTCCTCCAACCACACAGCCCTTTTCTCCCTGGGATCTCATGTCTGCCCATCAGCAGCCAGACATTGCCTATGCTGCAAGATGGGAATTCTTGACAACGATATGGAGCTCACAAAGTGACCTTTTTCTTCAGTGGCACAGCTTGCACCAGTGGGCACTTGAGAAAGAGAAATCCAGGAGGATGTATCTGTTGAGCAATGCAGTGCAGACTCATAAATCCTGAGCTTTGGGGATGTGATGCAAGCATTATAAAACCACTCAGCTGATGGGGTAAGAGGACAAAGCATTTTATCCTTCCTCCAGCTCCTCCTTCGCGCTACTTCCCTCCAAGCTCTTACCACAAAGGCTGGGCGTGCAGGCTCAAGAGTTGGCCTGATTTTCACTGACGTTGAACTGCTCCAGGATCTGACTATACCTCCAGGTGAGGGCTTTAGCGTTTTTGGTGAGGTCTGTCAGAACTTGCTGCAAGCCGATGACGTCATGAGGGAGGCGCTCTTCCAGTTGCTGTCTGTACCCTCATCAAAGGCTGTATTGGCATTGACACTGGTGGGGCTCTGGTCAGTGACAGAGGTCAGGCCTTTCTTCACCATGGGCTTGATGGCCTTGAGGAGCTGGTAGCCAGGCCACGCTTGGCTCCAGCCCAGCTGGAGCTTGGCCACACCGTGTCCCTGGCTCTGTGTAATCTGTCCTGGCCCAGCCTTCTTATGGCCTTTGCCCGAGTGGGCCAGGAGTCTGTATCTATCCTGATGCCAGGAATGGGGTTGCCAGTTTTTGCCCATTGGTTCTTGTCCTGTCACTGGGTGCCACTAGGAAAGGACCTGGCTTGCCCGCTCCACACTCTACATGAGGTCTTTGTACACATGGATAAGATCCCCCTTGAGCCAGGATCCTGGCAGCCTACCTGTCCCAGAGGGCAGGGGGTTGAGTGGCTGGGACTTTTGGGGACAGGTTAGAGAAGGCTATTTGGAATTTCTTATTGATTTAACATTTTGGTTAACAACTGTCCTCTTTCCTCCTGATCCTAAGCCTGTGGCCCCAGAGCACCCTGAATCCAAAGGCGGGGCAGCACAGGCAGGGACCCTGCCCTGCTGTGAGGGGCAGCGATGCTGGCAGCCCACCAGTCCTAGGGGGGTGGGGATGAATGTCTGGGACTTTTGGGGACTGCTTAGAGAAGGGTATTTGGAATTTCTTATTTATTTAACATTTTGGGTCACAACTGTCCTCTTTCCTTCCTGATCCTGATCCTGAGCCTGCGAGCCCGGGTCTCTGCTTTCCCTTTAATTAGATGTCATTAAACAGCTAAAAATAAACCTGAAATCCTGATTCACTTCACCAATGTGAACAGAACCTTTGCTTTCCCCGTGGCTGCTGACAGCAGTGCCGGTGCCCGGGAGCCTTTCCAGGGCAGCGCAGAGCCAGCCTCCCCCTGCCACGCTGGAGAGGGCCTCATCTGCCCCTCCTGCCCTCGTCCTGCCAGGGAGCTGTGCTGGGTTTTCCTAGGACAAAGACCTTTTCTGTGACCATCTCGTGTCTCTTATCAGTCATGTCCAGCAGCGGTGTCCAGCAGCAGGGCACTGTCCAGGCCTGACGCATGCCCGGGGCAGTGTGACGCAACGCCCTGCAATCGGAGCAGGCAGAAGATTCCTGTGAAACAGCTGGATCCGAGCTGCCTGGCCAGACAGCAGCTCCCAGAGAGGAACATGTGGGTCCTGGGGTACTGCAAGTGGCCCACAAGTCACTAGGGTGTCCTTCCAGCTGTCCCACACCACAGACCTTTGCTGGGAACATCTTATGTCTCTTATCAGTCACGTGCAAATGCGGTGGTGAGCACTTCCCCCGGGCATCCCCAGCCTCTCCAGCTGCCCAGTGCACAGTGTGAGCCAGAAGCCATTGCTGGAGGTGAGCGCAGGCCTTCCTGGCTGTGACCACCATCTCTTCCAGGTGACACAAGTCCCATGCCTAAGCTCCAGCCACGTAGACCATCAGAAGGACATCACCTCCCGCATGGCCCTCACCTCACATGGGAACAACTTCCCTCCCTTCTTCATGGTTTGTTGAAAGGAGAGAAGCACTAAAGCGGGTTTGCAGGCCCTGTGCCCATCTTTCATCTCCACTTATCCCGTTGCCTGGGGCCATCACACCCCAGCTGCAGGTGGCATTGCAATGGGGACTGCTTCGGTGTCTCCCAGTATCCCCCTTGTGCTCCACTTTCTCTGGATAAGGCAGAAGGCTGCAACGTCACCACGGTTGAAGAGTGACACAGGGAGTGGATCTGCTCCTAAGTGCTCACACTGGCTGGAGGATCTTGTGTTTTTCCATGTACTGGGCGACTTGGTCCTTGGCGGATGCTCGTGTAGAAATCAAGACTCTTGGGCTCTGGAGCAATGAGATTCTCGGGTCTCCACAGCCACAGACCCGGTGTTAGGGCAAGCCTCTTCCTGACCCACCATCCTTCTGATGAACCTTTCTGCAACCAGGCAGGGGAGAAATCTCACCACTTAAGTGTTCCTGAGTGCCCCCATGTCACCCTCAGCACCTCCTGCTCTCGGATCCCCGCTGTGTCTCTTCCCCCCCCCGCCCCCGATCTGCTGGTACTGGCCTTGTCTTTGCTCAGTCCTGCCTGGCACTCTTTCAGGTGTCACAGGGCTTCAGATCCTGCCCCCAGATGCTGTCCCCTCCCAGAGGGTCCCTGCCATCCTTCCTTGAGCTGCAGAGTTGCCAGATCCACTCTCCACATCTCCCATCCTGCCTCTGGTAAATCAGCCACTGGTGCCTAGGGTCCCTCCCACTGCAGGGAGCCTGATCCAAAGCCAAGTCCGTCTTGAAAACTGGTAGAAAATTCCTGAACATAAAGAAGAGACAGGATTCTGCATTGTAATCCAAATGTGGGCACGGGTCTGGGGCCCAGTGGGGTGGGTTACTTCCAGAGGGGATTAGACCTGCAGCTTTGATGGCCATCGGCCCCCCTTGGAGCAGCTCTGGGAGAGAAACCCCGATATGCAGGAGGAAGGTGTGGGGAGCTGTGGGGCACAGGGCAGCACTTGCAGTGTGGGGACAACCCCAGGGAGACCTTTGAAGAGAATCCTGAACCTGGTGACTCTTTCCTGTAAGCGATGGTATCTGCCCTGCTCCATTTTGGGTGCACTGCATGGGGCTCAGAAAGAAATCTTTCAGGATGAGGGTGGTGAGGCACGGGAACAGGTTGCTCAGAGAAGTTGTGGATGCCCTATGTCTGGACAGGGCTTTGAGTTACCTGATCTAGTGGAAGGTGTCCCCTCAGACAGAGGGAGATTGAACTAGATGGTCTCTGAAGGTCCCTTCCAATCATCTGACCCATCCCATCTCTTTGTGATACTTTATCCCTTCAAACTCCCCATCAATGAAAGGGAAAGTTCCCTCGCAGGGGAGCGCGTGTTCCCCTGCCCCACGCTGGAGCACTCCCTGAGCGCTCCGGACAGCAGAAAGCACCACACTGACAACAGCTTCTCAGGGCTCATTTTATTATCAAAGTGTGGGGAAAACGTCCCTCAGAGTCCAGGTACCAGCTGGAACAGGGCTCAGCAGTCACAGGGAACCATCAGAGGTCAGGGTCATCGTGCAAATCCACCACCTTTGTGCCTCTTTGAAAATAAAGAGGAGAGCACGATGTGTGCGGCCCTTCCGATGGATCTCCCAGCACCACCAGATGCTTCTTCCTATGAGGATAAGGCACCATCCGGGTGGTCGCAGCCGTTGCTGGCGTTCAGTCCCAGCTCTGGGAGATCAGCTGTCGCGGTGCACGGAGGGTGAGCAGGGCTGCAGAGGAGCCCACGATGGTCGTCAATGGGGCCGTCCTCTCCTTTGTGCCACCAGCGCCCCTCCTGCAACGGCAGCTGTCCTTAGCCCCAAAGACCTCCCCAGGGAGAGCCCTGCTCCACCACTCCCAGGTCTGGAGAACATGAAACCCTGGGGTCTCTGCAGGGAGGGATGGGAAGAGTCCCTTCCTGCAGCAGGGTCATCTGCAGCGTTTGAGGGCACAGCCCCAGTTTCAAGGGTTTCCTCAGGAGCTCCCCATCCCTGCAAACGGGGGGACCACCCGGGGATATCGGCCACCCCTTGTCCCAGTGCCCCTGGGCTCTGTGTCCCTCAGCACTTACCTGGGGGCTGGGGCAGGGTCACCAGCTGGGCTGGCCCTCGCTGGGGCTGATCTGCTCCAGGATCTGGCTGTACCTCCGGGTGAGGGCGTTGGTGTCCCTGGTGAGATGGGTGAGGACCTGCTGCAAGCCAGCCAGGTGGTGGGACAGGCGCTCTTCCAGCTGGGCGTCCGTGGTGTCATTGTCATCGGAGGATGTATCGGTGTCGGCGCTGGCACTGGTCGGGCTCTGGTCGGTGACAGAGGCCAGGCCTTTCTCTACCATGGGCTTGATGGCCTTGAGGAGCTGGTAGCGCTCGTAGAGGTCTGTGCGGCCGCCTGAAGCCGGGGCTGCCCCCTCCTGCTGTGGGAAGACTCCCCGGAGCAGGCTGGGGAACATCACCTCCTGCTCCATCTTCTGGGTGGCCGAGAGGTACTGTTCCATGTCCCCACTCGCACGGCTCCGACAGCGCTGGTCTGGGCTCTTCTCGGGATGCTGCCTGCTCCCCGTCCCCGCCGAGGGCTTTTTATGTGGGGCTGGGGCACGTCCCTCCTCTGCTCCCCTCCTCTGCTCCTCTCTGCCAGCCCCGGGCCAGGCTGGAGGGCCATGGGGCCGGGCTTGGCTCCAGCCCAGCTGGGGCTCGGCCGTGCCATGTCCCTGGCTCTGTGCAATCTGTCTGGGCCAGGCTCCTGGTGGCCTTTGCCAGAGCTGGCCGGGGGTCTGGCTGCATCCTCACGGCAGGAGTGGAGCACTGAGGAGGTGTCTGGGGCCTCTCCTGCCCTGTCCCCTCAGAATACCAGGGGTGTCCATTGTCTTCCAGTGCCTTCTCCGTGCCCTGAGCTGGCTGTCATCAGCACCATGGGAAAGTAACTGTAATCTGGACAGTTTTGAAGAGGGTGGGAGGAGAGTGCGTGATGTCTTTTTCTGGAGAAACAGAGTCCCCCTTAAGCCATGCCTGGCCACCCTCTTTCTTCAAGGCTGGTGTGAGGGTCTCATGCAGCCCACCCTTGGCAGGTGGCCTTGATAACAACCCTTGCTCAAAGAAGGAGGTGACAATGAACAGGTGATATCTGTCTGAAGGATGCTTTCCCAGAACTGATTATGTTAAGGAGGAAGCTGACCATCCACTACATCAAATAGTGACCAGGGAAAGAGAATTCTAAAGCCAAGAAGGTGCTGCCTGAAAGGAAACATGAAATATCCCAGTGTGAGGAAGAGACCTTGAAGGGCCTATGGGAGGATCCAAAGCCTTTTGGACAGTGCCATAGCAGCTCTGAAGGCATCCCAAACTCAAAGGGGTTCTGGTCGCGTCCCCATGCCAGGAGTGGGGCAGCCAGGAGATGTCTTGGGCCACTCCTGTCCCATCCCATGTCCCCCAGCCCAGCGCTCCTGGGGCTGGGGGAGCAGGACCTCTCCTGTCCCTGCTGCGGGCTGGCTGCAGGCAGCAGTGCTGCCGGGGGTGGCACCTCTTCCCTTTCTTGCTGCCACGTGCTCATGACATGAGCCCTGTGGGGACATTGAGCAATCCCCTTCTGCAGGCGCATGGAAAATCACCTGGGGATGTGCAGCAACAGGAGGTCACAGGTGAGGGGCTGGGGACTCAGCAGCCAGCTGGTGCCCAGCCACAGGGGTTCCCAGAAATGTCCCCTTCCCCTGGACTCTCCCAGAGCTGGGCAGGGACAGGGATGGGCCCTAGCACCAGGATATGAAATGGTCGCTGTGGCCAGGAACCATTGCTGCCCACGGGGGAGCGAGACGGGGCCACCCCCAGTCCCCCACCCCCATTCTAGAGCAGGGGCCATGGCTGGGGCAATGGCCGGCACTGCCGGTCCCTGTGTGTCCCTGCGCTGTGTGGCAATCAGGGAAGATTGTTCTATTTGGGGAAAGGCCACGGGGTCTCTTGTCCATTTTGCAACTCTTGCTGGTGGCAGCTTTCCCATCCCCCTAAAATGTCTTTGCCAGGTGCCAGCACTGCTGCCTGCCTTCTGCACCCCAGAGATGTCCCCACTGCCCCTCTTGTCCCTTCCTGGCTGCCCCCAGCATTTCTGAGTGTCCTGCCATGGGGCCCAGCACTGTACAGGTGTGTGTAAGCCTGTGCCTCATGCTTTTGGGCATCTGGGCCATCATGTGATCTTCCAGGACGTGCATGGACGTGGAGGTAACATTGTGTCCCCCAGTGTGGCCATGGTGGCTTTCATTTTCCTTGAGGCTGGACCTTCACTGTTGGATTCATGGAGGACACATTGGTCTGCAGGCACTAGTAACAACCATCAGCCTCTGCTGGGACATGTCCTTCCCCCTGGGGACACATGGACTGGTGTCTCTCCAGCCAGCCCCTGAGAGGTGGCTCAAAGCCACCATTTCCCAGGATGTGAGTTTCCTTCCAAAGACATTTTAGGGGGATGGGAAAGCTGCCACCAGCAAGAGTTGCAAAATGGACAAGAGACCCCGTGGCCTTTCCCCAAATAGAACAATCTTCCCTGATTGCCACACAGCGCAGGGACACACAGGGACCGGCAGTGCCGGCCATTGCCCCAGCCATGGCCCCTGCTCTAGAATGGGGGTGGGGGACTGGGGGTGGCCCCGTCTCGCTCCCCCGTGGGCAGCAATGGTTCCTGGCCACAGCGACCATTTCATATCCTGGTGCCAGGGCCCATCCCTGTCCCTGTCCAGCTCTGGGAGAGTCCAGGGGAAGGGGACATTTCTGGGAACCCCTGTGGCTGGGCACCAGCTGGCTGCTGAGTCCCCAGCCCCTCACCTGTGACCTCCTGTTGCTGCACATCCCCAGGTGATTTTCCATGCGCCTGCAGAAGGGGATTGCTCAATGTCCCCACAGGGCTCATGGCACGAGCACGTGGCAGCAAGAAAGGGAAGAGGTGACACCCCCGGCAGCACTGCTGTCTGCAGCCAGCCCGCAGCAGGGACAGGAAAGGTCCTGCTCCTCCAGCCCCAGGAGCACTGGGCTGGGGGACATGGGATGGGACAGGAGCAGCCCAAGACATCTCCTGGCTGCCCCACTCCCGGCATGGGCACGCGACCAGAACCCCTTTGAGTTTGGGATGCCTTCAGAGCTGCTATGGCACTGTCCAAAAGGCTTTGGATCCTCCCATAGGCCCTGCAAGGTCTCTTCCTCACACTGGGAGATTTCATGTTTCCTTTCAGGCGGCACCTTCTTGGCTTTAGAATTCTCTTTCCCTGGTCACTATTTGATGTAGTGGATGGTCAGCTTCCTCCTTAACATAATCAGTTCTGGGAAAACATCCTTCAGACAGATATCACCTGTTAATTGTCACCTTCTTCTCTGAGCAGGGGTTGTTATCAAGGCCACCTGCCAAGGGTGGGCTGCATGAGACCCTCACACCAGCCTTGAAGAAGGAGGGTGGCCAGGCATGGCTTAAGGGGGACTCTGTTTCTCCAGAAAAAGACATCACGCACTCTCCTCCCACCCTCTTCAAAACTGTCCAGATTACAGTTACTTTCCCATGGTGCTGATGACAGCCAGCTCAGGGCACGGAGAAGGCACTGGAAGACAATGGACACCCCTAGTATTCTGACGGGACAGGGCAGGAGAGGCCCCAGACACCTCCTCAGTGCTCCACTCCTGCCGTGAGGATGCAGCCAGACCCCCGGCCAGCTCTGGCAAAGGCCACCAGGAGCCTGGCCCAGACAGATTGCACAGAGCCAGGGACATGGCACGGCCGAGCCCCAGCTGGGCTGGAGCCAAGCCCGGCCCCATGGCCCTCCAGCCTGGCCCGGGGCTGGCAGAGAGGAGCAGAGGAGGGGAGCAGAGGAGGGACGTGCCCCAGCCCCACATAAAAAGCCCTCGGCGGGGACGGGGAGCAGGCAGCATCCCGAGAAGAGCCCAGACCTGCGCTGTCGGAGCCGTGCGAGTGGGGACATGGAACAGTACCTCTCGGCCACCCAGAAGATGGAGCAGGAGGTGATGTTCCCCAGCCTGCTCCGGGGAGTCTTCCCACAGCAGGAGGGGGCAGCCCCGGCTTCAGGCGGCCGCACAGACCTCTACGAGCGCTACCAGCTCCTCAAGGCCATCAAGCCCATGGTAGAGAAAGGCCTGGCCTCTGTCACCGACCAGAGCCCGACCAGTGCCAGCGCCGACACCGATACATCCTCCGATGACAATGACACCACTGACGCCCAGCTGGAAGAGCGCCTGTCCCACCACCTGGCTGGCTTGCAGCAGGTCCTCACCCATCTCACCAGGGACACCAACGCCCTCACCCGGAGGTACAGCCAGATCCTGGAGCAGATCAGCCCCAGCGAGGGCCAGCCCAGCTGGTGACCCTGCCCCAGCCCCCAGGTAAGTGCTGAGGGACACAGAGCCCAGGGGCACTGGGACAAGGGGTGGCCGATATCCCCGGGTGGTCCCCCCGTTTGCAGGGATGGGGAGCTCCTGAGGAAACCCTTGAAACTGGGGCTGTGCCCTCAAACGCTGCAGATGACCCTGCTGCAGGAAGGGACTCTTCCCATCCCTCCCTGCAGAGACCCCAGGGTTTCATGTTCTCCAGACCTGGGAGTGGTGGAGCAGGGCTCTCCCTGGGGAGGTCTTTGGGGCTAAGGACAGCTGCCGTTGCAGGAGGGGCGCTGGTGGCACAAAGGAGAGGACGGCCCCATTGACGACCATCGTGGGCTCCTCTGCAGCCCTGCTCACCCTCCGTGCACCGCGACAGCTGATCTCCCAGAGCTGGGACTGAACGCCAGCAACGGCTGCGACCACCCGGATGGTGCCTTATCCTCATAGGAAGAAGCATCTGGTGGTGCTGGGAGATCCATCGGAAGGGCCGCACACATCGTGCTCTCCTCTTTATTTTCAAAGAGGCACAAAGGTGGTGGATTTGCACGATGACCCTGACCTCTGATGGTTCCCTGTGACTGCTGAGCCCTGTTCCAGCTGGTACCTGGACTCTGAGGGACGTTTTCCCCACACTTTGATAATAAAATGAGCCCTGAGAAGCTGTTGTCAGTGTGGTGCTTTCTGCTGTCCGGAGCGCTCAGGGAGTGCTCCAGCGTGGGGCAGGGGAACACGCGCTCCCCTGCGAGGGAACTTTCCCTTTCATTGATGGGGAGTTTGAAGGGATAAAGTATCACAAAGAGATGGGATGGGTCAGATGATTGGAAGGGACCTTCAGAGACCATCTAGTTCAATCTCCCTCTGTCTGAGGGGACACCTTCCACTAGATCAGGTAACTCAAAGCCCTGTCCAGACATAGGGCATCCACAACTTCTCTGAGCAACCTGTTCCCGTGCCTCACCACCCTCATCCTGAAAGATTTCTTTCTGAGCCCCATGCAGTGCACCCAAAATGGAGCAGGGCAGATACCATCGCTTACAGGAAAGAGTCACCAGGTTCAGGATTCCCTTCAAAGGTCTCCCTGGGGTTGTCCCCACACTGCGAGTGCTGCCCTGTGCCCCACAGCTCCCCACACCTTCCTCCTGCATATCGGGGTTTCTCTCCCAGAGCTGCTCCAAGGGGGGCCGATGGCCATCAAAGCTGCAGGTCTAATCCCCTCTGGAAGTAACCCACCCCACTGGGCCCCAGACCCGTGCCCACATTTGGATTACAATGCAGAATCCTGTCTCTTCTTTATGTTCAGGAATTTTCTACCAGTTTTCAAGACGGCCTTGTCTTTGGATCAGGCTCCCTGCAGTGAGAGGGACCCTAGGCACCAGTGGCTGAGTTGCCAGAGGCAGGATGGGAGATGTGGAGAGCGGCTCTGGCAACTCTGCAGCTCAAGGAAGGATGGCAGGGACCCTCTGGGAGGGGACAGCATCTGGGGGCAGGATCTGGAGCCCTGTGACACCTGAAAGAGTGCCAGGCAGGTCTGAGCAAAGACAAGGCCAGTACCAGCAGATCGGGGGTGGGGGGAGGGGGTGGGGTGGGAAGAGACACAGCGGGGATCCGAGAGCAGGAGGTGCTGAGGGTGACATGGGGGCACTCAGGAACACTTAAGTGGTGAGATTTCTCCCCTGCCTGGTTGCAGAAAGGCTCATCAGAAGGATGGTGGGTCAGGAAGAGGCTTGCCCTAACACCGGGTCTGTGGCTGTGGAGACCCGAGAATCTCATTGCTCCAGAGCCCAAGAGTCTTGATTTCTACACGAGCATCCGCCAAGGACCAAGTCACCCAGTACATGGAAAAACACAAGATCCTCCAGCCAGTGTGAGCACTTAGGAGCAGATCCACTCCCTGTGTCACTCTTCAGCCGTGGTGACGTTGCAGCCTTCTGCCTTATCCAGAGAAAGTGGAGCACAAGGGGGATACTGGGAGACACCGAAGCAGTCCCCATTGCAATGCCACCTGCAGCTGGGGTGTGATGGCCCCAGGCAACGGGATAAGTGGAGATGAAAGATGGGCACAGGGCCTGCAAACCCGCTTTAGTGCTTCTCTCCTTTCAACAAACCATGAAGAAGGGAGGGAAGTTGTTCCCATGTGAGGTGAGGGCCATGCGGGAGGTGATGTCCTTCTGATGGTCTACGTGGCTGGAGCTTAGGCATGGGACTTGTGTCACCTGGAAGAGATGGTGGTCACAGCCAGGAAGGCCTGCGCTCACCTCCAGCAATGGCTTCTGGCTCACACTGTGCACTGGGCAGCTGGAGAGGCTGGGGATGCCCGGGGGAAGTGCTCACCACCGCATTTGCACGTGACTGATAAGAGACATAAGATGTTCCCAGCAAAGGTCTGTGGCGTGGGACAGCTGGAAGGACACCCTAGTGACTTGTGGGCCACTTGCAGTACCCCAGGACCCACATGTTCCTCTCTGGGAGCTGCTGTCTGGCCAGGCAGCTCGGATCCAGCTGTTTCACAGGAATCTTCTGCCTGCTCCGATTGCAGGGCGTTGCGTCACACTGCCCCGGGCATGCGTCAGGCCTGGACAGTGCCCTGCTGCTGGACACTGCTGCTGGACATGACTGATAAGAGACACGAGATGGTCACAGAAAAGGTCTTTGTCCTAGGAAAACCCAGCACAGCTCCCTGGCAGGACGAGGGCAGGAGGGGCAGATGAGGCCCTCTCCAGCGTGGCAGGGGGAGGCTGGCTCTGCGCTGCCCTGGAAAGGCTCCCGGGCACCGGCACTGCTGTCAGCAGCCACGGGGAAAGCAAAGGTTCTGTTCACATTGGTGAAGTGAATCAGGATTTCAGGTTTATTTTTAACTGTTTAATGACATCTAATTAAAGGGAAAGCAGAGACCTGGGCTAGCAGGATCAGGATTAGGAAGGAAAGAGGACAGTTGTGACCCAAAATGTTAAATAAATAAGAAATTCCAAATACCCTTCTCTAAGCAGTCCTCAAAAGTCCCAGACATTCATCCCCACCCCCCCGCCCTAGGACTGGTGGGCTGCCAGCATCGCTGCCCCTCACAGCAGGGCAGGGTCCCTGCCTGTGCTGCCCCGCCTTTGGATTCAGGGTGCTCTGGGCTCAGTCGTAGTCGTGCTGCTGCTGCCATCACCTATGACTGCAGGATCTGGGGAAAAGCACCCCGCAAACTCACACCTGCACACCCCAGGATCCTGTCTCCCTGCTTGGCCAGGTTGGTCATGAGCCATCAAGGCATCCTCAGGCCAAAGACATCCAACAACCTCCCAGGAGGAGGTGGAGGGACAAGAGCCCTCCCCTCTGCTCAGCCCTGTTTGGACACATCCAGATGCTAGGTCCAGTCTGGCTCCCCAGTATAGGGAAGACATGGATGTACTGGAGAAATTCCAGTGAAGCACCATGAAGGTGATGAAGGAGCTGGAGCACCTGCCATGTGAGGAGAAGCTGAGAGAGCTGGGAGTGTTCAGCCTAGAGAAGAGAGGTTCAGAGGGATCTTATCCACGTGTATGAATTCTTAAAGGAAGGCAGGAAGCCAGGCTCTTCCCAGTGGCACCCAGTAGCAGGACAAGAACCCATGGACAAAAACTGAAGTGTAAGAATCCCAGCTGTACATAAGGAAAGCATTTTTCCCCTAAAATGGAGGGCGGTCAGAGCTTGTCACTGACTGCCCAGAGAGGTGGGGCAGTCTCCAGCTTCAGAGATATCGAAACCTCAACTGGCCGTGGTTCCGTTGCTGATCCTGCTTGACAAGGATTTGGAATACATCATCTCCAGAGGTGCCTTCCAGCCTCTCCAATAATGATTCTGGCTCTGCTTCTGCCTGGTGCCCCAGTGCTGTCAGCCCATGAGGTGGCTGCTGCCTAAGCTGCTTATGGCATCCAACTGGGAGGATGATCCTCCAGACCTGCGTGGAGGTTGGGATGCTGGCAGGGCTGCTTTTGGCACTGTCCAAAAGGCTTTGGCTCCTGCCATAGGCCCTCCAATGTCTTCCTCACACTGGGAGCTTTCATGCTTCCTCTCATGTGGCACCTTCTTGGTTTTAGAATTCTCTTTCATAATTCCCTGGTCACTATATAATGTAGTGGATGGTCATCTTCCTCCTTAGCATAACCAGCTCTGGGAAAACATCCTTCAGACAAATATCACCTGTTCGTTATCATCTTCTTCTTCGAGCATGGGTTGCTATCAAGGCGACTTGCCAAGGGTGGGCTGCATGAGATCTCCCCAGACGAGTCTTGACAAGGAGAGTGGCCAGACATGGCTTATGTGGGACAGGGCAGAAGAGGCCCCAGACACCTCCTCAGTGCTCCACTCCTGCCGTGAGGATGCAGCCAGACCCCTGGCCAGCTCTGGCAAAGGCCACCAGGAGCCTGGCCCAGACAGATTGCACAGAGCCAGGGACATGGCACGGCCGAGCCCCAGCTGGGCTGGAGCCAAGCCCGGCCCCATGGCCCTCCAGCCTGGCCCGGGGCTGGCAGAGAGGACAGCAGAGGGGAGCAGAGGAGGGACGTGCCCCAGCCCCACATAAAAAGCCCTCGGCGGGGACGGGGAGCAGGCAGCATCCCGAGAAGAGCCCAGACCTGCGCTGTCGGAGCCGTGCGAGTGGGGACATGGAACAGTACCTCTCGGCCACCCAGAAGATGGAGCAGGAGGTGATGTTCCCCAGCCTGCTCCGGGGAGTCTTCCCACAGCAGGAGGGGGCAGCCCCGGCTTCAGGCGGCCGCACAGACCTCTACGAGCGCTACCAGCTCCTCAAGGCCATCAAGCCCATGGTAGAGAAAGGCCTGGCCTCTGTCACCGACCAGAGCCCGACCAGTGCCAGCGCCGACACCGATACATCCTCCGATGACAATGACACCACGGACGCCCAGCTGGAGGAGCGCCTGTCCCACCACCTGGCTGGCTTGCAGCAGGTCCTCACCCATCTCACCAGGGACACCAACGCCCTCACCCGGAGGTACAGCCAGATCCTGGAGCAGATCAGCCCCAGTGAGGGCCAGCCCAGCTGGTGACCCTGCCCCAGCCTCCAGGTAAGTGCTGAGGGACACAGAGCCCAGGGGCACTGGGACAAGGGGTGGCCGATATCCCCGGGTGGTCCCTCCGTTTGCAGGGATGGGGAACTCCTGAGGAAACCCTTGAAACCGGGGCTGTGCCCTCAAACGCTGCAGATGACCCTGCTGCAGGAAGGGACTCTTCCCATCCCTCCCTGCAGAGACCCCAGGGTTTCATGTTCTCCAGACCTGGGAGTGGTGGAGCAGGGCTCTCCCTGGGGAGGTCTTTGGGGCTAAGGACAGCTGCCGTTGCAGGAGGGGCGCTGGTGGCACAAAGGAGAGGACGGCCCCATTGACGACCATCGTGGGCTCCTCTGCAGCCCTGCTCACCCTCCGTGCACCGCGACAGCTGATCTCCCAGAGCTGGGACTGAACGCCAGCAACGGCTGCGACCACCCGGATGGTGCCTTATCCTCATAGGAAGAAGCATCTGGTGGTTCTGGGAGGTCCATCGGAAGGGCCGCACACATCGTGCTCTCCTCTTTATTTTCAAAGAGGCACAAAGGTGGTGGATTTGCACGATGACCCTGACCTCTGATGGTTCCCTGTGACTGCTGAGCCCTGTTCCAGCTGGTACCTGGACTCTGAGGGACGTTTTCCCCACACTTTGATAATAAATGAGCCCTGAGAAGCTGTTGTCAGTGTGGTGCTTTCTGCTGTCCAGAGCGCTCAGGGAGTGCTCCAGCGTGGGGCAGGGGAACACGCGCTCCCCTGCGAGGGAACTTTCCCTTTCATTGATGGGGAATTTGATGGGATAAAGTATCACAAAGAGATGGGATGGGTCAGATGATTGGAAGGGACCTTCAGAGACCATCTAGTTCAATCTCCCTCTGTCTGAGGGGACACCTTCCACTAGATCAAGTAACTCAAAGCCCTGTCCAGACATAGGGCATCCACAACTTCTCTGAGCAACCTGTTCCCGTGCCTCACCACCCTCATCCTGAAAGATTTCTTTCTGAGCCCCATGCAGTGCACCCAAAATGGAGCTGGGCAGATACCATCGCTTACAGGAAAGAGTCACCAGGTTCAGGATTCTCTTCAAAGGTCTCCCTGGGGTTGTCCCCACACTGCGAGTGCTGCCCTGTGCCCCACAGCTCCCCACACCTTCCTCCTGCATATCGGGGTTTCTCTCCCAGAGCTGCTCCAAGGGGGGCTGATGGCCATCAAAGCTGCAGGTCTAATCCCCTCTGGAAGTAACCCACCCCACTGGGCCCCAGACCCGTGCCCACATTTGGATTACAATGCAGAATCCTGTCTCTTCTTTATGTTCAGGAATTTTCTACCAGTTTTCAAGACGGCCTTGGCTTTGGATCAGGCTCCCTGCAGTGGGAGGGACCCTAGGCACCAGTGGCTGAGTTGCCAGAGGCAGGATGGGAGATGTGGAGAGCGGCTCTGGCAACTCTGCAGCTCAAGGAAGGATGGCAGGGACCCTCTGGGAGGGGACAGCATCTGGGGGCAGGATCTGGAGCCCTGTGACACCTGAAAGAGTGCCAGGCAGGTCTGAGCAAAGACAAGGCCAGTAACAGCACTTTGATAATAAAATGAGCTCTGAGAAGCTGTTGTCGGTGTGGTGCTTTCTGGCAGCTGGAGGCACAGTTTGCCCAGAGATATGGTGGAGTCTCCATCCTTGGAGATATCCAAAACCCAACCAGACACAATCCTGGGCGCCAAGCTGTCACTGACCCCACTTGAGCAGGGTTGTAATTCCCATGTCACAACTTAGTTCAGCGGATAACCATCTTTGTTGTTAATCTGTTTTTCATTAGATCAGGCTGCTTAAAAGCCTCCTCCAGTCTGTCCTTAAACACTTGCAGGGATGGGGCATCCACAACTCCTCTGGACAATCTATTCCACTTTCTCATTTCTATCATCACAAAGAAAAGTACTTTATGTTGAGAGCAATGGCAGCGAAAGCCAGTGCCCATTTTCCATGCACAAGTTGCAGTTCTGCTGCACGCCCAGTCCAGACATGCTGGGAGGCTGGGGCGACACAGTCGTCCCTGTCCCTCTTACAGAGGGGATGGACAAGGAATAGACACAGAGCGAGGTGAGCCAGCAGCCACAGCACTGTCTGCAAACAGAGCTCTGCTGGCGTGACCACTCTCACCAGCTGACCTGCTGAGGCTCTGCTGAAACACCATCAGGAAGCAGAATCAGTCCCTGGTGCTGAGGCAAGCTGAGGGACTCAACCTGAGGGACCTCAGTACAGCACCAGGCTGGACGCAGGGGTGAGGTAACAGCACCTGGAGCACAATGAGATGCTTCCCCGGGGATAAGGTGCTCAAGAAAGTACTTTGAGATGCTGCACAGAACAGAAAGCTGTGCACCAGGGAATGCAACAGTGCAGGAGAAAGCCAGGGCAGGTGCTGAAAACCAGCATAGGAGATGAGTAGTGATAAAAAATTCACAACTGGAGCAGCCTCAACATTTCTTTTCCCTTTCCAGACCTGAATGTTTAAATATAACTGCAAGGGCTTCAAGCTTCAGAGGAATCAAGTGCCCTGCAGTGGACTTCAGAAGAGCTCCAGATCATTGGTGCATCTGGGAAACGTTTGGATTAAATACAAATGGCTTTAAATTTAAGGAGGGAAGACTTAGATTAGACATTAGGAAGAAATTCTTCACAACGAACATGGTGAGACACTGGCACAGGTTGCCCAGGGAAGCTGTGGATGCTGCCTCCCTGGAAGTGTTCAAGGTCAGGCTGGATGGGGCCTTGAGCAGCCTGGTCTGGTGGGAGGTGTCCCTGCCAGTGGATGGGGTTTAAGGTCCCTTCCAATCATTCTATGATTTTATGTTTCAATACATTGTTTCAGGAGCCACAAACCAAGTTAGAAAGTAGAAAGTTTGGATCCTGACTGCCAGCAAAGCAACATGAGAGGCAACTAATCAGCAGGACAGAATCCATCTCACAACAAGATTCTGGCTACATGGTCATGAGAGGCTGGTCGAGAGTATGTTCAAGAGTTAGGGAAAACACCAGTGAGAAATCAAAAGGAGGAATTTATGTAACTGCTTGCTTTTTTTTTTTTTATAAAATATATGCTGCATAAACAATCTTCCATGTGCACAATTAAAATAATTGAAAAAGGGGTGAATCAAAGTTATTATCCTATCACAAATACCTGTCACCTATTGAAACATTGTAATGGAGCAGAAGAAAAAATAATTAAACATCAAGTATTTAATCATAGCCTTTATTACATGAAAGCAAGTGATGGTTCATTTTCCAGGCCATGGAAAGTTGGACAGTTACAGGAAGCCCGCCCACGCTCTCAGTACAGGATTAGTTCATCCTGCAATACGTCACCACTGGAGAAATCCTTAGCGAACGGGGTGGAAATCCTCCAAAAGTTCTCCTATTCTTTTCTTCTCTGCAAGAAGCAAGGGGGGGGGAGTTGCATTTGAGATTGATTCTGAAGATTTTTATACGAAATTCTTAAAGTTAACAAAGGCACCCAAAACGTGGGGTTTGCCACCAACAGGCAACTACTATCTTGCTGCATTAACTAGAAGTGTAACTTCTTTTCCAAAGGGCTCTTCACAGATCCCTGGGAAGAGATCTCACAGTTATTTGTTTCTACATATTCCTGCTGACATGGCATGATGCAGATCATGTGTTCTGCAGATCATGAGAAACTGGCTGCCCTTGGCCTCGACAAGCACACCCTCTGCTGGGTAAAAATCTGGCTGGATGGCTGGGCCCAAAGAGTTGTGGTAAATCCAGTTGGAGGTCAGCACAAGTGGTGTTCCCCAGGGTACAGTGCTGGGTCCAGTCCTGTTCAAGGTCTTTATCAATGATCTGGATAAGGGATCAAATGTACCCTTAGCAAGTTTGCAGATGACACCAAGCTGGGTGGCAGTGTAGATCTGCTTGAAGGAAGGGAGGCTCTGCAAAGAGATCTGGACAGGCTGGATCAATGGGCTGAGACCAAAGGGATGAGGTTCAACAAGGCCAAGTGCTGAGTCCTGCACTTGCGGCACAACAACCCCATGCAGCGTTACAGGCTTGGGGAAGAGTGGCTGGAGAGCTGCCTGGAGGAGAAGGATCTGGGGGTGTTGGCTGACAACCAGCTGAATATGAGCCAGCAGTGTGCCCAGGTGGGCAAGAAGGTCAGTGGCACCTTGGCTTGTATCAGAAACAGCGTAGCCAGCAGGACAAGGGAAATGATTGCGCCCCTGTGTTCAGCACTGGTGAGACTGCACCTCGAGTACTGTGTTCAGTTTTGGGCCCCAAACTACAAGAAGGACACTGAGGTGCTGTAGTGTGTCCAGAGAAGGGCAAGAGGCTGGGGAAGAGGCCAGAGAACAAGTCCTAGGAGGAGCAGCTGAGGGAACTGGGATTGTTTAACCTAGAGAAGAGAAGGCTGAGGGGAGACCTCCCTGAAAGGAGGTTGTAACGAGGTGGGTGCTGGTCTCTTCTCACAAGTGACAGGTGATAGGACAAGAGGAAATGGCCACAAGTTGTGGCAGGGGAGGTTCAGACTAGACACTAGGAAAAATTTCTGAAAGGGTGGTCAGGCACTGGCACAGCTGCCCAGGGAGGCGGTTGAGTCTCCATCCCTGGAGGTGTTTAAAAGGCGGGCAGATGAGTTTCTCAGGGACACAGTTTAGTAAGTGGACAGGTATGGTTGGACCTGATGATCTCAAATGTCTTTTCCAACCAGGCGATTTTATGATTCTATAATCCAACTGGCAGAGTCACCTAACCATATTTTATTAGAAACCAGACAATTTTCCCCCAAATTTGCCACTGCTTTGCTGGGCTTAGTGGCCACACTTGGTAAAACACTGTTCTTCACCAAGGTTCTAACCCAGCAGGAGCCAACAGTGCTTCGGGTTTCCTGACATTTCTGTTTATTCTTTTTTCACCTGCTCTCATTTTATGAATATTCATCACACCCTTTTAAAATCAATATGCACTGCTATTTTACAAGAATAAGCAGTAAAAATCCTGATCTCACAAGAATAAGCCCTGTGATTTCTAATTTTCATTACTTCCTTTGTTTCTCCTTCATTGCCACAAGTTTACTCCATTCTTAATATCTTTTGGCTCTGCAATTTTTATATTAAAATAAGCTTTTAGGAGGAGAAGCTGGTTGAGGGCAGCTGATCAGCTTAATAAAAATATCTGTCTTCCTATCATAAAATCTTTAATACTGTTGCAATTTAGATTGTGAAAAGGCAGGACAGAGTTAGCCGTCATCAAATCTTGTTAGAACAGATTCTGCAAGCAGCCCAGTGACACCATTACAGCCCTTATAAACCAGTATCTTAAGTGACACTGAGGTCTTTCTTAATACACCAACTTATTGTACCTGCTGTCTTAAAGTCTTCTGGGTGGTGCCTGACGTACTCAAACAACTCTCTGTCATGTTTGGCATAGGCGTACTCCGTGCGCTTAGTAAGGAAGTAGCCAACAAACCATCCCACGGTAGTGAGCAGGACCTGGCGATGAACACCTGCAGCAGGAAGCAGATTGTCCCCCTCTCTCACCCACCTCCTGGTCCCAGGCAGGCCCCCCACTTTCCCCTGCCCCTCAAACACTTTGGTGTCAGATACTCCAGCTCCTCACTCCCCGCCTTGCCCCTGCAGACAGGCTCCCTCGGTCCCTGTAGCAGCCTTCTGTGCCTGCCAGGCCACAGAGAACTCCCCCTTTCCTCAGGGCTTCTTCCCTCTCACCTTATCCCTCAGAAAGTCACCTCAATCTCCTCCACTATGCTGTGATGCCCCTTTCCCCAGCTCCCTCCGATTACCTCCCATGGCCCCTACCTATGGACCCCTCACCTTCAGGGCTCCTCCTCTTCACTCCTGCCCCTATGATCTTCATGAAGTCACCCCAAATCCCACAGTGCACCCCTTGATCCTCAATGCCCAAAAGACATTCATCTCAGAGAAACCCTTCCTTCCCTCCCACCCTCCTATCCCTCAGTCACCCCAAATCCTATGGACCCTCTTCCAACCTCTCTGCTCCCCCAGCCCCTCACCTCAGGGCCCTCTCTTCTTCCCTCCCATCCTTATATCCCTCACAATCACCCCAAATTCCACAGACTCCCTTTCCCACTTTAGGCTCCCCTCCCCACTGCCAGTCATCTCAAATCCCAAGGACCCCCTCCGCAGTCACCTCAACCCCTCTGCTCCCTCAGGCCCTCACCTCAGAGCCCCTCTCCTTCCCTCCTGCCCCTGTACCCCTCACAGTCACTCCAAATCCCATGGACTTCATTCCCCAGCCACCCCAACACCTCTGCACTCTTCCCCTCACCTCAGGGCCCCCTCCCTGTCTCTCCCACCCCTATAAACTTCAGTCACCTCAAATCCCACATAACCCTTCAAAACCCCTACATACCTCCTCTAACTCTGCCATCCCCTCATCTTAGGGTTCCCTCCCCTTCCCCCTGCCCCTCTACCCTCACAGTCACCCCAAATCCCACGGACCCATTTATCCATGCCCCCAACCCCTCTGTCTCTCTCAGCCCCTTACCTCAAGGCCCCCTCCCACCTGCCCCTCTACCCCTCACAGTCACCTCAAATCCCACAGAACCCATTTCCCAGCCCCACATACCTCCTCTAATTCGCCCAGCGCCTCACCTGAAGGCCTCTTCTCCTTTCCTCCTACCCTTGTATGCCTCAGTCACCCCAAATCCCATGGACTTCCTTCCCCAGCCCCCTCAACCCCTCTGCTCCCACATCCCATCACCTTCTCTCTTGCCTTTATATCCCTCACAGTCGCCTCAAATTCCACAGACCCCCATCTCCAGCTCCTTCACTTCAGTGCCAGTCACCTCAAACCCCATGGATCCCCTTCCCCAGCCCCTCCAGTCCCCCCTGCCCCCCATCCCCTCACCTCAGGACGCCATCCCCTTCCTCCTGCCCCTCTATCCCTCACACTCATCTCAAATTGCACATCCCCACTCCTCATTGCCAGTCACTTCACATCTTACAGACTCCCTTCCTCAGCCCTCCAACCTCTCTGCCCCCCAATCCTCTCACCTCAGGACCTCCCTCCCCTTACCTTCCACCCCTCTATTCCTCCCAGTCACCCCAAATTCCACGCACCCCTTTCCCTAGCCATGTAACTTCATGCTCCCCTCTCCTCGCACTGCCTGTTACACCAAATCCCACGGATCCAATTTCCCAGTCACTCCACCCCTCTGCTCCCTCAACCTTTCACTTCAGGGCCCCCTCCCCGTCCCACCCCTCCATCCCTCACAGTCACCCCAAATCCCAAGGATTCCCTCTCCCAGCCACCCCAACCCCTCTGTCCCCTCAACCTCTCGCCTCAGGGCCTCCTCCCCTTCATCCCTCAGTCACCTCAAATCCCACGGATCCCTTTTCCCAGCTCCCCCAACCTCTCTGCTCTCTCAGACCCTCATCTCAGGGTCCCCTCCCCTTCCTCCTGCCCCTGTATCCTTCAGTCACCCCAAACCCCACAGACTCCCTTCCCCAGACCCTCACCTCAGGAACCCTTACCCTCCCCACCGCCAGTCATCCCAAATCCCACGGACCCCAATTCCCCAGTCACCCCGACCCCTCTGTCCCCCCATCCCTTCACCTCAGGGCCCCGTCCCCTTCCTCCCGCTCCTGTACCCCTCAAAGTCACCCCCTCCTCTCGCCCTCCTTCTCCCCCGCACCGGCTCGGATGACGGGCCGGCGGTTGAAGCCGTTGTCCAGCAGAGCCGCCACCCAGCCCGACAGCCCCAGCACGAACGAGCCCCTGTTGACGAGCGGGGGCGGCGGCAGCGAGCGCGCCTCGTCGGGCAGGAAGGCCATGGCGGCGCAGGGTGACCGGCGGCCGCGCGCGGGGGTGCCACCGCGAACCCTCCGCCGCGCCGCGCCCCGCGCGCTTGCGTTCCGCCTGCCGCCGCTCCCCCCGCCCTTGGTCACTGCTCTGCGGGAAGGACTACCGCTACCGAAAGTGGGATCGCAGGATCATAGATTCGCCTGGTTGGAAAAGACATTTGAGATCATCGGGTCCAACCGTACTTGTCCTCTTACTAAACCGTGTCCCTGAGAAACTCATCTGCCCGCCTTTTAAACACCTCCAGGGATGGAGACTCAGCCGCCTCCCTGGGCAGCTGTGCCAGTGCCTGACCGCCCTTTCAGTGAAGAAACTCCTCCTGATGTTTAATTTGAACCTCCTCTGGAGCAACTTGTGGCCATTTCCTCTCGTCCTATCACCTGTCACTTGAGAGAAGAGACCAACACCTCACTACAATCTTCTTTGAGGGAGTTGTAGGCAGTGCTGGGGTCTCTCCTCAGCTTTCTCTTCTCTAGGCTAAACAACCCCAGTTCCCTCAGCCGCTCCTCCTAAGGCTTGTTCTCCAGCCCCCTCACCAGCCTCGTTGCTCTTCATTGGACACAGTGCAGCACCTCAGTGTCCTTCTTGTAGTTTGGGGCCCAAAACTGAACACAGGGTTCGAGGTGTGGCCTCAGCAAAGCCAAGCACAGGGGAACAGGGAAATTTTGATTTAAGCTAAAGAATTTAGCTTAAATTTAGAATTTAGATTTAAGAAAGTAGAAGGATATGGAACTGTTGGAATGGGCCACAAAAGATGATCAAAGGTTTGGAGCACCTCTGCTATGAGGACAGGCTGAGAGAGTTGGAATTGTTCAGCCTGGAGAAGAGAAAGCTCTGGGGAGACCTTAGAGCAACCTTCCAGTACCAGAAGAGACTACAGGAAAGCTGGGGAGGGACTTTTTACAAGGGCAAGTAGTGATAGGATGAGGGGGAACGGCTTTAAATTCAAAGGGGGAAGATTTAAATTAGACATTAGGAAGAAATTCTTCACAATGAGGTTGGTGAGACACTGGCACAGGTTGCCCAGGAAAGTTGTGGATGCCCCCTCCCTGGAAGTGTCAAGGCCGGGTTGGATGGGGCCTTGAGCAGCCTGGTTTGGTGGGAGGTGTCCCTGCTCATGGAACTGGATGATCTTTAAGGTCCCTTCCAACCCAAACCATTCTGTGATTCTATGATAGTTTTGTATAGAATTAGTTTTCTAATTAACTTTGGTTAAGTGCCATGTAAGTAACTATTTTTTTTGAAAGTTAGACAGACACAGACTGTTCCTCTGATGGTATGTTTTTTAAATCGTGCTGTTCCCATAGAATACTGTCTTTTCTTATCTAAAAATGCAAGGTCAGACAGATATCTGGCTCCAAAGCTCTAATTAGCGGAGATTTGGCTGTTATAAAATTCATCATAAAATTAAAATTAGTCCTTGGAAAGTAATAGAATATGTGCAAGATTTCTAAGAAAATGTATACATATGCACGTAAGTGGGACATATATTCTTTAATCAGCTCTTGTCTTGTTACACATGATTGATGGAAATAATTCCTTCATGCGTGCAGCGCTGAAAAAAAGGATGCTGCTTTCTAAAACTCCAAAACAAGTCTTAAAAAGTTTATTTGCCGGTATTTTCGGTATTAATTTCACGCCAGAAAACCCCACCCCCAGCCCACAAACCGACCCCCCAGATTGGGCAGCTTTACCGAGGATCACATTGCGGTTCCTGCAGCCCTGAACCCTCTGAGCAAAGGAGCTCAGCCCCATCGCCTGTGCAGAGCCAGGGAGGGCAATCTGTAATTAAAACAGGGGGTTTATTAAACCCTAAAATTAAAACCAATGCCTTTTCAAAGCTCTTCCTGCCAGCAGATTACAGAGAAAGACCTACATTTTTGTAGGGGTAGGGAATTTTTATTATTGTAAGAATCACTTTAAACCAGCAACAACAGTACCAGGGTTGACATAATCATTAAAAAATCCCATTTGAACCCATCACAGGCCCTGAGGGATTCCCAGCCTCTTTCCTAAATATTTTTTCTTCAGATTTTCTCCACACAGGAGGGGGTTGGGCTGTCACTGCTCCTTAGTGGAAGATGTCAAATTTGAGGCAGGAGGCCTTAAAGAATCTGGACTCAGCTTGCAAAGGCGCTGCTGGGCAAGAGCACGGAGGTGGTTTTTTCAGAATATTCCCATTTCCCTATGCAGGATGGCACCTCCAGACGGACAAACACAAGTACTGGTGATGCCCTACTCTGCCCAGAGCTTTGAGGCTTAGGCTGAAGGTGGAATAAAGGTAGAAGCAGGTACAAGGCACTACCAGTAGTCTCAGCAGCTAAAAGGAATGTGGAAAGTAGTTAATGATGCAAAAAAAAAGCAGAAGCTATGAGGAAGTACTGAAAACGTAGAGCAAAATCTTTTAGGGATGGTTCCATATTGTTTAAAAGTCAAAGTACAGGGATGAACTGCATCAAGCTGCAGGTAACTGTCATCTGTAAGGGCCCATCCATGATTCCACAGAGGCAGAGTCAGAAACATCCCTTCCTCAGTTTGCCAGAGGAATTGTGGGTACCATGCTTGTCACAGTGGTGCTTTACAGAAATTACAAACACATAGAGTTATCCAGCCATGTTATCTGGTACATTTAATGGTGTTAAAGCAGTCCCTCATTTCAGAAGCATTCCTCAATTTGTAACCTGCTTAATAAGGCTGGAGGTGTTCAGGGCCAGGTTGGATGATGGAAATTGTCCCTGACAATGGCAGAGAGGTTGGAACTGGATAATCTTTAGGGTCCCTTCCAACACAAACCATTCTAAGATTTTATGAAGTATAGAACAATGTTAAAATCTCTTTGCAAAGTTGCTAAGGAACAAGATCAATGGACATGGACATAATAGGCAACTATTTTAAAGCTTGAGATTCAGGTGTTCAAGAATTTCACAGAGTATCCCAGGGGAAGCACCAAGCTTGATATAACCTCCTCACTTGGGCAGGTGTCCCTCAAAGAGCACGGCTTAGATATGAGATAAAAAACCCACAAGAAATGTCCAAACAAAAAATATGAAGTTTTTAATTTACATATTCCACAGAATGCCATTACACACATGTTCTTCTACACAGCAATGATCCCTTGTAGTTTGCCACAGTGTTTTTTACTCCAATAAGAACAAGTAATGGGAAAGCCAACAGGTTTTCCTCAGGACAGAAGTTTGGACGTTGTTAAGCTTCACAGTTTATCCATGGTAAGTGGCATCTCACTGCACCCCATGTTATTGTGATGAGCGCTACTGATCAGTACAGAGTGCTGGAACAAACACTCCCTTGTAGCAATGGCATGCGTATGCCGTGTCTTCATCCAGAGTTGTATGTCCTTGTGACAACTCCTCACTATGCCAGATGATCACCTCAAACCCAGGACTGGTCCCAAGGCTGTGACTTTACTCAGCCTTTGGTCTAAGAGGAATTCGTTCGGTCAAGACAGAGACATAGAGCTTCAGCCAGGCGTACGTGATGCCCACAGCACAGTACACAGAGGTCAGCAGCAGGGGGACAAAGGGAAATTGCTGTTTCCAGGGGGTCAGAGGAAATATGATTTCACAGAAGATTTCCAAAGGCACTAGTTGGACGAGGTAGATTGTTTCAAGCCAGCTAAGGAGAGGCCTCTCTCTCCTGTCAGAGGGATTAAAAAAAAAAAGAAAAAAGGATAATGTTAGAATATGTGATGTTACCAAAAATAACTATTCTGGTTTTCAGCTATCACTGGTGACCAGTGCAAAGAATATCCCCTGATAGTTCACAATAAGACTTTAAGTTACAATTTAAAGAGTTTCAGTAGGAAAGCACATGATAACAGAGAGTGCAGCTAACTTCTTTATTATGTGGCTTTCACACCAAGTTCCAAGATGACCTGGGACTTAAGAAGAAACCTCAGCAGCTGCTCTGCTTCACCTCTCATTCCAGTGAACAACCAAGACAGCACCTTCATGCACACATTTCTTCCATGGAAGTTGCTCTGCATCCAAAGACTGCAATCACCAGATCCACCCCACCCTCTGCCCCTTTCCCAAGCTTTCTACAGGATGTACAAGCCTGTCTCTCTTGCAAAGGGCACTAGTGGCAGGGTTTTAACTGCAGGTAGTTTATAGGCAAATTCATGTTCTTCTGGAAGGAATTTGGAGGGTTTTTTGGAAGTTTGGAACAAGAAACCTGCAAAAGCTCCATCTCTAGGCAGAAACTAAGCTCCCATAGAGGTTTTCAGTCACAGCTCCTGAGACAGAATGATTGAATTCTGGAATACCAACGGAGTGGGGAGAAAGAGCCTGGCTGAAAGAGGTTCACCTACAAAAAGCAGGTGACTGAAGCAGTGAATACAGGTTTACAGCATTTCTGACATTGGATTTGCCATGAAAAGTTTGGGAAATAGGAAAGTGTAGACTACAGGGGTTCTAAGGTTCTTTGGTCAAGTGGGTAAGAGACAACGGTCTGTAAAAACACAGAATGATTTGAGCAATTCTAGAATCAAGTGTTTGTAGGAGATACGTTAACAAATTATAGCTCGCAGCTGTATGTTATTTATAACCTGCCCCTTCCACGCATGAAAATACTAAGTACCCCTGCAAAAACCCACAGTAGCACCAATAGCTGCTGGCACAGATGAAAAATCCCTAAATGACTCACTGCAATAAGCGCTCCAATGTTGAATTAAATCCTCACAGGCTACAGTAGTACAATGCTGTGCTTTAACAGTGCATCAAGCAAGTGGGGATTTACAGCCTGCAGGGACTAACTAGGGAGTTGTCACAATTCAAACATAAAACAAGGAAGTGCCATAATAATCCTGACTTAAGCCTTGCTTCCCAACAAGAGGAAGGAGGCAGCGGCATCTTTAGACTACTGAGACTTCAATTTGATACTTCAGCATCAGTTTCCTGCACGTTTTGTCCCTTGTGACAATACTGTTCTTAGTGACAGAAGGAACAGTTTTTTCTTGGCTTTGGGAACAAGTTTCTGTAATTACCTGAACAGAGATTTCAACGAAGAGAAGCTATAAACAGTGAACAGCAGCATAAGCAGTATTTTAATTGGAAGTTCTGAAACACAAGGAACATAACATACTTTTAAAATTAATTATAACAACCTTTTGCCGTATAAATTGCAGTATCTTTAAATCCTTCTAGTCACACTTGCAATTTAATCATTCTCTCTGAAAGAACTAAGTGCTTTCCTGCTCAGGACACCTAAAAATATTTTTTTTGTATTGATTTCTCATCTCCACTTCAACTTAAAGCATACAGCCATTCCACAACTTTTTAAACAAGTGTTTCTTTTTACTAGTTGGAGAATTTGTATTTAGGGAAGCAGCAGCTTCAACTTATCACATAAAATAATCCAAAACCATTCCTTGCATGTCACCTCTGGAAAAAACACCAAAGCAGTAAGATGGAAACACAGAAAGAAGAAAACACTTTACCTGGTGGCGTGAACAGCAATGGAAAAAGTGAGAAATGGCCTGTGGTTGTCAGGATCAAGTAGATGCCAGCATCCTTTACTCTTTGAACAGACAACAAGCTAAAAATGACAAGAACATTACGCTTTGGTCTTTTAGTGAAGAAAGTTTCTGTAACACCCTCACAAGAGACTGAAGTTTCATAGTACCCCAGTGTCTCCAAATACTGGAGCTGTGATGGAATCACCTGCTTCCACACCAAGTGGCCTCAGAGATAAAAAAAATCAGCCAGGAAACCCTCCCCCAGAAAAATCACAAACTAACTGAACACAAATACCTGAAAGGCCAGAAGTTTACTACAAATGGTCTTTTCGTTTGCCAACTGGCTGCCAGCATTGTCATCCCTACTTTTTCTTTTTCCTTTTGGTTTTCCAGTGTTAATTCCCTTCCTCCTACAATTCCCACACTTCAAGGGTTTAAACATCACTAAAACTCTCAACAGGAAAATACAGTTTGCAGCAATACTGGTGAGGCAGCTTATGAACTGTAGAAACTATGAGCTGCTCTTGTCAAGCATAGTGCAGAAGGTCCTTTTCCTCAGCTGGATTCCAAATAACCCACCCAGTGTTTTAAATATGAACCACAGCACTCATGAAGGCTTGGAACTGCCCAGCGACTCTGTCCCTGCCAGAGCAGATCTCTAAGCTGAACTGTTCAGAGAGAAAAAGAACTTCAACTACACATGCTTGCCAAACTGGAGTACAGAAGCATTGCCAAATGCTTTAAGCTAGGCAAGCCAATTAACTTCTCTCTTCAAAAGGCAAAGCCACAAGACATGTAATGAACAGGTCTTGGACTTTTCAGGTGCAATGAACGTACTGCAAAAGTCAGTAATAATAGTGGAGGAAACAAAAGATCCTAAGAAAGCAGCCTGTTTTCGTCCACCATATCACGAGTGGAATGTTTTATCAAGCCTGCTCCCAAGCCATCACTAAGAAAAGGGCAGTTCAAGGGGAAGCTAAACGAATTCTAAGAGCTGTGCAGTCTAAAGTCTGAACCTCATTCTTTCATAACCATGGTTTGATTGGGGGAGCTTTTTTTACATTGTTCTAGCAGCAATCAAATATCTGAACCCAAACTCAAATTTTCTCTATAGTATGCATCTTAATAAAACTTAGCATTCACAGAGCCACAAGAGTGTATGTAGTAGGAAGGTTTACGTATCAGACTCCTAAACCAACTGCTTATCCATCCCAACAGCACACACTTCTGTTCATCCAGTCCTCTCTAAATTCATCCAAAGCTTTGCTGCGTCCCACAGATCTGATACAGAAATTGGCTACATCTAATAAAGCTCCATTTCAAGCTTCTGTCAATGCAGATCAGTTTAAAGTTTAAGCCAGTGTTAGCATGTGACAAAGATACTGTTTAACAACACAGCAGCTTCATACAGATGCTATACTAGCACCAGCATATTCTATTGCTAAGGCAGCCATGTTTTACTGTGCCTGAAATTAACTTACTTGAAATATGGTAAAACTCTACAGCTTAAGGCACTCTATAAACATGTTGATATTCTGAAATATATTGAAAACCAAGTGATCCTCTTTGAGGATTCCTCAACAAGTTGCTGCAGGTTTGGCTAACTGCTACATAGAAAAGTCACTTACCTTAGAGGCAGAATAGCAAGGAGTATTGCTTTTTCATGCACGTGCCAGCCAAACATGAAGGAGCTCAACGCACAAAGAACAAGGCACTGAAGAAAGCCTCTGGGCCCTTGAGGTTTAAACCAAAGACAGAAAACAGAGGGCTAGAAACAACAGGCAAAAACAGGACTTCAGTGAAAAGTCTGGCAATCCTGAACACAAGCCACTGTCCAATGAGACTCTTTCAATGTTAAACACTACTGCACCCAGGCTGTGCCTGCGCGTCACAAGCATTACATAGCACTGGAGGAACTGTACCTATTCAGATATCTGAGTAGAGCCTTCAGTACTTCATCAATGTAACAGGACGGGAAAAGTAGACTGAAAGACTACAGCCAACTCCATTATTCACACTGCAAGTACTGTCTTTGAATCTATGCCACTAAACTCATTTTATCAAAATTACTACCCAAAGGTGTTGAAACAAAGATTTCCAGTTAAAGGTTAGTTGCTCTTTAGAGTGAAAAAGACTCTCTATCCAGAGAGTTACTTATTGAACCTTCAATTATTTGCTTATCACATGAAGAACGCTATGCTTACCTGTAGCTTGTGCTGTTAGGAACAATGCAAGCTGCCCAAACAGTTCCATCAGTATCTCTACTCACACCCAAGTTCAACTACTTTCTATCACAAAAGGTTACTTCTAGCTCAGCATGCAGAGTGGTTTCGATCCAAATCTTTTAACTCTTCTAGAGCTGACAGGGGCCATAATTTTTAGCCATACTTGAAGTAACATTGTGTATAAAGATATTAATTCCACATTTATCCTATTAATTGTTTTCATTATTTTTAAAGAAAACTTATTTGTTCCTCTAGAATTAAAACTAATGTGAAGGGCAAGCTGATCAAATAAAGCCTACTAGGGACAAAACACATCAAGTTTCTAAGAAATATTATTTGTTCTTACCAATATAGATATGAAAGTACAGATTAACGTTGCCAGTGGAGTCACAGAAGGGAGAACAGTGTGCTGAAACTCTTGAACCAGCCCTCCTGTCATCGAGGCTTTAGGAATTTTTGTGGGATCAAGAAAATTACACTTCAAACCTAAAATCAAAACATAAACCAAGCACAAACTGATATATATTAATGAAGAAAATGAAGCAGTTGAACTAATTACACAGCTAAGTCTGTTATTTTTTAAAGGACAGCAGAGAGGAATGATTGATTTATGATCTACTGCTAGAAACTTTTCGTGCACTGGATTATGTAGACAATCAGGTGATTTAAGGCAATCTGAAAATGTAATTTACTACCTGGATTTCAAATGGGGAAGGAAGACTAAAATCCAGAGAGCTCTATCGGCATTTAGGCACTTCGTAGTAAGACTAGCATACTGTACCAAAAACTGTTAGTGCTTTATCCATGGCATTGTACAAAGCCCAGAAGTTTGGGGCCCAATAGGCATGGCAGAGGCCTCGCTTGAAAGGAAAAAGCCGTGAAATGACTTGAGGCAGCTGTCCCTATAGAAAATAAAAATATGAAAGAAACAGCTTCTTTAGATGAGAGATGGTTTGTATTTTTATATCACAGTTATCTAACAGTTCAGGGGAGTAACAGGTGAAAAAGGTGTTATTACCAATACTATGAAGGGGCCCAATGAAAGAGCAGAAACAAGGCAAACAATCAATCCCAGAAGAGTTACATGAAGCAAGCTGAAACTTCTCCACTTCAGGGACCCATCTACAAGGAGCAAACAGATTATGAAAACAGTTACTGTCTCAAGTGGAGAGCGAGACAAAGCATTCCATGCTAATGGTGAATTGCTAGCACCTATCTAATATAGCCTGTTATGTCAATACATTCAGTTGCTTCCTTCAACAGTTAGTTTGCTTTTACTTTTTTTCCACTGCAGCTTTTCCATTATACAAACTCTCAGTATTTTGTCTTTCAAGAGAAGCACCTTCTCTGTCAATGTGAGGAATATCGAACATTTTTTTCAGGGCTAAGACGCGAAGAGAAACTCAAAAGAGAACTTGGAAATTACTTCTGATACTATCCAATTTTTTCATATACAGAATAATTCTTATGGCTTCAAACTGCCATCTGCAGTTCATGTTCTTTTTTCTTAATAAAGAACTCCCTAGAAACATGAATGTTACATAAATAAATTTCAAAGATCTTTAAAGATCTTACCAACTCTGCTACACAAGAAAATTTGTTTGACCCACAGCCACTTCATTCTAATGGCTTGGGTCCCACTAATTAACACAATCCCTCAAGACTGACAGAGACAAAACCCATCTTACCTGCATTATTTGCAGTAAAACAATAGGACCGTAATAAATAAACACCGTATGCCGGGGCCACATAGATGTAGATGTGTTTGAAATGCAGCAGAACAGCAAAAAGAAGAGCGCCCTCCAAGTATCTTTTCTACAGGAAAAACAAAACAACCCCCAAGCTTTTCTACTTGTTCTCCTTTTGCATTAACTTCTAATGGTCCTCTGGTGTACTCCTAAGGTGACAGGACATTTGCTATAGGGATAAAAAACCAGAGTATTTACATCAAATTACAAACTCGGTAGTGTTATGCATAGTAGGTATGGAGGAGGAAACTTTGAAAACTGGCATAGACTTAACCTCCTCAGAGGTATGTTTTCAACGGATTGGTGACTTGGAAGAAGATAAGATGACAGGAAACCATGCCACATTACCCATATATAACAGAATTCAACTTTCTCACAGGGAACTGCAATACTACAGCATCGCCAAGCAATTATGGAGATGCATACTCCTCTTCCCGCTAAACTCAAAAAATATTTAGACATCCAACTTGGCACACCTCAACTTCCAGCCACACTCTATCACTTCATTGGGCCAATCATAATGAAAGTAATTAACACACCTAAAATACATATGGGGGACAACAGGAAAGAGCCACTCAAGTTTACCTGACATAGTCGGGCAACGGAAAGAAGCATCAGCCCAAATAGAAAGCCATTGTACTGAAAGTGAATATCTGAACTTGAGTCAAGAAAGGAATAAAGCAAGCCTTCTTATCAATTTTCTGAGGAAGACTCAAACTCAAAAACAATAAATTCAAATTAAAATGGAACTTGAATCAAGAAAACAACCTTAAATTCACTCCACATAGACACAGATTATTTAACCCTGTAAGTACTCTTAGGCACAGAACCTGCTAAGGCTAGCATATTACCTTGATGAAGTATAACTATCTGACTACCTAAGTGCAACTTACATAAGACAAAACAAAAAAATGTTCATTCTCCACTTTAAGTATTAGTTTCTTCCACACATTGGTTAACAGATGGAGACAGTAGTCCTCACTTAACATCTACCACCTGTAAGCAGGCAAGGACTGTGACAGAGAAAACTAGTCCTTCTTATAAAAGCATTACTATTCTTTTCCCCGCTCTGTTCTCTTCTCAGCTAGATCAACACATCTTGTGTCAAGACTGACTCACAATAATTGGGCTTTCCAGAGTTATTTTTATACCCTCTTTAAAAAACCCTCACTAATTCTCATGTAACATCAACTAATGGAATACAGCCTGAACATAAAGCACTTGTGGAGATGTTCCTTGCCATGGGACAAACTTATAACCACACCCAGATAAAGAGGCTCTTTGCTCATACTTCTGTAGGCAGGCAGAGGGGAGGCAGCCAGCAGGAAGAGGCACGTTGCTGCCAGACTGGTCCTCCTGCAGTTCTGGCAAATCAGACCAAAAACTGAACAATTTCCATTTTGCCAAACAGTAATTCTAATGAAAATACGAAATTGTTCAACTAACCCCAGAAATGCAAACAGCAGTGTTACTTGCTGTTTGTAGTAATATCCATGGGTTTGTACTACAACAACATGGTGTTAAAAAACCAAAACCAACACAAACAGGAAAGGATACGATCCACAATTAGCAACCCAAAATTCCACAAGAGCAGAACAGCAAGAATAAATGTTGGTTTTTCCAGGATATCCTTTGCAGCTCGTTTTCCATTTACACATCTGCAGCACCTGAACAAGAGCAGAAGAAACACAGTCCTTAACTGAAACAGCCAATAAAAACATTGCTGCTTTTAAGAGTTGAGACATGCACTTAACCTAACGCTATTTTATTAGAATGGAAGGCAATGATGAAAGTTTTACTAAATTTATCAAGAGAAGACAGTGTCATATAAACATTTAGTAAAAAAGTGATTTTAAGTTTCATTAGTATGTTCCTCATGCTAAAACGTATGTTAAGGAACTTAGGCTCAGGTTTGGGTCTCACATTCAATGATAACTGTAAAGTTGTCATAACCTGTTTGCTATCAACTCCTCTGGAATGAACAATGTATTCCTACATCTGGAGACAATGCACCAAGTTGTATTTAAGGTCTTCACTTGGAAAATAACCTCTTCCTGGTCCCCCCCAATATTATGAGTTATTTCTGTTGGTTAAAATATCTTTATTACTTCTTACTGTGAAGCCATCTGGTCTATATTATTTTTGAACATAAGGTTAGAACAGATAAAAAATCTGTGGGCGATTTGTGTTGAAATATTATTAATAGAGCTGTTTTAAGAAAGCCAGCTCATTCATACATATGAGTCAAAACAACAAAAGGAAAAAAACTTGTGGTGTAAAGCTGGCCCATTTAAAATAAAGAAAGTAAATAAAGGAGCTTAGGGAGTGCTCCAGTGCAACAGGAATTTTCTACCTAGATTTTGAGCAGATAGAATGAAATGGGGTAAGACCGTTACAGGTTAAAGTGCAAACATCTCTCCCTCTCTATTTTTCAGGTGTGGGATAAACATTTTTTCACAAAGTCAGAGCACACTGAAAATATACAATCTTAATATTGGAATAATGCGTTTATCATCAAGAATACCCAAACCACTGGAATGACAGCATACTGGATGATATTGGCATTTTATCACACGTTTCCTTTATGCTTCTGCTCTACAAGAAGAGAGTAATAAGAAAAGTAATAGGAAGAACAGTTCGGTGCACCCTGCAACTCCTATAAAATGAACCCCGCAAGAGAAATAAAATATCTACAATGTGTGAAACAGCAGCTAATGTCTGAAGGCGTACAAGTCTGATCACGTGTATGGCAACAGCATCTCAAGAACAACAAAAAGTTATCCTGTGTTCAGCAGTATGTTCCAAATTTCTCCTTGAATAGGTTAAAGCAACTTTGATATTTCCATGCATTTACAAGCTTATTTGTTCAAATAATTATTTGTTGTTATTGTAGAGAAAGTTCATACATTAATGACTACCCACTGTCCCTAAAATTAGAACATTAAGACTTACTCACGAACTGCAAATATGAAAAGGATATCTGTAAAGATGACAGAAAATCTTTGGAAGAAGATGGTTGCATTACTGGTATAATTTAGATTTTCAATAACCAGCATCTTCGGGTCAAAGTATTTGGCAATGTGCGAAAGCGCGTATTCAAACCAAGCAAAAAATGGTGGATAGTCCAGGGTCCATTCCGAAGTTGCCTAAAGACAAAATGAGATTAAATAATTTAATGCAATCCAGCCTGTTTACAGCCCTTCAAGTACAGTTCATCACAGTAAATCATCTGATGCATTTTATCTCAGAAGTCTCCATTTAACAGAAACTATTTCACAATAAAGTAGCCAGCTGTATGCTGCTGGACATGATTTGAGCTGTTCTTCTGTAGTGCTGGTAGAGGGATGGTTCATCTCTTGATTAGGAGAGAGATTAAACAACATCTTGTGTATCTGCACCTGACCAATACAGCAGCTTCCCAAACAATTCTCATTTTTTAACTAAAAGCTACACAGGGCCAACAAATCGTGACTGGCATGTTTCTGAACCACTGCTAAACAGCTGCCAACCATCAGTATCGACAACAAAATCCCTTCTCCTCTAGCATTCAGGCAGGCTGACATACCCAATACACCTATCATTTATATATAGCTAAAAACCCCCCAAACACATACTTACTTCATAGTACCACTGAGAGAGGGGTAAGTTGTGAGTGATGGCAAGCCAATTCCTATGGACTTCAAAATCTGTGGAATAACTACAGAAAGTTTAGATTAAAAGTCACAGAGATGCACGTAAAGGAGAAACACTTCGGAGCCCACCACCGCAGCTAGACCAAAAGGAAGCCCCCATCGATCATTTCTAGGGCAAGACTTTGATCGAGTACCTTGAACAACAACAAAGATGCAGCATGAACTTTGTGCCGAAGACATACAGAGACAACTCTAGGACAAGAATTAATTACAGCTTGGTCTTTTCACACAATTCACACTAAAATTCCAGGTTCTGACTGACTTTAACAGCAGTTGTGGTTTGTTGGGGGTTTTTTTGAGGAAAAGCAGCTGCAGTGCCTTTTTAATGTAGGAAGTGTTAGTGTTTGAACACACTTCAAGCCCTCCTGGAACACCAGCTGTATCCTGGGCTGCATCAGAAGAAGCACAGCCAGCAGGCCGAGGGAGGTGACTCTCCCCCTCTATCCCGCTCTCATGAGACCCCACCTAGAGTATTATGTCCAGTTCTGGAATCCCCAACGTAAGAAGGATATGGAACTGTTGGAAGGGTCCAAAGGAGGGCCACAAAGATGATCAGAGGGCTGGTAAACCTCTGCTACGAGGACAGGCTGAGAGAGTTGGGGCTGTCCAGTCTGGAGAAGAGAAGGCTCCAGGAAGACCTTATAGCGGCCTTCCAGTACTTAACGGGAGCTACAGGAAAGCTGGGGAGGGACTTTTCACAAGGACAAGTATTGATAGGACAAAGGGGAATTGCTTTAAACTGGAAGGCAGAAGATTTAGATTAGACATGAGGAAGAAATTCTTATGTGATGAGGGTGGTGAGGCACTGGCACAGGTTGCCCAAGGAAGTTGTGGATGCCTCCTCCCTGGAAGTGTTAAGGCCAGGTTGAGTGGAGCCTTGAGCAGCCTGGTCTGGTGGGAGGTATCCCTGCCCATGGCAGGGGGGTTGGAACTGGATGATCTTTAAGGTCCTGCTCTACTCTGCACTGGTGCAGCCCCACCTTGGGTACTGCATGCAGTTTTGTGTGCTGCAGTACAAGAAGGATATGAAGCTACTGGCGAGTGTTCAGAGGAGGGCCACAAAGCCAGGGAATGGTCTAGAGGAGAAGTCATATGAGGAGAGGCTGAAGTCACCTGGTCTCTTCAGCCAGAAGAGCAGACTGAGGGGAGACCACACAGCTTCCTCACAAGAGAAGGAGGAAGAGCAGGGGCTGATCTCTTTTCTCTGGTGACCAATGATATGACTCGAGGGAATGGCAGGAAGATGTGCCAGGAGAGGGTTATACTGGATATTAACAAAAGATTCTTCACCCAGAGAGTGGTGGAGCACTGGAACAGCTCCCCAGGGAAGCAGTCCCGGTGCCAAGCCTAACAATATTCAAGAAGCATTGGGACAACGCGGTGCCAATACTTGGATTGTCCTATGCAGGGACAGGAGTTGGACTCGATGATCCCTGTGGGTTCCTTGCAATTCATGTCATTCTCTGCTTCTGTCCCTTCCAACCCATCCTATGATTCAAGGATCAGCCAAGGGGAGCTGCCAGCGCCTGAAGACACAACAGCAAAGCCGTCCCACCCGAGGGGCCGGGAGGCAGCGCCATCAGCCCAGCCCCAGCCCCAGCCCCAGCCCCTCCCCACGAGCGCCTCAGGGCCCGCGACCCCCTCCCGACCTCCGCCCACCGCCTCGGGTTGGGGAGGTCTGACCGGCCTGGCCTCGCCGCCCGCCCCGGGGGAGGCTCCTTACTATGCGGGGATGAGGAGGAACTTGAGGAAGGAGACACCGAGCGCGACCGCGCGGAAGCCTCCCGCGCCGCCCGCCGCCATGACCACCCCGCCCCGCGCACGCCCCGCCCGCCGCCGCGACCGCCCCTCCCCTCCACGCCCCGCGCACGCGCCGCCCGCCGCCATGACCGCCCCGCCCCGCGCACGCACCGCCCGCCGCCGTGACCGCCCCTCCCCGCACCGCCCCGCGCACGCACCGCCCCGCGCACGCACCGCCCCGCGCACGCACCGCCCCGCGCACGCACCGCCCCGCGCACGCACCGCCCGCCGCCATGACCGCTATGACCGCCCCGCCCCGCGCACGCCCCGCCCGCCACCATGACCGCCCCGCCCCGGCCCCGCCCCCGCCTGCCCGCAGCCTTCAAAGC